>OY755043.1:2251300-3480932 GCA_963576565.1 Aspidapion aeneum | reverse complement strand
TCATTTAGTTCCTACGGATTATTATAAACGAAATCTGCTAAAGCAATTCCACAAATCATTAGAAAATTATATGCTACCATTTCAAATAACGAACAAAACGCACGGAGATCAGCTTGTCTAATTTAGACGATCAAAACCTTAATATCGAATTATTTTCTATCATAACCACTAAGTCTAAGTAAATTTCCAATTACCCTATTAGTAAACCCCAATTCAGAAAATCGATCAACTAACTCGTTGTCACTTGTCACGACGACAAGTCATAGGCCTGTATCGCAGCCCACGAGAAAGACCGGCCCGGGCGCGGAAATATCACGTGACCGTAGGAGGCTCACAAAAAAACGCCTCACGGCCCGCTGGCATTATAAAACATGTGTGTGTTCAGTTTTGGTATGTTTGTTTACGTCGATTTTTTTTTAATTCGGGCACTAATTTTATGTGAATTTTATCAAAGTTATTAAAATAACGCAGCCCACGAAAAAGACCGTAGTGGGCTGCGTTTAATAATTAATGGCTAATGAGTAAATTATAAAGAAAATACCTATAAGATAAACAATGCCGCGAACGTGTAATTAGTGTTGTTCCTTGTCGGTCCAACTATAAAACTGAAACCTAATATGTCGCAATGGTAAAAGATAAGATCTTGGATAAGATTGATCAAGTAATAGACATCCTTAGTGACATTTTCGATAGTGAGAGTGAAAAATGTCTTCAGTTGTCATTTCTTATTGAACAATTAGGTCTCTTGAAAACGTAACTTGAGAATCGAAGATATGATGGATACACTTTAATGTTGGCTTCATCTTTGTTTATCCAGTCATCCAGTGCATAAACGTCAATTTACAATTCTAAGGTAATATGTCTTCCGCACCCTCGCAATATTAAAAAACTGATTTGTAAAATATTGTTAACAGATAGTAATCTCTCTGGTAGTGTGAAATATTTAAAAAGTAAGATACAGCTTTTAAAAGAACATGAGTTGGTAGTTAACTTACACTTTAATGAAATATATATTAAACTTTGTGCTGGGTAATTTTTCAAAAAATTATTGACGACTACTACATTCAGTTTATTGAATGTGAAAACCATCTCACTTATTCACAAAATCACTTGTTTCTTTTTAATAAATTATTGTGAAATGTTATATATTAAAAAATTTTCTTCAGATAACTCTAGTGAGTGTTTTTTGTGGAGAAAAACTATTGTCACAGCTTGAAAAAATTAGTTTAAGGGCATGTACAGTTTTTTTTTTAATAATTTTATTAAAAAGCACAATGATTTAGTGTCTGTTAATAAATCTTTGAATAAGAACTCAGACAACGATGATGACACTCAAAGAAAAATTAAAAAACTAAAAGCTTAGGTTTGATATGTCCAATTTTGAAAGACTTGTATAGATTTGAAGTTACTAAACGATATTATGTACCTAATGTATGTACCTGAAGATATTAGAGTGCAAATTTTGTATAATTTTTTATTTTATAGATTCACTTCTTTTATCCATAATAAACACATAGGTATATCAGCAAAATATTTTTTTTCAATTTTTGCCTATAAAAGAACAAAAATGTTTTGTTAATTTATTTAAATTGTGTAAAAACATATAATATATTAAGCAATACAATAAAAATCCTGGGACTCCTAATATCACGTGACCGCCGACTTGCTTATAACGCGCCATGGCCGGTCTTTATCGTTGGCTGCGGCATGTATAATGACCCGCACTTATCCCGCGTGGAAAGGCGATTTGCAAAAGTGTGTTGGTAAACCAGAGTTTATATGGTAATTTCTTTACGTATATTATAAATAATATGGGTAAGCATCTTTATTTTTTACACCCTTTGCAAAGTTTCAGTTTGATTCGTAAAAAAATTAGATTAAAGTTATGTATTGAATTATTATAATTTTTCAAATATGTAGTATATAATATATTGGACTAAAAAAGTCAGTATCATTATGTATCAATTGCATTTTTTGTGACTTTATTATTTCAGTCTTATATAAAGGGTTGTATTTGTATTAGCTATGATTTATTGTTTCAGCGTTGGCGTATGGGATTGGCCGACGTAATTTATTTGACGTGTGGCACAAAAGACCGGTTTCACAGGATAAAAATTAATCCGTTTTGAACTATGTATGTGAAAAATAGTGAATATAGAGACTACGATAAAGAATATCAGTGCATGGTAAAAAAACCTTGTAAAATTTGATAGTGATTGATCTATATAGTACAGCGTGTCCCATTTTTGATGGGATTAATTGGGAAACTCGGTTATTAATAAAGATATCGATTTTCTGATTGCACCTTACCGTGCTCTTTTTTTGAGCCCTTAAAAATGGTGTAATCAGATTTTTGCTATACCCCGTGGTTTAGCTAATACAGGGAGTTTTTAAAAAAATTGCATTTTTATTAATTCCTTATATCTTGCTTATTTTGCCAGATATTTTTATTCTGTCAAAACCTTTGTTGGCAACTTTTTTAGGGCAAAATAATGACGTTGTCATTTTTTTAAAATATTGTTTAGTTTTTGAGATATGGTATTTATCATAAAAAAATTAAATACGGACCTGGATTTTTTTTGTTACTATTTTGGTTGGTTTCATGCGATTATTATCTTAAAATGATAAAACGTTAATATTTTTTTGATTTAAGATTTTAAAAAATATTTAATATTTTTAAAAAAATTTTAGTCCGAACCTGAAATTTCCAACGTAAATATAAATCAAAAATTTCAAGACATACTAGTTGGACGATTTTTTAGTTCATCTGTTATATTATACATAAAGTAAAAACGTTAAAAAGTTAAAAATTATAGTAAGTATGTGATGGCAGCACAGCAACTCATGAAATTTACTTCAACATGGAATAACAAAAGCGTGGAATTGACATTGTCATTTTACTTGTCATTTTTAGTGAATAGATCACTCAAAATTATTTTAAAATGGCTAGAAATCGATCATACCCAGATTTTGAAAAATGTAATATATCTTTGACTGCTTTTTTCAAGCAATAAAATCCCAATATTTAAACGGCAGGAATATTTTTATGCAAAATGTGTTAAGAAAAATTACTCAAAAATGCCAACAATGTCTCACACATAATGGCAATCAGTTTGAACATTTATATCATTAAACAAACATTAGTTATTATTTTTTGTAATTCGTTATTTTTTTTGGATTTGTCGTAGACTTTGTTTCAAATAAATTTTTAAATGAACGTAAAACCATTTTAAATTGCTAAGTATCAAAACAGTTAAACTAAAAATCGTTCAACTAGCAATTTTAATTTATATTTATGTTGGAAATTTTCAGGTTCGGACAAATTTTTTTTTAAAAATAATAAATGATTTTTTTTTAACCTTAAAACAAAAAAATATTAAATTTTTATTATTCTGTGATAATAATAGCATGAAACCAATAAAACTAGTAATAAAAAAAATCCAGGTCCGTATTTAATTTTTTTATGATAAATATCATATCTCAAAAACTAAATAATATTTTAAAAAACTGACAACGTCGTTATTTTCCTTCAAGAAAGTTGCCATAAAAAGGTTTTTACAGAATAAAAATATCTCGCAAAATGAGCGAGATATAAAGGATTATATAAAATGCAATTTTTTCAAAAACTCCCTGTATTAGCGAAACTACGGGGTATAGCAAAAATCTAACCATTTTAAAGGGCTTAAAAAAAGAACACGGTAAGGTGCAATCAGAAAATCAATATCTTTAATAATAACCGAGTTTCCTATTTAATCCCATCGAAAATGGGACACGCTGTACAGTACCTATAGCAAGATTAATAAATTTAGTTAAAATTTTATGAAAAAATTATGGTAAATAAAAAAAGCTGTAAGCTAATTACGTACACACACTCTCAAAATATCAATTTTTTAAGTTATTTGCTTAAAGCAAATAAACAATAAGCGACATTATTTTTGGAGGCGACTGTACCATCTCCAGAATGCACAGATATTAAGAAATGTTAAACGCTAATTTGTCAAAATTACAACCATAAAATAATTTTGATCATTCAGAACCGACAAGCTGACCACCGTGCAACGTAATGATTTCTATTAATCAGATTTAAAATAGCAAAGCTTAAGCCAATGAAAATGATTCAATTAGATTCAATGAGGTCTGAATTACTTAAAGAGGATTACGAACTTGTTACAGGTGTTAATTTAAATGGTGGTCATTTAAAAAGTCATAAAACACGCGAACTGAGTGTAAATCAACCGATTGAAGGAATTAATAAATTAAGTCAATCACGAATACAGTATTAACTACCGATTAGGGAACTACCGCTGTCCACAAGTGCAAGAAAGCAGATAAATCAATCGGAAGGGGAGCCCTGAAACTGCGGACCCATGTCCAACGACAGCTCTTCTGTCTTTCAGGCCAGAGCAACGCTGATTAGCGTTTTTACCCACCATCAGACGCGAGCGTCAATCAGCGGAATTTTTAAGCGTTATATATTTTTAACGCGGTTCTCAGAAAGGAAAAATGACGCTTCTAAAAAATAACTGAAAGTTGTGTCAATCTTCCGAACCGAACCGAACCTACTATTCACAGATTAGGTAAATAAGTATAAAAAAAGATGGGACACTCATTCTATGCCTCTTTTTTTAGTTCCTGACCAATCGAGCGCGGCGCTGCAATCGCCCAGCTGGCGCGGCGGCGGCAGCCGCCAATTTTAAAAATTAAATTTTGATTGCATTAAAATGTTTGCATTGTTTCATATCAAAAATGAAACAATGCAAATATTTTGGCAGTAAATTCAGAAAATAAAACTACATTATGTATGTGGGTAGGTATTTATTATAAATAACTTATTTAAAACTTTATTGAAAGAAAATTAATTGATTTTTTATTGTATAATTCAACACACTAAATATGTAATACCAGTATTATAATTAATCTCTCTTAATAATAAACATGTGAGTTCCTTACATATATTAGGGGGCTAGCTCAGTCACAATATATCATATTTTATATAACACTTTTGTCCAGTGGTTCGGTTGCTAATTTTAGTACACCATATTTGCCCAGGTAGAATATCCTAGGTCACATAGTGAGTGCTGCTCTCTTGATCAGTTACCTACCTTAGCATACACACCAAATTACCCTAAATGATCTATCCCGCTGTTATAATTGGTCTCGTTTTTGAAAATGTGAATTGTGAACACGAGCCCCACTCTATGTGCATGTCAGTCATGTCTCCTTTGGAGCAGCTGGAAAAACATTACCTGAAACAATATAAAATTGTAATATACAAACAATATTCTTTCTTCGGAATGTTATAATTCCTATTTACCAAAAGTGCTAGATAAGCAAACCGAACCCAGCCCAAGGTTTGAAATTTATAACCCACAATCAGAGGATAGACATCAGCGTAGCTAAGGGGGGCCTGGCCCCCTCTGTTGGATCTCAGGCTGCCCTTATGTATTGCAGGGGTCCCCTGGATCACTACTATTAAAAAAATACAGATACAATATATGTGTATCACAGAAAGCATAGACGTAGGCCGCAGCCCCCTTCAGGCTGGCCACGCCGATGAAATTGGACTTTTTGTTAAAATAAACCATGCAAATTTATTTTATAGGTTATGTTATATACTTACTTGAGATTATTAACAAATTCTTGAATTTTTGGCTGGCCGGTAAAATTTGGTTTCCTAAATACCAAAAATGTTGGTAAAAGCCGTAAAAATTGCAGTAAAAAACGAAAAAATGGAATTCCAGAAAATTCGAGACCGATCAGCTGGTTTCTACCGAAAAGATGGGCAGTAGCGGGTTGGGTGAGGATGAGCGGGGGTCTACGGTGGCGCCGCCATCGACTGGTCAGTGAAGCTCGAGTGACCAGGCCCTGCTACTATTGCACTGAATCAGTCTGATTTATAAACAGCCAAGCAAGATATTTTGTAAAAAGAAATTCTTTACCCTTCTATTATATCTCTCACGTCTGACATGCAATTGTTATGTAATTTTTTATGCCTGCTTTATACTGTTTCTGTCTACGGGAGACAGCTCATATAATACCTACAAAAAGTGTAAAAAGAAACCCAACTCTGAATAGAGTTCTCGTTTTCAGACGTTTTAAGGTTTCGTTTTGTAGGCGACACGACTTCTATTGATTTTGAGATAGAGAGCAGATAGTATAGATAGATAGATATAAAGCTCGAAATTTTTCTATACAAAAGTGCAAGTAACTTTGCAACTTCGGTAAATAATATACAGAGTAATAAGCTAAGAAATAATAGTCAAAGAGCATTTGAATAATCCGGTCGCTTAACCCCCCCCCCCCGAAATATTGACAGGAGCTGAGATGGCCGCGCGGCCCTTCTCAAGAATACAACAAAAAAATTCTAATTAAAAATTATTTTTTATTTAATTATTAGTAGGTAAAAAATTTGTCTCATACTTTTTTGTAGATCATAAATAAAACTTCAGAGGCCTTTGTAAATTAAATCAATTTTTAAAAATTACAAAATAACCTTTTTTCTTACAAGTTTTATCTCATGTTCTCAGGAACTCAAAATACGTATCTACCACAATTTATTGTAGACGATAAAATTTCTATTTTTTTATGTATAAGTCGCTGGGGTTTAACTTATAATAACAAACTCTCCAGCCACGTCCGCAAATGGGGGGCCATTAGCATCTAAAAAAAAACATGTTTTTCACATGTTTTAGCCGATTTTCTTAAAAACCAAACTCTTTATAAAAAAAGTGTACTCCATACTTCATCGTAGACAAACCAAACCAATCCACCCCATACAAGGTGATACAAAAAGAGCGATATTCAGGATTTTAAGCAGGAACCCGCCTTTAAGGGACTTTCGACGGTTTAAGGGGCCTTTTGACAGTTGGATTCTTTACTAAAAAAACTATAAAAAACCGAGTTTTTTTCACAACGTTTTGAAAAACATGTTTTCAAATGTATCTAATTAAAAAAAAAGTTTTTCTAAAAAACCACATTTTAAAAAAACGTGCATTGAAAAATTTTTTTTAAGTTATTTTAAAAAAAATATTCGCAACTATAAAAAAGCAATTGACACCAAAATGAATTTTTCACAAATAAAAAGCTTGTAGACCCCACAAAAAATGGAGGTCAGTTTTTCTCTATCTCCGCAGGAAAGTACGTTCAACGCTTCAAAGAAGGCCCTTAAAGCCTCTGGCCCTTAGATGCCCTTAGCTGCCGCCTAATGCAATAAAAAGGAACACTGCATCTCTAATTGATAAAGGAAATTGAGAACGTGTATCAACAATAAAACCCAAAAGATCTCATGTATACCATGGAGTACAAACAATAAATCTGCACAGGAGAAAAACTAAACTAACGTTCACTTAACTGTCATTCAGGGTGAACCCATTAATTTCACCGGATCGTGCATCGGGTGAGTTCTCATTTCAGCCTCAGTCGCTCCAGTTCATATTGTCCTCTGTTTCTTGCATAATACAGTTTTACATGTAAAATCGATTTTAGGAGATAGGTAGACACTTTGTCCGATTGTCTGGGTTATTTCCTTGGACATTTTTTGACGTTTTTAATATTCGAGGTTAGTAAATACTTAACATTTTGACAACAACAATAAAACAGTAGTAGTAGTAGTAGTGGGGGGTTGACCCGCAGGTCTGACAAGTAGACCAGAGTAGGCCCTTTTTGCCATGCCCCAAGTCTGTCCCTTAACCCACTTTCTGCACTTCCCTTTGATGGTCGGGTAACTCATTGGGCCTTCCTGTTCTCTTTACAAAGTCCAGTAAGTCTGCCCATTTGAGCATGTGCAGTTCTTCCTCGCTCAGAGTTGGCGCTCCCAGTGCCTGTTGTCTCATCCTTGCGTAGGCCTCGCATTCTGCCACGAGGTGTCTTGATGTCTCTTCTTCCTGTCCACAGGCTGGGCAGGTAGGGTCATTCTCGACTCCTATACGTGTCATGTGCCTCCTCAACCGGTTATGTCCGGTTAGAGTACTTATCAGCAGTCCGAGGTCATTTCGTGTCCGTCCCAGCATCCATCTAATTCTGGTCGCTTTTGGACGGTCTACGAATCCTCTGGTCTGTCTGCAACCCGTTCCTGTTTCCCAGGAGTTTAATAGCGCGTCCTGGGCCCATTTGTTGAGTCCGCTTTGCACTTGTCTTTTTGTCATGCCCAAAAGTGGCTCCGGTCCTACATAGGTGGTTCCTGCCCCGAGTCGTGCGAGTTCGTCCGCCTTCTCGTTGCCTGGTACCCCCGTATGTCCCGGAACCCAAACCAGCGTCACCCGTTTGCCATCGCTTAGGGTCTCCAGCGCCTCTGCGCATTCTTCCACCAAGCCGGCAACAATCTTGGGTGCGTTTAGCGCCTTCAGGGTGGCTTGACTGTCAAAGCGTATTTATATAAGCTCCTCTTCGCTGTTCCGAACCTCTTCTGGGGTTGCCGCCATTATTATGGCGTAAACTTCTGCTTGAAAAACAGTAGCCTGCTCACCGAGCGAGTAATTCTTCTGAACTTCTAGTTTTTCCACGACTCTTTTATGATTTTTTTACAATAAAGTTCATTTAGAATCTTTTTAAAACAAAATTACACAAAAAATAATCATTTTTTGATGTTGTAATTTTTGTAAACACATGTAAATAACTATATTAAGTTTGAAAAGTCTGCCAAGTGCCGAATATTCCGATTACTTTCCACGCAGAAACGAATACATTCGCTTCTGCTTTAAATTTAATTTTTGTGTGAGCTAATGAAGCGGCCTTGAAAAAATAAGGATTACTATATGTTTAAAAAGAATTGTTCTGCAACAATATAGTAAAAACAATCTCAAAACCATATTTATTTAAAAAAAAATCAAATGTTCATGAACCGTCATTCCGACTTCAATATTTTAAAGGCAATCAGCTGTGTCGTGATGTGACCATCAAAAAAAAATCAGCCCCCCGATGTGACGTCAGCAAAGTAAAGGATCGTGGCCCGTCCGTTTTGATAGCCCTGCTTTATTTTATGGTTTAGAGTCGAATGAAAACTAGATCGAAACGGGAACAAATCGAATGATGCATTGCACGGATACTCGTTAACTTATTAGCCTCCCGGTGTTATGCCAGAGCACGTTTTCGCCCACAGGCTATTGTGGTTGAGACACCCTTTTATTTTGCGACGAGTTTTGATATTAGCTCGCTTTTGTAGAGCTTTTGATAAAGGTAAATGCGGCAAAACCTGCCTTTTTTCAAAATTCCAACTGATGATTGTTACTGTTTTGACTTTAAGACATGAGCCAGTAGAGAAAGTGCTATTGCTAAATGTTGCCCCAACAAAGAAAGCTCCGATGATCAACAATTAAAAGAAAACGTAATATTTTCCTTTTAATTCAATATTCAAATAGTTTTAACTTACTTTCTGTCATCCAGTTACTAAAGTATATATTTTATTATAGGCAACTTATTCTAGAGTTCAAAAACTCTAGAAGTACTTTAAGACTACATTTTTAAGAGCACTGTTCGACTCATCTTTTACTTATTACTTTTAACTATTTTACTTTAACTTTACTTTTTAAGATTTTTCACTTTTTACTGCAACTTTAACACTGATCTTATATAATCCAAGAAATCGAATTTATAGGCCACTAATATCCTGTTTATCCCTCTACCTCTGACGATGACACGATGATTACGAAACCGGTTCGGTTCGGTTCGGTTCGGTTCGGTTCGGTTGTTCAGAATGTTTTTCAAGCTAATTTTCTCGACCAAGGTCCATATAAAGTGATATTTTGCTTTGATGGTACGAAGAAATCAAATCCAGGGCCTCAGGTTTTTTACATCTCGTGCTTTAGCCTTTGATCTCGCCAGTTTTTCTAAATATAGCTCTAATACAAACAAACTACTAAGACGCCGAGAAGAAATTAGATAAAAAAAAGAGGAATTTCTCTCAACGTCTCTTTTGGGTTCACTTCTTTATTTCATTGTAATTTTGTGTTCGACGGAATACGTCTAGTTTGGTTTAAATATTACTTGTTCATCATCGACCGGTTTCTCAATATTTCTGTATTATTTTAAATTTAATAATTTAAATTTGGGTTTTACTGAATATTATTTTTTTTTCTTAAAAAATAGTATTACATAACATTAGGTTAGATTTATAAATGTTAAGTTAGTCTGAAAGGCCCTGGCAGCTGGAGTGTTCCACTTTGAGCAAAACATTTTTTGTTAAGCTTAGGGATTAAAAAGTTAATAAATATGTCTTACCTGAACCCTGGATTCGGGAAGGTTAATCTTTAAGGCCACCTCTTCCCTCATAAATATATCTGGATACCTCGTCTTGGAGAACAAAGATTCCAGAACGTCCAACTGGGCCCTGGTAAATGTCGTCCTTTCTCTTCTTTGCTTTCGTTGATTTGCTGAAACAAAGAAAAGTAAAATAATTGTAATTTTGATCTTTTGAAACTAGTTTTAATTTTAATAATTTGGTAGTTTCAGGAAAAGAATGAAAGCTTTTGTGCTTTTCGGACACAGCAGCAACGCCAGAAGGTAACAAGTCCTCACTAGGTAAACTTTGGTGTTTTATACCAAGCACTGAAAACATGCAAACAGGCAGAAAATACGCATACGTCTATTTGTAACAAGGCCAACAAAAAAATACAGGCCACGACCCTATAAGAATCAGCTGTTCTCAGGGGGCTGACTTTTACATTGGGGCTTATGGGAGGTCAGAAGTTTTTTTATGATATTTTCAAAATGGCACACAGATTTCCGCGAAATTTCAGTGAAATATTCTCAGACACCATCCCGATATTCCATCAAACTTTTTTAAGGATGCAAAATGATTAAAAGATTTAAATCTTCAAGATTTAGCATTCCTTATTTTGAATTCAAATTACCCGCCATGTCGTACTGCATGCCAACTATTATATTTGACTTAGTCATCTGTGTTTGTCATGGCATCTGTTTATTTGTTTGTATTGTAAAAAGAAATCAAATATCCATGAACCGTCATTCTAACTTCAATATATTAAAGTCAGTCAGCTGTGTCGTGACGTGACCATCAAAAAAAAATCAGCCTCCGATGTGACGTCAATAAAGTGGAGGATCGTAGCCCGTCCGTTTTGATAGCCCTGGTTTTAAGTAAGCAAATGTCAAAGTTTAACATATGACGTTTGCATAGTTCGTAATTCGTAAATCATCACAGAGAGTAAGTATAAATAGCACAGCAAAATTACAATAAACCCAGCAGTACCTACTTGCTCCTTTTTTATAATTAAAATGCTTGTTGTGTTATGGCTAAATATATTAAAATTAAATTCGAAAAACTCCCCAAAATTAAAAAGGAAAAAAGAACTTCAAACATTGTTATTTTATGAAGCTTTATTTTGTTTGTCAACATTGTTTTGTTTAATTAAAAAGTTGGGACAAAAACCGCGAAAAACGATTTTAGTTAAAAAAATTTGTATTTACCTAGTATGTCGAATTTTTTACTGGTTTTATAAAATGTAACGTCTGTCGATTTAATGTAATAGCTATTTACCTAACAAGTGCGGAAAGTAATAGTTTACCGCACGCGACGGCAGCTGGTCAAGCCCCCAAGGGTGGCAAAGACACTTTCCACATCATGTCAGGTACAATATTTAATCTATGAGTACTTTTTTTTTTCAAAAAATTAAATATAATTTATAAATAAACATGTCAAATTAGACAAAATTGAAATGTAAACAAATATTGAAGCAGTTTTATTGATGCGTTGCTAAGGTTTCTAAGTGGTGCGCGTGCGGTAAAGTAACTTTACCGCACAGTGTACGGTAAAGTAATTTGATCAGGGTTACTTCCCCCCTTCCACCAATTATGTCATCATGGTCAAAGATAGTTCACAAAATACGCAACTAGCTGCTGTCGTTTATGAGACAGTGGCGCACCCAGGAATGTGTCTTGGGGGGGGCCCGAGGCCTATAGGGGGCCGACAGCTAAAAAGGGCGCCTCTCAAAAATCGTGCGACCAAAAAAAAAAAAAGGTCATCATGTGTAGGGGGCCCGATAGCTAAAAAGGGGAAAAAAAAGGTCATCATGTCTTTAGCGGGGACGCGACGAACTACGCCGCTGCTTGGGGGGGACCCGAAGCCTCATGATGTCAAATTTTAAGCTATTGTTTGTGTGTTATCATGAAATATGTAGAAAATATGTAAAAAATCTAAAGCTTGGGGGGGGGGGCCCGGGCACGCCCATGTATGAGATATACAGGGTGGTGACTTTAAATCGTCCCCTTTATGACATACCGACGTAACTGACTATTTGTAAATTGTAGAGGAGAGACAAAAAACAAAATGAACCAAAGTTTATCAGGCCATATCAGGCGTTGCTATTAAAAACCAAACCATTAATAATGACTTCTGGAAGATCTATAAGAAATATAGATACGGCACTTTTTCATACTAAAAGTCGACCAAAATAATTTCTCTGACGACGTAACTCAATTTTTGAATTTTTGGCACTTACGTCGGTAGGGGAAGTCTGGGCAAAGTGAATACCCCGGGCAAAGCGAATTCTCCCTATAGCTACCAAATGATGAGCTCACGGTTTGTTGCGTATTAACAACTAAGCTCAGCCACCGCATCTCAGTTCCAGGCAAACATTTGCTTAAGCTATCACGCCACGTAGCTTGTGTAAAACGTTAAAGTGTGTTATTCCGTAAAATATATTGATTTCACAAGGTAAGTTTTTCGCAAATAATCATAGCGCTATTTAATTGGCAATTTTAGGTTTTTTACAGTTCTAATCTATACTTAAGTAGCTCTACTTTCTGTATATATAATTTGGATTGAAGTGGCTATTTTTTTTAAAAAACAATATAACCTCGAAAATGGTTACGTCGGGCAAAGTGAATAGGGCAAAGTGAATACCATATTCTCTTTGCTCGGCCGTTTTAATATTTTACGTTAACTTTAATAACAGATACATTTTGTTATAGATGGTCAACAAAAGAAGGACAAAACAATGCACCTGGAGTAAAGATGTGATGCAAACAGCCATAGATTTTTGAAAAAGTGGCGAATCGATTAAAGGAACAGCCTAAAAGTACGGGTTACCATATGCAACTTTATATAGGCACCTAAAAAGTGGCACTGCGTCTCCACAAGTACACCAATAAAAGAAGAACAAAATGAAAGATTTGAAAAAAACAAAGTTAAGAAAGTCACTAAGAAATTGTATAACAACTCTACGACGATTTCGCAAAAAACTGGCAAAGAGAATAAGAACACTAAAAACGAGCCCTCCAAAAATGACAAGGAAGCTGAAAAGCAGAGGAAAGTTGAGAAATTTAACGATATTACATGCATTTTTTGTGGTGAAATTTATACTGAAGAAGATGGCAATCCAACTGAAGATTGGATTCGATGTATTGTATGTTATCAATGGTGTCACGAAGAATGTTCCGCATTTAAAGGCAGCGGAGATTACATATGTGATAATTGCTCCAATTAGATATTTTAAAAAAATATTTTTGTTTAGTATTCTTCAAGAATTTACTTATATATTTAGATAATATAAGTTTTCAAGTTTATAGGATTACATTTTACTTGTCTTGGCAGCATTTCCTAATCTTATCCACTTTGCCCAGCTGTAGTATCCACTTTACCCAGAGGTCCGGGCAAAGTGAATACTGCTACCATTTTTTTATTTTTTATTTTTAGCCAAACGACACAATAGTTTTAAGAAAAAAAAATCTACTACTTTAAAAACTAAATAAATAAGGACTGATTTTAGATAGTTACTTTAGTTTATTTTCTAATAACTTTTCTTTGAAATCCATACAAAACTTAAGGTATTCACTTTGCCCGGACTTCCCCTATGTCATGAAGGGGACGAAATGCTTTTCACTGCTTTTAGCGGGTTAATATTTATTCCTTGGGGAAAAAAAAGTAAATTGAGTATTTTCCGGGCTTTATTCATCCTGATGCCAAGTTTTTACTTTCCTATCCCGCGCAGCAATGGCTAGAGGAAAGGGATTTCCCAAATTTAACTCGATTTTTTCAACTGCACATCCGCCACCTTCTCTCCTCCTTCAACAAACGTAAACTATCTCTTTCTCTCTTACTTAAATCGGTGTCCTAAATGGACGACAAGGAAGTCACGTGAGCAGGAGAGAGAGGGTGAGACTACAAGTAGAGAAAGACGCATGCGCACTTGACAAAATTGTTCCTAGTTTGAACATTTAGCCGACAGTGGATATTAGAAGCAAATTGCAAATTAAAATGGAGTTTTTGAGAAATATTGGAAATAATGGAAATAATAATGTACACTTACAAAAGAAATATTTACTACCTGCAGGATAGCCAGCCATGGACGGGTGCAGGCTGTCGACGGGCAATCCGTGCAGGCCGAGGCCGGGCATCGGGTACGGCGCCGACTTCAGATGGTACGCCATCGTACTGCCCGTGTTGCCTGCGCATGCGCTGCCGAAACCGGCGAAGGATAGTTCGCTGTCGGGACTGCATCTGAAAAAATAAACATATTCTTGAAATAATAGGGATTTTTTGCAGGCACTGCATTAACGTACTTTATCCTTTATTAATGTGACATTAAACGACAGATGTCACGTCATATTTAGAATTCCAATTTTCAACTTTTGCAGACACAATTTTTATTTGCGTTATTTTTGTTATCCTTTGTTTTTCTGTCAAAAGCCTGTTTTGTTTTCTGTAGGCAAAATTAATCAAAAAGTTCCGAAAACAACTAGGGAAAAACTGAGAAACCAATACTGGTGAAAAACCGCCAGAAAAAATATAGGATTAGGTCTGTGTACTGTGTACTGCTTTTTTTTACATACTTCACAGACTATTAATGACTTTTGGTTAATTGGTAAACATTGTTGCCAAATAGCACATATCTACCGCAGTTTCTATAAAAAATCATTTTCAATAATTGGCATAAAATTAAATCTGCGGATTACCCCCTATTGGTAGCTCATTAAATAATAGGGTGTTTGAAAGTAGTAAAAAATAAATATATATTTATTTTTAGATATCTCTTTAGGTCTTGGGAATGCTAAAAACAAACTTTTTTGTTTAATTTTTTCTCAAATTCATAGTTCTTCTAATTAAATAAATTCATTGAATTCAAACAATTAGCCACGTGATTCAAAACAGGCGGTCTACGAATCAGCTGCGAGTGACGTCACAAAACAGTAAACGCCTCGAACGAACCTATTTTCTGTGTTATTTTCTTATGGAAGGTAATATTTGCTTTGGTTTAAAGTGCGAACTATCGTCCTAAATTAGATTTTATTTTGTGTTTTGCTTATAAAAAAACATTTTCAATGGAAAACGGATTCTTCAAAGCCGATAGCTCCAACTTGCAAATGCTGAACTCCTTTATGGTGGCAGGCTTCTTTGCCAACAGCAGTGATTTTTGTTCTGCGGAATTTAGAAACGTTAAAATGTTAATGTAAGTATTCGATGAGTTGTTTTGTATATAACTGAAAGTTTTTTTACGATATTCTTCGCCTACTTTTACTCATTTAGGTTTTGAGGTTAAGTTATATGTTTTGCTTTTCTGAAAAAAACAAAAATAAAAATCATGTACTAAACCGAGGGAGGGACAGGTAGGCAAAAAGTATACAACGACCAGCAATACTTGAAGTACTGCATATGTGACACTGCGTAGATGCTGCCTAGTCCTGCCTATGCACTGCCTAGCCTTGCATATGCACTGCTCAGTCCTACATTTAGCCTGCATGTGCACTGCCTAATCCTGAATTTAGAGGTACTCCCTAGTCTTTGTTTGAAACTCGTGGACAATGATTGTGTAGAAATAAAATTTCGGACTTCCATTGTCTTTATTTACTTTAAAACACGACGTTTCGGTTAGTAAGTATCTCTAACCGTTAGTGTAAACTAAACAATCTAGTCTTTAGGATACTACTTATACTACTTGGTGTGCAGTCAGGTGTGACGGCCCGCCCCCTTTTTAATCCGAAGACGCCTGTTTTCCTTAAGGAGTGGTTTCCATATGTTTGGTATGTCCGTGCTTGGTTGACTGAAAACTTCTTTATTCTGCATTATAAACGCAGCTTTAATAAACTTTCGTTTTCGCCAATGCGACTCCTTATATATAATAAATGTGTCATCCATGTATCGACAGACGAACCACTCCAGGTAGATATTTGCTACCACTGGCGAAAGAGATGAACCCATTGGAAGTCCATCATTTTGCGCGTAAAACTTATCTTTTACTTAAAAGTAAGAGTTACGGAGACAGAGCTCCAAAAGATCCATCACTCCCTCCACCGAAATTTTATTTCTACACAATCATTGTCTACGAGGCCCGTTAGTTTTAGTATATAACTGGATGATTCTACAAAAATGGTGCTGTGGAGTGGGAATGCATATTTTTCAAACACAGACTGCAAATGAAGCATAGTTTTAATTTTAAGATTTAAAACGAAATGTTTTCTTTATCGAGCATTTGAGTTTAATGTATTAAAAAAATTGTAAGTTTATAATTTTTTTTATTACAGCAAATACCTCATTCCTCTGGCGTAGACCCAAACCAAATATTAAAAACTCAGATTGAAAAAAATATCCTAATAAATAATATTTAACCAAGTCTTAACTATTTATCAAAAAATTGATAAAACAAAAGTTTGCAGTCATATTTTTGAAAATCCGAATTTACATTTTCTCCGGAAAATTTTAGAATTTTAAACGTGCTCCATTTTACATAACACAATATTTGTGAATACCACCACCGGTTAATTTCTAGAGACAGAGACGGCCCTGGATATCTAATTTACTTGTGAGGGTGACAAGTTGTAACAGATAATGTCAACTTTGGTTTGGTTTAAGTTATAGATCTTTTTATTTTCGAGAGAAAATTAGTTTTTTTCAGAGAAATCAAAAAGGAACGCTTCAATTATCATTCCTCTGGTAAGTAAATATTCGACTGATATCAATAGTATAATATTTTTGTTGATTGTTTTAAAATTATAAGTATAGGAACTTTGTTTATAAAAAACTTAAGTTAAGTAGCCTAAGGGTCCATCTCACCGACTTTTTTTTATATAATCATAATATGACGTAATAAGGAACCCTTAAGGCTGAGTAACGAAACAAAAAGTCGGTGCGATGGGCTATAAATAGATTTTGATTTAAATTGGAAAACCATTAAAAAACTCATTCCTCTGGTACTCATCCCTCTGGAATTTTTATGCAATAATTCCTAAAATTCTGGAAAATAAATGATTCTTAGCTTACACCTAATTAGCTACTTAAATTTTAAAATTTTAAATTATTTACTGTGCTGTACTGTTATTTAAAGGCAATGACCAAAAATGATATCCATATAGCCCACGTTTGGTAGAATCATCCAACTACATAATTTTGAATAAAAAAAGGAAAATGTCACAATGGAATTAATTATTATCAGTAACGCGTATCGTTCAAACGTTCGCTAATTAACATTTCATCTTGACAAACATACGCCAGTTCGCTAATGGCACTACTAACTAATTGACAAGCATCAAGGCTGATCCTGCGATGCAGGGCCGGCAGCAAAACTAATTTTATCTGCCAATCTGGCTAATGGAGCATCATTAATGTTATCATCTTCAAACGATCGGTATAAAGCTGGTTGAGTTGCATCCCCTTGTTTGTCTCCTTATTCGATTGTTGCCGTTTTCTATTTGACGGTTAGGGCTGCACGACTTCATGACTTTCCACAATTTTTGGGGGCTTAGGCATTTCTAGAGGAGATATAAGGACACTAAGGAACCGCATCTTCATCCAAGGCTATCAAAACGGACGGGCCACGATCCTCTACTTTGTTGACGTCACATCGGGGGCTGACGTCACGACACAGCTGATTGCCTTTAAAATATTGAAGTTGGAATGACGGTTCATGTATATTTGATTTTTTTTTAAATAAAGTTAGTTTTGAGATTGTTTTTACTATATACTTGCAGAACAATTTTTTTAAATGTATAGTAATCCTTAATTTTTCAGATCCACTTCATTAGCTCACACGAAAATTAAATTTAAAGCATATAAAAAAAAATTATAAAAAAATAAAACTGAAAAAAAGTATTTAAACAACATAAACAAAAAATCAAAAGTTATAAGGAACAAAAAAATAATAAATATCAAAAAAAAGAAAAAAAAGAAGAAAAGCGAACTTAAATAATAATAAGTACCAGAATAAAAATGAAAAATAAAAAAATATAAAAAAAACATTAAAAAATTAAAACAAAAAAGATCAGGTTAATTCTAGGATTCCACAAGGGAAATATATTTTAATATTTATTTTGTTAATACATTTAAGTTACATTAACATAAAATGCTTTACATCAAGAAATAAAAATCTAGAAGTATTAAAGCAGTTGACAAACAGTTATGTGCTAACAATTTGAACTCGCAGCTATTAATGAGACAGATAAAAGTATGAAAAAAATTCATAGGAACAAAAAAAAATTAATAACAGAAAGATAAATAAAAATATAAATAAAACAAGAAAAAAACAAAAAAACACCTGGAAGCAACGCATGGCTACATGCTCTTCCATCTGCGTCGTTAGGAAACCTTCTTGATAATAATACTTTTCGGATATCAATTGGTCTAAGGCTTGGTCTTCCTGTTTCCGGAGTGCACGTCTGCATTTGTGGCGAAAATTCAGATATATCGTCGTTGATCTTACAAACTGACGTAACTCATTTATTGTAATTTTACAAGAGTATCTCGAATTACGTCTATTTGTGAGAGCGACAATATGAATGTTTAGAGATACGACAAAGGGATAACATCGTACTGCTTTAAAACCTATAGCATTTGAGTTACGACACTTTGTGAGATGAAAGAACGACACAAATAAGGTAGTATTATGGTCTTATCTCAAAACTGCATTTTTTTGAGATACGTCACTTTGTAAGATCAACGACGATATATGGCTCACATGGGCTAAGCTGTTAAAAAAATTGCAGGGCGTGCATCAAGGCACAGGCAGATCAATGATATTATCAAGAGGGCTTTAGTTTCGGCTGAATCTCCTTCCATATTAGAACCTTTGGGAATATGCCGAAGTGATGGAAAACGAGCAGACGGAATGACGTTGAGTCCCTGTAAATATGGAAAACAATTATTATGTGATGCAAGATACACCCATACTTTAGCGAAAAGCTATTTAGACAAAAATTCAAAATCTAAAGGCTCATGTAAATTATCGGAACAAAATAAAATCAGAAAATTTTCGGAATTAATAAACAGAGTTATTTTCATACCATTTGCTGTAGAAACTATTAGGGCCCCTTGGGTGATGAGGCAAACAAATTTATTTTAGAAATAAGTTCAAAATTACCATTTAAAAACTCACAAAATTATATTATCCAAAGAATAAGCTTGGCAGTATAACGGGGAAATGCTGCATCTGATTTAGGCACAATAAAAGAAGAATTAGACGAAAACTTTTAGACTTATTTTTTTAAATTTATGTGTTTAGGATTTTTATTATTTATTATGTATAGTGTTATTTATTAATTAATTATTGTTTATTTTGCTGTAAATGGATATCAATATCATACATCATTAGACAATTTAAATAAGAAAAAAAAAGAAAAATAAAAGAATTTAAAACAAAAAAAAATTCTACAGAAAAAAAATACAAGAAAAACCACAAAAAATAAACATTAAAAAGGATTCCACCAGAGAAATATATTTTTTTATTTGTTTTGTTAATACTGTAAAAAAAATTCAGTGGAGATTTAAAAATCTTTCTAAAAAAATGAGTTTGAATACATCTGAAAATCTCTGCACAAATCTTAATAGAACACAAACGGAAAAACATTCGATTGTCTTGTCCCCCAATTCAAACCCCAATGTTTGTCCTCTAACAAGGCATTGGGGAGGTTCGCATACGGTAGCGCCCCCAAAACATCCAAATCTACGAAACGATTTAAATCTTATCAAAACTAATTGGCGTACTCAATTCAGTTTTCACTAAGTACCCGTTTGATAAAATTTTTGCATGACGTCGATGGTTTTGATAATGCTTAATGAGAGTGATCGCTTTAATTGAATAGGGTTTTCGAACAATAATGGGCAGGTATTAGAGCGATAAAAAAGAGTTTACTTACTTAGGGGGGGGGGGCGACAAACCCCCCGCGCTCCCCCACGCTACGCCACTGGGAGGGAGTGATATACATCGTTGGAAAGAAAATTTCTTCAGCTTTAAAAATGAGTGTTAAAACCAGACATGTGGAGCAGTAAAATTTAAGAAAATTAAAAAAAAAAATAGTTTTTTCCACACCTCACATTTATTTAAATGCCTATAAAAGGTGCGCCGCTGATGTAAGGGGAGCGTGTTATACATCGTTAGAGAGTACTTTTCTTTAGCCTCAATAATTTTTACTTAGTTGCTTTTTGCCAAGTTAAAAGTTTGCAAATAATTAGGAAAATACTATAAGAGAGCTATTTTGAGGGGGGTTAGAGGGAGGTTAAATGTTTTGTTGTTATTTTTTAAAAGGATTAAAGTAGTAAAATATGCGGAATATTCTTCAAAACTTTTGTAATGCCGTATTAAAAATTTTGAGGTTTTTTAATTTTTTTCTGTGGTTTTATCATAATTCCTATCAGCTCTCTGCCGTTCCTGGAAGTGAACAATGTAGGGCAGTAAATTAAAATCTTGGGGCTTTTAATTTTTTTGTATAGTTTTATATTTCCTATCGGCCTTACAAAGTTCAGCTCTCTAGCGTTTCTGGAAGTAGGCAATGTTACTTTCACATAAATTTACATTTATAGGACAGGGAAGCAATCTTTTTCCTAAAGTTTTATCATAGTTCCTATCAGTCTGCCAAAGCTCAGCTCTCTAACGTTTCTGGATTTGGGCAATGTTCCTTTTACATAACTTTATATGTATAGGGGAGGGGAGTAAATTAGAATTTTGGGGTTTTTTGATTTTTTTCCAAGGGTTTGGTCATAATTTCTATCAGTCTGCCAAATTTCAGCTTTGTAGCATGTCTGGAAGTACAGTAGAATTTTGATGATGTATACATGAGTGAGTGAGTGAGTGGCAATTTCGACGTTTTTTGAAATTTAGTAACTAGTTTACTACTTCATGGAAGTTCATGAAACTTGGAAGGGTTGTAAAGTCTATGAATACCTACGACTGTGCAAAGTTTAAGTTTCGTAGCTTATTCCGAAGTCGAGTTTTAGATAGGTCAAATATGGGCTGAAATGTTTCAAGAAAAGACGGTACAGCAGTTTACACCGCGAACTTGGCCGGGCACTGCCGAGCCCTCAGATTTTACTTATTAAGAAAGTTGTCCACATATTCTAAGGCACAAAATACAGAAAAAAGTTTATTTAAACAAGGGTCTAAAATTGCTTTGTTGTCTAATTTTGGGACACCCTGTATGGGTAACTTAAAATATTAAAAACCATTTTACTTGTAGATAAAATTAAATCTCCTTTTACACAAGAATTTGATGAACTCGTTGATTATTATCGATTAAATCCTTTTGTAAAACCGGAGAATTCAATTTCGATGTAACTTTTAAAAAGTGTTTTAATAAAAGCAGGTCTTCTCGGCAGATAAAAAATGTCAATCTTAAGATAACGATAACACGGTTCTTAAAATAAAAAAAGAAGATATTAACAGTAGAAAATGTATAGAATTTTTGTAGAATATAAAGTTACAACTACCTAAATATCGACGAACATTTTTGAACTAAATGACAAGGCATTCCTGATTTGTAATTATTTGCGTAAGTCTGCAAAGTCTTTACATTTTCCTACGAGCGGTTTTTCATTTGGAAAGATGTACTTTTCCGCACGATTTTACTTTCCCGCGCCATTTTTACTTTTCCGCACGATCTTTTTCGCACGTCCAAAATGCAAGAAATGAATGTTAACAATCGTTTCCAAATGAAAACCCGTCCTCCTACACACAAGTTTCATTTTCAAGAAGTGCTACTGTACCGATGCTACCAGAAGCACCGAAGAAAGAATCCTGTAATGTGTTGCAGCCTGTACAGACCAATATACCTTTTTCCATTCACTACACTAGTGATTCTCAGGAGCAAACTGATCAAGGCATTTCTGTAGTGGTTCAAAAACTAACCAATCAAATTCAATTGATAACAGACACAAAGTGCACTTTCAATTTCAATATTTAGCATCGTTAACTTTTTCGTTATTGTTAATTAAATGTTCCTTACATAAAGTTTCTTATTAATATATCATGATAAAAAAATCCTGTTTTATTTTTTTTATTAATAAAATATGTTCTAAATACGACAGAAGTATATAGTCCCCGCATTAAAGCGGAAAGAGGTAATTCCCCGGCTACAGAGTGCGTTGTTGCCAACAAACTACATAATATTTATGCCCGTATCGTGCAGCGCTCCTCCGTCCCGTTGTCAGAGGATCGCGTCCGGTTAAAGGAGGTTTCAGAATTTTTCAACCAAAAAAAGTGGTCCGCGTTCGGTTATTCGAGTGAATTTTACATATAAAGAATTAGGAAAAAGCTTGGTTCCAACAAATTTGTTCGCCTAAAGGTAGTGTACAGCGTGTCCCATTTTCGATGGGATTAAATCGGAAACTCGGTTATTATTAAAGATATTGATTTTCTGATTACACCTCTCTTTTTTTAAGCCCTTTAAAATGGTGTAGAGTCGAACCTCTCTAACTCGAACCTCTACAACTCGAACCCCTCTATAACTCGAACCTTTTAAGCGGTCCCTGCACTTTTTACATGTATTTTAACCTATGTAACTCGAGTTTCTATAACTCGAACTCTCCATAACTCGAACTGTTTTGGTTGTCCCTTCAGGTTCGAGTTATAGAGGTTCGACTGTAATTAGATTTTTGCTTGAATAAAGTAGTCAAAGTTATATTACATTTTTCAAAACCTGGGTATGGTCGATTTCTAGTCATTTTAGAATAATTTTGAGTGATCTATTCACTAAAAATGACAGGTCAAATGACAATGTTAATTCCACGCTTTTGTTTTTCCATGTTAAAGTAAATTTCATGAGTTGCTGTGCTACCACCAAATAATTACTATAATTTCAATTTTGTAACGTTTTAACGTTTTTTACTTTATTGATAATATAACATATATATATATATATATATATATATATATATATATATATATATATATATATATATATATATATATATATATATATATATATATATATATATATATATATTTATCGGTTTCACAACGTTCTACGTCTTCCGATACCCAATCTCCACTTGTTTCTGTTTGCCCATAATTCATCATCTAGGCCTCTTATTCTTATTTCACTATCTATTCCTTCTCTCCAGCTTCTCCTTGGTCTTCCTCGTTTTCTTCGGCCAGTTGGTTTCCATTGTAATATTTGTTTAGGTAGTCTTCCATCATCCATTCTTTGTACATGTCCGTACCACACCAGTTGTTTTGTTCTTATATCATCCACTAGAGTACGTTCACCCACTGTCATAATTTCTCTTATTCTTTGATTGGTAACTCTTTCTCTTTTTGATTTCCCTGCTGCTCTTCTCCAATAGTCCATCTCCGTAGCGGAAAGCATTTTTTCTGTTCTATCTTTGATTGGCCATACTTCTGAGCCGTATGTAATAATACTTTTTACAATGGTGTTATATATAAGCTTTTTGTTATGTTTGGATATACTTTGGTCCCAAACTATTCCATTTAATAAAGTTATTGCTTTTCTTCCTTGTACGTTTCTATCTTTTATAGCTTTGTCTAGTGTTCCGTCAGCTGTAATTTTTAGACCCAAGTATTTATACTCATCACAGGACTGAATTCGCTGCCCAGTATTTAAGATTAGATCCTGTTTCGTTCCACCAATACACATATACTCTGTCTTATTGATATTAACCTCTAGTCCCCACTTATTGTACTCTTCTATTAGTTTTCGTGTCATATATTCGAGGTCGTCATAATCCTGAGCCACCACTATCTGATCATCGGCGAAACATAAAGTATACAGATAGATAGATAGATAATATAACAGATAAACTAAAAATCGTCCAACTAGTGTGTCTTGCAATTTTTAATTTATATTTACGTTGGAAATTTTCAGTTTTAGACTAAAAATTTTTTTAAAATAATAAATATTTTTTTAAATCCTAAATCAAAAAAATATTAAAGTTTTATCATTTTAATGAAAATAGTAACAAAAAAATCCAGGTCCGTATT
Source organism: Aspidapion aeneum (assembly GCA_963576565.1). Taxonomy (NCBI): domain Eukaryota; kingdom Metazoa; phylum Arthropoda; class Insecta; order Coleoptera; family Brentidae; genus Aspidapion; species Aspidapion aeneum. The sequence continues at coordinate 3,456,780 of OY755043.1, read as the reverse complement.
TAATTTTTTTATAATAAAAAAGTTGCCATAGAAAGGTTTTTACAGAATAAAAATATCTTTGAAGGAAGTTCACGAGGTATAAAGTCTTAACAAAAAAATTTCACGGGCAAGACCTCACAGGTAAAGGTAGCTACAGGGACGCGTTTTTCAGTTACCCACATCATCATTTCATCTCCTTCCATTTTATGGTTATGCTCGGGCTGAATGAAGCCTAATGAGGCAGAAACGCGTCCCCGTAGCTACCTTTACCTCTGAGGTCTTGCCCGTGAAACTTTTTTGTTAATAAAAATATCTTGCAAAATAAGCGAGATACAAGGAAATAATAAGAATGCAATTTTTTCAAAAACTCCCTGTATTAGCGAAACTACGGGGTATAGCAAAAATCTGATTACACCATTTTTAAGGGCTCAAAAAAAGATCCCGATAAGGTGCAATCAGAAAATCAATATCTTTAATAATAACCGAGTTTCCCATTTAATCCCATCGAAAATGGGACACGTTGTATACCGACGAAATATTGGACCAGAGCTAGATTTGGTGGTACTAAAGAGTATGTGTATATCAAAATTAAATAATTTTGATAAAAAAAGTTAACAAAATTTTGGTATTTAATATCTTTCAGCATGTTGGTATATTTAAAAACCTAAAGGCTTAGACAGGGTTATGGCCTTTCTGGCGTTTAAGAATAAAGATCAAATTTCTCCGAGGTGTTACCAGCAGTTTTATAATCCTCCAAGCACAATGGAAACGTCATAGCCCCGGGGATTAAAACGGCTTATTATACATTTTAAACAACTACCTAATATTTTGGGTGCAGTGTCTTTCAGAGTCCGACCTGTCTGGGGACAATTTTTTTGTTTATTTTTTTTGTTAATGATGCGACCGATTCCTGCCTACTTAATAACTATTTTGATGTATTTACTATTTTCCGATAGAGCAGGCGCAGTTATGAGCCAAAAATAATACAATGTGTAATAAAACGGGATTTGACTATAAATGGTATTTTTGCCATTTATGTTTTTAAATATTTTTAATTAAATATTGTTTTTGACATCAACAAGCATTAATTATATGCAACACTAGGTTAAGATTAAGTTAAATTTATGGCAACTCCGGCGACTTGTTTTTTGGCATATTTTCAGGTTCGCTGTATTTTAATCAAATTTGTATTCGGCTAATATGTCCTTTGAGCCACTAACATCAAAATAATTCATATTTTGTAAGTGGAAACAATTTTCAACTTTTAAAAAACACACTGTGTAATTTTAACTACTGTCGATTTTTTCCAGTCTTAAGTCCATGCATCTTGGCTTGCGTTGGTATTTTGTCTCTTAGCGTTTAAAGTGCAGGCTATCTCTTTCTCGCCAAAGCAAGGATGAGTATTGTTCTAGCCAATCAACGACAAGCTTTTTGTGCTTGCAAGCGTCGAGTTGCTTTAACTGAGACAGGAAACTTTCGAAAGTCGCTAGGGAAAACATTCTTTAGTTGGGCTTGGCTTGGTTCGTTTCAATTTTTAGTTGGCTTTGCTTTCGTTCACACTTCTTAAGGGGGGTTTTATTTCAACTGGGGAAATTTATCAATTATTTTTACTTTGTATAAAACTGTTAACTTTATTATTCATAATTATTTTAGTCTTTTCTTTTGGAGTTTATTAATTTTAAAGCTTTTAATTATTACTGTTTCCAGTGTTTTGAAATAATGTTTTTAACTGTTTTGGTTTTTTATTTTCACCTATTCAATCAACGTTTAAAATATTGATAAATAAATATATTTACAACAAATATACAAAAGGTTTATAAAACCTAAAAGTTTAAAAAGTGTAAATATTTGAATACAAAAGCTTAATAGTAGTAAAATTTGATATTGAATTAATAAATATAAGAAGTCATAATGTGAAGGTTCGGGAAGAAAATTAAAAAGGTATGTATGATTTTCCTACATTATTTATACATTTGAGAAAAACGTTTATAGCATAAAACTTCCTCCAAGAACCATCATATTCCCTTTCGAGATCGTGTAAATTTAATAACATATAGTAACTTTTAATAATTTTATCAATTTTCAAATAGTTGCATAAATTGGTAGCAGTACCACTGTCATTACTAGGCCCCTGTTACAAATGTACAGTGAAACCTCTCCTTGCGGTCACCTCTATTAAGCGGACACTCCCTTTAGATGGACAAATTTGTTGGAACCACACTTTTCCATATTTCTTTCCATGTAAAATTTACTCCTATAACCAGACACTCTAATAACCAGACCGCGGACAATTTTTTTTTGGTTAAAAAATTCTGAAACCTTCCCTAACCGGACGCGAACCTCTAACAAAGTGACGGAGCGCAGCACGACATGGGCATAAATATTATGTAGTATGTTGGCAACAGCGCACTCTGCAGGCGGGGAATTACCTTTGTCCATTTTAATGCGGATACTAAATACTTCTGTCGTATTTACAACATATTTTATTCGGCGGGACTGCTGTGTTTTATTTTTATTGTTCAGTTGGGTAGTGAAATGGTGCCTAATAGTTAAAAACTTCTTAGTTTACGTTAACGTTAACGTTTCGGAGAAGGAACATCTATTAGCACGAAAGACCGCTGAAAAATTTAATATCAGAAAAACTCAAGCAGCAGAAATTGTTAATAAATATATATAAAAATTTCGCAGTTCTCTCTCATATGCAGACACCTCCAATAACCGGACAAAATCGACGAAACCGTGAGTGTCCGTTTATAGGAGGTTTCAATGTACGACATTGTAGTATCGCTACAATACAAGGTAGTGGTTTTGTTTTATAACCTATGCCTTGTGTTTCATTTCTGCTAGTTTCTTTTTTATTTCGCTACCGACCTGTTAAAAGCATACAGTTTCACATTATTTAGTTTATCTCTCTTACCAATATCGCATCTCTAGCTTCACAAGGGTGTCATATTGACCATGCAGTGTTCTGAAGAGTCCCTTAAGGACAAACCAACTGTCAACACTAAATTGGTATTTATTTGGTATAGTATACAGATTCGCGCTGCTCACGGAAAAATACAAGAAAAACGAAAACTTTTTTCAATTTTAAAACTTGAATGGTTCTTATATTTTGAAATACATGTTATTAATTAATACGAGGAGCACGCGGTAAACCAAGGCCAACACAAAAATAGAGGCCACGACCCTGAAAAAATCAGCTGTTCTCCCGGGGCTGAATTTTACATTGGGTCTTATGGGAGGTCAGACGTTTTTTTATGATATTTTCAAAATGGCACTACAGATTTCCGCAAAATTTCAGTGAAATATTCTCAGACACCATCCCGATATTCCACCAAAGGTTTGTAAGGAAGCAACATGATTAAAAGGTTAAAATCTTCAAGATTTAGCATTCCTTATTTTGAATTTAAATTACCCGCCATGTACCACATGCCAACTGTTATATTTGACATGTATTTGACTTTATCATCTGTGATTGTCACATTCGCTTCTGCTTTAAACTAAATTTTTGTGTCAGCTAATGAAGCGGCTATGAAAAATTAAAGATTACTATACATTTAAAAAAAATTGTTCTGCCAGAATAAAGTAAAAACAATCTCGAAAATGGCTTTATTTGAAAAAAAACCAAATATTCATGAACCGCCATTCCAACTTCAATATTTTAAAGGCAATCAGCTGTGTCGTAACGTGACCATCGAAAAAAATCAGCCCCGGATGTGACATCAACAAAGTGGAGGATCGTGGCCCGTCCATTTTGATAGCCCTGGGTAAACTAAAACATTTGGAGCTCTTAATAATCTATAAATAGTTCTCATTTCCTATTGGTCAGTTCAAGGGAAACCTCCTATTTCGTGATGTATATTACCGGTGCTGCAACGAAACTTTGACAAAACTGGGTTCAAGCACAGTGAGAGCCAGGGCTATCGAAACGGACGGGCCACGATCCTCCACTTTGTTGACGTCACATCCGGGGCTGATTTTTTGTTTGATGGTCACGTTACGACACAGCTGATTGTCTTTAAAATATTGAAGTTGGAATGACGGTTCATGAATCATGAATATTTGATTTTTTTTTATATAAAGCCGTTTTTGAGGTTGTTTTTACTTTATCCTGGCAGAACAATTTTTTTTTTTTAAATGTATAATAATCCTTAATTTTTCATAGCCGCTTCATTAGCTCACACAAAAATTAAGTTTAAAGCAGAAGCGAATGTGACAATCACTGAAGACAAAGTCAAATACATGTCAAATATAACAGTTGGCATGTAGTACATGGCGGGTAATTTGAATTCAAAATAAGGAATGCTAAATCTAAAAGATAAAAGATTTTAACCTTTTAATCATGTTCCTTACAAACCTTTGGTGGAATATCGGGATGGTGTCTGAGAATATTTCACTGAAATTTTGCGGAAATTTGTAGTGCCATTTTGAAAATATCATAAAAAAACGTCTGACCTCCCATAAGACCCAATGTAAAATTCAGCCCCGGGAGAACAGCTGATTTTTTTCAGGGTCGTGGCCTCTATTTATGTGTTGGATTTGTGAGCGAACAAACAGCATTTTGATGTTCTGTGAACGGTATGGATAAAATAATGATACGGGCAGAGACGGGCAAATGATATGAATGAAATTGGATTAGTGAATGAAATTGGATTAGATACTTTTATGGGATGATTACCTTATAACAAATAGAATTTTTATATCCAAAATCAGAGAACAGGTGCTGTATATCTGCAGCTCTTATAAACTAGCGGCCACTAGTGAGAATCCATCCATACTAGAACGTTCGAAACTGATAGGGTTGTTGTATGCATTTGTATGTCTAAAGTTCCCTATTATTTCCACCCTTGTTATCGCAAGGCAACAGTGGCGATGTGGCAGCCCAATGGACCCTGAAAGTGGGCTTGAGAGTGTAAACATAGATAAGGACCAAAGTAGCCTTTCCGTCGTCGCGGCGGGAAGAAAAGTTTGGGCGACAAGAAACGCCCTTCGGAATTAACTTATCTATCTATCTATCTATTAAGCCTTCTTCGATCCATCTTTGGATATAGGCCTCCCCCAATATCTTCCACTCTTCCCTGTCTGTCGCCGTGTTAATCCATCTAGCCACCGCATGTTTCTTCAAATCATCCGCCCATCTTATTTGTGGTCTTCCCCTACTTCTTTTATTTTCCCAAAGTCTCCAGTTTACAATACATTTGTTCCATTGATGGTCTTTCTGTCTGATAATATGACCGACAAATTTCCATTTTAATTTTGCTACTTCTCCTCTGGCATCCTTACTTTTGTTTTATTTCTTATTCATTTATTCCTTTTTCTACCTGTTAGCTTTACATGTAACATTTGTCTTTCCACTGATATTTGGGCTTTTGTTACCTTATCCATGTTTGTAAGTGTCCAAGTCTGGGATCCATAGGTAAGGACAGGAATGATACATTGGATATCCACTTTCATTTTGAGATACTGAGGATATTTTTTGTTTTTTAGTATGTAGCTTAATTTACCGTCTTACTCGTCTCTTGATTTCAGCTGTTTGGTTTTCTTTTTTAGTTTAATAATTTGTTCCAGGTATATATATTCCTTTGCTTGTTTTATTTTCTCTTGGTTTATTTTAATCGTGATATTTTCATCTGTGTTTGTTCTGATTTTAGTTTTAGTGTAGTGCATACTCAAGCTTATATTTTTAGCTGCTGTATCCAGTTCTTCTAGCATCTTTATCAGTTCTTCTTTCTTATCTTTTATTAAGGCGATATCATCAGTTTACTAGCAACTTACTTATAGTACACGAAAATATCACTTTGGTTTTCGAGCACCGTCAGAATGCAATGCAATGCCACGGATCACCAAACAAAGGTGATTCGTTGGAGATCCGTGGCAAATCCCGCACGTCTACATCACCATAGTGGCACAAAATAGAAACGGACAGCTGCATCTTCCTTTTTTGCATTTAGGAGGCCATTACAACAAAACAAGCGATGATAAGCGGTTGCTATTATTGTTCTAGCTGCAATTAATTTGAGTCAAAAATCATATATAACTGTTTGTGTTCATAGCAAAATGTATCGATACCGAGAAATATCGGAAAGCAAAATAATCAATCCAAGACCTAGGATATCGGAATATATGAAAGTATCGATACTCCGACCAATCTGTTTGGATCGTTCACCCCTATAAGTTTTGGCGAACATGATAGAGAGTCTAGAAGATTTTCGAAAATCAAGCAGCTAGTCACTATACCATTTGAAATTATTCAGAATGCTTTGAACAAATAGCCATTAAAACTGTTTAAAATTAGCAAGAAATTCTATTAAATGATCAAAAATTCATAAACAAACTACAGGCCAAAATCTAAGGAAGCTAGTCACTATATCATTTAAAATTATTCAGAATGCATTGAACAAATAATCATTAAAACTGTTTAAAATTAGAACGAACTCTTAAATGCACAAAACTTCATAAATAAACTACAGGTCAAAACTTTTTAAAATAAAATCTAAAACAAAATTTTACGCTGAAACAAGAAAAATTTCCTTTCATTAGAGATTTTTTTCAAAAAATGACACATTATTATCATTGGATGCTTCTTTATCACCTTAGTGGTCGTTTGGTTAGAAAAAATAACCCAATTAAGACAAAGATGCACGTCTGGTGGCCTGTGACTAATTTTACTTTCTAAATATTAACACCCTCTCATAACTGTGGCTTCTAAGGTTTAAAAACAAAAATTAATTTTTTTGTCTTGTAGATTTTTCTATTATTAATGACTAAATAGCAAATTTACCGCAGCCTGTTATATCAAACCTGTTTATTAATTGTAACAAAGCCATCAAAGTTAATGTGTTTGTGTTTAGTTTTTTGCCGCCCTAACGACAACCGCCTTTACTCTCCAGGGCTGACAATCAGTGCCCTCCCGGAACAAGACAACTCTATTAGCGGAACGGACGCTCTTCGAATTGAATGCGTTCACTTTCTGGCGGTTTGAGATAAGTTTTCTGGGTGTTTTCTTTGAGTTAAAATTGTTTTTTTAAACACTGTGTTGCATCCTTAGAACATTCTATGTTCGAAGGTCGCATCGTTATTTTAAAATTGTGTGCATGTTTGGACTGCTAAAAGTATACTTAGAATCTAACTAAACTTAACTGCTAGATGATATACATAATTTCCGTGATGTTTTCCGTCCAAATCTTTCATACCTCCCAATAATAGAACAAAACCAAAAATTATAATGATGTAAAGGCCTATTTAGTTTTACAAGACCCGAATTAACATTTACAAATGTTGGTTTTGTGGAAGAAACGGTCACTCTCATAGTAATTGTCTTGCTATAGACTGTTTATGTTATACATGTGGCAAAGGTGGCAAAGGAGGTCAAACAACAAGTCAACATAATTGTTGGTTTTGTGGAAGATACGGTCATCCTCATAGTAATTGTCAGGCTATAGATTGTTTATGTTATACATGTAGAAAAGCAGGTTAAACAACAACATAATTTTAGTAAGACCTCTAGTACCATTTAAAAATGTTGTTTGTTTTTTTGGAAGAAGTCGTCACCCTATATAGAAAATGGTTATAGTTAAAAACTCTTTATGTTGTATATGTGAAAAAGTAGGTCATTTTGAACAAGTTTGTAAATCAAAGTACCTAAAACAAGAAGTAATTCCGGTATGAAATCTAGCAGTATTAAATAAAGTTCCTTTTGTGAAAGATACCCTCACCCTTGGCCTCGTAGTAAATGTCTGGCTAAAGATTCTTTATGTCACACAAGTGAAAATGTAGGTAATTTGGAACAAGTAAATCAAAGTACTGTATTATTTAAAAATGTTGGTTTTGTGAAAGAACCCGTGAACCGTTCCACTAAGTGTTTGGCTATAGACTGCTTATGTTATACATGTAAAAAAGCCGGTCATTGTGAACAATTGGTAAATTAAACTACCAAAAACATAAATAGTCAATATAATTTAAGTAAGACCTCTATTATAGTACTATTTGAAATGGTGGTTTTGTGGAACAAACCATCACCCTCTATAGTAAATGTCGGGATAAAAACTATTTATGTGATAATTCTGGAAAACTGGGTAATTTTGAACAGGCTTCTAAATCAAAGTTTCAAAAATAACGTCAACATATTTTAGGTAAGGCTTCTAGCAGGTACAATTTAAAAATGTTGGTCTTGTGCAATAAACCATCAACCTCACAGTAAATATGCAGCTAAAGACCTTTTATATCATACATATGAAAAAGGAGGTCATTATAAACAAGTCTGTAAATTACAATAACAACAATTCAACATCCAGTACCATTTAAAAATTTTAGTTTTGTTGAAGAATCCGTCACCCTCGTAGTAAATGTCCTGATACAGATTATTTGTGTAATACATGTGGAAACCTAGGTTATTTCGAACAAGTTTGTTTGTTGCATGATTTTCAGATTTTTCATCTCGTTTTTCAAAAGCAATAACTAAACTTAAAATGAACAAATTACACTATGCACTATATAATCCGATGCGAATTTTTACTGTCCTTACTTCGTCTGTTAAGTTAATCACTCTTAGGAATAAGTTCTGCTATAATCATTGGACATGATGTTTTTGATAAGCATTAAGGCATAGAATCCATTTTTAAAGGAAAAGAATCTTATGCCATCTAGCAATAATATAAAACTGCATTCAATGTTTGCCCATTTATCAGAAAACTGCAAAGCAATGGCAATTAATTTCCAGCGATACTTATCAGGAGACTATACATTTATCAAAATTAAAATTCCAAAACTATTAGAAGAAAATATTATTAAACCCAATAATTCACCATGAAAAGTTTTGATCTGAAAATGTTTTTATATAAACATTTTAGCTCAATATACACACACAACATGTCATATTAAAAATTCTAGGATAAAACATTTCTTAGGAAATTGGGAAAATAAATTTTGAAGAATTTTTGTAATTTTTGTGTTCTGTATTTTATGTTATGAGTACCTACAGTAGCGACCAAAAGTACAGCAACCTATTTGTGACCTCTCGTCTTCATGAATAAATTCCGTCGTGTGCAGCGAAACAGGTGGTATTTGGATTTTACGCAAATTCTAGCGTTGAAGAAAAAGTACAGATGGTTCAATGGTATTCCGGGGGAAATAGCTGTCAAGATGTGGCAAATTTATTTGTTGTCGCGTTTGAGCGAAAGGATATTTCAAGCCGTAGCATGGTTCATAAAATAGTGACTCCTTTCCAATGAACAGGATGTGCCAATTTTTGCCACAAATGCAGTGGTGCAGAGGCACATCCTGTTCGTGAAATGGGAGAGGAAAGCTCGGCCTCCCTGTTCCAGTAAGGCAATTGCCAATGATGTGGGCGATTATATTTCACCCTTAACGGTTCAAAACATTTTGAAACGAATGGGTACCAGAGTTTTGAAGTAAAGAAAAAGCAAGACATTTTTCCAGATGATCAGTTTCGACGAATGGAGTTTTGTGAAACCCTGATTGAAAAAGCGAACCAGGATGAAAATTTTATTGAATATAATATAAATCTGATTTTGTAAAAACTATCAATGTAGTGCATTTAAAAACTTTAACAAAATTCTCAGTTCACGAGTCCCGTCAAACTTAAGATTTTTTTAAAAATTACACGAAAAAAAACTTTATATTAGCATTATTTATATATATATATATATATTTATCGGTTTCAAAACGTTCTACGTCTTCCGATACCCAATCTCCACTCGTTTCTGTTTGCCCATAATTCATCATCTAGGCCTCTTATTCTTATTTCACTGTCTATTCCTTCTCTCCAGCTTCTCCTTGGCCGTCCTCGTTTTCTTCGGCCAATTGGTTTCCATTGTAGTATTTGTTTAGGTAGTCTTTCATCATTCATTTTTTGTACATGTCCGTACTACACCAGTTGTTTTGTTCTTATATCATCCACTAAAGTACGTTCACCCACTGTCATAATTTCTCTTATTCTTTGATTTGTAACTCTTTCTCTTTTTGATTTCCCTGCTGCTCTTCTCCAATAGTCCATCTCCGTAGGGGAAAGCATTTTTTCTGTTCTATCCTTGATTGGCCGTACTTCCGAGCCGTATGTAATAATACTTTTTACAATGGTGTTATATATAAGCTTTTTGTTATGTTTTGATATACTTTAGTCCCAAATTATTCCATTTAATAAAGTTATTCCTTTTCTTCCTTGTACGTTTCGATCTTTTATAGCTTTTTCTAGTGTTCCGTCAGCTGTAATTTTTAGACCTAAGTATTTATACTCATCACAGGACTGAATTCGCTGCCCGGTATTTAAGATTAGATCCTGTTTCATTCCACCGATACACATATACTCTGTCTTATTGAGATTAACCTCTAGTCCCCACTTATTGTACTCTTCTATTAGTTTTCGTGTCATATATTCGAGGTCGTCATATTCCTGAGCCACTACTATCTGATCATCGGCAAAACATAAAGTATACAAGCTTTGTTTTTAAATGTTACAAAAAGGCACTACCTGATGGAAATGAATTGTAGTTTTCAGGTGTCAACCCCTTGTTTTTTTCTATTATTCTGTATGTTTGGGTAGATTAATAACATAAATGTCACCAAAAAATTCTATAAAATGTATGCCACTTCTTGAGTTAATTATTAAAACTTAAGCTTTTATTAAAAAGTCCTTCAAAACACCCAGCATGGGATCCTGTTAATCTATTTTTCTTTTGCCCATGAAGACGCGAAGAACTGCCCATAAAACAACTCATTATTTTAAAAAATAAGGCGGGAGTCCATCAAAAGACTGTCATCACATTTTGTAAAGACCACAGCGCCAAAGAGGCACCGAAAGGGGTTTTTCTATTCAAAATGAAACTTTGTAGACTGCTGGGTACCATTGCCTGTGACGGTACCGGTCCAAGAATTTTGAAAGCACCTAGGTTAAAAGTTTTTGGATAGTGATCATTCGCGCAGAAAGGGTTTAGAGATTAAGACCTTTTATCACAAAAGCGTGTATTTAAAAACTCGTCACAAGGTTTGTTTAGTTTATAATAAGATTTTAGGCAACCACGATTTTAAAACCTCTTAGCAGGGGCGTCTAGTGAATAAGGGCTGCAGAGCTGCAGAACCCCCAAAATTTTCACATTATTTGACTATTTTTCAGCCGCTGCTATTTTTCTAATATAATTATTTTATTTCTAAAATTATTGGAATAGCAGTATATTTTCGGTCCGGAGTTGGTATAGTAGGCCTTCAAATCGCGTACGTGTGTTGAGTATGACGCCGCGTGCCGTCGCCGAAGGCCGATTTCACAGTCGGTCAAATGACGTTATTGGCATTGTTGCGCTGCTAAATTGCAACACAACGTAGCTCGGCGGCTAACGAGATCTGTGCTCGGCTAGGAACCCCTTCCTTCGCCCCGCACCACACTTGCTCACGGGTTTAGATAGCGAAATCTAGGCAAAAATAGAGCTGCAAAACTTGCAGTTCCAGTACAATTCCGGGCGGGCGGGCTCAGCGTTGCATATTTGCGGGCGCATTTATTTATTTAGAACACATGAGCGAGAGGTTATGGTCGTGTTTGTTGTTTGTTTTTGTATAATTGTGTCACAATGAATGTGGTGCATAATTTAATTAATGTAAAAAAATTCTCTCTCTTTACTTATGAAGAAAAACTAAAATTGAAAGAAGAAGGACGGCCATTGCCCGATATTTTAGTAGAAAAGTGTGGTTCAAGCCGGGGAAAATCGTATAAAAGGATTTTTACAAAAGAAATTTATGCCTAGAAAATACGTGCAGGCAAAACATTGGTGAGTACAAATTATGCTAGGTAGTGAATGTGAATTAAATCTTTTGTAAAAACGGTTCTACTACGTTATACCTCGCTCGTCAAAACGCGCAGCCGATTCTTGCTTATTGCTTGTGCGGTACGGTTCGGTTCGGTTCCGTTCAGTTCAGTTCGGTTCGGTTCGGTTCGGTTCGGTTCAGTTCGGTACGGTTTGGTTCGGTTCGATTCGGTTAGGTTAGGTTCGGTTCGGTTGGGTTCGGTTTGCCTCAGTTAAGTTCGGTTTGACTTGTTCTTAGGTAAGGTAGGTAGGTAGGTAGTCTGATTAGAATGTTCGGCTGTGCTGATTTTTACATCATTTTTATGATAAATAACAAACTATATAGCTTTCTGCATCATTTTTTCCATTATAAATACTGAATAGACGATTTTGGACGATTTTACAGAGTCAAAAATGCGCGACCAATTAAATGGTTGGAGCCAGATGTCAGGTAGAACGTTAGATTTAAAAAATATGGTGTACCCATATTTCTATGCGTAAATACATTTCTAAAAACACAATTACCTTTTTTCGTCCCTTGCCAGACAGTTGGTCACCTTATTTTGGCTAATTGACCATTTAGGTCAAGTTCAGTGGATTGTGAGCCGCCCGTTTTTATCTCGACATCACAAACGTCAAATAACCTCTTTACTAATTTTTTAATTTTGAAATTTCTAAAAAAAATGTGAAAAATCCGCATTTTTTTTTCTTGAAAACGGTATAAAAAGACCTAAACTTATTATTAAAAAAAAACACGCATTTTCCAGCATCAAGGTATATCGTAGTAGACCCGTAAAAACGCTATTTTTTCCTAGGCATTGTAATTTTTGCCAAACCAAAGTTGGCAATTTTTTACTTTTTATAATAGACACGTGATCTGGAGACTGTAAAAAAAATAGCATTTTTTATACCCTATCGGCAGAACTCACAAATTTTACTGTCACGAGCCGCACCTGCCTCTTAGTTAATACAAGAAATTTAAATTTAGAAAGAAAAATATGAATATGTTACTGCAGTTGGTAATCTACATTCGAATCCTTAGTTTTCTTTTGAAGAGGATCCCATGCAGTGTTAGATCCATGATTTCCAGGGGGGGGGGAGAGGGCAAAGAGGAAGTAAAAACTAAAATGTTTCTTGGTTGGCGTACATTTTTAGTAACGTTCAGGTCTAAAATTTAAACGAGCAGGTAACGAAATATGCTAACTTTTCAACAGAGCATTGTATCAGTACACTGTTTTCGAAATATAGTAGACTATATTTTGCTTAAAAATTCATGTTATAACCAAAAACTTCATAGGAGCTTTAGTTTCTGAGATATTTTCAAAAAACTGTTTTCAAGTCTAATATATTATCATGGCTTCACTTGAAGCGTGACAATAGGCTAGCTAGGAATGTGTCATGGATCTATTTATCATGGGCGCACCCAGGGGGGGGCCCCGGGGCCCGGGCCCCCCCCAAACCTTAGATTTTTTATATATTTCCTACATATTTCATGATAAAACAGAAAAAATAGCGTCAAATTTGACATAATGAGGACTCCCCCCCCCCCCAAGCAGCGGCGTAGTTCGTGGCGTGCTCGTAAAAAGCAAGAAGGCCTTTTTTTTTTTTGGTTGCACGATTTTTGCGAGGCGCCCGTTTTAGCTGGCGAGGTCTCGGGCCCCCCCCAAGACACATTCCTGGGTGCGCCACTGTATTTATTTTAATGGCTATCATTATGATTTAAGAAATTATTTTGAAGACAAAGAACTACTTGAGTTCAACGTATAATTTGAGCTTCCAGAAAAAGTAATAAAGTCGAACTTACCCAGTTGTCAGACCGTTTGGCCACATCTACTTTGTCCCCTAAAAACAAAAAAATTATTAGACTGGATAGAATCAATGATTACACAACAAATGCCAATTATAAAATCCACCGACTGACTTATTAGGGAAATTTAGAAACGCTTATTTGACAGTTCGTTATTGTTATTGTTATAACCAGTGGCGGTCGCTAGAAGGAGGGCAACGGGGAGTTCCCTCTTAAAACTATGTGTGTTTTAGTTGAAGTCAGCCATCATCATCGTGCGGAAAAGTCCGTTGCCCTTCTACACATTGCCGGTTCTATCCTTAGGGAAGACGTATGAATTTGTTTTGATTTGGGATATGTCAGTAGTAAAAAGCAATGCCGGTCGCGTGTCATTGTTTTTGTTAAAATTTGTTTATAAAATGAAAACAAATACCGTCGATTACATAATTAACTGTGCAAATTTAAATACGTTGACATATGAACTTCGATTACAAATAAAATCTTTAGAGACACATAGACTAAAAATCCTAAAAATTAACCAAAATTTTAGTGCAAGTAATAAAAAGTTATACGATGCTGATAACTGGTTGTGCGGTTGTGAAAAACGAAATGATGTTTTTTGCTTTATTTGTCTTATTATAAATAATCCACGAAGTGATCCTGCGTCGGTGGAAAAAGGAATGTGTGATATCAAGCACTTTAGTGAAAAGTTACATAAAGTAAGTGCTTATTTAAATAACCACATAGAATTTTCTATGCTAGGCAAAACTGATATAAGGTGCCAATTGAATAGTGTCTATAGGCAAAACATTACTGAACGTAATGAAAATGTGGCAAAAAATAGACATATACTTAGTAGGTTAATACACTGTTTAAAATTCTGTGAGATTTTTGAGAGTGCTCTACGGGGCCATGATGAGTCTGAAACTGGTGCTAAGCCGGCTAAAGGGCGAATAGACTTTATCTATAATCAAATAAACTAGAAACTACACCAAGTAGCTGCTTGTTGTATTTTTTTTTGGCCTTGGTCAAGGTGATCTGTGCCGGCTTATCCTATAGACACTCTAGGCACTTGCCTAGGGCCCGGAGCTTCAATGGGCCCGCAGGGCCCTGGTCCAAAAACTTAATTCAACTTTAAATTTATTTTGGTTGCAAGGATAAAAGGCAAAAAAAACATTTTATTTTATTATGGGTTTTTTTCTTTAAAAATAACTCTCTTCAAATCTAGGGATTTAATAATTTACTAAAAATAGGCTCCCCTAATTTAAAAAAAAAATTTTTACCGTTTTAAATTTTTTTAAATTTTATTTACTTTTTGTTTAAATTTTCGGGGATAAGACTTATGGCGAATTCTTTTAGGAAAAACGTGTAGCACTAATGGACAAACTAGTGCAATTTTTTGTATTCTTTTGACCCAGTGTTGCACTCAGTGCACATTTTTTTGGCAAGGGCTCTCCGAGCTCCTGTTGCACTAGTGCACGTTCGTATTCTTTTGAAACTGCACTGGGGCAATTTTTTGACAGCACATGAAGAGTGTCAGTGAACCACGAGTGGATCACTAACTATCTCAAAAGAATTCGCTATTGTTTAATATAGCAAAACCTAAAAGTTTCTTTATCTTATGATTGCGACAACGTGCGCTAGTGCCTAGTGTATTTTTTTCACAAAATATTTTTTTATAACATAATTTCACAAAAAAATAAATGTGAAGATCTTCACAGTGGCGCACCCAGGAATATGTCTTAGGGGGAGGCCCGAGGCCTCTTGGGGGGGGGGGGGGGCCGAAGCATCATGATGTCGAATATTAAGCTATTTTTTGTGTTTTTTTTCTGAAATATGTCGAAAATATGTAAAAAAATTTAAGGTTTGGGGGGGCCCGGGAACCGCCCCCCCCCCCTGGGTGCGCCCATGATCTTCATATATTTTTCGGCGCTGAATTCAAATCCGGGTTAAAAAAGTCTTAGACTGGGGAAAATTTCAGATGTCTTGGAAAAAATACATAGGAATATTAAGATCTGTCTCGACCGATATTACCTATTTTTTTTGTGTGAGGTTGTGTAATAATTGTTCCTGTGAACAAGATTTTTAGTCCTGTCATATAAAGGTTCAAATATCTAAACTGATTTTTTTTACGAAGAAGTATGAAAAAGGTTGTCTTTTTTTTACGGGGCTTTGTAAAAGGCGAGGGGTCGTCTTACCACTAGTGCCTAGGGCCCGGTAGACCCTGAAACCGGCGCTGAAGGTGATTGAAGTAAAGTAACTGATAATGAGTGGTCCTCATTAGCAGTTACCTTAGATTGAAGAGGGGCCTTATATACTTTCGCAATGTATGTCGGAACCGGTTAACTAGTCTCCTTTTTGCTCAAATAACAAATTGCAAATAATGGAACTAAAACTATAAACAACATCAGAAAATAGTTTTCTGTCTATGGACGGGACTCGAGTCCTGAGATTCCGGGTTCAAGTCCCGGCCGAATACAGAAAACTTTTTTCTTATTTTTCCTTCTTTGATTTCACTTTTTGTTTATAAAATTTTTGCTCTTATTGAAGTATTTATTTTACGTCTTTTTTTATTCATTTTTGCTTCAATTATATTACATTTCCGACTTCTTTTTGCTGGCATTTTTATTTCCTTTTCACAACAAATCAATACGCCAACACTATAGTCGGCTTCTCAGATGTTCAATTAAGCGTAGTGTAGCGTAAAAATTAAGAGATATTTATATCTTACTGATCGATTCTTGATATATTTGTTGTGATGGGAGTCAATTTGTTAAAAGTTCATTTTTTTAAATTCTATTATGGATAAATAGTAGGCTGGGAATCACGGATCAGTGGGTCAACAGATCGATGAAATATTGCAATTGTTTGATTTGAAGCAAACTTTTTTGGCAGAACCGTTTTTCTATTTACTAAGCTTTTTAATCTTACGATTGACGATTGATATAATATTGTGGATTAATCAGAGGAACTAGACTGAAAGTCAGAGTCCATCGGGGGGGGGGGGCTGACTTTTACATTGAGTATTATGGGAGGTCAGATGTTTTTTATCATATTTTCGAAATGGCTCTACAGATTTCCGTGAAATTTCAGTGAAATATTCTCAGACACCATCCCGATATTCCACCAACATGCAATGATGATTAAAAGGTTAAAATCTTCAAGATTTAGCATTCCTTATTTTAAATTCAAATTACCCGCCATGTACCGCATGTCAGCTGTTATATTTGACATGTATTCAGTGGCGGCTCGTGAAGTATAAGAATGGGTGTGCGCTATAATAAGTGAGTCGAAATAAATTTAAAATAAATAAAGTTAAAAAAATTTGCATACTTATTTGTAGCCAACTAAAAGAACTTATGGTGCCCACTAGGTAATAAGATTGCCAAAGTAAAAAAAGCAGGTCTCCAATAAATAAAAATATGCCTACACAAAAAAAAAATTATCTACAGTATACATACATATTAGCCAACGATGGATAACATTAATTCAATGTACAAAACCGTTTTATCTTAGCTTTTGATTCAAATACCATTTCATATTGTAATGTTCGTATACGTTCATTCAAAAATTCATGCTTTTTAATTTTTGCCTGTAGATGATTTAAGTCAGTTACCCCTATGCGGCTCCAGCTTTTATCCATGCTTGCATTGAAAAATAATAAGCATGGAAAACAAAATAACGAGTTTGTAACATCACATCCACAAATCCAGTTGTTCTTTTGGTAAATATATTTTCTAAAGTATCTTTTAAAATTCCTACCTTTTCTTTTGGAGTAAGTTTGCAATAATTCTAGTTCTGGAGTCGGCCTTCCTAATCTTTTAATTTCAATTTTTTGATTTAAATTAAAGGAGGAAAAGCTTGCTATAATGTTTTGTACACAATTAAGTCTTGAATTACTTCCAGGATTACCCGAACACGAACTTATAACTGCCTCAGACATATTCGACACTTGTAGATAATAATTAACCCAAAAATTACAAACAAGAAGCCGAAAACAGCATAAAATTCACTTAAAAACGGCGTAAATAAATTTTAATTACGCCCAATACACGCAACTAACGATAATATAAACAGTAATCAGCTGAGAACTAGAAAAAAACGATGCAAGTGTGTATTGATATAGCGCACCACCTCGCCCTTTTCTCTGCCGATATCCCGAGCATTTCCGATTCAATTGCGTGGCAAAAATTGGATTAAAGAGGAACGCCGAATCCACGCGCACTTCCAGATTCAAGCCCGCCTTCTCATATCACTAGATTCAAGCGAGGCGAGGCGATCGAAGGCCACCGTATGCGGCAGCAAGTGTCAAGTCGAAAAGATATTAATTACAGTCGAACCTCTATAACTCGAACTCAAAAGGACCACCAAAACAGTTCGAGTTATGGAGAGTTCGAGTTATAGAAATTCAAATTAAAGGGGTTATAATACATATAAAAAGTGGAGGGACCACTTAAAAAGTTCAAATTATAGAGAGGTTCGAGTTATAGAGGTTCGAGTTAGAGAGGTTCGACTGTACTTCCGTTAATGGCCGATGGATGCCACTAGCGGGATCGGGATCATTAAAAAATACATAAAAAACAAAAGTAATTATTTAATAATAGTTTGTATTTATTTTTTTTTCTTATTTTTGCTGGGGGTGCGCGCGTACCAGCGCTCCTATGGACGAGCCGCCCCTGCATGTATTTGACTTTGTCATCTGTATTTTTTAATGATTTTTTACAATAAGGTTCATCTAGAATCCAAAAATACCAGCGTTAATCTTTTTAAAACAAAATTACACTACAAAAAATAATATTTTTCATGTTTTAATTTTTGCAAACACATCTAAGTTTTAAAAGTTGCCGAATATAAATAAATGGGTGTAGGTGAGCCGATTACTTTCCACGCAGAAACGAACACATTCGTTTCTGCTTTAAATTTAATTTTGGTGTGAGCTAATGAAGTGGCTCTGAAAAATTAAGGATTACACACTCATTCGGCCTTCGCTGTGACGTCAACAAAGTTGTAGAGCGTGGCTCGTCCGTTTTGTTAGCCCTGAATGAACTTTAACTTATTTTCATTAGTGTGGCTAACTTCAGAATCAGCTGTTCTAAACAGCTGTTAAAGACATTGGTCAAAGCAAGGCCATCAAAAAAATGGAGGCCTTGACCCCAAAACAACCAGCTGGTTTAGGCCTAGCTTTAGATTGGATCTTATGAAAGGATAGAGGATTTTTTTGTGATATTTTCGAACTGGCACCACAGATTTTCGTGAAATTTCAGTGAAATATTCTCAGATATCATGACGATATTACAACAAACTTTTGAGAAGATGAAAGATGATAAAAAAGTTGAAATGTTGCACAAACTGTCACACCGTTGGAGTCCGACTTTATAGTCCGTTTTTACGCTGATATAATTTCCGCTGTCACATGCCAAAAATCATAGCGTGAAAAAGGCGCATTACAAACCAATTTTATAAACAATTAGTTTGAAACAATTAGTGTTAAGGCCTTTACAAGTTTAATATGTAATAAAATACGATCTTATGTTGTTGTTATGTTGGATTAAAATAGTTCACATGAGTCTTAGCACTGTTCTACACGATTTGCCACCATAAAATTTTATAATTTACCTACTCTAAATTGTTTTAAATATCCGTTTAGTTCCTGTGTAAATTTGGTATAAATAAATAAATATGAAATAATAGAATTCTAATTTGTTATTATAATATTATTATATAAATAAGAAAAAACGCGAAGGACGATGTTCTATAATAAGAACTAAGTAATTAAGCATATTCTTATAAGCTTGTTATTAAAAAAATAAAAAGGGCAAAGATTGCAAAAATTATTTTTTCTATAAGCGTGCGGAAAAGTCCACTTTTCCGCACGCATTTTAGTGTGGAAAGTGCCACTTTTCCGCACTAGTGCGGAAAAATATTTTTTCCGCACTAGTGCGGAAAAGTAAATTTGTTACGATTTTGAGGTGTTCTATAACATTTAGACCGTTCAAAATACATTTGTATCTTTCCTAGCACACGAAATATCCTAAAAATATTCAAATTGACTAAAATTCTGCTATATTTTCAATATTTTCGATAAAATAAAGTTTTCAGTAAAATAGGTTCAAATTATAAGTTTTAAACCTCCCCGGTATAAATATCGTCATTGTTAATGTCAAACAACAATGAACACTAGTGGTTTTAGATTTGGCATCTTAAATCACCATAGCAACAAAGTACAAACAAACTGTCAAAACAAAGCCAATTTTGCAGATACAAGCGTCTTTTGAATTTTTCAATCAAAAAAATCAGATTTTCAATGGATTCTTCGTACGAAGATCTACCCCAGTCAGTTCTAGAAGCCGCTAGAATGTGAATAATAATAATTGATTTGATTAAAACGTTTTGAATATAAATAATTTTCTGATTAATTTTTAGTTTTTTCCTCACGCTTATAGAAAAAATAGTGTACCTAACTCGTGCGTAAAGTGTCTTTTCCGCACTTGATTGCTGGCCAAACTCCGCTATCGCGTCGTTTGGCCATCTGCAATCGCGTGCGGAAAAGAGGCACTTTCCGCACTAGTTAGGTAAACTACTATTTTACACTTTAGTAAAAAAAATATCTGCTGACGACCAAGTAATTGTAGCTAATGATAAAGAAGACATGGAGTATATTATAAGAAAGTTAAAGGAAGAATACCAAAAGTAGGAGTTAACAGTAAACGTGAACAAGACACAGTACTTATGTATTGAAAACAAAGAAATTCGAATGTTTTTGATTGAAAACGAATCAAGTGAGTTAAAACTAGACAATGGACAAACAATATCACCATGCAATGAGTATGTATACTTGGGTGTCACATTTGATAAAACAGGAACAGACTGTAAAGAACTGGAAAAAAGAATAGTAAAAGCAAGAAAGGTTATTGGATGTCTTAACAGCATTTTATGAAGCAGAGAGATAAGAAGAATGTAAAATTTAACATATATGATAAACAATGGTAAAAAACACGCTGCTGTATGGAATAGAGACAGAAAAATACAAAACAAAAATGGAAAGTTTCGAAATGGATGTAATAAGAAGATCAATGAGAATATCTAGAACAGATCATATAAAAATTAAGATCATAAAAGAAAGAACATAACGGATGACATCACTAAAAGACAACTGATATGGTACGGCCATGTACAACGGATAAAATATCATCAAAGCAGGGCCTAGAATGACAATCAATAGGGCGCAGGAAAAGAGGACGTCTCAAACTGGAACAGTCAATCCGAAGATCAATAAAGAACCTGACACAAGATGATTGTCAAGATCGAAATAGGTGGAGAATAGGCGTCGGACAACGTAGAAAAACGATCTAAACAGACATAGTAACACTATTAAATTTACCTACCTAAAATATAAACAAAGTGCAGTATTAAATAATTTTCTACTAGCAACGGATTTGTTTCTCCTAAAAACACCCTTCAAAGAAACCCTAGAGAAACTCGAAAAAACTTGTGTGGTTTTCAACGAGAGCACACATACGCGTACAGAAGGCTATTTTTAAATTAAAATCCAATAAAGCTTCCTTACAGTCATGTGGGTTTTCAAGAGTTATGTGCTCATTTTTTGCAGAGATTACAATGGGTATGAGCACGACGAAAATTTAGGACATGTGCATGAGCACCTTAATAAAATTTTGAAAGTGTAGGCTGGGTAAATTTAATAATTATGTTTATTAAATACACAATAAGATTAAATTGCACAAAATATGTAAGATATACCGGCGGATCTGCAACAAAATTCTCTAGGGGTAAAAGCTTTCAACAAAAATATTATTTCAGGATAGCTCAAACCTTTGCCTTTCCTGTTGTAGTAACTACCAGCCTTTAAAAATAACTTTGGGGCTGGGGGTTTGGGGGAGCGAAGGTTATTCCGATCTATTTTTATTGAAGTTAGTAAATAAACTTTATGGACCTATAATTACAATGGATGTTCTATACCAGGTTTGTTAAGTAAAACCCCAAACAAAAGTTATGGGTCCTGAAGAGTGGTCTGTTCACGATAATGTGTTTTTTTGGAATTCAAATTAAGTATAGAGAAAGTTGATGAGGTGTAATAAATTGGTCAAAATAAAATATGAGCTAATTTTCAAATACAACGATGTTCTGGATGTTTTGTAAAGTGAAAATAAAAAACCTACACTGCCAGCCGAAAGTTCAGCAGATGCTTCTGTTGCTGCTTCTAATGCTGAGTCGAAAGTGTGTTATGAAAGTAATGCTTTAGCTTAACTGATTTTAGTGAGTAGCTCAAATGATTCTAATATTGACTTGACTGCTATGTGTGGTAGTTCAAAAGATGTTTGGCATAAATTAGTCGCCATCTACGAACAGAGTTAGAATCGGATGATGTTGTTACAAATATTGCAAAATTATATATATATATATATATATATATATATATATATATATATATACATATATATATATATATATATATAAATGATAGCTTAACTGATTTTAGCAAGTAACTTAAATGATTCTAATAATGATTTGACTGCTTTGTCTGCTGGTTCAAAAGATGTTAGGGATAAATTAGTCGCCATCAGCGAACAGAGTCCTGTACAATGATTAGGCAAACTTTTAAAACAGTTTTTTTTATTTTGGAAATAAGAGAATCGGATAATGTTCTCACACATATTGCCAAACTACATAAAAATTTCTAAGAAATCATTGACAAACAATGAAAACTTGGAAGTGAATTAGCTGAGTTTGTACTGATACGCAGTGTTATGTCTATTTCACCTTCTGAATTGTTTGAACTCAAAAGCGTTTAGGAATCTGTACCCAATAAGGACATTTAATGTGCTAACAAAACGTTTAAGACTGATTGAAATGACGTTTCCCATACTTTGGTGGCTAAAAACAATAACAAAAGTCGGAAACCTAAATGTCGTTACTGTCATCGTATAGGACACGTGGCAAAACATTGTTTTAAGAAGAAAAATTGCATAACATATTAAATTTGCGACACCGTCTAACAAACATTTTGACAATAGTGTTTTAAAATGCTTGAAAATACCTTTCAGATCTAGACTTATTTTAATTTATTTTTTCTTGTGATTTTAATACTTTGCCTTCATAAGCCGGGTATTTGGAATATAAAAAATGTTAAGACAAATAAATATAAAGTTGATTACCACGGAAGATCAATAAAAATGCCTTTTTTTTTTTGAAAATCTTTCGAATAACTACATTATTCGATTCTAGCAAAGTTAAATCCCATCCAATGATGATTTGAGACCAAATAACGGTATTTCTGTTCATACAACAAAAATATCCTCATACCCAATTACTTCACCACCCCAAACACTACAACAAATGGCGACTTAAGTATGTACGAGCCCTATTTGTGTAGCCGCCTTTCACAATTTGGTTCCATTTGGCCATATTCCATTGAAAGCGCTATTCTTCTTCCACTTGATTGCATCTTCAAACGCAAACCACCAGAAAATTGATGGTAAAGTTGCAGCCTTTGGTGGCTTTTACACAACTCCTGTCGCACCGATAACATCTAGGATTTAAGGGCTTCTTAAAAGTTATTTGTAACTAGATATTTTTGGAAAACTTCGGTGTCATTTTTGTCGGCAGCGGCATCTTTTTCATTTTTATCTATTGTTGAAAAAATGGCTTTTATTGGACTTTTTTCGTTAAAATTAAAGAATTCATTGTTGCCTGTAAAACTGTACTTTTTTAAGTTACGTTATCTAAAGAACCTGAGCTTGAGGAAATTTTATCATCATTTTGCTTTTGTTTTCAAAGCTAGAGATAATTGTTTAGGGTGGTTGGGACTGGGAAATAAATTTTCAAAATAGCACTGATTTTTATCAAGAAGTTTAGGCCACAAACTCAGTTAAAAGACATAAACAAAACAGGTAGATATCAGAAAATATTCACTTATCGAAAACATGTTCCAAATAAAAGTTTTATTTATGGTTTTTTAAATTTAGATCTATATAGTTTCTATCGAATTTATTCCAACATAAGTTCCCATCATAGTGAAAATTTTTATGTAGATGCTCTTTTTACTTACCAAGCCTCATTGCATTTAGTCTCTTTTAATTTTTCTTAAATGAGCTTTTTATTTGGCATCACTTTGTCCTGATACGAAGTTTTATCTGATAGTTTTAGCAAATTCATTTTATTCGAAACTAATTTCTTAAGAAGATATTTTTTATCTTGTTATTAGATTTAGTTTTAAAATAAGAAGATTCTCTACCCACTCATCTTTAACTCTCATTCCTTTAAATAGTTCATCACCTATATTTTCTATAGTTCTTTAGGTATCATATAATTTTTTGTTTTCTTTTTGCTGCGATAGTATGATATATATTATTATGTGACACTTTTCTTTCTTCGATTTAGGGAATTCCCCTTTATTAAATGGTGTAATTCTTCTACGGCTTTTGTCATAAAAGCACTTTTGGCACCACGAAACTTTTTTTAATATTTCTGCAATGTTATATAGTATAATTGAATTTTTTTTCCAATTGAAGATCGTCAGACACTTTTCTTTCTTTATTTGATTTAGGGGATCCGCACAGTGTTTTTTCTTTAGTGAATGAAGTTTTAATTCCATTACTTTTTCGGATAAAATCTATTTTTCCATTCGTCTTCCATTTCATAAAATTACAAACCACATGCAGTATCACTATGAGTTTTATATTGTCACTTATGATCAACTTTTTTTATTAAATTTTATTATTCCAAGAGTGAGACAGAAATTTTAATGTTGAGTTCCACCAGTTAAAGTATACTTTATTCAGGTAATTTTCAAATATAACTATTTTTTTAATATGATGCAAGTTTTTGTCAACCTTTTTTAACTCTAAGTTCGCGTCCGAATCGTCTAAAAGCTCGGGCAGAACTAAGTTACGAGACCAAAATACACCAGTCATAAAGTAAAATCCAATAAAATCATATAATATCATGATAATAGTCTTTGCGAGGATCCTGTGCCGGATTTTACAGCTTTCCTAGCTAATCTTCTTAACGTGTGAATTCCGCCTCTTTTTCTAATCGGATTGGGAGGAATTTAAATTCTACACGCTTTTAAACTACATTTCGCGTCATAACCCAGTAACCCTTGAAAGTTTAATCGCCTAAAAACAAGGAACACAAATCAAGTTTTTAAACTGCGCGCCTGCGCCACACTCTCCTCTCTCTCTGTTCTACTTATATCTACATTATGTTTCGCTGCGTCTCGTGCATAAGTGACTACCAGGGGTGCCTGTTCTTTAAGGCCGTGCATACCTTGACTAAAGTTCAGCTCCGACACTGCAGCGTTGCCACCCTCGACCCTGAGGTCTTCGGTAGAAGGCTTCGAGAAAAGTCGGTAGATTTCGGTAGATTTTTTAATCATCTTAGCAAGCAGTGCTGGAGAACTATCGATAGTTTGGATTGATTTAGTAGGTAAATTGGGTTTCTACGATTTGTTTTTACTGACCAAATACCAAAATTAAGAATTTAAAAAAAAACAAGCCTTAAATAACTTTTTATCAATCTGTATATTTATTACAGTAAAAAACAAAAAACTTATTTTAAACAAAACATAATATAATAGTAAAAATAAAATCTTATCAAAAAGAAGTAGGAAAATACAAAATGTTTTAGTTTAATTCTCATTTTTAACTGTTCCCTTTTAAATTTACATCCGTCGTTTTAGAAAGAAGATTATTTTTAATTGGAAAACTGTGGCATACATCTTTGTCGATATTTTGTTTGGTATATAGCAGGCCCGAATTGTATTTGTCTCAAGGCGATTCCTCTGTTTGGTCTTTAATAAATTATAGGAAAAGAACAGTCTCTCACAATTTGCAGATGAATGTAGCAAACGTAAAAGGTTTACTACAAAATTGTGAAGGGTTTTAAATACCTGAATATTATCCCCTGACATTATTTCCCCAACCGATTGCCAAAATAACTCCACATTATTACTAAAGTCTTGAATCACTTTAGTGTAAAAAATCGGTAGAAAACTATCGGTATATCGTAAAGTAAAAGCCTAAATCGGTAGATCTACAGAAAAATCGGTAGAGGTGGCAACGCTGCGGCACTGGCTCTGACCGCCTGCCGACACGATTAGGTACGAATGGATGAATCGGTAGCCGCTCGGCTTTCTCGGGCCGCAAGCCATCTCGCGGCCCGCATTACGAAGGAAACGGGGTGGGAGGGAAGCGGGTAAATTCACAGAATATCGCGGTTCGGTTTGCTTGTAAGAATACGGTAGTTTTGTATAGTTTTTGCAAAGTCAGTTGAACAAAGGGTAAAGCCGACCATCGGCATATCCTTTAATGAAAGTGACATGGGCGGCGGTAGATATACTCATGAAAATTATTTCATTTAATTATGGCTTAAACTAAAGAAATAAAAATAGATAATAAAACTTTCTATTCCTATACCCACAGAAACGACACTGATTTATTTTCTAACTCTGCATACTGCCGACTAAAGGAGTCCCGCAAAGAACACCTGAAAGCAATTAAAAGCTCATCTCAAAAAAATCTGCCAATCAAATGCCGTCTAGCCACCTGTGCTGAGTTGGTCAAAAAACAAATACTTTGTCGTCGGCCCGCAAAGAGTCGCGCCTTTTCTCTGTCGGGTTGAAATTATACCAGGAAGATTTTATATGAATTTGGATAACTTTTGAAGGGCAGATTGAAGCAAAATTTCATGAAATCCATAGAACCCCGTATTAGGAGCATTTCAGGTGACTTTGCAACCTTATTTATATTGTTTTACTTTTTTAGTCGAGTTATAATTTACCGCAAATTTTTATTATCGATCTTGATAATGAATTGCTTTAGTAATATTATTAAAAGCAATTTTTCCAATCTTTCTTTAGAAGATAAAATCAAAATTAAAGAACCGGGCACTGGAACTAAACCTAATTCAGGTTAGTCAAAGAAGAAAATTATTTAAATTTGCGGGTGTGATTTAAGCAACTTGTTTAACTGTTTCCCGTGTTCCTACTTTTTTTAAAAAGCATTGGATATGGCAAACGGAATGACCAGGGAAAAACAACTCTATGCAATGAATTCGTTCTATAGAAAGAAACGACACGAGTCGTTAAATACCGAGATGAATTCCATCAAAGGAGCATGCGCCAAAATTAACGTCAAAATGTCTAATTTAAATTATTGGCGCGAATACCGGGATTGGCGCGAGATCGAAGAGCTTAACGTATAATAAAAAATTCAAGGTATAAAATAATGGTCAATTCTAATTTTTAGGTATGATTTTATTTAGGTACCGGGTGGTTTTTTATAACCGGAGCACTCAGCAACTTTATCATTGAAAATAAAGGGCTATAATAAATTGTAGATTTTTTTTGTTTAATTATGATGATGATGAACTTTAAAAGCCAACATAATTTTTTTCTATCCGTCACCATGTACAGGGTGTCCCAAATTCGATGTTTTTGGGGAGTTTCGGGTATTTCTAGAGGAACTAAAAAAACCTCATCAACGTTTGCGACAATCAAATTTCAAAAGAACCTTAAAGGTGAAAATCGCATTTTGATATAGCAAGCCGTTTTTAAACTACGGGGTGTTTTTAAAAAGTCTGCATTTTGGGAAGGGGTCTATAACTTGTTTATTTATTAATATTTTTATTTCTGTGAAAACATTCTTTAGACACTTTTTTAAGAGGAATTCAACTGTTAAATTAAATTTTATTTGTCACGTTTAGTTTTTGAGATATCACATAAAATTAATTTTTCTTTATGGGATTAGTGGGATTTCTTTATATTTTTGTTTTTTTTTTATTTTTACCACATATTTTAGTTTGCTTAATATTAAAAAATAATAAAGAGGTGATTAAAAAATAAAAATAAAGAAAACAATAAAAAAAATTAAAAATTAAAATATTGAGTGTGATACATCATTTTAAAGGAAATTTTAGAGAGAGTTTTAGAGTTATTCTGTAAGAAAAATAACAACTTTATGCAATATTTTA
Source organism: Aspidapion aeneum (assembly GCA_963576565.1). NCBI lineage: Eukaryota > Metazoa > Arthropoda > Insecta > Coleoptera > Brentidae > Aspidapion > Aspidapion aeneum. The sequence continues at coordinate 3,429,234 of OY755043.1, read as the reverse complement.
AAAACCAAAAGAGATAAATAAAAACCGTTGACATCTGTAAATTCTTCAAGAAAAGATCTATAAGAAAGCTATTTACACAAAAGCAAAATGCAGACAAAAACACTCCGTAGCTTAAAAACGGCTTGCTATATCTAAATGTAGTTTATCACCTTTAGGCTTCTCTTAAAATTTAAGCGTCGCAAAGAGGGCTCAGTTTTTTTCTTTCTCCCCTAGAAATACCCGACACCACAAAAAAACAACGAATTTGGGACACCCTGTACAGGGTGTGACAATAAAGTCGATTTTTTGAGAGGGAACACCCTGTATATTTTTGCATTTTAAGATTCGTCTTTTCTTTTTGATTTCAAACATATACAATATCTATGTGCTGCGATTAATATTTTTTGAGGTACATGCAGTATTTATTCTATATGCATTTCACGTTTATTTTGTTTTGCCATGGGAGTATTGACAAATTTAAATGCGCTAAATCTTTTAAAAAAATGTTTATCGTAGCATAGACATACAGTAGAACCCCGATGACAGTGTTTATTCAAATTAAATTGGGCACTAAATAATTTGTCACACAACTTGCACGTCACCGGCATTTTCACAGAACACAAACGACGAATTTTCATCAAAAAGAACTGGGAATTATTAAAGTTTTGCTGTATAAAACCATACTGAAATATCTCTCAGTTGATTGGTTGGCAGAAGTGACAGATCAACGCTTGCGCACGTCTTGGAATTCATCTCGGTATTTAACGACTCGTGAAACGACAACGAAAGTGGGCATGGCTTAGCCCTAATGGAATAACGAAAAAGGAAATTGCATACATACTGACTACTGACAAAAACATCGTTAGAGATGTAATAGTCCTAAACAGCTTTACAATAGGCAGTGATCACAGGATGGTCAGAACAAAAATCTGCATTGATAGCAATTTCGAAAGGAGACGAAATTTAATATTAACAATGAGCATCTTGACATAAATAAACTTACACAAAATAAAACTATATATAAAGAAAGGCTAAAGCAAAAGCTAACTCAAAAATTAAGATACGAAAATGACAATATAGATAAAATAAATAATACGCTGACAAGAGCTTTGATCAAAGTAGAAAAAGATATCGCACGAAAAGATAAAAAGAGAGAACATTTTATATCAAGAGATAAAGAAACTGATGAAAAAAAGGCGGAACCTGGAAAAAGAAGGAAAAAGAACATGGATAGAATATACAGAAATAACCAAAACTATAAAAAAAAATGATAAAAAAAAATAAAAGAAAAAGCCAAGAAATGAAACTTGAGAGAATTATAGAAAATAACAGAAATATTAAATGTCTAAAGCCGACTCTAGATAGATATGAAATAATTAAAATAAAGTATATGAACGGCATAGGAACTGACATTAAAGAGGATATTATAAATATCACACAACTATTTTATAAAGAATTATACCAAACAAAAAGGAAACCATCACAAGAAACCATGAAGAAACTCCAAACAAAAATAAACAACATCAACTTAGAGCTACAACCTGAAATAAGCAAAGCGAAAATAAATAGATCATTAAAGAAGATGAAATAAATTGTTTTCAAAAAACAATTCTTTTTTGCAGGGATATTTTTTTTTTGGAAAATGTTGGTATCTGGACCTGTTAGGCCATCAAATGACCAATGATAGGTTTAACGCCGATTTTGATCTTCCAACAGGAGAACAAGGGAGCTACAATTTAAGAAAATATAAATTATATTGCATGAATAAATAAAATTTCAAACCAAAATTATGGCGGCGGCGAGTTGGTCCAGCGGCGAATTGTCCTCGACATTTCATGTCCGAGTAAAACAACTGTTTCCTTTAACTCGATTCTTTCTTCATAATTTATCACAATTTACGGAATTGGGTAAACATCGCAATTTGTTTATGTATTTTTATTTAGTGATCAAAAAACAAATTAAAAATTGGTAAAATAATATTATTTGTTAAATCCTGTCCATTCTGCGGCTTTTATAAAATAAAATAAACAAAATCGATTACAAACTCGGCATCTGAATAGCGGGGATATTGTTCAATAAATTATTTAAAAATATTAAACCAATAATAATTTTTAAGCGAGATATCGGTTTTTGGCATTCAAATTTAAATAAAGCAATATTTATAAAAATATTGTTATTTGTTCAAAATAAACCGAATACGGATTGGTGTCCGGTTTTATAATTGTATTTATTTTGATGTTGAAACTATATGATATATATTATGTAGATCCACAACATTTAAAATATTAAAATATGGCTAATTTAAATTAATAAATTCAGAGTTTAACAAAGAACAAAATTAACATTTGTAAGTAACCCCCGGTTCTTTCTCGGTAGACCCGACTCTGACAGGCGTTTATATTAAAAAATACTAAATAAAATACTACCAGTTTCCAAATTTATGGATGATAGAGATTTATTTGAACTTTTTCTCTAAAATTAGAAAATATTAGGAAGATTCCTGAAAAATTTCTTTCGCTACTATATAATACTTATGTATTATGAGTTATTAATAAAAAATCCGAGGCAAATAAAAACGATTTAGCTCCAGATTCCATTGTGGGTCTCCCATTTGTTATTTAAACAAAACTAAATGAAGCAATATATAAAAAGCAGGTTTCTAGGTAAGACGACGTCAGAAATCCCAAGCGGACCAAGTTTTGTTTAATACTAAAAACATTGCTAAATTTAGTGTTCCAGTAATATGTAAAAAAAACTACATCTATTTTCTATAAAGTAAAGAGGTAATTGTTCTGATTAAGAGAAACAAACTAATCATCCCGGATCGTACCGTGTTAAAAATTTCTAATTTTCAAAAACAGTGTTCTTTAAAATTCTTTAGAAGTTTTTTCAGCTACTATTTAAGTAAGTTAGGTAAGTGTATAAGCTGTTAATAAAAGCACCTTTTTTAAAATGGAGAAAAATAAACACGATGTAAGTCATGATGTAATTGAAGAAATAGCTAACATTGTGATTTTTAATTTCATACTTGCTATTCGAGGAAGAGAGTTTTATTCTACCGTTAATAAATATAAACACATTTAATGATTCTATAAAGGAAACGAAGAAGTAAATTACGCCCTTTTTATTTTACTAGATAAGAGGGTTAAAAAGGGCAAACTAATAAAGAACTTTCTTACAGAGGAGTGACCCGGCCTATACCTATATAACCACGGATTATGACTACCACGTCAATATCTCATATTATCCTACAGGAACATAAAAACAGAATTGAGGCACTGCCCTCTAGAAGATTCCGAAAGAGTTACTTCCGATAGCATTCAAGCTAAAAGTATATTTTTTGATTTGATCAAAGGAGTAGTTAACGATGTGCTAGAACTGCCAGCTACAAAAAAATGGGAGTTGTTTATTCTAGCGAAGAGAAGGAAACTAATAAAACTAATAATGCTGTAACGGAGGGCACATTGTCTCTATGGACTACGGATGAATTAGTCTTCAAGTTTACCGTTACAAACGTTTAAACATGGGCGCACCCAGGGGGGGCCCCGGGGCCCGGGCCCCCCCCAAGCCTAAGATTTTTGTATATTTTTTCCACATATTTCGTGAATAAACATAAAAAATAGCATGAAATACGACATCATAAGGCCTCGGGCCCCCCCTAAGACATATTCCTGGGTGCGCTACTGGTTTAAAAACAATTTTAAAAATAGTTTATGTAGAATTACAATAAAATTTGTATTTAATTTATTTAAATAAGGCAAAATAACAATGCTTTTATTATGTATAACATTGTTTCTGCTGAAGCTACAGTTGCTAGGTACTGTTAAGTATTTAAATATGTAACCATAACTTAACCTTTAATGCTTCCAATTTAGAACATACATTTCTAGTATGTAGTTTAATAAAACTTCTAGTTCGGGAAAACATTGGCATTTGACAGAACTGCTAAAGTTACTAGTGATTTGGGTGAAGACGTAGCTTTAGATGTTAATGACCAGTTATTAAAACAAGAAGGAAAGAGAGACATGTTAATAAATCGATCGAAGTTAACAGTATAATTTCTGATTCGATCAAAAGACGAACTATAGAATTTCCAGCTATAAAAAATTAAAGGTTTTTATTCTAGGGAAGAGAAGGAAACTAATAACAATAATAATGCTTTAATAGAGGGCGCATGGCCTCCACAACTTTCAGTTTTAACTTCGGATGGTATTACTCTTGACAATATCGTTACAAATGTTTTTTAAAAAATTTAGAATTGGATTATGTAGAGTTATAATAAAATTGGTATTTAATTTATGTATAACATTGTTTTAAGAATGCAGGAAAAACAATGTGTTAATAAGGTTCTGGTAAAGCTACGATTGCTACGCTTCTATCAAAAAGTCGGGTTGTTTGTCGAGTTTAAAAATGAATATGTTGTGTACCTATTTAAATCTGTAACTTTAGCTTAGCCTTAAATGATGCTTCCATTTTATATTATAAAATTGAATTTTGTCAAAACAAAGGGCGCATTTGTTAGAAATGTTAAAGACACTACTGATTTGCTTGAAGCTGCAGACGTAGCTTTGGATTTTGATGAGTGGTTATTAAAACAAAAGGAACTTACCGAGGAAAAGAAGAGAGACCTGTTAATAAACAATAAGACTGTAATCACCGGGGCGCACCACTACCTAAAAGTCAATATATATCACTTGCTCGCATCTATTTGTTCACTTAGTCTAACATAGCACAATACCGAGTTAAGCCGGGGTACTTAGAGCGAGATAAAACCCGGACTTTAGGCGCAGATCGGTTTACCGTGGATCCCTAATTTTTTTTACAAATTTACATATTTATGAAAACAGTGAACGTTTTGTTTAAAATTTAGAATTTATTTTTTAACCGAACAAAATAACAATTCTTTTGTTAGGTAACATTGTTTTTAGGATGACAGTGGGTTAAGGTCCTGCTGAAGCTACAGTTGATAGGTACTGTTAAGTATTTAAATATGTAACCATAACTTCACCTTTGATGAGTCCATTTTAGAACATACATTTCTAGTATGTAGTTTGATAAACCTTCTAGTTCGGGAAAACAAAGGCATTTGATAGAACTGCTAAAGTTACTAGTGATTTGGGTGAAGACGTAGCTTTAGATGTTGATGACCAGTTATTAAAACAAGAGGGAAAGAGAAACATGTTAATAAATCGATCGAAGTTAACAGTATAATTTCTGATTCGATCAAAAGACGAACTATAGAATTTCCAGCTATAAAAAATGGAAGGTATTTATTCTAGGGAAGAGAAGGGCGCATGGCCTCCACAACTTTCAGTTTTAACTACGGATGATATTACTCTTGACAATATCGTTACAAATGTTTTAAAAAAAGAAGAGAAGGAAACTAATAACAATAATAATACTTTAATAGAGGGCGCATGGCCTCCACAACTTTCAGTTTTAACTACGGATGATATTACTCTTGACTATATCATTACAAATGTTTTTAAAAAAATTAGAATTGGATCATGTAGAGTTACAATAAAATTGGTATTTAATTTATGTATAACATTGTTTTAAGAATGCAGGAAAAACAATGTGTTAATAAGGTTCTGGTAAAGCTATGATTGCTACGCATCTATCAAAAAGTCGGGTTGTTGGTCGAGTTTAAAAATAAATATGTTGTGTACCTATTTAAATCTGTAACTTTAGCTTAGCCTTAAATGATGCTTCCATTTTATATCATAAAATTGAATTTTGTCAAAACAGAGGGCGCATTTGTTAGAAATGTTAAAGACACTACTGATTTGCTTGAAGCTGAAGACATAGCTTTGGGTTTCGATGAGTGGTTATTAAAACAAAAGGAACTTACCGAGGAAAAGAAGGGAGACCTGTTAATAAACAATAAGACTATAATCACCGGGGCGCACCACTAACTAAAAGTCAATATATATCACTTACTCGCATCTATTTGTTTACTTAGTCAAACAGAGCACAATACCGAGTTAAGCCGGGGTACTTAGAGCGAAATAAAACCCGGACTTCAGGCGCATATCGGTTTACCGCGGATTCCTAATTTTTTTTACATATCTACATATTTATAAAAACAGCGAATGTGTTGTTTAAAATTTAGAATTTATTATTTAATCGAACAAAATAACAATTCTGTTGTTAGGTAACATTGTTGTCAGGATGACAATGGTTAAGGTTCTGCTGAAGCTACAGTTGCTAGGTATACTGATTATTTAAATATGTAACCATAACTTAACCTTTGATGCTTCCATTTTATAACATACATTTCTCGTAGGTAATTGAATAAAACTTCTAGTTCCGGAAAACAGAGGCATTTGATAGAACTGTTAAAATTACTAGTGATTTGGGTGAAGACGTAGCTTTATATGTTGATGATCAGTTATTAAAATAAGAGGGAAAGAGAGACATGTTAATAAACCGATCGAAGTTAACAGTATAATTTCTGATTCGATCAAAAGATGAACTATAGAATTTCCAGCTATAAAAAATTGAAGGTATTTATTCTAGGGAAGAGAAGGAAACTAATAACAATAATAATGCTTTAATAGAGGGCGCATGGCCTCCACAACTTTCAGTTTTAATTACGGATGGTATTACTCTTGACAATATCGTTACAAATGTTTTTAAAAAAATTTAGAATTGGATTATGTAGAGTTATAATAAAATTGGTATTTAATTTATGTATAACATTGTTTTAAGAATGCAGGAAAAACAATGTGTTAATAAGGTTCTGTTAAAGCTACGATTGCTACGCATCTATCAAAAAGTCGGGTTGTTTGTCGAGTTTAAAAATGAATATGTTGTGTACCTATTTAAATCTGTAACTTTAGCTTAGCCTTAAATGATGCTTCCATTTTATATTATAAAATTGAATTTTGTCAAAACAGAGGGCGCATTTGTTAGAAATGTTAAAGACACTACTGATTTGCGTGAAGCTGAAGACCTAGCTTTGGATTTTGATGAGTGGTTATTAAAACAAAAGGAACTTACCGAGGAAAAGAAGAGAGACCTGTTAATAAACAATAAGACTATAATCACCGGGGCGCACCACTACCTAAAAGTCAATATATATCACTTGCTCGCATCTATTTGTTCACTTAGTCAAACAGAGCACAATACCGAGTTAAGCCGGGGTACTTAGAGCGAGATAAAACCCGGACTTTAGGCGCAAATCGGTTTACCGTGGATTCCTAACTATATACACGCTCCTAATACGAAAGCTGTATTAAATAAGTAGAATTGATCCTCACTTTTCGTGGCTCCGGACACCGTTGAGGCTCCGCCTCTTGCGCTCCGGGGGGCCGAAGCGGGACGAACGGGGATCGTTCACCATTTCGTGGAAGCGGTTGATTTGGACGACGCCGTCGCCGTGAGGCGTCCGCCGTCGGAACGTGCGTCGTTGCTCTTCGAAACGTTACCACTATGCACGTTTATTTAGTTAGTCGACCAACTACATTGGTTACCTCTTTTTGTTTGTTTAATTATGGATCGTTTGCGTTAATTAACAATGTCCCGAATAGGGCTGCCACCTTAATTTTCAAAGTATCTTTCTAATTGAGACATGAATTATATTCTCGACAGCGGCGTAGCGTGCCCGAAAGGGCGGGGGGGGGGGGGGGGCGACCGCTAAAAAGGGCGCCTCTGAAAACTGATGAAAAATCTTGAAAACAAAAAGGTCAAAAAGGCGCCTCTCACAAATCTTGCGACCAAAAAAAAAAAAAAAGGTCATCATGTGTGAGGGGGCGGCCGATAAGTCACAAGGGCGCCTCTCACGAATCTTGCGACCAAAAAAAAAGGTCTTCATGTCGTTAGTGTCCTTTGGCACCCACTCAATTGGCCATTACCGGCCCGACTTAATACTTAATAAAGCTGAGGGCGCTTCGGCTACCTATGGGGCGCCACTACCCTCGGGGCGGGGGGGCGACGAACCCCCCGCGCCCCCCCCACGCTACGCCGCTGATTCTCGGTCTGTCGAAATATTTGAAATATTTTCTACTAACCTATTGATACCAATTATTTACCATTATATCATGACATATTCAACAAAAATATTCATAATAACAATTTTTTTATTAATTTTTATTCTAAAGTATCAGAAACTTCCCAAGATGAACAGTATGTAGGGGAGAGCGGGGTAAGATGACGATTTTAAGGATTAAAGCTTCCTAGAAAATACCCAAACCCGGTTTTGACTAAAAAACTACCTTTAATTGTTAGATGGATGTTTTGGTGTACAAACAAATTTAAAAACAGAGTTCAAAATTTAAATCTTAAAAATCTACACAACAAAAAACCTAAAAAATGCATTTTCGTAATCTGGCCCCACTAGCGGGGTAAGTTGACGAGCCTATTGGGGCAAGGCGCCTAGGCCACAAATAAACGTCCCCTTCTTTTCATATGACGTGCACGCTTCATGTCCCCAACCCGCGCACCTTCCACATTTAATCCAGTCCGCTACCAGTGGCGGATCCAGGGGGGGGGGTACTTGCCCCCCCCGAGAATTTTTTGAATATACAAAGAATGAGTAAAAAGTAAGGTTTTTGCTAATAAAAATTAAAAATAAATATTGTACTTTTTAGTTCTGACCAATTTAATAAAATGCTGCTTAAAAAAATATATACCGTTTTTTACCAACAGAGAATTTCACCTAAAATGCCCCCCCCCTCCCCCCGAGAAGCACCTCTGGATCCGCCCTTATCCGCTACTGGAGGTTTAATCCATGGTTCTTGGTAACCTGAACAAAAATATTTTCGTTGTTTTTTTTGTTCCTGGTAGGTTTTGATTAAAATAATTAAAAACTTTCTTTTAACTTTTAAGGCTTTGCCATCACTTTTCTTTTTATTTTCTTGTTCAATTTTGTTAAAGTTTTTTTTAAGCTCTTCTTTATTCGTCATCTTGCCCCCGCGAACTTGCCCCAAGGTACAATTATTTAGTCAAAAATAAAAACAAAAACCACCAAAGATGGTCATTTACATGTTCTTATATTGAAAATATAATAAATAATTTCCTAGTTACTAAAAAATATTATTCTTACTGTAAATTTTTCCGCAAAAGCTTATTTTTCGGCATCAAATTTTATAAGCGACCACTCGAACTAAAGGTTATGAGCCATTGTACTATTATTATTCTTTTAAAAAGAAAAAACACTAAACTTTGACTTTAAAGAGTTCTAACGGCACAGTAATAAACACTTTTTGTGTTAAATTGAGTTTGTTAACTTGCCCAGCTCTCCCGTACTCTCACAAGGGAAGAAAATGGAGGACTAGAGACGAACAAGAAATTGAAAAACTATTTAAAATTAATTAAAACCATTTAGAAAAAAGGAAAAATTTGTTAAAAATGTTAAAATTACTTTTCAACTTAAAAAAATTACCTAATTATTTAACATAGTTTTAATTAATTTTAAATAGCTTTACATATGGTTTGTCTTGGGAAGTTTCGGCTGATTTTTATTATTTAGTAGTACTTGATGATGGCTCAATAAGCCGAAACTAGTCGACAAAAATAAAATTAGGTAGTGGAGAAAGAACTGTAAAGAACTGGAGAAAAGAATAGTAAAAGCAAAAAAGGTTTTTTGATGTCTTAACAGTATTTTATGGAGCAGAGAGATAAAAAAGTATGTAAAATTTAACATATGAATGAATGGTGAAAAGCACGCTGTTGTATGAAATAGAGACTTGTAGCGTAACAGAAAAATACAAAACAAAAATGGAAAGTGTCGAAATGGGTGCAATAGGAATATCTAGAACATCTAAATTTAACGCAAAAACAAATGGTGCCCCCCCTGCCCTTTTATCCGCGACACGCTACTGGTCCTAAACTAGAATGGCAACAGTCAATCCAAAGATCAATGAGTCAAAAAAACCTGACAGAAGATGATTGTCAGGATCGAAGGAGGTGGAGAATAGGCGTCGGACAACGTTCTAAACCAACATTATAATAGTAGTAGTAGAAGATCGCAGAGAATTTTCTTTTCAATCCTTGGAACCTCTACAGCAAATAATGGAGTAGGTACTTCTTCACTTTTCTTTTAACAATTGCGTAAGACATATTTCAATTAATTGCATATACTGCATTTCTCATCCCATATGTGCCATAAGACTTTTGTCAAGGCCGCGTAATTTTATTTCTATTATCGCTAACGGGATAAAAAAGTCTGCGCCTTTTTTAATTCTCGAAAGACGTTCTATTCTGCATACCGCTGGCGCTGTTAGAATAAGAGAGACAGAACAAGGATGCATCGCGTGATTTTTTCGCGTCCGCGTTCTGTCCGCGTGCATTGCACATGAATATTCATGTGTCCTATGCATGCGTGTGCTTTGCTTGGTTAAAATTAATTCTGCTCGTTATAAAGAAAGATGGGATGTGCATATTAACAAATTTGTGGAAAATCAACTTTCACCAGCAAAAATTTAGTTTTTTCAGAAAGCAGTTAATGTTTTATCGAATATTTGTAACCAATAAAGTAAATTACTTCTTTTTTACGTTCGCTCTAACAAACAAAAATACTTTTCAGGTGATTTTTAACTTGTTAAACAAAACTTTTTTGCCTATTTCGTCAATAATGTATTATCAAGTTGCTATAAAAATTTATCTTCAAATTGAAAATGATCAAAAAATCTTAGAAAGTTAGAAGTCATACCACAGCATAAACGACACAGAGATCCTGATCATTTTCATACTTGCAGCTTTGTATGACCAATTAATACACAACACTTTGTAATTTTTTCTTCAAAGTTATTTACTTCTTCTAGTTTTTTTATCAGACTCTTAAGTACATATTTTTGGTCTTTTAGATCTAAAAATGTTCTTCAAATGAAACAAATATTTTCCTGCAACACATTTCAAGTTGATTTAAACCGTTGGTTCGTCCGTCGGCGTCGTCGTCGATTTCGTGCTCCTGCTGCAAAGTTTATACGTTGAAGTGCCTGTCCTCGGCATCCCGTAAGCTCCGCCTTGACTTCGCCTCAGCCTCCGTTCACGTAGCTTGAGCAGTTTGTAAAGGAAATGTAGTGCAAGAAGTACGACATATCGTCACCCTAATTCTGAAACGTCGTAACCCAACTTAACAAAATTTTACAGGAATAAGGAAAGTTTGAAGCAAATTACATAAGAAATCGCGGGTGACCGTTTTATTTTTTTTTTGGTTGCAAGGATTTAGCAGTATATAGATATGCATCATTGCTAATCTTTGACGCAAAAATATGAATTTTAATTTTTTTGTGGGTTACGACGTTTTAGAATTAGGGTGACGATAATTATATTAACTTATCATCATCATCATCAGTAATTTAGTATGTTTATTTTTCATGCTACTGTCTGATTATTTCTGGGGTTAACAAGGACAATAGCTTTAATTTTGTGAGATTTTTAAAACTTCCAATGACTATATACTTAAACTAAAAAGTAGTTAAAAGAATACTGCCTATGAACGGCATTATTATGGAAATTTGAATTTTAGGGTAGGGAATACCATAATAGCAAAATAGCAAAACTTCATAATTCAAAAACTATATACAGTTTATCAACAAAAGCACCGAAATGCCGTTTGGTGGGGCCATAGAGATATAAAAACACCCTAAGTTAAGATTCGGAAAAACGTCATTTAACGAATTTTAGGGTAGGGAATCCCAGAAGACCAAAATGGCCAAACTTTGAAAATGCATATTTTAAAAACTATATAGTTTATCAAGAAAAGCACCGAGTTGGAGTATTGTGGGGTCATAAAGATGCCAAAATACCACACCATGAAATAGGATTCGAAAAAACGTCGTTTAGTCAATATTAGGGTAGGAAATCCTATAAGACCAAATTACCAAATTTTAAAAAATCATATTTCAAAAACTATACAGTTTATCAAGAAAAGCACCGAGTTGCAGTATGGTAGCGCCCTAGAGATGCGAAAAAACCACATCCTGAGTTAAAATTCGGAAATACGTCATTTAGCGAATTTTAGGGTAGGGAATCCCATAAGACCCAAATGGCCAAACTTTGAAAATTCATATTTTAAAAACTATACAGTTTATCAACAAAAGCACCGAGTTGCAGTATGGTAGGGCCCTAAAGATGCGAAAAAACCACACCCTGAGTTAAGATTCGGAAGAACGTCATTTAGCGAATTTTAGGGTAGGGAATCCCATAAGACCAAAATGGTCAAACTTTAAAAATTCATAATTCAAAAAGTATACAGTTTATCAAGAAAAGCACCGAGTTGCAGTATGGTAGCGCCCTAGAGATGCGAAAAAACCACATCCTGAGTTAAGATTCGGAAAAACGTCATTTAGCGAATTTTAGGGTAGGGAATCCCATAAGACTCAAATGGCCAAACTTTGAAAATTCATATTTTAAAAACTATACAGTTTATCAACAAAAGCACCAAGTTGCAGTATGGTAAGGCCCTAGAGATGTGAAAAAATCACATCCTGAGTGAAGATTCGGAAAAACGTCATTTAGCGAATTTTAGGGTAGGGAATCCCATAAGACCGAAATGGTCAAACTTTGAAAATTCATATTTTAAAAACTATACAGTTTATCAACAAAAGCACTGAGTTGCAGTACGGTAGGGCCCTAGAGATGCGAAAAAACCACATCCTGAGTTAAGATTCGGAAAAACGTCATTTAGCGAATTTTAGGGTAGAGAATCCCATAAGACCCAAATGGCCAAACTTTGCAAATTCATATTTTAGAAACTATACAGTTTATCAACAAAAGCACCGAGTTGCAGTACGGTAGGGCCCTAGAGATGCGAAAAAACCACATCCTGAGTTAAGATTCGGAAAAACATCATTTAGCGAATTTTAGGGTAGGGTATCCCATAAGACCCAAATGGCCAAATTTTGAAAATTCATATTTTAAAAACTATACAGTTTATCAACAAAAGCACCGAGTTGCAGTATGGTAGGGTCCTAGAGATGCGAAAAAACTACATCCTGAGTTAAGATTTGGAAAAACGTCATTTAGCGAATTTTAGGGTAGGGTATCCCATAAGACCCAAATGGCCAAATTTTGAAAATTCATATTTTAAAAACTATACAGTTTATCAACAAAAGCACCGAGTTGCAGTATGGTAGGGCCCTAGAGATGCGAAAAAACCACATCCTGAGTTAAGATTTGGAAAAACGTCATTTAGCGAATTTTAGGGTAGGGAATCCCATAAGACCAAAATGGTCAAACTTTAAAAATTCATAATTCAAGAAGTATACAGTTTATCAAGAAAAGCACCGAGTTGCAGTACGGTAGGGCCCTAGAGATGAGAAAAAACCACATCCTGAGTTAAGATTCGGAAAAACGTCATTAAGGGAATTTTAGGGTAGGGAATCCAATAAGACCCAAAGGCCAAACTTTGAAAATTCATATTTTAAAAACTATACAGTTTATTAACAAAAGCACCGAGTTGCAGTATGATGGGGCCCTACAGACACGAAAAAACCACACCATAAGTTACGAGTCTGAAAAACGTCATTTAGCGAATTTTAGGGTCCCATAATTATATGATACTGGCGAAATTTTGAAAATTTATATTTTAAAAACTATACAGTTTATCAACAAAAACACCGAGTTGCAGTATGGTGGTAGCGAAAAAACCACACCTTGAGTAAGAATTCGAAAAAATGTAATTTAGTGACTTTTAGGGAAACTTGCTTTGATAAAAAATTAATACTACATGCTACATTTTTGAAAAGTTACGTGATTAATATAACAAGTTTTGTCGCAGGCGCAAGCGTCGTCACGTGACCCAAGTTCCTGCCAATGCAACGATAGATTGCTGTTGTCTATTTAATGAGGTTAGATGCATTTCTTCTTTTCTTCTGCCACTATTTTCTTTAGAATTTCTTTAATTTCCTATTATGGAAACAAGTATTTGAGTTTTTCTTTGATTCTCATTTTTGTTTAATTGGGCGAAAAAGTTTCCAAAACTAAGTTAAACTACTTGCAAAATTTTAAAGTTTAAATAAAAGTGTGAATAAAGTTAATGTTTTTAATTAGGTTTTTTCAAATGCACCAAAAAACAATACACATAAAAATTTTGGCAAAAAAATTGAACGTGTAAATTCCGGAAGACAACAATTTTCTTCAACCATAAAACGTGACTTACTTTATCTCAGCAGCTCCTAAAATCCTCAACAATTATTATATATATATATATATATATATATATATATATATATATATATATATATATATATATATATATATATATATATATATATATATATATATATTTATCGGTTTCACAACGTTCTACGTCTTCCGATACCCAATCTCCACTCGTTTCTGTTTGCCCATAATTCATCATCTAGGCCTCTTATTCTTATTTCACTATCTATTCCTTCTCTCCAGCTTCTCCTTGGCCGTCCTCGTTTTCTTCGGCCAGTTGGTTTCCATTGGAGTATTTGTTTAGGTAGTCTTTCATCATTCATTCTTTATACATGTCCGGACCACACCAGTTGTTTTGTTCTTATATCATCCACTAAAGTACGTTCACCCACTGTCATAATTTCTCTTATTCTTTGATTTGTAACTCTTTCTCTTTTTGATTTCCCTGCTGCTCCTCTCCAATAGTCCATCTCCGTAGCGGAAAGTATTTTTTCTGTTCTATCCGTGATTGGCCATACTTCTGAGCCGTACAATTATTTACTTAACTTTTTTTGAAGCAGTATATCTGTGCTAATGTATTGAAAATTTATATTCAAAAACTCAAAGGAAATTTACATCGAAGTCAAGATCACTCTCTTGGAGTACGAACCCCAGCCATTTTCGTATTTAAACTTCGTAATCCGTATTGATTCCCGCTTTTCGTGCATTCAAAAAAGATCTTGCTTCTCGATGTTTTCAGGCCATATGAATGCCCGATTACTATTTAGCTGTTTTTGCTTGAAATAGAAAGCTGATGCAGAAAGATAATATTAAATAACTTTTAAAAACTATAATAAATAAATTGGTAAAAATTTTTTTTAAGTCAGAAGCTTTTATAAAATGCACTAAAAATTAAAAAATAATTTTCTCACATTC
This sequence comes from Aspidapion aeneum, assembly GCA_963576565.1. NCBI lineage: Eukaryota > Metazoa > Arthropoda > Insecta > Coleoptera > Brentidae > Aspidapion > Aspidapion aeneum. Next base: position 3,414,231 of record OY755043.1, on the reverse strand, counting down.
TAATATTATCATAATAATAAAAGCGATGGCCCACTGATGGAAATTTTGACGATGTTAGCACGATAAGATATCCGTATCAATTAAATATCACTATTTGCAAGAATCAATCTAGCAGAAAAATGCAGAGGTACCAAACCCACCCAACCCGACCCAAGACACCCCAGAATTTCTCTGACATAGGTATGGCAATGGCATAACATTGCGGCACATCAAACATATCTTTGATGACCTGCTGAATATTCTTTAAGTGTTTAGATCACAAATTTAGATTAACTTATGCTTTGATTTGCGGCCATCGCTTTTATTATTATGATAATATTAGAATGTTAGAAAATTATTTTTTAATTTTTAGTGCATTTTATAAAAGCTTGTGACTTGAAAAAAATTTTTTACCAATTTATTTTCTACTTTTTAGTCTCAGCTATTTACTCTATTAAATGAAGATATTTGTTCAATAACAGAACAGAAGAGTTTATTCTGGATTATAATGAAATCGCTGATCGTGAGTTGTTTGGAAACTCATTTTTCTATTGGGGGAAGGAGAGGGTGGGGATAGAGGTTGAAATAGATTTTTTGTTTGGGCTGTATTGCCATCGGACCTTTATGCATATACCAAATTTTATAAAAGTCATTTGAAGTGAAGTGTGTCAAAAACGCATTTTTTATGGAAGGGAGTGGGGGGTAGGGGTGGGAGGACATTTTTTCATTATTGTTGTATTGTCATCGGACCACTATATGTATACCAAATTTCATCCAAATCGGATAATGGGAAGGGTGTCAAAAACGTATTTTCTATGGAAGGGGGTGGGGGTAGGGGTGGCAGGATATATTTTTTTTAATGTTGGATTGTCATTGGACCACTATTTGAATACCAAATTTCATCCAAATCGGAAAATGGGAAGGGTGTCAAAAACGTATTTTCTATGGAAGGGGGTGGGGGTAGGGGTGGCAGGATATATTTTTTTTAATGTTGGATTGTCATTGGACCACTATTTGAATACCAAATTTCATCCAAATCGGATAATGGGAAGTGTGTCAAAAACTCATTTTTCTATAAAAGGGGGTGGGGGTAGGGGTGGGAGGATATTTTTTTATTAATGTTGTAGTGTCATGGCACCACTATGTGTGTACCAAATTTCATCCAAATCGGATAATGGGAAGTGTGTCAAAAACGCTTCACAAATTTTGACAGAACATCTGAAGCTAAATAAAATAAAAGCTTGTAAAAAGGAACGATGAACGAATGAAACCTTAAAACACATAAAAAAATGTTCATGTTCATTTTGTTTTTAATAAAAATGCAATTGTCTATTAAAAATCCTCTGTCTTTAGTCGTTACTACTACTACTACTTTTGGTATGATAACTTCAGAATAATCCAATATATTTACTATGACTTTTGATTATAATAATTGTATAATCGATACTTTATATAACTCAAACAATAGAAAAAACCATATCACAAAATTAACACCTACCGTACCACAGAATAATCTGGGTAGTTCTTCATAAATCCTAATCAAAGCTGTGCCAGAGCTGTATAAAAGCAACACAAACCAGATAAAGAAAAAAAATTTAAAAATCCGAAATAAACAAATTTGAGCACCGGCTAAAAATGTGTAAAAAAAGATATGAAAACCTGAAAATACTACCAAATTTTGTAGCTATACATTACGACATGAATTCTCTGAATTGCAAGCACCTCAAAATAAAAGAAGTTTCAAAGGCATTAGAAACGTCATTGAGGATGTCACGTACTTTGTTTTGTTCCTTGAATATCGCTCATTCCAAATCTATGCGTATATAAATCCCAAAAACACCCTGAACTGCGAAAATTAAATACAGTGGCGTGGCATAATTAGGGCCTTGATTTGCTTAATATCATGTAAGACTTTTATCACGGAGAATTTGTGGTTCTGTATTTTCAGTGAAATCACGCTGAGATTCTGGACTCAAAAGCTGACATACTGCAGGAATATCATGACCATAAGGCTGCATGTTCATTTGAGATAAATTAATGCTCTCGGGAGTTTCTCTTGAAAGTATTTCTTTAAATTGAACACATTTTTGCCAGTAACTTTTAGTTAGTAAGAATATTTTCGACAACAGCTTTCAATAGATTGTTTACCTCAAATGAACACACAGTGTTATAGTTATAATATTTCTGTCGAGAATCCCAGCTTATCTTCTCTGAAAATACAGAACCACGAATTATCCGCGACAAACTCTTACATAATATCAAGCAAACCAAAGGTAATGCGTATGGTCTTAATAAAATGCCTGTCGAACTTCTTGAGCTCATTGATGAGGAAAATATTGGTGTTCTTGTTGAGCTGTTCAATGTTATCCATTCCGGTGGTAGAATACTGTAACATTTCACATTTTCTGCACCAGCCGAAAACCCATATGCTAAGATATGCTCCGATTAACGGCTAATTAATAGCCCTATGAGCCACGCACTAAAAGTTTTCAAAAAAATTATTCACAGCAGAATATTTAAATACTGAATGATTTTCATGAATAAGAAGAAGAAGATCAAAGTTAGTTTCATGTAGGCAGATCTTGTAGTGATAATATTGTCTGTCTTAAATAAGTAATTGAGGAAAGGAGTGCCAGAAATATATAGACTCATGTTACCCTTGTGGACCTACAAAAAGCATATGATGCCGTTCTAGTACAAAAATTATGGACAGTGTTAGAGCAAACTAATATCAATCATACATACATATTAAAAGCGATAAAAGAACAATAAAAAGGGTCAAAATCTAAATATAAATTTGGAAATCGACTTTCAAAGAATTCCTGGTAACGAAAGTCTTAAGACAGTATGTCTCCAACTCTCTTTAAAGTATATATCGCAGTAGCTCTAATAAACTGGAAACTTAAGTACACGGCATGGAAATACAACTTAACAACCGATACACCATATACACACTACAGTTTGCTCAATCACAAAAACACCCTGAACTGCGAAAATTAAATACAGTGGCGTGGCATAATTAGGGCCCTGATTTGCTTAATATCATGTAAGACTTTTATCACGGAGAATTTGTGGTTCTGTATTTTCAGTGGAATCACGCTGAGATTCTGGACTCAAAAGCTGACATACTGCAGGAATATCATGACCATAAGGCTGCATGTTCATTTGAGATAAATTAATGCTCTCGAGGGTTTCTCTTGAAAGTATTTCTTTCAATTGAACACATTTTTGCCAGTAACTTTCAGTTAGTAAGAATATTTTCGACAACAGCTTTCAATATATTGTTTACCTCAAATGAACACACAGTGTTATAGTTATAATATTTCTGTCGAGAATCCCAGCTTATCTTGTCTGAAAATACAGAACCACAAATTATCCGCGACAAAGTCTTACATAATATCAAGCAAACCAAAGGTAATGCGTATGGTCTTAATAAAATTCCTGTCGAACTTCTTGAGCTTATTGATGAGGAAAATATTAGTGTTCTTGTTGAGCTGTTCAATGTTATCCATTCCGGTGGTAGAATACTGCAACATTTCACATTTTCTGCACCACCCGAAAACCCATATGCTAAGATATGCTCCGATTAACGGCTAATTAATAGACTCATGTTACCCTTGTGGACCTACAAAAAGCATATGATGCCGTTCTAGTACAAGAATTATGGACAGTGTTAGAGCAAACTAATATCAATCTTACATACATATCAAAAGCGACAAAAGAAGAATACAAACGGTCAAAATCTAAATATAAATTTGGAAATCGACTTTCAAAGAATTCCTTAAGAACTTGAGTACACAGCATGGAAATACAACTTAACGACCGATTTACCATATACAAACTAGAGTTTGCTGACGACTAAGTAATTGTAGCTAGTGATAAAGAAGACATGGAGTATATGATGAGAAAGTTAACGGATGAATACCAAAAGTGGGGGTTAACAGTGAACGTGGACAAGACACAGTACTTATGTATTGGAAACGAATCAAGTGAGTTAGAACTAGACAATGGACAAACAATACCTCCATTTAATGAGTATGTATACTTGAGTGTCACATTTAATAAGACAGGAACAGACTATAAAGAACTGGAAAAAAGAGCAATTAAAGCAAAAAGTTTATTGGATATCTTAACAGTATTTTATGGAGCAGAGAAATATGAATTGAATGTAAAATTGAAAAGAACGCTGTTGTATGGAATAGAAGCTTGCCGCGTAACAAAAAATATTAAAAAAAAATGGAAAATCTCGAAATGGATGCAACAAGAAATCAATGAGAATATCTAGAACAGATCATATAAGAAATGAGACCATAAAAGAAAGAATTTGAAATCGAGGAAAGCATAACGGATGTCATCATTAAAACACAACTGATATGCTAGGGCCCTGTATAGCCTACGAACGACGAAAGATTACCAAAGCAGGTTCTAAAATGGCAACCAATAGGGCGCAGGAAAAGAGGGCGTCCTAAACTGGAATGACAACAGTCAATCCAAAGATCAATAAGTCAAAAAAACCTGACAGATGATGCTTGTCAGGATCGCAGGAGGTGGAGAATAGGCGTCGGACAACGTAGAAAAATGTTCTAAACCGACATAGTATAATAGTAGTAGTGGCAGTAGTAAAATATTTGCAAAATTAGATCAGAGCAGACCCAGCGTTTCTCTCAGATTAGACGCCGAAATAAGTGACAATCAGAAGAAAGACCACGATTGAATTTAGTTGTAAGAACACTCCGCCACTGACTATAATGTGCAGTTTTTCGCTGCGTGTAAAATGGAACACTTTGCCGTTCTACATAATGGCATTTCTGTGTCTTTTTTGGAAATATTTCACGTTGGTCGAGCGGGGTAGTTTTTGGATAAAAAGCGAAACTTTGGGAAGCGGGCATCCGGGACACGAGTCTTGAATACATGGGACGCGCAAAGTGCATACATTCTGGGGATTAACTTGCGCCATTGTTGGATTAGGGGCCGGAATAGAGCATGGTCATGGTGTTTTATGACTTTCCTTTCCACGATAAATGACAAATGTTTGCTTTATACTTTTCTGCGGTATAATGAAAAACGCTTGGAATATGTAATCATTGGCGTAGCTAGCCTTGCTTTTCAGGGGGGGCCGTGGCCCCGGTCTATCTTGAACAAAAAGCAAACATAGGTTTTAAAGAGTCGTGCAAAGTGTGCAATGAATAAAAAAAAATACGCGCATTAAATGTTGTAATATTTTAATATAACAAATTTAATAATACATTTACCAACTTATTTATATGTATACATAGGAAGTATGTGATTCAGCAATTCTACAAATAAAGTTTTCTACGTCGCTGACTGAAAGCGTCTACCACACTGTCTAAGTCGACCTCAACATCTTTTTCTATGAATAACAATGACAAACCTGAGTGTCTCTCTTGAGTCATAGTTGTTCTAAGCCAATTAAAAACTCTCCTCATGGCAGAGAAAGACCTCTCGCAAGTTGCACTTGAAATTGGAAGAATACTCGCAACTTTAAAAAGTTGGTAGAGGTTTGGATAGGTGTTTTCTGCTATATGTTGTTTGATAGAATCATGACCAACAGTTTGATTTAACCGAAAAATACAATTCTTTAAAACGGCCATTTCTGCTCTTAGAGTAGAAGTATCAATATTAAAAATTTCCCGGTATTGCTCGACGAATTCATTCCATTTAACGACGTGGGAAAACTTAATATGAAAATGGTTATGAAATTGTCACCAAAATCGGAAAATTTTCATAAGACACTAAACGCTAACTTCAAAAAAACTAAAAAGATAATTATATTTATTTTAGAAAAACAGTTTAAAAAGGTCTTTTATAACCTTACGACATCTACAACCCGATTTCGGAAACAGAGGGGCAAAGGTCGCTGTCTTTATTAAATGCGAAATTTAACTTACACTTCTATAATATTTTACAAGATGTCGCCAATATGTATGAAATATTCAATATGCATAATTATGTTTAAATTTAAAAAATATTTTCGGGAAATTGCATAAGTGCAGAAAAGTTACCGATAATTTAAAGAGAAAAAGCCTAATTTCGCAAGACAAGGGCTTTTTCCTGAAATGTAAACATTATCTGAATGATTTTAAATTTTAATGCACCTATTTTATTTGAATATTTCCCGAATAATAATAGAAAAGTATGTATTTTCAGCGTCATGTTCTTTTACTAGTAGTCGGTAGGGGAGGCCTATCTTAGGGGGGCCTGAGGGACTTCAGGGGGGGCCAGGCCTCCTCTGGCCCCCCCCCTAGCTACGCCAATGTATGTAATGCAGATCATTCCTCAAAATGAAGTAGAAAATTTTCAACTTTTTAACTTTCAAAAAGTTTATTTATTAAAATTTCTTGTCAAAATAGTAGTAGATAAAATTTATTTGCTTCATTTTTTGAACACACTATTAATACTATGATGAAAAAGAAATCAAAATTAGAGTTCTACAGGGAAGTAAATGTTATTTACTATCGTTTATTTCAGATGTTAGTGAACGATATGATTATTAAATATTATTAAATTTTAAATTTAAATGCCAATAAAACAAAAGGCAAGACGATAAGTTTAAAAATTAATCATTTAAATTTGGAAATAAAGAAAAATTTTTTATTAATAATTTAGTAACAGAATAATTATAAGAATTTTATAAATCTTCATTCTAGTTATTATTGTAATGCGAAAATAGTCTACGAAAGGCTTAAGACAGGGATGTTGTATCTCTCCAACTCTTTTTAAAATATACGGAAAGTACACGGCATGGGAATACAACTTAATGACCGATTTACCATATACACTCTACAGTTTGCTGACGACCAAGTAATTTTAGCTAATGATAAAGAAGATACAGAAAAATACCAAAAGGGGGGGTTACCGGTGAACGTGGACAAGACACAGTAGTTATGTATTGGAAACGAATCAAGTGAGTTGGAACTAGACAATGGACAAACAATATCTCCATGCAATGAGTAAGTATACCAGATGCTAGTAGACAGGAACAGACTGTAAAGAACTAAAAAAAAGAATAGTAAAAGCAAGAAAGGTAATTGGTTGTCTTAAGTATTTTATGGAGCAGAGAGATAAAAATGAATGTAAAATTTAAATATATGAACAGAAAAATACAAAGCAAAAATAGAAAGTTTCGAAATGGGTGCAATAAGAAGATCAATGAGAATATCTAGAACAGATCATAAATTATGAAATAAAGGCATATTGTATTGTATTGTATTGTATCATATAAGAAATAAGATCATAATAGAAAGAATGGGAATCGAGGGAAGCATAACGGATGACATTACTAAAAAACAACTGATATTGTACGGCCATGTACAACGGATGAACGACGAAAGATCACCAAAGCAGGTCCTAGAATGGCAACCAATAGGGCGCAGAAAAAGAGGGCTTCCTAAACCGGAATGGCAACAGTCAATCCAAAGAGCAATGAGTCAAAAAAACCTGAAGGAAGATGATTGTCAGGATAGAAGGAGGTGGAGAATAGGCGTCGGACAACGTAGAGAAACGTTCTAAACCGACATAGTAGTAATAGCAGAAAATAGTCTACGAGGTCTATGGAAAATGTTCATTTAAATATTAGGTGAATCAAAACAATATGTTTAAAAATTATTTTTTTGCAAAAGCAAACGAAAACAATTAAATAAAATAAAACAAAATAAGTTTTAAAAAATATTTATTTTCAATATACGTTATTTAAAATCATCAAATTTTAATAGTATATAGAATTAGTTTAGACTTAGTTACTATTTCTTTTGTAAATTTTATTACAATATCAGGTTTAGTTTTAAGTTATTTATTAATACATTGTAGCAGAAAATGGTAAATAAAAGCTTAAAACAAAACAATAGCATTTATTAAATAAACTAAATCTGTTTGTTATGCAAAATATTTAACACAGGTGCTCTCAAAAATCCTGACTAGCACATTTTTCGACCCCTGCAACGCCATTCCGTGCCTTTAGAATACCAGCGAACAGCAGTGTAGCACCAGGTGGTCAAACTACGTTAGTTTGTCTTGTCTTCCTTAGATCACTACTGATCCAACCAACCACCAATTATTATTGAATTCGGACATCGCTAATTCCATCCCAAACTGCGAAGGTAGCCAATAAATGAGTCACTCAGTATCATCAAGAACAAATTACAAACTGATGATACACTTCACGAGAGAACACCGCTATCGGTGGAGGGGGTGGAGGATCTGTTGGAGCTCTATCTCCGTAACTCTTACTTTCAAGTGAAAGATAAGTTTTACGCGCAAAATGATGGACTTCTGATGGATTCCTCTCTTTCCCAGTGGTAGCAAACATCTACATGGAGTGGTTCGAGGACCATGCGATCAACACAGCAAGAGTCAAACCAAAACTATGGCTACGATACATGGATGATACATTTATTATATGGCCGGAAAATGACGACGAACTACAGAATTTTCTACACCATCTGAATGGTATTCGACCAACAATCAAATGCACCAAGGAAATTGAAAAAGATTCGGCCTTACCTTTTTTGAATTTTCTTGTCAAACGATTAGGCAGAAACATAAAAACCACTGTATATAGGAAACCTACCCACACGGGACAGTACCTAAATTTTAAGTCTAATCATTCTGTTGCTACAAAACAATTAGTTATAAGTTTATATTTAAGTTTATATTTGAGAGCCGTAAATATTTGTAGTAATAATGAAGAATTAACCACAGAAATTAACAACATCAAAAAGGACATACAACAGAATAGTTATTCCAAGAAATTAATAAACTCAACGATCTCTAAAATTAAAAACACACCAAATGTAGCAAATTCTCAAAATAATAATCCGTTGCGTATTATTAACAATCCATATGTTCAAGAAATTTCGGAAAACATAGAACGAATAGCCAAGCTACAATATAAAAACTGTATTTTCATCGAGAATTACGATAAGGAGTTTTGTAACTAAAACAAAACCAGAAAATCCCTCAAATAATAAGGAATGTATTTACCAAATCCCGTCTGAGTGTGGTAAATCATATGTAGGTGAAACGAAACGCCCTCCTCAGGTTAGAGTAAATGAACATCTTAAAAGTACCCAATTCCGGGATATTGAAAAATCCGGTTTAGCGGATCATGCATAGTCAAATGATCACAGGATTCATTGGCGAAAACGAAAGTTTATTGAAGCTGCGTTTATAATAATGCAGAATAAAGAAATTTGCAGTCAACCAAGCACGGACATACCAAACATATGGAAACCACTCCTAAAAAGGGGGCAGGCTGTCACACCTGACTACTCACCAAGTAGTGTAAGTAGCAGCCCATAGACTAGATTGTTTAGTTTACACTTGAAAACCGTTAGAGATACTTACTAACCCAAACCTCGTTTTTAAAAGAAATAAAGGAAGATAATGGAAGTACGAAATTTTGTTTCTAATTATGGTTATGGTTATACTCTAACCACCAACAAAAACCGTGAACCGTAGGTGGTATGCTTGGGGTCACACCTCGACGCGGTAGACCCGCTGGCATCGCTTGGCATCAAAAACTGGCACAGTCATGACAACGTCGTTAGTAACTATTGACAGTTCATGACTACTTCACGGTGTGCTTTTATAGGTCGTTCAATGTATGTTTTTTTCAGTTTGAAACCTTTTTTACCGCCTACAAAATCAGAATAAATTTCGTTTTGATCATTGTAAAAATAGAAAAAGTTGGATTTATTTTATAGCGTTTTCTTGTTTCTACACTGGGTCTTCTTTGTTGGTAGCAATGAATACACTTCTTTGTTGGTAGCAATGAATACACAACTCTATAGTTGTATTCATTGTTGGTAGTCATTTACACGACGATTCATATTGGATCTCCATGGTGCCCTATCAGTTGCTGTTCTCTGGTCTCTCTTCTTATACCTCTTGTATTATAATGGGCATCACCTTAACGTCCCATGGATGATCATAGCCTGCACGATCAAGAGTTCTAGTAAATTACTGACTAGGAATGGACCAAAAGGACAATAAAAATATTCTCCGACTTTAAGCAGCCTTAAGAGCTGCAGGGACTCGCTGAGCTTAGGGAAGCGGCATCTGCCGAATTTTTCGGTCTCGAACCAGCTCTGGAGATAGCATACACTACTGGTAAATCAACCATACTAAAATGGATGTAGAACAGCTTCCAACAATACTGGATAAATATACCAGAACTGTCTCAATTTAAAAATTTCATCAAAGGACCTTGTAAGAAGAGAGCCAGAAACAGACTTACCAGACAGGAGATCCGTATAGTGATTGGACTTTTTATGGGACACTGTCCAATAAGAGTATCCAAAAGACCGAATGTACATGTACTGTGCGAATGTCCGACTATTGCACGTTTACGTCAGAACACTTTCGGTAAACCTCAGATTTATTCAGAAGATCTAAACAGTGTCTCACCCAAACTGATAGCTAATCTTTGTGGAGGACTACGCATACAGTGATGAGCCAAACTGGTGGTCTCATGTGATTTTGCAATTAAGTTCGTTACTGACATTAAGAGTACTGCCCAGATATTTAAAGTTTTGGACATCTCTAAGAACATTATTATTTCCAAAACTAATATTTAACTGCACAATCTGTTGTGCCTGGGAAATTAGGGAATGATCAAAAGATTGTTGTAAATCGTTTGTTTGATATTAAAAACGATCGCATTCGCCTTCCTAAGAATTCGCGATAAAAACAACATATGTTAGGAAAAGCATCAAGATAACGCCCAGCGTGGCCCAGGTACACAACGATAGTAAATTGGAAGGGAGAAGAGAATAACTACCAAAAACGTCTTATATATAATCAGAAAAGCAAACAAAATTGATATCAAAACATGAAACTGCTTATTCGGCTCCTGTAAGGCTTTCGATTATGTGAATTGGAGGACATTTTGACTAGGCTTAGTAGACATGAGACATGGGAGTGAGTACTCCATATCAGTTAATCAGAATCAATTACTTAATGTTAAGTTATAGGATGAACGCTCACCGAAGCCTTAATAAAAAACTGTAATAAGTGTGAGACATGGCTTTAGGAACCCACTTTAAGAACTTCTTAGAGCTAGTCCTTAAAAGGTCTTAAGAAAGATGTAAAAGAAATGTTAGATTGTAATAATCTAAAAACATATTTAAAAGAGCAAATGGCCTGAAAAAATTCATTATTGTGGAAAACATTAAAAAATGCCATTTTCTTTTAAGAAACAAGGAATAATACAGAAATAATTAATTAAATAATTTAAGAGGAGAGGATCTTGCTTTCAAATTAAGCTAACATCAGCTTCAATTAGCGAGCCAACCGTATCGACAATAAATTCCCTAATAACCGCAGGATACTGTTAAAGCCCTGCTGTGACCCGCAGCAGTATTGTATTATCCATCGAATGGTTTTGGAAATAAAATTGCATGTGACTTTACGCCTCTGAATTGTCTTTTAAACTCAGATTTTGAAATTAATCTGGGGTTGATCCGAACAATGATGTCACCATACTCTTTGAAGAGAGATAGAAATGAGTAATTATTTTTTTTATCTCTAAGTCTCTAATTTTTTCCTAACTTTATGGAAGTAAAAAGAGAGGACCTTGCTTCCCAAATAAGCCAACATTAGCTTCAATTAGCGAGCCAAAAATTGGAAAATAAATTCCCCAAGGCTATTGGGAATAACCGCAGGATATCGCTAAAGACCTGCCACGGCCCGCAGTAGTATTGAATTATCCAACAGATGGCAAAATAGCTGCCGAACTGCAAACAAAGGCTCATCCTTATCTCCCTTTTGCCATCCATGTAACGATTTGTCGGTGATTTTCTTTCTATTTTTGTCGGAGTTAATAGACAAGTCCATTGACGGATGCCATATACTTAGCATTTACTAATTATTAGTATATATGTAAAACTGTAGTTAATACTCTCTATATTCTCCTGAATAAAATATTAAAAGAACAAATAATCCGAAACAACTGGAGGGAATCCATGGCCATTATTCTACACAAAAATAGGCGATAGAGCAGACCTAGAAAATTATCGACCTATAACACTCCTCAATGTAATTTACAAGCTTTTTACGAAAATATTAACAGATAGACTAACAACAAAATTTGACGGATATCAATCAAAAGAACAAGCAGGCTTCAGCAAAGGTTTCAGTACAGTTGACCACCTATTAACCATGAAAATCCTAATAGAACCAGCTAACGAATACAACATTCCACTAAATATTGCGTTTATAGATTTTGAAAAAGCTCTAGATAGCATTGAGCACTGGGCAATAAAAGCATCTTTAAATAATAGGACAATAGTTCACAGATACACAGATTTAATAGCCAATATATATGCGAAGCAACAACTTCAATCAAAATCAGGGACAGGGGACCCAAAATTATTTAACCAGGCCCTAGAAGATGCTTTTAAAAACTTAGATTGGGAAGAAATAGACATCAAAGTAAACGGACAATACTTGAACCACCTAAGATATGCTGATGATATCACCTTAATAATAGATAAGAAAGAAGAATTGATAAAAATATTGGAAGAACTGGATACAGCAGCTAAAAATATAGGCTTGAGTATGAACTACACTAAAACTAAAATCTTAACAAATACAAGTTAAAATATAATGATCAGAATACACTGTGTATATTTAAAATCATTCAGATAATGTTTACATTTCAGGAAAAAGCCCTTGTCTTGCGGAATTAGGCTTTTTCTCTTTAAATTATCGGTAACTTTTCTGCACTTATGCAATTTCCCGAAAATATTTTTTAAATTTAAACATAATTATACATATTGAATATTTCATACATATTGGCGACATCTTGTAAAATATTATAGAAGTGTAAGTTAAATTTCGCATTTAATAAAGACAGCGACCTTTGCCCCTCTGTTTCCGAAATCGGGTTGTAGATGTCGTAAGGTTATAAAAGACCTTTTTAAACTGTTTTTCTAAAATAAATATAATTATCTTTTTAGTTTTTTTGAGGTTAGCGTTTAGTGTCTTATGAAAATTTTCCGATTTTGGTGACAATTTCATAACCATTTTCATATTAAGATTTCCCACGTCGTTAAATGGAATAAATTCGTCGAGCAATAGCGGGAAATTTTTAATATTAATACTTCTATTCTAAGAGCAGAAATGACCGTTTTAAAGAATTGTATTTTTCGGTTAAATCAAACTGTTGGTCATGATTCTATCAAACAACATATAGCAGAAAACACCTATCCAAACCTCTACCAACTTTTTAAAGTTGCGAGTATTCTTCCAATTTCAAGTGCCACTTGCGAGAGGTCTTTCTCTGCCATGAGGAGAGTTTTTAATTGGCTTAGAACAACTATGACTCAAGAGAGACACTCAGGTTTGTCATTGTTATTCATAGAAAAAGATGTTGAGGTCGACTTAGACAGTGTGGTAGACGCTTTCAGTCAGCGACGTAGAAAACTTTCTTTGTAGAATTGCTGAATCACATACTTCCTGTGTATACATATAAATAAGTTGGTAAATGTATTATTAAATTTGTTATATTAAAATATTAGAACATTTAATGCGCGTATTTTTTTTTATTCATTGCACACTTTGCACGACTCTTTAAAACCTATGTTTGCTTTTTGTTCAAGATAGACCGGGGCCACGGCCCCCCCTGAAAAGCAAGGCTAGCTACGCCAATGAACAAGAGCCTTTTGGGTATTTAGAGTGTGAATTTGGATAAACGCTAGGACACGTCGTTGTTTGCGAGGGGGACACTTTTTGGCTATCTTGAAATTTTTATAGCACGAACCCCCCTATGTTTTGAATAGGAAAAGTGGGTCTAGTGATAGTTGTTTGTCACTCCACGATACTATAGAGTATATGTTTACTGTCGGAGCATCACGGGGTGTTCGAATGCGGTAAAGTAATTTCATCCGCCCCGTCCCTGGAGAAATATGGGGGGATGTTTTCGCCCTCTTTTTACGGAGCATTACGGTCCGATTAAATATCCATTTTCGTTATAGAGGGCGAGTTCCTTTAATCTTATCTTCTTCAATGGAATTAGTTTATTTATTCATGACTGCAATTGATTTGGTTTAGCGGACCGGTAAAAGAAAACATTTTGGCATTCTTCTATACTTGCATCACCCCTTGCGTCACCCCCTGTAGTGTCGTATTACAATCGATACGCATTTAAGTATTAATGAAAATCGAAGTAGAGAGAGTAGAGTTTGAACGTAACACATAAACAAAATCCCCTTCCATGTCTTCTTTAAGAAGTGCAGTATGTAAGACCATCTCAGGAACCTAAATTTACTGGTGATCTAAATACACTTGCAACTCCTATCCAAATTATGCACCTCTTCAGCCAACTATTAGATAGCCCAATATCTTTGCTATTTCTACCAAACCTGACCTATTACAGCCACCAAGGAATTAATGCGTTTTCGATTTATGTATTGAGATCATATTCTGCTTTCTTGTGATTTCCACAAGCGGTTTTGATTCTAATTTCCCTGTTTCCCCTCATGTCCCAAACCCATATTAAATCGACTCTTTTATCCTACCTATTTGGATGGAATTTTTACTGTAGGAGCATTATTTTTATAATGGATTATTTGTTCCTTTTTACTCACTTTACAGCCTTATCGGAGATATCATGGCTTGATCTTAAAGTAGGAACTCTCTGGAACATTCAGGTCCTTCTGAGAAACTCTTGTCTCTGTGACCGAAAGCCTTGAGATCTCTGTGTAATAGACTAGCGCTGATCGGCCCTTTTTTCTCTCTCCGTTCCTCTGTTTGCTACATAACCCTGTCGGGTATCTCACCTTAATTGTAAAAAAGCGGAATTTCTATTCTCTTCAATTTCTTAAACGCTAACAACCCATTGTCTATTCTTCTTACTTCCAGAGTCCCACAGTCCTCTTAAGATGTCGCCAGTAAAAGACTAGTTACCATTTTTTGCTCTCTGTTCCTCTATTTGCTTCTTATTCCTGTCGGATACTGAAATCTTCTACTTTTTGTCGAACCTCCATAGTGTGTTCGCATATCTCACCTTAATTGTAAAGAGCGGCAGTTCTCTTATCTTCAATCGCTTGACGGCGACCAACCAATTGCCTTTTTGTTTCCGCATCTTCTCTCCTTATGATATCTGTTTGATAAACTAGCGCCTCCTTACTTGCTTTTTTCTGTTTCACTCGGTTTACCACTCATCCCTGTCGGGTATTGCAATCTTGGACTTTTGTCCAATCGCCATGGTCTATGTGGATATCTAACCCTAATTGTAAAAGAGGCAGTTCTCTTATCTTTATTCTCTTAATCGCTAACAATTGTCTCGCTCTTTTTTTTTGGTCCAGAGTCCAACATTTTTTATACTTAAGATGTTTGTGTTTGTTCCTCTGTTTATCACTCATTTCTGTCGGTTATTGGATTATCTTCCTTTTCGTCAAAGTTTCATGGTTTCTGCGGTTATTTCATCCTACCTGCGAACAGCGACAGTTCCCTTATCTTCAATCCCGTACTCGCTAACAACCAATTGAATAGTGGTTTTGCTTCCAGGGTCCAGCATCTCTTCTCCATAAGATGCTTGTGTAATAGACTAGCGATCCTCTTCCTTTTTTTATCTGTTGATCCATGGTTTTTGCGGTTATCTCATCATACCTTTAATCAGCGACAGTTCTCTTATCGAATCTCTTGACCCTTAACAACCAATTGTTTCGACTTTTTGTTTCCAGGGTCACACATCTCTACCCTGTCAGGTATTAGGATCTTCTACTCTTTGTCGAACCTTTATGGTGTGTGCGGATATTTCACACAAACCAAGTGTTTCGCCTTTTTGTTTCAAGATTTCCGCATCATTTCTCCTTGAGATGTTTTTCTAATAGACTCTGTTTACCGTTCATCCCGGTCGACTGTTGAACCGCCATGGTCTGTGGGGATACCTCACAATAATTGTTAAAGCAGCAGTTCTCTCTCCAGCATCTGATTAGGTTCTGCCAACGTTTTCATTTGGTTTTGATTCATATTTTTTTTTCATCCAGCTTGGAAGTGGAGAATATTGAATTACTTGGATGCTTCCATTTTGTTCCACCTGTGTTGACTACTGACTTAAGACACTTGTATTTGTTGGATGACTTGACAAAAATCGTTCCCATCTTCAGTTTCAAATATGTCACCCAACTTTATCTTGCAAGTCCTTCTGGTCTAACCGAGATATAAGACTACGTCCGTAAGAATTACAATTAGCGGGGTCAGTAGCGTGCTGTGCAAGATTAAAGTCAACGTAATCAGGGATTTTGTGTCGCACCCGGCTTATATTACCCAAAGGACTCTTCAATGACTAGCAAGAAGTTTTGGTCGCTGTTAGATATCAACAAAAGAACGTATCGACAGTTTTGTTACTAGCAGAAGGTAAAGAACTTCACTTTGGTAATATTGAAGCTGAATCAGCGTGCAAAATAGCTTGTTCCTCAAATTGAACACCAGTTTTGACAACTTAGATCAAGACTCTGTTGTTGGAGAACGAGACGTTTCAGTGTTCAGAGTTGGTGAAAAAATGGTAGATTGAAAATTTAAGGACTTTCAACAATCTAACATTTTAATAAGTAGAAATAGATTGTGTCCCTAGGGTGGGCCATGCTTCAAGTCTTTCCTTTGACTCACTCTCTGCACTTCCATGCGATTTTCAGGAAGCTCACTGTTACTGTTCTGTTCTCAAGTCCAATATGTCAGTACATTTAAACAAGTGGACTGTACTTGCTTCTTGCTTAGTATTAGGTCTTCTAGTGCCTGTTGTCCCATCCTTCCATTTGGCCCTACATTTTGCCATGAGGTGCTTTGATATATCTTCTTTCTGTCCACAGAATGCGCATGTAGGGTCGTTCTCGATTCAGATAAGTGTCATGTGGTTTCTCAACCGGTCCAAAATACCTATGGGCAGTACAACGGGTCTAAGAATATCTGGTCTGCCTCTATCCTGTTCTTGCTTTCCAAGGGTTTGTTAGTGCATCCTTGGTACAGTTATTGAGGCCGTTTTATACTTATCTTTTGTCGGTTCCTGCTGTCATTTCTGATCTGCATTCTCGTTGACTTTAAACCTTTGGAACCCAAACCAGCGTCACCCGTTTGCCATCTGTTAGGGTCTCACAATTTTGAAAAACTTTTCTTATGTGGTAAACCTTTTCAAAAGCTTCTATGGGCCTAAAATATCTTATGATTGGTTTTATAAATAAAGACTCGAGTTTGTGAAATAAGTTTTGCCTAAAAATGTCGTTAGATTGACTATAATCAGATGAAATTGGTTCTA
Source organism: Aspidapion aeneum (assembly GCA_963576565.1). Classification (NCBI taxonomy): domain Eukaryota; kingdom Metazoa; phylum Arthropoda; class Insecta; order Coleoptera; family Brentidae; genus Aspidapion; species Aspidapion aeneum. The sequence goes on along the minus strand of OY755043.1, from coordinate 3,396,977 downwards.
CCAGGTAGTTTGCGTAAACAATATTTAATAACAATTTAAAAATCATTTGAGCTTGGCTCAAGAGAGCCCAAAAAACCCTCCAATAAAAATATTAAGAATGTTTTGGAATATTTGGAAAATATTAAGTTTCTCAAACTTGGTTTACTAAGCCAGTTTGTGTTAAAAATATATTTTTTAGTGAAAATAAATTTCAATGTCACTTAAGATTCAAGGTAAGGCTAAAATGTTCAGAATCCAGATACGCCCTTTTACTCTTGGATGAACAGATTTATCCTCATTGAATTAGGATTTGATATACCGAAATGAAAAGGCGGGAGTGTTGCACTTGTGAAATCTTACAAGCGACTTCCATTGTGTGTCAAACTTGGATGAATACAATGGAAATACTTTTGGGGGATCTAGTTATAATGTAATCGTGTCACATGGAGAGACTTCAATTACCGTGGAGTGGGGGCCTATTCGGTTCACGTTATTAATATTGTTATTATTACCAAACCTAACTAACGAAGCAGGTTAGAAAATGTCAGAGGAGGATTCACGAATGGGATGGGGGTCAGGCAGCTTTATTAAAAAATTTAGCAAATGAATCTGCATATGTCTGTCTCTTTCAACTAAGATCCTCCTCCTCCTCAACTAATGAACCGACATTTATGAGATTTTCAGGAATATTTTAGTGCTTGAACCTTGTAATATAATAAGTACATGTTTTAAAATTGCATCATTTTTAAGAGTGGTTTTTTAGTGTTTGAGGGTTATCTTTTAAAGTTAAAGAAAAACCTATATCGATATGCAGATTTTAGGATATTTAATAATAAGTAAGTAGGAAAAGATATTGCATAAAAATACAAAAAGAGAGAAAATTGTATATCAGAAGAAATAAAGAAACTGATGGAAAAAAGGCGGGACCTGAAGAAAGAATGAAAAAGAACACCGATAGAATATACGGAAGTAAATAAAATTATAATAAAAATGATAAAGGAAAATAAAAGAAAGAGCAAAGAAATAAAAGCTAAAAGAGTTATAGAAAATAACAGAAATATGAAATGTCTAAGGCCGACTCTGGGTAGATGTGAGATAGTTGCAATAAAGGATATGAACGGCATAGAGACTAACGTTAAAGATGATATTATAAATATCACACAACTGTTCTATGCAGAATTATACCAAGCAAAGGGGGCACAATCGCGAGCAACCACGAAGAAACTCCAAACAAAAATAAAGAACATAAACTCAGAGCTACAAAGTAAAATAAGCACTAAATAAAATGAATAATGTTCATCTGGAAAAAACGGAGTAACTGGCGAAAAGCTCAAAAATGGTGGTAAAGCTGTAGTTAGTACCCTATGTATTCTCATGAATAAAATACTAAAAGAAAAGAGAAAATTAGTTGAATTTTCAAATGGTTTTCCCTTACCATTTGATTGATATTATGACATAGTCCCAATTTTTTTTTCACACATCAAACTAAAGCACCTTAATTTATCAATCTCCTCCCACACTAATTCATCGATGCTGTCACAAAAATTTGTCACAATTTTACACAGACACAAACTAACGGAAGTACCGTGCGACAATAACACCTGCGTCGGGTACGAACTCGGAACTAAAATTTGAAAAGGTAAAGTTATAACTCTCTAAGGAAATTGGGATAAGGTAAGGGTCATTTGGGGGTGTTTTTCTAAGAATACCTCGGCGTTTCCCACGCCTTGAATCTTTCGATATCGGCAATAAAATAACCTGCGATTTTTATTGTGTTCCTAACATCTCCGGTCATTTCTTGGGGTTCCCTAAGGACACTAACACCCGCTACGAGGTAAGCGCACAAATTTTCTGACCTAGCATTGTTGGTCAGGCTTTTTGACATTCTGTGACTCTTACCTTTATTCTGGACGAGCGCAGTAGGGCTCTGTAACGCTGATACTTTTATGAAAGGTAAGAAAAAGCCAGAAAGTTTGCTTTGTTTTGAAAAAAATAAAAATGAAATTAGATTTTCCATCTTAATAATTTAAGTTTCGAGACAAGCATTCCACGATAGACCAAGTACAGGGTGTCCCAAATTGGGCACTTTTAGGGGGTTTAAGGTACTTCTAGGGGAGACAGAGAAAAACTGATCACGCATTGCGAGGCTCAAATTTCAAGGGAAGACTTAAAGTGAAAACCTCATTTTGGAAAATCGTCTCGTCTTTGAGCTACGGGGGCTTTTTGAAAAGTCTACATTTTGGAAGTCTATAACTTCGTTATAAGTAGAAATTTTGATTTAGAGTAAATTGCAATTTTATAGACTTTGTCACGAGGAATTCACCCGCAAAATTAAATTTTAACTGTCACTTTTAGTTTTTGAGATATGACATAAAGTTGCATTTTGTCTTATGGAATGGCCTATATTTTAATTAATTTTCGAATGCGCCATTGAATTCTTTTCAAAATGATGTAACATATGTCATGGTTTAATTGAGCGGTTTCGGAGATAATTAAAGTTTTTTATTTTTATCTAGTGTGCGTTGAATGACGTCATGCGCCATTGACATGAAAGCCTTGCGGTTAAATCCTACTTTAATGCTCCTAAAGGTTTTGTTGTCTGTTTAAAAAATTTGACATTACGCTTTGATGTGAAATTATTTTGCACAAAAGCGTTTTTAATTTTATTTTAAAATATGTATCAAAACGATGAAAAGTATGACATGTTAAAATGTTACTGTGTAAAATAATAAAAAAACTGGACTGCCTTGACCTGCCTCAGCAGGAAATCATAGCGCACTAGAAATAAGTGAGAAAGCTGCAATCAAACAATGACATATGATACATCATTTTGAAAAGAATTCAATGACGAATTCGATAATTAAATAAAATATAGGCTATTCCATAAGAAAAAATTCAACTTTATGTCATATCTCAAAAACTAAATGTGACAGTTAAAATTTAATTTAGCGGGTGAATTCCTCGTGACAGTCTATACAATTACAATTTACTCTAAATCAAAATTTCCACTAATAACGAAGTTATAGACCCCCTTCCAAAATGCAGACTTTTCCAAAAGCCCCCGTAGCTCAAAGACGAGACGGGATTTCAAAATGCGGTTTTCTCTGTCACCCTTAGAAGTACCTTAAACCCCCTAAAAGTGCCCAATTTGGGACACCCTGTATATAGAATTACTAATATACTAGAAAAGGAACTAGAAGAGGGAAATGTTTTTTCTGCAGTCTTTCCAGAAGTAGCATAGGCATTTGATAAAGTGTGGCATAGAGGCCTTAATTTTAAACGAAAATATTTTGTCAAAACAATAGTCTGATATTTTGGAATCATACATATCTGGCAGACATTTTAGAGTTAAACAGGAAGATTCATACTCAACTTTAAGATAAATTTAAGCAGGCGTGCCCCAGGGTAGCGTAATAGGACCTTATTTATATTTATTATTCACTTGCGATATCCCAAAAACCAGAAAATTGTCAGTTAGCAACATTTGCCGATGATATTAGTCTATTGGTGGTAGAAAAATCTATTGAAGAGTGCATAGAAAAACTTCAGGATGCAGTCACTGAAGTTCACAGTTGGATCACAAAGTGGCGAATAAAATTAAATGGAACTAAACCAATTCATGTTGATTTAACAAACAAAAATGTAAATCACATACAAATAACAATTAACAACATTCCCGGACCATATTCAAATCAGGCAGAATATCTCGGTATGACACTTGATACCAAATTGCGCTGGAAAGCACATGTTAAAAAAAAGAAAAACTTGAGATAAGTATAGATAAATAAACTAGGTAATTATTGGAAGGAAGTCCAATTTAATAATTTATAATAAGTTACTGCTTGAAATACAAATACTGAAACCAGTATGGACATATGGTATTCAACTATGGGGTTGCATTAAAGAAAGTAAAATTTTAGTTTTACGGAGATTTCAAAGTAAAGTATTCAGAAACATTGTGAATGCACCTAGGTACGTTCGAAATACTGACATTCATCGGGATCTAAAAATCGAAACTGTAGCAGAAACTATAAAAAATTACGCAAAATGCTATAAAGATAGACTTCATCGACATGTGAATGTGGAAGCAATTCAGCTTGTAGATAACACTATGCTAGTTCGAAGACTAAAAAGTGCTAGCTAGTGAACTAAATGAATTATATAAAACAAAATAATGCTATAAACACAACACAATTGTGAGTTAGAGCCGAAGCAATGCATTAAAAATTAAGTTAAAACAAAATTGCTAATTCGTGTTATTGACTAGATTGTACTACAATAAATACAGTGTGTTTGGCAAAAGATATATTTACGCCATACGTTATTTTTGGGTACGTCAGAGACAGATCCATCCTACATGTGTCCGTGGGCACGTTCAAAAGCTTTTTTTACTGACTTGAAGTAACTTTTATTTATTTGTTTTTTTGTTTCAATATAAAATATAGTTGGTGCTGATAAGAACTGGATTGTGAGGTGTTTAAGAAAGCTGTAGAAAACCACAATTTTGCATAGTTGTTTGAACAATTATTGTAGTCCTATGAATAGAAGAATACTGCGTTATCTACTTTACTTTCTCAGATATTAAGGTATCCATAATAGGAACTTATTTCATACTTAGTCCTCTTCTTCCTCTTCATACTAATTCTGCCACCATCCACAGTTTAAAATATGTAATGTTTTTTACTTAATTACCTTGTGATACTTAAACTAAATCCTTTTCAAAGTATTATTTTTCAGAACTATCTACAGTTGGAAGTAGTGTTTCTGGAACTAATATATACGAACAAATGATCTTAACTCTCGATACTAAATATTGCTTTAATTCTTATACTAACGGTATTGTTACTTACATATTTTCCAAGGTTTGTTGTAAAAATTGTTGAAACAAAAAACATTTTACCAGTGGTGGGTGTGCTTTCGGGCTGTTCGGCCGTCGTCGTTGGAAATTCGTTCTCGACGTTTCGCCATCTCGAGTGGATGGCATCTTCAGGAGATGTTGACTGTTTGTCGGCTTCTCGAAGACTGGTGGTTAGTCTGTCGCGGGCGCAGGTTATATACGCTATGATGGGCGGGGCGTATATCAGAGCTGGTCGGTGATTGGTCACTTTCCCCAGATTGAGTTTTGTTGCTATAAGCGAGCCGTTTAGTGTTTTTAAGAACCGGTACCCATGTTCTGTTAATTTTAAGAGTTTCTTCAGATCTGTTGAAGTTCTGCTGGTGTTTATGAATTTCGATTACTTCTCTATAGAGTCTTGGATAGTATGAAGAGGAGGCGCAGAGAACTTGTGTGTCTTCGAATTTTATTCGGTGGTCTTCATTGTTTAGTGTGTGGTCTGCAACTGCGGATTTTTCCGTATGTCCGAGTCGACAGTTGGCTTTGTGTTCTTTGATTCTTGTGTTTACGGACCGTTTGGTTGTTCCGATGTAGACACTTCCACAGGTACAGGGAATGCGGTATACCCCCGAAGAACTTAGTGGGTTCCTTATATCCTTCGCAGATCTGAGGTGGTTCTCGATCTTCTTGGATGGCTTGAAGATCGTTTTTATGTTGTGTTTTCCCAGAATACGTCCGATCCTATCCGTCACTCTAGGGATGTAGGGCAGAAAGGCTCTTGAAGTAACTTCGCGGCTGCTCAGTCCACCGCTACTGTTACTTCTAGTGCTCGGCTTTGGTCGTATACATTCATCTATGTCGCTTTGAGTGTATCCATTTGCTACGAGGGCGTTTTTAAGATGGTTTAATTCTTTGTCTAGATGTTCTGGTTCGCAGATTCTTTTCGCCCTCTCTACCAATGTTCTTATTACCCCTTTTCGTTGGCACGGGTGGTGGTTAGATGTGTTGTTTAGGTAGCGGTCTGTGTGAGTAGGTTTTCTGTATACGGTATGTCCTAGTCGTCCCTCTTTCCTCGTTACTAGTACGTCAAGGAATGCTAATTCTCTGTTGTTCTCTGTTTCCATTGTAAATTGTATACTGGGGTGTATGCTGTTAATGTGGTTGAGAAATTCATTAAGGCTGTCTCTACCATAAGGCCAAACGACAAAAGTGTCATCTACATATCGAAACCAGACTTTGGGTTTATGAGGGGCATTATTCAACGCCTTCTATTCCAGTTTCTCCATGAAAAAGTTCGCAATCACTGGCGATTTTACCAGTGACCTGACTAAAAAGCACCAAAACGGAGAACTGTTGACACTATCAAGTAATATTGCGTGTAATACGTTTATGTAACGGCAACAATGGAACACGCCACAGATCAAAAATGTCCAGGTAAAAATTAGAAGAAAGACTGCAGAACAAATCGAACCTTACTGTGTTTTGGATGTCTAGTTAATCATTATTGATTTCCTGTGTAGTCCAAAAAAAATAATGCTTCAAGACCACAATTGACAAGTGAGACTAGTAATACTTATATTGCACCTAACCCTATTTCATTATAATATGTCATCTAAACAATTTTGTAAGTACTGAAGGTCAAGGTCTGTAGACCTTGACTGAAGGCCCTCGATATATTTTGACAGTTGTTTTACAACAAATGTGTCATTAATCTAAAGTTACATTCATAGATATAATGTAATATTAAAAGTAATGTTGACGCGTAAAAATTGCACATCGTGAGAAATGGGAATTCTAAGATTTTATAGTACCTATAAAATAAAAAAATATTTAAAGAACCGAAAATAGTTGCACGTCAAAAAATACTTGCCAAAATGATCATTCATCATTTTAATAAAAAAAAACCTAGCCATTGCATTTCTTTTTTGTTTGACAACATAACAAAAAGAAATCTTAGATTCAGTCGGAGCCTGAGTCAAAGCAACCTCACGACTTTCTTCAAACTGAACACCTGTAAATTCTGCAAAGTCACTGCGTCAAGGTGCTGCGTAAATTAAGTTGTTTGATTTTTTTAAAATGACCTTTATTACTTCATGGTTTTGGTTGTTTGTATACCTACTAGTCTTCTTTGCGATTGATGTCTTAATTGGTCAGAGTTGTAGGTTATAGAATCAATGCAGTTTGATAAATCTACATTGAATTAGCATCATCTTATTATGTTTAAATTTGGTTCTGTTACGTACACCATTTGTACAATGATTACGTCATTAGGGGAGAAAAAAAGTTGATTAAAACTTATTTGCAGCAATTTTTGAGAGCTTTCCAGCTGTGGATCACAACATCCCAGTCAGCCACCCGTAATGAAGATATTTTGTATTTTTTCTTAAAACATACCATTTGTACAATAATGACTTCATCAGGAGTAGAGACCTGTTCAAGAAAATAATGGTTGTGATAATGTCTGTAGCACTTTTTACGGGCTTTTTCCAATATTGCCACCCGCAACATATCGTGTCACATCAGTTTTGTAAATTTTTAAATTGGTGAGGAATATAATTCGAAATCGGATGAAACTCAAACTGTGCAAGCGATCTCAATTAATTTTTCAATCTCTATTGGTTCCGACGTGTGGAGATATTTTTACTCACTGTCAAAAATTTACACACAGGCAGGAGACCTGTCTGAGAAAAAATTTGTAGATACATTATTTTTAGGGGTTTTAAACAGCTTTCCATCGATGTACCTGAATATCCAATAATTGCTATCTCCTTTAATGTAGATATATATACAGGGTGTCCCAAATTGGGCACTTTTAGGGGGGTTAAGGTACTTCTAGGGGAGACAGAGAAAAACTGACCACGCATTGCGAGGCTCAAATTTCAAGAGAAGACTTATAGTGAAAACAGCATTTTGAAATATCGTCTCGTCTTTCAGCTACGGGGGCTTTTTGAAAAGTCTGCATTTTGGAAGGGGGTCGATAACTTCGTTATTAATGGAAATTTTGATTTAGAGTAAATTGCAATTTTATGGACTTTGTCACGAGGAATTCACCCGCTAAATTAAATTTTAACTGTCACTTTTAGTGACTATGACATATGATACATCATTTTGAAAAGAATTCAATGACGAATTCGAAAATTAATTAAAATATAGGCCATTCCATAAGAAAAAATGCAACTTTATGTCATATCTCAAAAACTCAAAGTGACAGTTAAAATTTAATTTAACGGGTGAATTCCTCGTGACAAAGTCTATAAAATTGCAATTTACTCTAAATCAAAATTTCCATTAATAACGAAGTTATCGACCCCCTTCCAAAATGCAGACCCCGTAGCTCAAAGACGAGACAATATTTCAAAATGCGGTTTTCACTATAAGTCTTCTCTTGAAATTTGAGCCTCGCAATGCGTGGTCAGTTTTTCTCTGTCTCCCTTAGAAGTACCTTAAACCCCCTAAAAGTGCCCAATTTGGGACACCCTGTACATATGTACAATGATAACTTAATAATAAGGCTGTGCGATGGTGGGAAGCAAAATTTCAAACTGAAAAACTGACTCCTGCGTCCTGAGTTTATCTTCTCCGGTCATATGGTATGTGATTCAAATTTTCTATGTTTAATCTTTTGGGCAGAACTTTTTTTAGTTTTTAAACTGTTTTTTGAAATCTTCACCAGTTCAATATTTAATTTTTGATTATTTATATTATGGATTTTTTTTGTATTCATTTTTTCAACAAGCAATTTGTCCTTTCAAATAATAACTAAATGCATCCATGTCGAATCTGTTTCCTTCCTAGCTAGCCTATTAGCACACTTCTACTGAAGTCATGATAATATATCTGCCTAGAAAACAGTTTTTTGTAAATATCTCAGAAAATAAAGCTTTAACCACGTTTTTCGTCATGACACAAATTATTAAGCAAAATGTAGTCTACTATATTCCGGAAACCGCATATTAATGCGATGCTCTGTTAAAAAGTTGGCATTTTTGGATTTTGACCAAAATCTAATCAGCTCCTTAGAGTGTCGAATAATATTTTACCTGAAAATTTTATGAAAATCAGTTCGGCGATTTAGGAGCTATCCTTTTACGGACAGACACACACACAGACAGACATTGTTGCTAATATAGGTCCAAATACACCCAAATAACACATTTTTGGCGTTACATCAACAAAAAAAAAATCGTCGAAAATAATACCTTCTCTAGCCATTGCTGCGCGGGCTAGGAAGATAAAAAACATCTGCCATAGGCTTAAGCTGTCGTCGATTGACCAGTTAGCCCCAGTTCCTGTTGCAATATCTGACTGTCAAAGCAAATCTTCCCTGAACAAAAGGTATAAAAATACAAAAAAATAAAAAATCTCTGACCAATGAGCCGGCTAAAAGTCAAACAAATAAATAAATATATTCTACAAGATACATAAAACACCCCTGAGATAAAATATTATATCGTAGGGTCACAGAGCGCATATTACCGTAGATCGCAAAAAGTCAATAGATTGATTGTTTGCCTTTTGAGAATTTTACCGATCCTCTTCCTCCAGGCCTTAAGTTGAATAAAATTGTAGATCTTACTTCGTATCAGGGCCTTAAAATCGGACGTGTCATAAACGTCAATTTTCTGAAATCACTCCTATATTCTTATATTTGAATATATTTATGAGTTTTTCATGTTAACCTTCATCAATAATGCTATCTCAACACTAATGAAGCAGACATACGAAGGTGGATCAAATATAAACAAGCCTTTGTTTATAAACTAGTTATTTAGACACATGACACAAAGCAGAATTTTTTTCTACTTTTCTACACATCCCCCTTATCTGTTAATACACTTTTCCCAACGGTTTGACAGTTTCTTAATCCCGTTTTCATAAAAGGAAGCTGGACGGGTATCTAACGAGTTGCGCACGAATACCTCTTCATTGGTCTGAAATTGCTCGCCTCCCAGTGAATCTTTGAGTGGGCCAAACATATGAAAATCGCAAGGTGACAAATCTGGACTGTGTGGAGGGTATTCCAGCACAGTCTTGGCCTGTGTTAAAGCTGCTGTATCAGGTCTAGCGTTGTTATGCAGGAGCAACACGTCTTGGATGGGGTGTGCTTTTCTCTTTTGGTGATAATCAAGCTTTACCTGGTCGAGTAAGTTGCAGTAGTAAACCGCGTTTATTGTTATTCGCTGGTGCAAAAAATCGACCAACAAAACTCCTCTCCAGTCCCAGAAAACGGTCGCTAAAACTTTGCCTGCAGAAATGATGGTACGCGGACGACGTGGGTGACTCACGTTGTCGATACGCTCATGGCCGTCGTTAATTTCTTTGCACCAAGTTTTTACAGGTACCCATGAAAGCGCCTTATTTCCAAACTGTGCTCGCCATCTGCATCGAATTTCAGCAGGTTTCACGTTTTCGCGTGTAAGAAATTTAATGATTATTCTTTGCGCAACACTGCTGTGTACGTTCTTCTCGCTCATTGCGATTGCTCCTGGCTAAATGAGCATCGCGGCACTACCATCCGCCTACATGCTGCTGAATATCCCTACTCCAAAATTATAATGGCCACGTTCATCTGGAATGACTTTTCTGTTAGTAAATTTAAAAGGCTTGTTTATATTTGATCCACCCTCGTATTTACATGGTTTATACCACGAATTTTTTTTACCTTAAAATGGATAGCTGACAATAAACCGTTAAAAGTTGTAAAAATCACTGCATCACGTGCCACGTGCTTGGCGTTCTGGATCCTACTTCTGTTTGCAACACTGATTTTTTTTGTTTGCATTGATTGCTTCACAGACACAGCACCGCGTCATATTCTGACGTTATCAAGCTAATTTTTTCTTAAGTGGTCTTCTATTGCAAACAACTCTTTTAGCAAAAGTTATAAGCGAAACACATGAGATTGAGGACTATGTATAGACTTCAAGGCCTCGGCGATCTTAGGATTAAGCTTAGTCTTAAGAGCCACACTAAACTGTATATAGATGTATCGAAGATCTGCCCTGTTCTTCATATGAACCGGGACAAAATACCTTTACAGAATAGGGTAGTCTGGTATACCGACGGCTTCAAAATGGGGGGAGGTCTGGAGCAGAAATATACTGCAGAACAACAGGAGCGAAATTTAATTTTGCCCTGGACAAGTATGTCACTGTTTTCCAGGCAGAGGTATACGCCATTCTGATGTGTGGTTATCAAAATCTAGAAATGTCTCTGTCAGGAAAAGACATCTACATATGCTCAGACAGTAGAGCTGCACTGTCTGCCATTAAATCGGCCAGAGTAAGCTCTGCACTTGTAGCTGAGTATAGGGATATACTAAAAAACCCTGGCAGGACACAACAAGGTTGATCTCCTCTGGGTTTCAGGACATGAGGGCATTCTTGGAAGCGAGGAGGCTGACCAACTTGCTAGAATGGGGTCATCAGATGATCCAGTAGGGCCATCGCATCGCTGCGTGTCTTGGCATGATGACCCTAAAATGTGACTTGAACAGGCGCTCTCAGGCGCGCAGGAAAAACACGGACGGAATGAGGCTGGCCAAGCTCCTTATCGGGAAGATCAGCGCCTCCAGAGCGAGGTCTTTTCTCACACTAGGGAGAAAACATATGAGACTGGTGACAGGGCTCTTGACAGGACACTGTCGCCTTAATAAACACCTTAGCATTCTGGGAATCTTTAAAGACTAGGAGTGTCGTTGGTGTATGGAGGACGAAGAATCCCCTTTACATATCCTAACCAAGTGCCCTGTACTCGCCTCGATAAGAATGTCGCTTTTGGGAAGCTGTGTGCTTAGCCCTGACGATGTCCGAAAGTTTCAACCCAGAAAAATCTGCTCTATTGCCAAGGCAGTGGGGTACAACGGGCCCAGCAAGGTGGCCTAAGGGCATGGGACTTTTCATAGTGTCGGCGAAAGAGTCACGGTTATCAAATGAGAAAAAAAATACACTAATCATAACAACTCTTATGGTAAATAAAGGCCTTATATTGAAAGCTCCGGTTGATCTTACGATGTTAAACTGTTAAAATACAGCCTCGCACTATTACTGCCTGGTTTTATTGCAATAAGTCCCTAATATTAAATACGTTGTCATTCTATATGAAAATTTAATCAACGGTTACACATAAACGAAATTAGGGCAATAAATTTTATTTTTTTTTTACCCTCGCAGGCTCTCAGCATCGTCGGTCGACCGGGCAGAATAATGGAAGAATCTCCATTGTGACCAACCGGAAACGCGTTTCTTAATAATAAAAAAGAGAGAAAAAGAGGTCGATAAAATAACTGTCTACTTACCGAGTCATTTCCCGCCGACAAGGTTTGCTTCCAGTCTTTGAGTCAAAGGATGTTTTTTGTTGGGTTTTCTGTAATGAATTTTAATGTGTTCATTTGTGTCTAGAGTAGCCGCTGTACCTACATACGGACTAATGGCCATCCTTATTATATATAGAAATGGTAACGCTAAGTTCAGAATTTTTGAAATTTTTTAGCAAACTAAATACTACTGGTATCAAGATGATGGTTGTTTCGCAGGGAAACCAGAGGAAGCATCGGAAGATTTAAAAAATTTAATTACAGCAACCAAACAATTCGCTGTCTAGTAAATGTAAGATTAGTTTTTTAATAATAATTGTTTTAAAATATTTAAGAATATTGATGAAAATGTTAAAAATACATCAATAAAATTTTTAACTTTGTTAGGATGCCCGTTTTCTAAAAAATAACCGAACTTTTAAATTCAAAAATTTTCATTCTTGACCGGTTTTCAATAGATCTTCAATATCTAAGTTCTCATATAAGTTTTTACCTTTTAAAACACTATTTCTTAATTCCAAGACTAATATGCTCAGATGTGCTCCTTGCTGGATAAGTTCTGACAGATTTTCTAGTTATGACTCACCCTTAAAAACAATTATACAAAAAATTTTGAATTTTGAAAATCTATCGTGGCAACAATCAATACTTCTTGTAAAATTAGGCGGCCTAGAAATACGCGAATCATCTAAATTATGTTTGTCAGCCTTTGTAGGATCATGTGTACAAGCTTTGATTGAAACCATTCTTCCACAATCAATTTTAAATAATTCAAACAAAAATTATGATTTCGCTTTAAAATCCTGGACTGATTTGTGCAAATTTAATGAAATTCCAACCAAAAAATCAAAAAGGTTTCGATTTGAGTTTGTGTCAAATTTTTTGTGAAAATCTTCTTCTGGATTGTTAAGACTCGAGAAGCACAACACGCCTTCTAGCTCTTCAGAACTTTGAAAGTAATGCATGGCTAAACGCTCTTCCTTCATTGTCTCTGGGGAATCATCTTGAATACTCTGTTTTTCACATTTCCATTGCTCGGTCTTCCTGTGTGTAAGCCGCATGTCTGTATTTGCAATAAAAAAGCTGACAAATATAGACTCCACGGGCAAAACTGCACAAAAAGTACAGGCAGGTTGCTCAGGCTTACGATGATTAATGAAATCTTCAAGCGTGGTTTAAACTCTGCTGAAATTACAGTTATGCTTGAACCAACTGGAATTTGTAGAAACGTATTGTATAGTTCTTTTATCGCTTTTATATAAATATAATTCAAATTAGTTTGTTCTAACACTGTCCATAATTTTTCTACTGGAATGGTATCACATGCTTTTTGTAGGTCCACAAAGGTAACATCAGTTTCTATATTTCTGGCACTCCATTTCTCAATTACTTGTTTAAGACAAAAACATTACTCCTACAAGATCTGCCTGCACAAAACCCACTTTGCTCTTCTTCTTTTTGTTCATGAAAATCATTCTCTATTAGGTCTTTAAGAATCCTACCGTACAATCTACTTAGAGTACTCGTTACTAAAATTCCTCTGTAGTTGCAATCCAGCTTGTTTCCTTTTTTATGTATTGAGGATATAAATGCTATTTTCCAATCATCAGGTACTGGATAATCGTTTATGCATTGATTGATAATATATTTTAGATTTTCTAGTGGTTTCTCTGATCCATATTTGAACATTTCAGCTTATATTCCCCCAGGTCCGCTAGCTTTTTCGGATTTAAGCTTTTTAATACTATTCTTTATCATTTCTTTTTCGATAAGTACTTCTATGTCTCTCCTCGGAGAGGCTGACAGATATTCGGGTCTTGTTTCCTACAGCAGTCTCTTGTGTTCTGTCCATTGTTCTGGTTTGATCATCTGAATGTTTACTTTTTCTTTTGTTGGGTTTTTTACCGCAGAAATGAATTTCTATACTTCAAAATTCTGCCTACCTCCTACCTATTTATACTCCTTATATTTATTTACATTTGGAGATTCGATCTTTTATTCTGATATCAAAAATGTATTAACAAGTTTTTGCTTTCATAAACATTTTCTGGGCAATTCAGCAATCAATAAAAAATTCAACCTGTCTCACAACTAAATAATATAAAGCAAAATATTATAAATTTTCAGCTATTAAACCATTTATTCCAAAAAACTTTATTCATAAACTGAAAGTCATCGGTTGAATAACAAACACTTACTGGGGCTCCCTGGTGGTCCAGAAAGGAGATTTGTCTGGAATTTAACGGTGTCAGGCGTGGACTGTAATTTTAAGGGAATAAGGTCATAGGCTAAGCTGGTACAAGGGATTCTGAAATGGTCTAGTTTACCTTCTAGGTTAGTGTAGCAATAAACAAATGTATGTAAGGTAAAAATAATGCATTTTCACTTACCATTTTTATACAGGAAGCGGAACTCATGGGAGGACACGCTGTTTAACCGTATTCTTTGCACCCACATTCATGTGGTAGGAGAGTCGCTAACACGCGTGTATTATCGTTCGAAGGCGAAACGGTTCTCTGTTCTGCGGCAGCAGGTATCGCTGCTGCGTTCATTCTCCCACATGGCGCCCAGTGGCGTCGTTAATCCATAGGCGTAGGAGAAAAGGGAATAAGTAGGAGGGAATGAGATTACGAAGGTCCATATTAAAGGAACTAGGAACCTTAGTAATTCAAAATGCATTTTATGTAAAGTAAATTGATTATAGCAAATTGTAATATTTGCCTTTAAAACCGCGGGAGTTTCAAATGCAAATAACCCAGTAATTTTAAGTACTTAATTAGTTAATTAATACTAAATAAACAAAAAATAGAAAATGCTCTAGTGAATCACCAAATAGCCTAATTCGAACCAATTTGGTAAATTATAGTAAAAAGAACATATTTACAAAAAGGAAGGCGGGACGAACCATTTCCCACCCCCCTGAGAATGCCCAGGGGCATTTCAGAGAGTTTAATTTGTAGGCAGGGCGCATAGTTTTACCAAAGACCGTTTGTAGGTACCTTTAGTAGTCTTTACAATAGCAACCCGTGGAACATTATCAGAACCTTTAATAAGGTCTTCAATGCGGCCTAGGGGCCAATCCAATGGAGTGGAATTTTCATCTTTGATCAGTACCATAGTACCAATATCAATGGAAGCAAGAGGTTGGTGCCATTTGGCTCGCTGTTGCAAAGTGTGCAAATATTCGCGGTGCCAGCGAATCCAAAAATCGCGGTGCATTCTTTGCAACAGTTGCCACCTGGACAGCCTGTTTAACGCAATATCGCAGTAGTTTGGATCGGGTATTGTACCTGGAGGCCTCAAATTTAAAAAATTATTAGGAGTCAAGACCGCCAGATCAGTAGGATCGGTGCTTAAGGCACATAAAGGACGTGAGTTCATTATGGCTTCAACTTGGGTTAAAACCGTATTTAATTCCTCATAGGTGAGTATTTGATTTCCAACTACCCTGTGAAGATGAGTCTTCAAAGATTTAATGTTTGATTCCCAAATGCCTCCCATGTGGGGAGCAGCAGGTGGGTTAAAAGACCAAACTATACCTTCCCCCTTCACGCAATCAGAAAAAATTTGTCGCAAGTATTTTTCAGAGGCCACGAAGTTGGTCCCGCAGTCTGAAGAGATCTTTGAGCATAGTCCTCTTCTAGCTATGAAGCGGCGCAGAGCAGCCAGAAAGGCTTCTGATGTCATATCAGAGACTAACTCTAAATGCACGGCTTTAACAGCGCAACAGTTAAATAAACAGACATATGCTTTCATGGTTTTTGCACCTCTGGTCCGACCAAGAGTAATCGTGAACGGACCACAAAAATCTATACCTACATTTTCGAACACCTTTGCTTCGGAAACTCTAAATTTCGGTAGGTTACCCATAGGGGGTTGAAGGGAGTTAGGTTTAGTTTTCCAGCAAGTATGGCAAGAACTTAAAACTTTTCTCACTACCTTTTTAGCAGACAATACCCAGAAGTTTTGCATTAGTAAAAAAGTTGTGGTCTGTATACCACAATGAAGATTGCTGCGATGCAAATCTAAAATCAGTAATTCAGTGAATTTTGCACTAGAAGGCAAAAGAATTGGAAATTTTTTATCGTATGATAAATTTGAATGGCATAAACGGCCTCCAACACGAAGCAAATCGTAGCTTTCATTATGCAAAAATGGACATAATTTTTGAAAAGCTTTTGGAAGCTGTTTCTTATCTTTTAGTAATTCAATTTCTTTTTGGAAAGAAAAAGATTGTACGCATTTCGAAATAAAAAGTAAGCTTTTGTAGTAATCCTGATTTGTAAGGTAATCAGTAGCAAAATTGTATGAGGGATTTTTAAACTTTTGTAACCCTCGCAAAAAGTAAGCAACTATTCTCTTAATTTTAAAAAGAGAACTGTATTTTTCAAACAAGTTGTTTACATAATATTCAACTGTTTGTTCGCAAGTAAAAACGTTAAAAATATTTTTTCGCTGTTCTTCCAAAACTGCATTCCCATCGTAAGTAACTGTCATAAAATCCCAAGTATTTGTAGGTTGGTTTAGAAAAGAAGGCCCTTCTAACCAAAAATAAAATCTTTGTAAATCAGAGGGATACATTTCCCTAGTACCGCAGTCAGCAGGATTTTGTTCAGTAGGAACATAATGCCAAAACTCAGGGCTAATTCTTCCTTGTATATAGGCAGTTCTATTCGAAACAAATGTTTTAAATTTGTGAGGAGATCCCTGAATCCAAGATAAGGTCACTGTGCTATCAGTAAAAGCAAGAATTTTATCAAATTTAATTTTTTCCGAGAACGTTTCTAGTAAAAAATCCATTAATTTAGCCAACAAAACAGCTCCTAAAAGCTCTAGTCTTGGTAAAGTTAGTTTACGACGCAACGGTGCGACTCTAGATTTACTACAAACAAAAAAAACTTTAATGTTTCCATCAGAATAAAAAATTCGAATATAAGCGACAGCACAATAGGCCCGTTCTGAACTATCGCAAAATCCTACTAGCTGGATTTGACTAGCATTAGGCAAAATTATTTGACGAGGAATTTTAACAGAATGCAAAAACTTTAATTCATTTTTAAATTTTTCCCATTTAAAACCAATTTCCGGACTGACAGGGTCGTCCCAGTTTAAGTCTTCTGCCCAGCAGTATTGAACAATTAATTTTAAAATTAAAACTATTGGCGCCAAAAAAGACAGAGGGTCGTAAATGCGGGCCAGATTACTTAAAATTGTTCTTTTAGTGCATGTTTGGAGAGAACAGTCGAAAGTATAAAAAAATTCATCAGTATGAGGGTTCCAATTTAAACCGAGAATTTTCAAAGTTGAATTTTCAGCATCCAAATCGAGAGAAAGAGCCTTCATCGAAATGTGTGACTCAGGAAGATCGGATAGTAACTCGGGACAATTGCTCGCCCATTTACGCAATTCGAATCCACCTCGGCTAAGTAGCTCGATTAATTGATTTTTCATCTCAGTGGCCTTAAAAAAGTCATCACTTCCCGAAATCACATCATCGACAAAAACTGCCTCCTCAATGATTTTTGAGGCAAGAGGAAGGTCCTCATGCTCTCTAGCAAGTTGCAGCAAAGTTCTGATAGCCAAAAAGGGGCTACAAGAGACCCCGAATAAAACTCTATTTATCTCGAAGTCCCGAATAGGCTGGTTAGGATCAAACCTCCAAACTATTCTTTGAAAATTAGTTTGACTAGGGTCAACTAAAATCATCCTGTACATTTGACGGATGTCGCAACAAAAGCAAAATTTATGCAAACGATAAAGTAATAAAATTTTTTGTAAGTCCCTTTGTAAAGGGGGCCCAGTATAAACAGCGTTGTTGAGCGAGATTTTGCCAGGGGCGTGCATGCTCGCATCAAAAACCACCCTCAGGGGGGTGCTAGTAGAATCTTTTTTAAACACCGCATGGTGTGCAATATAAAAATGATTTGAAATTTCGGTCGGCAAAGGTGCAGAAACCGGTTGCATATGATTATTATCTAAATAATCTTGTAAAACAGAGCTGTAGGCAGCATAAAAATCAGGGTTTTGTAGCAATTTCTTCTCAAGGGAGAAAAAACGACGTACGGCAATGGATCGAGTGTCGCCAAAATCTGGAGCAGTAACTTTAAATGGTAAAGATACAATATATCTCCCCTCCTCATTTTTTGAGGTAGTTTTCAAAAAATAATTTTCGCAAAACTCATCTTCGGGGTCAATGGCCTTGACATTAGGTATGTCATCTATTTGCCAAAATCGTTGTAGATTTTTATCTAAATTGACAAAAGAATCGTTCATTGACGTAGTAAAAAATGTTTTAATTTGATTTGTAGTTGAAGGTGAAAGTGAAAGATTGCCCATTATTCCCCACCCAAAAATAGTATTAATGCAGACGGGGTTGTTGGGTCCCGTAGACAAACGACCATCTAGCAAAATGTAAGGGTACACATCGCCGCCCAACAATAAATCAATTTTATCGCTTTTATTAAAGCCTGGGTCAGCTAGTGCTAAGTTGGCGAGAAAAGGAAAACTTTTAATCGAAAATGAGGAATGAGGTAAATCACTACAAATTTTATCGAGTATTATCGCATCAAAATTAAAAACAAAATTATTATCACGCAAAGAGGATATATTGCAATTAATTCCAGATTTTGCCGAAGTTGTCATTCGATCTAAGCTTTGTAGAGTCATGGCGATATTAAATTTAGGAAGGCCCAAACTATCAGCACATGACTTAGATATAAATGAAGATTGAGCACCAGAGTCACAGATGGCGCGCACTGTGTGCCAATTTTGAAAAACATCCTGTATTTGTATTAAAGCGGTACAGAGAAGTACTTCGCGATCATTTAAAGACATACCAGTAACAATGGTGTTAGTGGTTCTATTAAATTCGGTAGCCACGGGGCTCCTCGGGGGTTGCACTGCAGAAGTAGAGGGGCTACTCGCAGAACTAGGTGTAGAATTAATAGGAAAAAAATGTAAGAGACTGTGATGAAATTGGCCACAATGTAAACATCTTTTTTCTGATTTGCATTGCTGGGGTAAATTATGCTTTGAGGCCAAACAGTTGACACACGCTTTATGTTGTTTAACAATCTCAAAACGTTGCTGGGGAGTTTTCGCCAAAAAATTAGGACATCTGTATATTATATGATCGCCACTTTTACAGAGAAAACAAAAATTTTGAGGGTTTGGAGTATTATTTAAGCCACTTTGGCCATTTGGAGACTGGGAGGCATTTTTGGAGGCTCTCTGAGTATTAGCAAACAAAGCAGATCGATTTTGAAACTTTGCTTGATTTTTCTGACTTGAAATTGACAAATCTTTATTTTTTAAGTAATCTTGAGTTTGTTGTATTTGTTCCAACGCAATGCAATGGCTAGAAACAAAAGCACGAATTTTATCATAAGAGGGGATCTCATTGGAGCAATAATTTTGCTCAAATGCCTTGCGCGTGGTTGGGTCCAACCTATCCAAGAGCATTTGTGCCATAATATAATCCCAAAACTCCGTTTTAAAACCCATGACTTTTAAAGCACTTAAGTTTTTCGAAAAACAATCAAGCAAATTCCTCAAATTCGTAGCATTCTCTTTAGTAAGAGGAGAGAAGCCTTCAATTGCCTTCCAGTGAAGGTAAGCTTGTAATCGTTTATTTGTATACCTATCCACCAAGGTGTGGTAGGCATTTAAATAATTTTCAGCAAGGATAGGAATGTCAGAAATGACATCCAGGGCAGGGCCCTTTAAATTAGAAAAAAGCAAATTGAATTTTTCAAAGTTTCCCAGCGACCTATTATTGTGCACGGTAGCATTAAAGGCTTGCAAAAAGGTTGGAAACTCCTTAAATTCCCCTTGAAAAAGAGGTATTTTTATCCTAGGCAGTAAACCATGCTGGTCTGTGGAGGCACAGGGACTGCCCATGGGATTTATCGTACTGCTCAAAAGCCCTCCATCTTCAAAGGGTAGTTCGAAAAGTTCGTAAAATATAGTGGAAATCTCGTCACAGCGTTTGCAAAAGTCCATAGCCACTTTGTTTTCTACTACTAAGCGATCCTCATCAGAGGCTACCAACGTCAACAAAGTATTATGGTGTTTTTCAAAATCTTTTTTGATTTTTGACAATGTCCGAAATTTGACTTTAAAGCCGCTGTGATAGGCAGGGTCATTTTTTGCGAGGGTCGCGGATTCAATGATCAAATTTAGCTGTGAAATCGCACTATAGCGCAAGGCTTTAGCCTTTAAAATTTTATCCGAACTAGACATGATTTAAAAAAAAATCCAAAAAATAATTGACAAAAATTAGGTAAACTGAAAAAAAAATCAAAATTTGGACACCCTGTATAAATATTAATGTCCTACGTTTAATTACAATAATCAAACTATAAGCGCACAAAAGTAAAGAAAATACCCGATGCAAACTAATGATAACAAAAAACTTGTGTATAAGTTTTTTTATCTTCGCCTCGCGAATTCAAATAAGTAGGTACCTATGTATTAAATTTAAAAATAAATACCTACAAATCAAAAGCATTTAATTTGGTAAAACTATTTATCTGCCTTTACACGAAAACAAATTCTCAAGTTAAGAATTAAATTTCCTTCAAAATTTATTATGCACGCAAAAAATGGATACAATCATAGCCATTTGCAGACAGATATTATAATAGTAAATTAGAAATAGATATATTCATAGCAATTTTTACGCAAAAACGAATATAGTAAAGCATCCGCAATCGGATATAGTCATAGCAATTTGCAATAAGCAAAAATGAATATGGCAATTTGGAGATTTTTTTTTTCGAGCAAATTGGATATAATTATAGCAATCCACAAATGTGAAGGCACAACGGCTAAAATAATAGCACTTTGCAGACACTATTTTAAACTATTTCCAGTGACAAACAAAAAAAACACCCAAATACCATACGGTTTTTTTTTTTTTTACAAAAAAGAAACGAAAAAACTTGATTTATTCGAAACAAAAAAAAGCATAGTAGTTTACAGATTTTATCTGTGTTTGGTTTTTCGCATGAAAAGGTTAAATTTATTGGTAAAAATATTTAATTTTTACACAAAAAAAATCGCAAAATGTATTTTAGAAACCTAGGGGTTTTCTAAAGTAGGCATGTAAGAAAAACAAGGGTTTTTCTTGCATTTGTTTTTACACAAAAAAAAATCGCAAAATGTATTTTAGAAACCTAGGGGTTTTCTAAAGTAGGCATGTAAGAAAAACAAGGGTTTTTCTTGCATTTAAAACCAGTAAAAAAGGCATTTAGGAAAAACAAGGGTTTTTCTTGCATTTGAAACCAGTAAAAAAAACTAACCTAAAAAGGCAAAAAAACGATTCCAGAAATCCGGCTCGAAGGACCAAAAAATGGGGCTCCCTGGTGGTCCAGAAAGGAGATTTGTCTGGAATTTAACGGTGTCAGGCGTGGACTGTAATTTTAAGGGAATAAGGTCATAGGCTAAGCTGGTACAAGGGATTCTGAAATGGTCTAGTTTACCTTCTAGGTTAGTGTAGCAATAAACAAATGTATGTAAGGTAAAAATAATGCATTTTCACTTACCATTTTTATACAGGAAGCGGAACTCATGGGAGGACACGCTGTTTAACCGTATTCTTTGCACCCACATTCATGTGGTAGGAGAGTCGCTAACACGCGTGTATTATCGTTCGAAGGCGAAACGGTTCTCTGTTCTGCGGCAGCAGGTATCGCTGCTGCGTTCATTCTCCCACATGGCGCCCAGTGGCGTCGTTAATCCATAGGCGTAGGAGAAAAGGGAATAAGTAGGAGGGAATGAGATTACGAAGGTCCATATTAAAGGAACTAGGAACCTTAGTAATTCAAAATGCATTTTATGTAAAGTAAATTGATTATAGCAAATTGTAATATTTGCCTTTAAAACCGCGGGAGTTTCAAATGCAAATAACCCAGTAATTTTAAGTACTTAATTAGTTAATTAATACTAAATAAACAAAAAATAGAAAATGCTCTAGTGAATCACCAAATAGCCTAATTCGAACCAATTTGGTAAATTATAGTAAAAAGAACATATTTACAAAAAGGAAGGCGGGACGAACCACTTACATAATAATCAATAGATATTAGATCTCTCAAAACCTCCATATTATTAAGATCATTGTTAAAATCACTCTGTTTGGATACAAACTCAATTCTCCGAGAAGCACCCCTGTCAAATTGACACATTTGTAGGGCTGCATCAGATACTTGACCGCTCCGGGCAAACTGAGTAAACCAGTGGCGGGTCGTGGCTTTCGCAACAGCGGACGAAGGGACCTCCATTTTTAAAAAAATCTAAAAAGATGGAAAGATATGTGGATTTCTTAGACGTAACGATATTTTCAAAAAATATATACCAAATCAAAGAAACTTAGCTTTTATTTATATTTTACGAAAAAAAAAATGAAAATTTTGTTGAACTGTTAAAAATACAGGGTGTTTTTAAAAATAAGTTACATATTTATGATTAATTTATGTCGTTTTTTTATGACGACGTTACAAATCACTATGGAAAACTCAAAGTCAGCACGTTACGACAATACTAGTACAGCTTTTTTAGGCTCCTACCAGAAACAAAAAAGGACAATGAAAATATTTTCCGTCCAGGATGCCAGGAACCGTGGATTGAACCTCCAATAGAAGACTGGATTGAAGGGTGTGAGGGTTGGTGGCATGAGGCGTGCACCTCATATGAAAAGAAGGGGACGTTCATTTGTGATCTATGTGCCTAGTCGTTGCTCCAATAGGCTCGTCAACTTACCCCGCTAGTGGAGCAAGATGACAAAAATGCATTTTTTAAGTTTTTTGCTGTGTAGATTTTTAGGATTTAAATTTTTGTGTTTTTTCTTTAATTTGTTTGTAAACCAAAATATCTTTCTAACAATTAAACGAATTTTTTTAGTCAAAACCGAGTACAATTTTAACTACGCATACCAAAATCTTCAACAGAGCGACAACTGCACAAACTTTTCGAGACCAGGCATTCCAGAAGAGATGAACGGTTACCCCGGTTCGAGAATCGGCCCTGGCATTTGAAATAGTTTCAAGTCATCGTTGGTCGATCGCGGTTGCATTTTTCATAATATGTGTCATAACAAATTTTAGCCTTATTCATTCAATCGAAGGATTTTAAGATGGTTCCCATCGATAAAAAATTAAATCTGGTTCATTCAGTTGATGGGTCCGTGGATTTAAGAGATAGCTCCAATAATACACGTAGTTTAGAAATTTTAAGAGGATTTCGATGGGGGGTAGAAAGTCATGTGAATGGTAAACTACAACATTTAGCTTCTTGAAAGGATGGAGATTAGACACCGACCACCAGCATCAAATGACAAGTTAAGAGACACACCCAAACATACGTACAAACAAAATATTTAACTAGCATCAACTAAAGAAATTAATGATATAGTTACCTAAACTTACACCTTAAGTTAAGAAAAATTTCAATGTTTCTGATTGTTGTAAACTTAGTGCTATAACTACCCAACTAACATTTTTTTGTTGTGTAATTTGTCGAAACCTATAAAATGGCGAACATTACAAGTCACAGTTTTGAAAATTCAAAGACAATAAGCTACGAGTCTTAAGTTTAACCCTAAACTCTTCTGGTTATTTCTTCAAAGTTTTAAAGAGAGTCCTGACTTGTCAGATGAAATAATGTTTGAAAATGAAATAAACAAGGGAACGAATTATATTGCCGATGGCTTGGCAACATAGTTTAAGTTCGTTTTTATTGACAATGACATAATTAATCTCACACATACAGATGAAATTAAATCCTTCTTTTATTAGAAAGACATTTCAGAGATTTATAAAGCTTTTAAGAAACTTCAAGCCAATAAATCTATTGAGCATGATGGTATTTCTGCTTTTATATTAAAAGAATGTAGAGAGTTTTACTTGTTCTTTTGCAAATCTTATTTAATATTATGCTTAAAACGTCAACTTTTCCAGATAAATGGAAGCTTATCAAAGTTATATCTATCCATAACAGTGGACCTAGTCAAGATAGTATGCGCAATTTCAAAAATATTCAAATATTCAACAAAACGTCAAACAAAATATCTCCCAGACAACATGGCTTCTCACCCAAAAGATCTAACTTTACAAATTTAATAATTTTCTATATATATGAGGTTTTAAACAGAAAGAGTCAAGTAGAGTTGTTTACACGGATTTGGAACAGGTTTTTGATAAAGTGAATCACAGCACTATTTTTGATGAAGTAACTGAAATGGATATTTCTCCATACTTAACTAATTCATTTAAATCTTATTTCGGAACTAGCACAAGTAAAAGATATCAGTTTGTAGCATTAAACGGTAGTAGGTCTACTATTTCTGAAAGTTCTTCTGGTGTGCCCCAAGGGTCAAATCGCGGACCACTTTTTTTATTATTGCATTCAACAAAATTATTTCTAAGATGTGGTATGATTGGCATTTGCCGATAATTTTAAATTGTTTGTTGAAATTTTCTCATTGGAGGATTGTGAAACATTTCAAAGATAATTTCAGGATAAAGCCCTATATTGCCAGGAAAATGGTTTTAACTTAAATTTGTGGGAATGCTTTTGTTTGTCATTTAGTCGTAATAAAAACTTTTGAATTGAATTTGATTATGCAATAACTATTGAAAACCTAAAACGTGAACTAAACAAAAAGACCGGAGTTAATTGAGAGTGCCCAAAAAGTTGAGTTTATTTGTAGATATACTAAACATTTACGTATTAGAATCTAGCCAAGTACTCATACATTTTTAATATCTACGTTGTTTAATAGTGGACTTCAAACAATGGTATCTATTAATATGCCGAATTATAAAAATTATGAAAGATTAGAACTCAATAAAAGTCAGAACTGTGAGGATCATTTTAAAAATTCTGTAGTCCCTAATTCCACCACGCTCTATACGATTTGCGAAAAAATTGTTATGCGACACACAATAGCTTCCCTACATCGACAAAAATTAGCTTTTTTATCGCGCTGAAAAACGTGATCTTATAAAATATGGTGATCCACACACCCAATCCCCGTATCTGATCTTATAGGCGACAGAATAAATACATAATCTGTAATATAAAATATATCGCACCCGGAAGGGCTTAAACACAATATAAAGATGCGTATAATTCGGTGACATCTTGGCCAGTTCCAATTGAATTATGTGGGAGTTCCGAGTTCGATTTGACAAAAAAACTAAAAAGGAAGCTTCAACAATGAGTATGCGAAACCGAGAATTGCCCCAATCGAAAGAGGCTTGCCATAGAAAACCACATATTTATTTGACTTTTAATGGCCAGATAATAACCGAATAATGATAATGTACCTAACTAATTTAATACAATCGTATTTGGGAACTAGCACAAGCAAAATATATCAGTTCGTGGAATTAAAAGGTAGCAGGTCTACTATTTATATAAGTTCTTCTAGTGTGCCCCAAGGGTCAAATCTCGGACCACTTCTTTTTATTATTGCCTTCAACAAAATTATTTCTAAGGTAAAAAATATGGAATCATTGGCATTTGCCGATGATTTTAAATTATTTGTTGAAGTTTTCTCATTGGAGGACTGTGAAACACTTCAAAGTGAATTTCAGGACACAGCTCTATATTGCGAGGAAAATGGTTTTAACTTAAATTTGGGTAAATGCTTTTGTTTGTCTTTTAGTCGTAACAAAAACTTAATTGAATTTGATTATACAATAAATAATGAGAGCCTAGAGCGTGTATCTGAACAAAAAGACCTAGGTGTAACCGTCGATGCTAATCTTTCATTCTCATCACATATTATTTCTAAAATTAGGAGTGCCCAGAAAGTTGCTGGGTTTATTTGTAGAAATACTAAAAGTTTTAACATTGACGTAAGCATATACTTATTTGACAGTCTGGTATTGCCGTTATTGGAATATGAAAGTGTTATCTGGTCCCCCCAATATGACATTTGGATTGGTATGATTGAGGGAGTTCAACGAAAATTTTTAAAAGCCATGCACTTTAGAAAGTTTGGGATTTATCCACAAAGAGGTTGTGACAACAAGATCTTATTAAAAATATTTGACAGATTATCACTAAACCAAAGAAGAACTAAAATTTTTCTAACAACAATGTATAGAATTCTCAAAGGGGATGTTGACTGTCCTAATATAGTTGAACAACTTCCTTTTGCCATCAATCGAATCAATTCAAGGTCGAAAAATATGTTTTATTTAGCTTATCCACGAACAAATCTATTTAAAAGCTCTCCTATCTACAATTTATGCAACTTATTTAACAAGTATGCATCAGATGTTGATATTGACAATGTTAGCTATATCAAGTAAAACTTTTAGGGTTGATAATTATCGATCTATGTAAGTGTAATCTTGACTTTAACATTGTTTGCAGGTTATTTGTGTTTTACAAGATATTAAGGTGTGGTGATACTTATAGGATATATATTTCTAGAATTCAAAAAACAGATTTAAAAAAACACTTTTTAAAAAAAAAATCTACCTATACGAAGTAAACTAGTTGCAAACTTAAACCACAGCGCCGGCGAGTTGGCTAGGCGGCGAATCGGCGGCGAATCGGTGGCAGCAAATCGGTGGCGGCAAATTGTCCCACCCCTTTAAACACTTACATAATGATATTAACAAACGATTGCCCCGGGGAAAGTCTTCCACCCCTGGTGCCGGCTTTGCTAATATACCCTCCAAAGTAAAAAATCAAATATACCTAAATCGGTTTATTATCCCGTCATTGATTTCTCTAAAGTTTGACAAAGCTTTTGTTCAACAGATGTGGATGATTCAATAAAAAGAACTGAAAGTCGCGATTTTAAAAAGTCTCTTTTATAGCTTTATCACATGCTTGATTTAAATCTGCGGATTTGTCGTTTGATCTTTTACGTTTGTCGGTTAATTTTGCTGTTTCAGCTATTTTAAATGTTTTTTGCTTTGTGGGGACTGAAATTCATTCCAAGTTTTATGCCTGTATGTCATGATTCTCACTTAACCCTTTTAACAGTGTTGCCACCCTCGACCCTGAGGTCTTCGGTAGAAGGCTTCAAGAAAAATCGGTAGATTTCGGGAGATTTTTTAATCATCTCAGCAAGCAGTGCTGCAGAACTATCGGTAGTTTGGATTGATTTAGTAGGTAAATTGTATTTCTACGATTTGTTTTTACTGACAAAATACCAAAATTAAGAATTAAATAAAAAAATTAGGTACATACTAGGGACCTATTGCAATAAAGCCAGGCACAAATTGTGCCGGGCACTATATTGATAGTTTCGCATCAAAAACTGACAGTTGATCTTTCAAAATTGACATACCAAAGTCGCATTTAGAAATCCCGTCGTTTATTTTCCATTAATTGTGCCGTCACTATTAATTCCGGCTCTTATAATACACAATGGCCTTATTTAGAAAGAAGACAGCTGTTCTTATCATGTGAAACTATCAATATAGTGCCCGGCACAATTTGTGCCTGGCTTTATTGCAATAGGTCCCTATTAGGTAGATAGTATTATAAAAAAACCTCAGGGTTCAAAATAGCGTGATCTTTAAGGCCGCTTGCGGCTGCCGGCTGAGTATATCGCAAAATCCAAGAGATGGCTCCATAAATACACTTTTAAAAACAATGGCTAGACATTTTTATTCTACAAAGGATCTTACATAAAAAGAATATTTTATTTATGGTGTTTTTTTTTAAATCGCCATTACGATGCGTATCAAAAAAAAAACAAGTTTTTATTGAAAAAAAAATCGGTAGAAAACTATGGTAATTCGGTATATCGTAAAGTTAAAGGCTAAATCGGTAGATCTACCGAAAAATCGGTAGAGGTGGCAATATTGCCTTTTAATGTGCCAGAGCCAAAGTGTAAGGTACCTGGAGCAATTATGCCCAAGTTAAAATATGCCCACCCTGTGGTAATAACGGTAATTATATTACCTTAATAATATTAAAACAATATCGTAATCTATAGAGTAGAATTAATACATTTATTTGTGGCTATGATTACAATATGCTCAGTGTTAATAGTAGTAGTACTAGTAGTAGTAGTGGGGGGGTAGGCTCAGGGCCTGGCGACTAGGCACATAAAGCGCCCTTTTCGCCAAATTCCGGGCATCCCCCGACTTCGTCGTTCCTTCGCTAAGAAATCTGCCCGTCTCCTGTACAAAGGCCAGAATATCGGGCCACAGCAGATTCAGAAGGTCCTCCGTATCAAAGGCTTCCTCTTCGTATACCTCTCTTCTTGCCTCCTTATATGACTCACATGATGAGAGGAAATGCGCCGAGGTCTCGTCCTCGGCCCAACATCGCTCGCACGTCGCGACCTCCTTCACTCTCATCTTTGCCAGGTGTCCTTGTAGGATGCAGTGTCCGGTTGCTACGAGACTTGCTGTATCCTATGGTGGGTGTGCTTTCGGGCTGTTCGGCCGTCGTCGTTGGAAATTCGTTCTCGACGTTTCGCAATCTCGAGTGGATGGCATCTTCAGGAGATGTTGACTGTTTGTCGGCTTCTCGAAGACTGGTTAGTTTGTCGCGGGCGCAGGTTATATACGCTATGGTGGGCGGGGCGTATATCAGAGCTGGTCGGTGATTGGTCACTTTCCCGAGATTCAGTTTTGTTATTGTAAGGGAGCCGTTTAGTGTTTTTAAGAACCGGTAACCGGTACCTATGTTCTGTTAATTTTAAGAGTTTCTTCAGATCTGTTGAAGTTCTGCTGGTGTTTATGAATTTCGATTGCTTTTCTATAAAGTCTTGGATAGTAAGAAGAAGAGGCGCAGAGAACTTGTGTGTCTTCGAATTTTATTCAGTGGTCTTCATTGTTTAGTGTGTGGTCTGCAACTGCGGATTTTTACGTATGTCCGAGTCGACAGTTGGCTTTGTGTTCTTTGATTCTTGTGTTACGGACCGTTTGGTTGTTCCGATGTAGAAACTTCCACAGGTACAAGGAATGCGGTATACCCCTGAAGAACTTAGTGGGTCCCTTATATCCTTCGCAGATCTGAGGTGGTTCTCAATCTTCTTAGATGGCTTGAAGATCGTTTTTATGTTGTGTTTTCCCAGAATACGTCTGATCCTATCCGTCACTCTAGGGATGTAGGGCAGAAAGGCTCTTAAAGTAACTTCGCGGCTGCTCAGTCCACCGCTACTATTACTTCTAGTGCTCTGCATTGGTCGTATACATTTATCTATGTTGCTTTGAGTGCATCCATTTGCTACGAGGGCGTTTTTAAGATGGTTTAATTCTTTGTCTAGTTGTTCTGGTTCGCAGATTCTTCGCAGATTTCTTTCCTGTCACATACTCCTTCGCCTCTTTGGCGTTTCCTGTGTTGGTCCATTCCTTTTGTATCTCTTTCTGGACCCACTTTGTTAGGGCCGACTTTATTTGCCCTCTTGAGCCCCTGGATCCACCCCTGGCGAGTTCGTCCGCTTTCTCGTTTCATGGGATTTCCATGTGCCCAGGGACCCATACGAGCTCCACTTCTCTTACTTTGGCCAACTCCTGATGCGGATGCACGCGCACTCCTGCACCAAACTCGCGAACATAGTTGGTTTGTACAGTGCTTTCAGCGCAGTTTGACTGATTTTGTAAAAGGCATTTTTATTCGCGTGTTTCCCGAGGGCTTTATGTTATAACTCGCGCTTTTAAAATCCAATATAATTAAAAATCTTCTTCCTTCCATTTCCAAGAATTCAAGTCTAATTAAGCCAAATAATAATTATTTTTATTATAATTATTGTAATTATCATTTACGCAATTAGTCGTTGCAAATTTTATTTTTACAATTGCGGCAAAACCACGTTTACAAGCTCCACAAATACGAAAAATAAAAAAATAAAACACCGCCTAAGCTACCTTATTTAGATAGCATAACAAGTCCTTCTTTATTATTAGTATATTTCATAATTAAGCTTATTACATTTAAAGTGGGACTTCGATTCCTGCTGAAGGCATCACCTCACACGTTGAGAAGCATTAATACAAGGCCGTCACAATATTTTTGTCTTTAAAATACAAGCCGTGTTCCCGAAACACAATTCGCCGACGGCTGATTCGTTGCTCGCATTTTTAATTTTTATTTTAACTTTTTGTGTGTAGTAAACATATTTTTGACCTAGGTATATTTTTGAACAAATATTTTAAAAAAATACAATTTTAGTTTTTTATTTCTTTATTTATATTAGTTTTTGTTAAAAATGCCTTTTGAAAATCTATTATTCAAAAAAAATTATACAAAATTTTGGTTTTTTATAAATTAGTGTTTTGAAAAACTACTATTGAAAAACTCTTTTTGTTTAACAAACATTTTTTTGTAGAGTTTTTTTTTTGCAAAATGTTCTAGACGCCGGTTTGTATATGTTTGCAATCAATTGACCACGCTTAGGTTTAACACAGATTTTGATCTCCCAACAAGTTGACTGGGGAATTATGATTTAAGAACAAATAAGTTACGTTAGATTAAAATAAAAATTAAACGAAAATTCTTACGGCAGTTTAAGTTAGGTTTATGTTTTTATTAACAATACTTATAAATACTACTTACATTAAATACATCTTGCTAACAAAATGCGTATTCTCTATATCGCTCGACTTCTGACTACTTCTGATATCGAGATGTGTTTTGTTTCCTGTATAAACATCATCGACGACCGGTCATTTGCTTAAGATTTTTATTTCCGTATACAGTTTATTACACGTTTTAATACAAACTGAACTATATACAGAAGTTTATTTCCTTAGATTGTTTAGGGTTAATGTGCACTTGCTTATAAACGTAGCTTGTGTCAGTTAGTTAATAGGACATTATTTTCTATCCTGAAAATAAAACTGTATTTTTCAGTGAAAACAATAACAGATTATTTGTATATTTTTTTTCATGTGGGCCCTAGAGAACATTCTTAAAATATGTAACGCAAAAATTCAGGGTTTTTGACCATCCTGTCCTATTCGTAAGGCCAAAATCCCCTTTTGTTCTTAGCCCGTTTGCCACTTTTTTTAACATTATAAAAGTTTTCCATACATTTAAAACGACAAGTGCACTTTTAGTGTTATTTAATTCGAATAAAAATAGTTTTCGTTTTTGTTGATCGTTTTTTCCCTTTTTTGAATTTTTCTTATTTTTTGTTTTAAGTGGGCCTTATTTGTCGCAGGTACCTTTTGCATCTTCGCGCCAATCACGAATAACGGTGAATAAATTTTTATTTTTGTTATAAACATTGGCTTTCAATTTTTAGGTGTCATTTTTTAGGTCGTATTTGTAATATTTTAGTTAAAATGGCAATTCATACAAATTGGTTGCCTAAATATTTTCAGGACAGCAAATATCGGTGAAAGACAGTCATGCTGATTGCCAGCAAATACGGTGTTGCACCAATGCTTTAATAGCAAAAATTTTGCTGTCAAAACTAAATTGTACAGTGGGGGACTTAATAAATGGCCGCTGCCGTTTTCAGAAGAGCTTGGATGAGAATTCCAATAGCGGGCGAGGTTTATGAATGAATGAATTATTGAACATCGTATTGCGCCCTTTCATTTTCTCGACTCCACGTCGATCGGCTGTCGCTGTGCAATTTTGTGTAATGCAATTTTTGCTATCGAAATTAATAACTATTTGGAATATTGGCCGATAATCGGGCGAAGCCATACACGTTTTTTGGATACATAGATTTCTTTTTTTAGCTGATTTCTTGTCTATTACCATAGCATGTGTGTATTTTGGCAGGATTAATACAGACAGAGATATTTTTATTTAATACCTGCTTTTTTAATTGTTTAACATAAAGGATGGCCCACCGAAAACGTAAGGTATTACTTTTCGAAAAAATCCAAAAACAAAAGTTTGTTTGTCGGGGGCAAATTTTTGAGGATGGGACAATTCGCCGCGGCCAATTTGTAGCGGGACAATTCGCCGCGGGGACAATTCGCCGCGAGATTTTTTGTTTGATAAAATTCCATTGGCAATTGTTTAAACAGTTTTATTTAATATAATATATTTGTTTATTTGTATGTTTTTTTTGAGTGTTTGAAATACCAAATCGCGTCGTCATTGGATTTAAAACTAAATTTATCAACATTGCCGGTAGGTAATCGAATGTGGCCGTTAACGGGCAGGACAGGACTTTGCTCTTTACTTTGACATTAATCTCAAGCCCAGTGAGGAACAAGCCTCCCCTTCTCTCTACTTTAAAAAGCCCTTTTACCAGCATTAAAGAGTAAACATTCCTGCTATGGGTAGGCACTTACAATTTGTTTTTTTGGTTTTAGATCGTTAGGAATTCAACAGCAGCATTAATTATATTAATAGAGTCCAAGTAGGTACTAATTTAGATCGATGTCCAAGTCCAAGTACAAACTATCTCTCATTATTTAGTTTGAATACAAAACTGTTTATTTTTGTTAAAAGTATTGTCGGTATTAAAAAAGAAACTCTATTTTTCTAAGTTTTGTGCACTTTGGATAGTCAAACTGCCCTTTTTTTACGACAAGGCCATTGGCGTAGCTAGGGGGGCCTGGCCCCCCCTGAAGTACCTCAGGCCCCCCCTAAGATATTTATTTTAGGCCTCCCCTACCGACTACTAGTAAAAGAACATGACGCTGAAAATACATACTTTTCTATTATTATTCGGGAAATATTCAAATAAAATAGGTGCATTCAAATTTAAAATCATTCAGATAATGTTTACATTTCAGGAAAAAGCCCTTGTCTTGCGGAATTAGGCTTTTTCTCTTTAAATTATCGGTAACTTTTCTGCACTTATAATTTAAACATAATTATGCATATTGAATATTTCATACATATTGGCGACATCTTGTAAAATATTATAGAAGTGTAAGTTAAATTTCGCATTTAATAAAGACAGCGACCTTTGCCCCTCTGTTTCCGAAATCGGGTTGTAGATGTCGTAAGGTTATAAAAGACCTTTTTAAACTGTTTTTCTAAAATAAATATAATTATCTTTTTAGTTTTTTTGAGGTTAGCGTTTAGTGTCCTATGAAAATTTTCCGATTTTGGTGACAATTTCATAACCACTTTCATATTAAGTTTTCCCACGTCGTTAAATGGAATAAATTCGTCGAGCAATACCGGGAAATTTTTAATATTATTACTTCTACTCTAAGAGCAGAAATGACCGTTTTAAAGAATTGTATTTTTCGGTTAAATCAAACTGTTGGTCATGATTCTATCAAACAACATATAGCAGAAAACACCTATCCAAACCTCTGCCAACTTTTTAAAGTTGCGAGTATTCTTCCAATTTCAAGTTCAACTTGCGAGAGGTCTTTCTCTGCCATGAGGAGAGTTTTTAATTGGCTTAGAACAACTATGACTCAAGCGAGACACTCAGGTTTGTCATTGTTATTCATAGAGAAAGATGTTGAGGTCGACTTAGACAGTGTGGTAGACGCTTTCAGTCAGCGACGTAGAAAACTTTCTTTGTAGGATTGCTGAATCACATACTTCCTGTGTATACATATAAATAAGTTGGTAAATGTATTATTAAATTTGTTATATTAAAATATTAGAACATTTAATGCGCGTATTTTTTTTTATTCATTGCATACTTTGCACGACTCTTTAAAACCTATGTTTGCTTTTTGTTCAAGATAGACCGGGGCCACGGCCCCCCCTGAAAAGCAAGGCTAGCTACGCCAATGGACAGGGCAAAATACATAACCGCCCTTTATAATAGTTTAAGTCAAGTCTCTATGACATACACATAAACACATACACATATATAATATCGTGTTGGTTGTCACAACAATGCTGTAAGTCCTGTAAATCCCATACACACTTTACATGCACTTAACCGCATTTCCTGGTCTGTAATGAATTTACTACCCTTTTCTCCTGCTAGGCTACATCTATCTCATCTATTTCTATTTGCTTTGTATCAGTTCCTAATCATTTCATCTGCGGTTATGATGGGAGAGTTATTTTTCAGAAAATAGGGTCACCAAATCCTACAAAAGCATTAGCAATATTTTCTCTTATTGCGAATTATTTTGGGAAATAAAAGGATCCATGACGGATGTGATACCTTCCTAACTATCCTATTAGCACAAGTTAAGTCATGATATATCAGCCCTGAAAACAGTTTTTTGTTAATATCTCAGAAACTAAAGCTCTTACAAAGTTTTTGAATGGAAATGTAGTCTACTATATTCCGAAAAGCTAACATTTTGAATTTTTTAATTGTCAAAAACCTGTCATTTGCATTAATGAAGTTTGACCAAAATATAATCAGCTCGTTAGAGTGTCAAATACTATTTTACCTGAAAATTTTATGAAAATTGGTTCAGCGGTTTAGGAGCTATCGTGTTACCGACAGAAATAGGTAGGTAAAACAGTATTTTCATCGGGGATGCATGGCCAAATGATCACAGGATTCAATGGTCTGAAGCCAAAGTTATAAAATATAGTAAAACAATCTCAAAACCGACTTTATTGAAAAAAAAATCAAATATTCATGAACCGTCATTCCAACGTCAATATTTTAAAGACAATAAGCTGTGTCATGACGTGACCATCAAAAAAAAATCAGCTCCCGATGTGACGTCAAAAAAGTGGAGGATTGTGGGCCATCCGTTTTGATAGCCTTCCAGCATCTGGCTCCGGTACAAAAGAGCGATATTTAAAACGGCGACATTCAAAACAGCGGTCTGATTTGAGCGACATTTAAAAGAGCGACAAATTAAAACAGCGACATTTAAAACAGCGACATGTTAAAACAGCGTCATATCAAAAGGGCGACAGATTAAAAGAGCTACATATTAAAACAGCAATATTTAAAATAGCGACATTTATAACAGCGACATATCAAAACAGCAATATTCAAAAGAGCGACATATAATAAAAACAGCGACATTAAAAAAGCGTCTTAAAAATAGCAACAGTTCGACTAAAAAGTCCCTTTCCTAACATATTTCCCCTTCCATTTTAACGTTAATTAAAAGTGACTGGCAGTGGCTTAATTTGATGTTGTCTTAGTGTATTATGGTTACAATAAGCTTTACTCAAATACCGGGTGTGGCAAGTCATAAGACGCTTTTTTAAGTGTTGCCTAATATTGATTTTTGAATTGTCGCTCTTTTAAATGTCGCTATTTTGATGTGTCGCTCTTTTGAATGTCGCTGTTTTGAATTGTCGCTGTTTTAAATGTCGCTGTTTTGATATGGATGATTCTACCAAAAGTGGGCTATATGGATATCATTTTTGGTCATTGCCTTTAAATAACGGTACAGCACCGTAAATAATTTTGTTTTTTTAAATTTATGTAACTAATTAGGTGTGAGCTAAGAAACATTTATTTTCCCGAATTTTAGGAATTATTGCATAAAAATTCCAGAGGGATGAGTACCAGAGGAATGAGGTTTTTTATGGTTTTCCAATTTAAATCAAAATCTATTTAGACTACTTAACTTAAGTTTTATATAAACAAAGTTCCTATACTTATAATTTTAAAACAATCAACAAAAATATTATACTATTGATATCAGTCGAATATTTACTTACCAGAGGAATGATAATTGAAGCGTTCCTTTTTGATTTCTCTGAAAAAAACTAATTTTCTTCCGAAAATAAAAAGATCTATAACTTAAACCAAACTAAAGTTGACATTATCTGTCACAACTTGTCACCCTCACAAGTAAATTAAATATCCAGGGCCGTCTCTTTCTCTAGAAATTAACCGGTGGTATTCACAAATATTGTGTTATTAAAAATGGAGCACGCTTAAAATTGTAAAATTTTCCAGAGAAAATGTAAATTCGGATTTTCAAAAATATGGCAAACTTAAATTTTATCAATTTTTTGATAAATAGTTAAGACTTGGTTAAATATTATTTATTAGAATATTTTTTTCAATCTGAGTTTTTAATATTTGGTTTGGGACTACACCAGAGGAATGAGGTATTTGCTTTGTAATAAAAAAAATTATAAGCTTGCAATTTTTTTTATACATTAAACTCAAATGCTCCATAAAGAAAACATTTCGTTTTAAATCTTATAACTAAAACTATGCTTCATTTGCAGTCTGTGTTTGAAAAATATGCATTCCCACTCCACAGCACCATTTTTGTAGAATCATCCATATATCGCTCTTTTAAATGTCGCTGTTTTGATATGTCGCTTTTTTTATTAGATGTCGCTCTTTTGAATATCGCTGTCCTGATATGTCGCCCTTTTGAATGTCGCCGTTTTGATATGTCGCTTTTTTGAATGTCGCTGTTTTCAATGTCGCCCTTTTGAACCGGTGCCCCAGCATTTACCCACATAGTTCAGTCACGTGTTTAAGACGTAAAAAAGGCGTGAGAAAAAAAAACGTTGATTTTAAAAGCTACTAGAAAAAAACATTTATTTTATATATGAAAACAAGCATAATAGGTCATTCATTAACGTTATAAAAAATAACGTTGCTAAAAACTACGTTTTAATAACGCCATTATCAAATTAAAACAGCAATGTTTTTACGTTAGTTTCAAGTGATTTTTCTCAACGTTAAAATCACATTAGATTCACGCCTTTTCTACACGAATTTTAAAACGCGAATTTCATTGCTTTTTTAAGTTAAAAAAACGTTATCAAACAAAAACGTGACCAAAAAAGAGGCAGAAAGTTAGTAGGTTTGAGAAGTCTTAATCTAGTGGCGTTTTAGAACATGTTGTGGAGGACTTTTCAATTGTGAATTTGGTACATGAAAATAACGAGGGTAAAAAACACGTTATATACACAGTACCAGAAACTTCAGCAAAAAGTACATTTTTATAGCATGATTTCTCTTTGTTTTTAAGTTATCTTGAAGCATGTAGATTTAACAAGATAAATATTACAAGGTATGAGGTTGTTTTTAAGTAAAAAAAAACTTTGCTATTTTTGTTCACGTTAATTTAACGTTGATGTAATTTTATAAGCTGAATCGTGAGGTGACCATCAAAAAAAAAATCAGCCCCCGATGTGACGTCAAAAAAGTGGAGGATCGTGGCCCGTCCGTTTTGATAGCCCTAAGTACACATCTTCCAGCATCTATCTTATAGACCCCATGATGAAAAGACACCAGAAAAATTAAAATTAAAAGGGAATGAGTCGAGGAACAATCTCTAATACCAAACGCCAATCATGAAAAGTAAACTGCACACGCGTCGTGGCTAATGAAGGAGTCACGTGGCCGTTAATCTTGGTGATCTAGTGGCCCAGTCTATAGGACACGTGACTGACAATTGAGAGTGTAACCTTACATGCGATTGGCATTGTTGTCGTGGATGATGGGCTGATCACTTTTTGCTTGTGTGTGAAAATGCGGCGCAGGAAATGAGAGGTTATATCCACGGCATCAGGATTCAATTGCGATGAGGGGTGGGCTAATTTGTGTTTAATTTAATAGAGAGCTATCAAAACTGCTTGACACGGTTTTGTGATTTTAGAGGAATTTTAAGAGTGCACTTGAAATATGCTTCAATTCTCCCGTAAGACACAATGGAAAAACCGGTCATCAACAGCTAATTTTTTCAGGTTCGCGCTGTTTTTTTTGTTGGCCTTAGTTTGGCTGTTGATTTTATCAGGGCTATTAAAACGGACGGGCCACGATCCTCCACTTTGTTAACGTCACATCGGGGCGGATTTTTTTTTGATGGTCACGTCACGAAACAGCTGTTTGTCCTTAAAATATTGTTAAAATGACGGTTCATGATTTTTTTTTTTAATATAGGCGGTTTTAAGATTTGTTTTGAGTATATCCTTAAAGAACAATTTTTTTAAAATGTATGTATAGTAATCCTTAATTTTTCAGTGCCGCTTCAGTTAACTCACACTAAAATTAAATTTAAAGCAGAAGTGATAAACACAGATGACAAAGTCAAATACATGTCAAATATAACAGTTGGCACAGTGGCGTATATAGAAAAATGTTTCGGGGGGGGGGGGGGGGGGGCTCGAGACCCCATGAGTCCGTATTTTATGCTATTTTATGTTTGTAAATAAATAAAATAAATAAATAAAAAGGCCTTTATTTTAACCTCGGCGAAGGGCAGCATTGCTGTTTACTTAACCGAGAAAGAGAAAAAAAAAATTACAGTAAAAGAATATTACAAAATATTACAAGTAACTAATAATTATCTAATAAGTATGATTATTAAATTCTAATTTCGTAATTGTTAAAGAAAAAAAAATAACAATTTTATTATTATAGAGAAAAAAAATAAAACAACCTAAACTTGCCATAATAGTATTTATTGCTAGTTTCATTCCAAATTTTGGCTTTCCAATAGTTGTCTTTTTAATGCAGATTTAAAACATGGTGATGATATGTCTTTTTTATCAAATATTTTTAAGCTATTTATTATTTTTGGTGCACAATACGAAAAACTTCGCTGAAAAGTTGCCGTACGATGCCGTGGTGTGTCATATCCTCCCACAGTGCGAGTATTGCGACTATGTCTAGTGGTTCCAATATTAAGTTTTTTAATAAGATAAAATGGTTTCTCTCGCTGTAAAAGTTTATGTAAAAAACAACTAAAATGCAACTTTTCCCTATTTTGCATATTGAGCCATTTTAGGTCCTTTAGTTTTTGACGAACGTGATTACGCCTCCTCAGCCCACACACGAATCGTATACAAGAGTTTTGAACTTTTTGCAACCTATATTTACTTGATCCATCAAGACAGGGGCCGTAAACAAAGTTACAGTAGTTGCAATGTGACAACACAAGGGTGTATTCATAAAATATGTGGAAAATATCCAAAAAAAACCTTAGCTTCGGAGGGGTTCCCGGGCCCCCCAGCCCCCCCGTATATACGCCACTGAGTTGGCATGTAGTGCCATTTTGAAAATATAGAAAGTCCTATCAGTGTGCCAAACCTCAGCTCTCTAGCATTTCTGGAAGTGTGCAAAGTTACTTTTACATAACATTAAATATATAGGAGAGGAAAAAATTTACATTTTGGGGTTTTTTGATTTTTTTCGATCTCTATGAGTCTGCCAAATTTAAGCTGT
This sequence comes from Aspidapion aeneum, assembly GCA_963576565.1. Lineage (NCBI taxonomy): Eukaryota > Metazoa > Arthropoda > Insecta > Coleoptera > Brentidae > Aspidapion > Aspidapion aeneum. The sequence goes on along the minus strand of OY755043.1, from coordinate 3,357,866 downwards.
CTGGCATACTGGAAGTGCAGTAGAATTTTGAAATTTGGAGGGATTGTTAACTCTATAAAGGTCTACGACTGTGCAAAATTTGAATTTCGTAGCTCATTCCGAATAGAGTTTTAGATGGGTCAAATATGGGCTGAAACGTTTCAAGAAAAGGTGGTACATCAGTTTGCGTGAACTGCCGCTGGAGCCTTTGATTTGACGCCCTGAAGTCTTTTTTTGAACGGGTTACATGCTATTCAATGCCGAACCGAACCCATTCAAAAAAACAGGAAGAGCTGCCGAACGCTTCGGGGCGTCAAATCAAATGCTCGAGCCTGTGAACAGCCTCGGTTGGTGCTTCTGCTAACTACTTTATTTATATGCTAATACCATAAATATAAATTAATAAAAGTTTGGTGTAAATATAAATTAAAACTTGTAAAAGTTTGCTATAAATAGAAATCAAAACTTGTGTTTGTAAATTTATGTTTTGAAGATCAAAAGATACATTCAAAGCAGTTGGCAGGGGCAGGCAGGAAAAGTTAATCTTTTTCTCGGAAAATATCATCAGGCTTATTATTCGTTACCCAAAAGCTTAAAACATCGAGTATTTACTTCTCGTTGCGTTACCACAGTCTATTTCTTTTACCTATGAGTTCTACTACTCCAAACTATAGCTCCACCACAAGTTTTAGATCGCTTTGGCTCTTGGATTGCGATCCAACAGCTAATCGTCACTACAGTGAAACCTCCTATTAGCGGACAGATTTTGTCCGCTTATTGGAGGTGTCCGCTTATGAGAGAGAACTGCGAAATTTGAATATATATTTATTAACAATTTTCGCTGCTTGAGTTTTTCCGATATTAAATTTTACAGTGATCTGTCGTGGTGATAGATGTTCCTTTTCCGAAACGTTAACAACTTCTATTTTGTCACGTAAACTAAGAAGTTTTTTACTAGGCATCATTTCAAAGAGATCTATTACTACCCAACACAACAATAAAAATAAAACACAGCAGTCCCGCCGAATAAAATATGTTGTAAATATGACAGAAGTATGTAGTCTCTGCATTAAAACAGAAATAGGTCAATTCTTGCCTGCAGAGTGCGATGTTGTCAACATAAGACATAATATTTATGCCCATGTCGTGCAGCGCTCCGTCCCGTTGTCAGAACTTCTCGTCCGGTTAAGAAAAATTTCATAATTTTTTAACCAAAAAAAAATTTCTGCCTCCGGTTATTAGAGTGTCGGGTTATAATATGAGTGAATTTTACATGTAAAGAAATGGGGAAAAGTTTGGTGTTAACAAATTTGTCCGCCTAAAGGGAGTGTGCGCTTAATAGAGGGGTCCGCAAGCAGAGGTTTCACTGCACATGGAAAAGCAAAACACCGCTAAGGGCCTATTCCTAAATTATCTAACGCAAAAAGCACTACCCATCGCTCTTTAACTTACCGAAAGTAAAATAAGGCTATCTCTCTTAGTACCTAACACTAATTTAAGAATAACCACGAACTTGAAGCACAGGCTATTGCTACAATTAAAAAAATGTATATCTATTTATACCGAATTCTTTTGAGATATATAGTAATCTCTCTGGTAATGTAAAATATTTAAAAAGTAAGATACAGCTTTTAAAAGAACATGAGTTGGTAGTTAACTGACACTTTAATGAAATATATATTAAACTTTGTGCTGGGTAATTTTTCAAAAAATTATTGACGACCACTTCATTCAGTTCATTGAATGTGAAAACCATCTCACTTATTCACAAAATCACTTGTTTCTTTTTAATAAATTATTGTGAAATGTTTTATATTGAAAATGTTTCTTCAGATAACTGTAGCGAGTGTTTTTGTGGAGAAAAACTATTGTCAAAGCTTGAAAAAATTAGTTTAAGGGCATGTAAAGTTTTTTAAAATAATTTTATTAAAAAGCACAATGATTTAGTGTCTGCTAATAGATCTTTGAATAAGAACTCAGACAAAGATGATGACACTCAAAGAAAAATTAAAAAACTAAAAGCTTAGGTTTGATATGTCGAATTTTGAAAGACTTGTATAGAGTTGAAGTTACTAACGATATTATGTACCTAATATATATACCTGAAGATATTAGAGTGCAAATTTTGTATAATTTTTTATTTTATAGATTCAGTTCTTTTATCCATTATAAACACATATATCAGCAAAATATTTTTTTCAATTTTTGCCTATAAAAGAACAACAATTTTTTGTTAATTTATTTAAATTGTGTAAAACATATAATATATTAAGCAATACAATAAGAATTTTGGGACCCCTAAGATCACGTGACCGCCGACTTGCTTATAACGCGCCATGGCCGGTTTTTATCGTTGGCCGCGGTTTCTCCTAATATTTTTGGATTCTAACCACTGTGAAATTTACCTCAGCACAGGCACAGGGGCAGCAGGCAGCGTTACCAAGAATTAATAATGACGTCGCCTCCTCGCCTTGCAGCCCTCTCTGTAAGAGCCTATTGTGTTTGGGGGTGCCTTTTTGTTGGGGCCTAATCTACAAGGGGCTGTTCCGCAACCTCAAGCCTGCAGGGGGGCTTTATTTGCATACTATGGGACGATTTCATGCGTTTTAGTTAATGAGGCTGCAGGTAGATACGGCTATACCTACACGTAAACATAGCAATCAAAACAACAGCGGGGATTTTAATTTTAGTAAGCGTTCAAGTCCAGTGGCGGACTCTGGGGGACCAAGACGACCCCCCTCAGACAGTAACGGCTGCTACAGGGTGGGCAACGGAGCAGTGCCCTCCCAAAACGAGAGGACAACCAGTATTTGTAATTGATTAATTTAAAAAAAGTTAAATCATTGAAAGTTTTTTGAAGTGTAAACTTCTTTAGGCGCGTTTAGCAATTTTTGTGGGTACTGAATTGAACTGAGCCGTCACGCTCGGCTATGTAACGTTCATTCGGGTGAAGTCGACTCGAGTCGACTAACTGTGAGAGGAACAATCAGCAGAGCGATATGATGATGCAGATAAAGGCCCCTCAGAGCAAAATTTACCAAAGTAATAGCCGAGCTGACCGACGGCTCAGTTCAATTCACTATCCACAAAAATACGGAAATCCCTTAAAAAGTTGGATACAAACAAAACAATGGGTCCAGATGGCATTCCCGCGATAGTACTCAAAAATTGTGCTAGCGAACTCACCCCAACTTTCGCAAAATTATTCAATTTATCTTATAGGCAAGGAGTATATCCATCATCATGGAAGTCTGCCGCAGTACAACCCATTCCAAAGAAAGGAAAAAAGACAGATCCGTTAAACTATAGACCAATTGCTTTACTTCCGGTGATATCAAAAGTAATGGAAAGAGTTGTGAACAATCACCTAACCAAGTACTTGGAAAAGTACAAAATTATCAACGACAAGCAATACGGATTTCGAAAACATAGGTCAACTGGCGATTTACTTACATACGTCACTCACTTATGGCAAAAAGCGATTGAGTTGCGAGGTGAAACAAGAACAATTGCCTTAGATATATCTAAACCATTCGATAAAGTCTGGCATGAAAATCTGCTCAACAAGCTCAAAGCAACGGGATTGTCGCCGAGACTTTGCACTTGGTTTGAAAGTTACCTTAAGGATAGATCCATTTATGTTGCACTGGATGGCCGGAACTCCAACTCTTACCAAATAAATGCTGGTGTGCCACAGGGAGCAATCCTTTCGCCAAGACTTTTTCTGATTTACATAAATGACCTCATAGATAAAACAGTAAATCCACTTTATTGCTTTGCAGATGATGGCAATGTAGTCTCCTCAGTCATACCACCCACATGTCTCTCCGCACGTGAATTCCATTACCTTAGACTAACTGAAATGTCACAGATAAATAACGACTTGGAGATAATAGAGGACTGGGCAACAAAAACCTTGTACAGTTCAACGCGCAGAAAACCCAAGCAGCCTTGTTTTCAAGAAAGACCAGCACCGGTGAGCCAAACATCATGCTATCTGGAAGTGCTGTCGCATTGCAGAGCCAGTTGAACATCTTAGGAGTCACTGCAGAGACCAACATGTCTTGGCACAGTCACGTAGCAGATATACCTAAAAGGGCGTCCCAAAAGCTTGGGGTGCTATTTCGTACAAGACATCTGTATACACCAAGCCAACTGCTGACACTCTACAAAGCCCAGATTCGACCAACTATGGAGTACTGCTCACATGTATGGAGTGCGGCACCCAAACATACCTTAATGCTTTTGAACACCGTGCAAAAACGAGCTATCAAGCTGATCAATGACCCCGCACTTACCCGTAGCTTGGATAGTCTCGAACATCGAAGAACTGTGGGCGATCTATCTCTCTTCTACAGGTATTATCACGGAAAATACTCTGAAGAGTTGGCACGTATGATCCCCCCGGGAGTAGCACCTACTAGGCGAACACGTCAAACAGACGGTAACCATCAATTTATTGTCAAAATAGAGGCACCAAGAACCTCATCATATCAGAATTCATATCTCTGGAGAACAGCATCGCTGTGGAATAAACTCCCTGCGACAGTTTTCCCTGCAGGTTACAACCTGAACCGTTTCAAAACCAACACACACCAACATTTCCGCGCACTTGCCGCTTCTCGAGCGTGATAGGGATCTCCTTGCGAGTGCGCATACCCGTAAAAAAAAACTGCTAATCCCGCCTAAAGAAGTTTACACTTCAAAAATGCATTTTTGTCATCTTGCCCCACTAGCGGGTTAAGTTGACTAGCCTATTGGGGTAAGATGACGACAATGAACGTCCCTTCTTTTCATATGAGGTGTACGCCTCATGACCCCAACCCCCGCACCTTCCAGATTTAATCGAGTCCGCTATTTCCATGGGTCCTGGTATCCTAAACAAAAATATTTTCGGTGATTTCTGGTAGGTTTTAGTTAAAAATCACTAAAAACTTTCTGTTTAACTTTTAAATAGATCTCTTTGAAGTTGCGCCTAGTAAAAAACTTCTTAATTTACGTGAAAAACTGGAAGTTGTTAACATTAAGCAAAATTCATATTTTTTGACAAACCTCGTATATTACTGAAAAAATTTGATATTTGATGACTGTATTCTAGGTTTTAGATAATGCAGAACTTTTTATGAAGAATAACTTTTTTCTTAAAATTAATTTTAATAAAGTTTTCCATATGATTCCCACTTAAGGGGACATACTGTATATTAAAATGTCGTAGTTCCCTCTCATAAGCGGACACCTCCAATAAGCGGACAAAATCGACGAAACGGTGAGTGTCCAATACCTTATATAGAGCTGAAAAAACTTTCTTTTGTAACTTTTTTTTTAATTTCAGTATGACTCTAAAAGCGAGTCTGAAAACTTAAACCTTTTCTCAAACAGACTTGTAAAAGTTAACCAACTTCTCAAGTATGTAATAAAAGTCCCTGCCACACCCACTAGAAAATCTAATAACCACAAAAAGTCTTGACAAGTGTTTGGTTAAGTATGGAAGTAGCTATTCATTGCGATGTGTATGAATACACAAGGCTGAGGGTTCTTGAACACACGCTGTTCATGTTATTGCCTATTGATATATAGGGCATTTTTTAAAAGATTTGATAAATTTTGATCTTTAAAGTCTAACTATAGTTGATATTGTATTAAAGTGACATGTCATCAAAACCTTGATGGGCGAGAAGGGAGGGAGAAAACGAGGCACTGAACTAATTAGTCAATAGCTTACTATTTTACTTGCTTTTTATTAATGTCTTCTTCTAAACGATTTCATTAGATAGAAACATATACACTCTTAACTTGTTGTTACGAACATATTGATTTAGCTGAGCTTTGACGTATTGTATTCATTATTGTTTTGACTGTTTATGTCAAACAAATTACGACTGAGCTTTTTACAAAACAAATTACCGTTTTGGCAACTAAATCAATATTTGCGCACATTTTAATATAATTTTAGATCCTCTTTTATGTTTCGGATCTTTATTTATTAGGTAAGTACCTATTTCATCTCTCCTTTAAAAGGTCTTAGAGTTATATCCTTCGAACATTAAACCCCGAGCGGCACACTGCATGTACAAAATGAAACACTAATTTTTTAAGGCTTCTTTACTTTGATTTTGCCGCAAAATTTGGTTTACAATAGCTATGACACGGTTCCACTTTAATACAATATCAACTATAGACAAAAACATCATAACAGAAACATTTCATGTAAGAAAAAGCCGAGTACGCGAAAGTAGTATTCCAAATTTCAAAATGAAAGGTTCTTACTAGTTTGGAATTGTTTTTTTAAACTTTGCTATTACAGCCAAACTTCTTTATGTTCAATTTAGCATTGCGCCTAAGAGTCATTTGGAGCCGTAATAGCCAAGTTTAGAAAACCATTTCCAAACTAGTAAGAACCTTTTATTTTGAAATTTGTATTGAAGAACTTGGCCTAACTTTTATCTCAATACTTTCTACGGAATACTACTTTTGCGTACTTGGCTTTTTTTTTTACATAAAATGCTTTTGTTATGATTTCACTCCTTTTTTAAAGGATTTGGATAATAGGTCAGTAAGTAGTAAAATATGCAGAATATTATTCAAAACTTTTGCAATGCTTATTAAAAATTTAAAGGTTCTTTTCCTACGTTTTTATTACCTATAGTTCCTGTTAGCCTTCTTAAACTCAGCTCTCTAGCGTTCCCGGAAGTGGGCAATGTTCCTTTTACATAACGTTACATTTATAGGGGAACACAACTTTACATGCAAAGATTATAGATTATAATATATATTATTTTTACATGAATAGGGAGTAAATTTCTTGGTTTTTTCATTTTTTCCAAGGCTTTTTCTATCAATATGCCAAATTTCAGCCTTGTAGCATAGCTGGAAGTACAGTAGAATCTTGATGATCTATACATGAGTGATTGAATGGCAATTTCGACGTTTTTTGAAATTTCGTGACTACTTGCCTACGTGGCCTTGGCCGGGCACTACCGTGCCCTCAGATTTTGACAAGAAATAAATTAGTGGTGTACGCAAGGAAGGGCTCGGTGCAGAAACCCCCCCCCCCACCCCACAGAGTCACGGAATATTGACCCCTGAAACATGATTTTTCTCCAAAAATCAAGATTAAAGCCCCCTCCCCAGGAACCATATCTGCTTATCGATCCCCGCTTAAAGCCCTCCAGGAGTCATTTATGCGTACGCCATAAGCTTCATATGAAAAAACATTGAAAATTCACATTTTTAAAACTTTTTTATACGACTGTCTTGTAAAAGGGGGTTTTGCGCACGGAGAACACGATCTGAAAATGGCATTTTGCGCACGCTGTGTGCAAAACGTTTTGCACACGCTTATGTCATTTTTGCGCACGCCTATGTCATTTCTGCATACGGGTCTCCCGTCATTGTGATTTTTGCTGTTGTCACCCATCAATATAAGTTGGCTTAGTTTCGTAGCAACCGTCACTGCTCGTATGTTTTGTTGATTAGATACGTCAAAAAATTGTTGAATTTTTAAAGTTTTGTTGTAAAAATAAAAATGTCGGAAATAAAAACAAGTTAAATTAAAATTTGAATTTTCTTTCTTTATTAGCAGTCGTATAAAAAATATTGTAAAAAACTCGTTTGAAAACCTCTTTGCACACTTCCTCGACTTGTAGACCTCGCCTTTGGCTCGGTCTACCAAACTGTCTCGATCGTGTGCAAAGAGTCGTTTTCAAACCTTGTTGTTTAAATAACTAATACATTCTACGAACAAAAACACCAAGATAGAGTTGTGTGCTCATATAGATGCGATGACATCACACTTTTAGTTGAAATTCGACAAATTGTTATTTATCGATTTTCGGGTGCTGCTTAATATTGCGAAACCAAATTTTGAAAATTTATATTTCAAAAACTATACAGATTATCAACAAAAGCACCGAGTTGCAGTATGGTGGGGCTATAGAGATGTAAAAAAACCATACGTTGAGTTGAGATTCGGAAAAACGTCATTTAGCGAATTTCAGGGTAGGGAATTCCATAAGATCAAAATGGCCAAATTTTGAAAATTCATATTTTAAAAACTATACAGTTTATCAACAAAAGCACCGAGTTGCAGTATGGTGGGGCCATAGAGATGCGAAAAGACCACACCCTGAGTTAAGATTCGGAAAAACGTCATTTAGCGAATTTTAGGGTAGGGAATTCCGTAAGATCAAAATGACCAAACTTTGAAAATTCATATTTTAAAAACTATACAGTTTATCAACAAAAGCACCGAGTTGCAGTATCGTGGGGTCATAGAGATGCGAAAAGACCACACCCTGAGTTAAGATTAAAAAAAACGTCATTTAGCGAATTTTAGGTTAGGGAATTCCATAAGATCAAAATGGCCAAACTTTGAAAATTCATATTTTAAAAACTATACAGTTTATCAACAAAAGCACCGAGTTGCAGTATGGTGGGGCCATAGAGATGCGAAAAGACCACACCCTAAGTTAAGATTAAAAAAAACGTCATTTAGCGAATTTTAGGGTAGGAAATTCCATAAGATCAAAATGGCCAAACCTATACAGTTTATCAACAAAAGCACCGAGTTGCAGTATGGTGGGGCCATAGAGATGCGAAAAGACCACATCCTGAGTTAAGATTAAAAAAAACGTCATTTAGCGAATTTTAGGTTAGGGAATTCCATAAGATCAAAATGACCAAACTTTGAAAATTCATATTTTAAAAACTATACAGTTTATCAACAAAAGCACCGAGTTGCAGTATGGTGGGGCCATAGAGATGCGAAAAGATCACACCCTGATTTAAGATTCAAAAAAAAGTCATTTAGCGAATTTTAGGCTAGGGAATTCCATAAGATCAAAATGGCCAAATTTTGAAAATTCTTTTAAAAACTATACAGTTTATCAACAAACGCACCGAGTTGCAGTATGGTGGGGCGATAGAGATGCGAAAAAACCATATCTTGAGTTGAGATTCGGAAAAACGTCATTTAGCGAATTTTAGGGTCAAAGACCAAAATGGCCAAATTTGAAAATTCATATTTTAAAAACTATACAGTTTATCAACAAAAGCACCGAGTTGCAGTATGATGGGGCCATAGAGATGCAAAATAACTACACTCTGAGTTAAGATTCGAGAAAACGTCGTTTAGCGAATTATAGGGTAGGGAATTCCATAAGACCAAAATGGCCAAATTTTGAAAATTCATATTTTAAAAACTATACAGTTTAACAGCAAGAGCACCGAGATACTGTATCGTGTGATCAAATAGATGCGATAAAATGACACTTTGAGTTGAAATTCGGAAAAACGTCATTTAGCGATTTTTGGGATATTTTCATATTTTACAAATTATACATTCTACGAACAAAAGCACCAAGTTAGAGTATTGTCTGGTCATATAAATGCGATAAAATCACACTTTCAGTTAAAATTCGTAAAAATGTCATTTAGCTATTTTTGAAATTTTGAAAATTCATATTTTACAAATTATACATTTTACGAACAAAAGCACCAAGTTGCGCTATCGTGTAGTAATATAGATGCGATAAAATCACGCTCTGAGTTGAAATTCGGATAAACGACATAAGCTCCATTCTACTACACAACAACAAAACAAACTGTTTAAAAATCTAAAATAACGTTTTTCCGAATCTTTACTAGGTGCGTTTTTTTGTATTTTTTTATGACCACACAATACCATAACTCGATGCTCCTGTTCGCAATAGGCTAATTTAAATATGAATTTTCAAGATTTGGTCATAGTGGTCCGTACTAAGGCATATTAATTGATACACCCGAAATTCCTAATATGCCGTTTTTTTGAATTTCAAATGATATCGCTGCTTTGCTTTGATAGTGGCACAACTAAAAAAAAAATGCGTTTTTGCGTTTTCTGTACAAACTAACTTCTTATCGTATTATTTATATTTTTACGACAAAACTTTCTTTATTGTCTATTTCAAGCATGGGTGAGTTATTGATTGATTTAATTAAAGCAACAAAAATATATAAATATTTGCCTTTGCCATTACCCAGGTAGCAAGGTCACGTTTTTTAAACGTCAAAAACAGGTCATTTTTAATAACCATTGACGTCTCTAATCTGACGTGTAAATGACCTTTAAATGACGTTCAAAAAACACACCCAAAATGACGTCATTTTTAGACGTATTAAAGACGCCAGCAATATGACGCATTTGGGACCAAATGAGAACATTAGAGACACACACAGACCTATTTATGTTTTTTTTTAAACTCGTCTGAATATATAAAATATTCCCTGCAGTTGAGAACACTGAAGGAAACTTAGACACAGAAGGTGACTCTTCTGTGATTTAGACCTGGAAGTACTGGAACAGGTACAGCGGTGTTCGTCTGTGAGGTACAGATCAAAATAGACCTATACCTAGAATTACACATCTCCACCTTGAAACGAAAGAAGCCTCGAAGTTAGTCTTGATTTAATATTTAATTTATTTTACATAATTACCCCCACATTCCGTATAAATCCGGTCAAGTATTGACTGGGGCACCATCTATGTAAGTATGAATGTATGTCCCTTGGACAAAGTGTGCACTGTGGGTAGTGACCAATATATAACGTTTTTCAGACGTCAAAAACTACACTACGAAAAGACGTCAAGTAACTGACGCCTTAAAGACAACATTTTTTGGTAGATGACCTGCTGGTCATCCAAATGACCACTTTTCGTCGAAAAAAAGACGTCATTTGATGACCCTTTGCTACCTGGGTATTTTTAAAAACAACATTATACATTTTTATTGTCTACCTGAATAAAATGTCAAACAATATTTAGTTTTGGTTTTTTGAAAAAAAAAATTCACAAATCAAATCCACACTTATGTGGAAAAGTACTTTGCAGCACTTGTGCGAAAAAGTATGGTGACAGTTAACGTTATCCGTTACCAGTACTTTTCAACACATGTGCGGAAACATTTCTGACCACGGGTGAAATTTAACGTTTTCTGAGAATGCAAATCGTGTGAAATCCATCATTTTCATATGTGGTCGTAGGAAAAAATATTCCGTTGTTTTTCTTTTTAGCTCACACATATACTATAGTAGTATGAGCTATGGTGATCCTAATTTTTTCGAGAAAAAAAAAGTTGCTCCGATTTCAAAAATTTTTATATATCTTTGCGTTTCAGATGATTTTGAAACTTTTTTGTTGCGCCGTCTGTCTGTCTGTCTGTATGTCTGTCTGTCTGTCTGTCTGTCTGTCTGTCTGTGTGTCTGTATGTCTGTCTGTAACGACCAACGCGCATAACTCAAAAACCACTTGGCCGATTTTAATGAAATTTGGTACCTAGGCTGGGTCTTGGGTCGAGATGGTCCCATTTAAAAATGAACAAAATCCACCGAACACAAACCAAATAAAAGGGTGGGGGTAGATTTCAAAAATTAGAGTTTATGTGAAAATATGGCGTGTGTGATATTAAACGAAAGGTAATTGAGTTTGCAGTTAAACAAAATACATTTTAATTTATTTAAAAAAAAAGGGTGGGGGTATATTTTAAAAATTAGAGTTTAAGTGAAAATATGGCGTGTGTGATATCAAACGAAAGGTAATTGAGTCCGGACTTTAACAAAATACATTTTAGTTTTTGTTTTTTTTGTAAGGGTGGGGGTAGATTTCAAAAATTTGAGTTTAAGTCAAAACATGGCTTGTGTGGTATCAAACAAAAGGTAATTTAGTCTGGAGTTGAATAAAATATATTTCAGTTTTTAGTTATATTAGCTCACACGTACACTATAACTATAGTACCTAGTGTGAGCTTAGGGGCCCATATATTGGCAGAGTATTTTATAAGCTTTTGAATGAGGTACAACAAGTGTGGTCATCCCCTTTGAAAGAAAACTTGTTTATGAGTAGACCCCTTTCTGAGGGTTTCACCACAAACGTTTTGCCTCAGAAAAAACTGTTTTTGTTTTTTTTTTCGAAAAAAAACCAATTGTTAACCCGAAAAAGGAAGTGTTCCAATAAATATTCCATAATATTCCGTTGCGATTTGAGTAGATTAGAGGTTCTTTATCACGATCTATTTATTAATTTTTGCCATTAGCGGCGTAGCGTGCCTTAAAGTGTGGGGGGGGAGTGGGTCGAAGGTTAAAAGGGCGCCCATAAAACCATAAAAAAATTTGCCACCAAAAAAAAAAGGTTATCGTGTCTTTACTTTACTCTCTTTTTTATTAGACAGCCGATTTGCCGCCCTCTCGATTTGTCTTTGCCGCCCCTTCACTTTGCCGGCCCTGCTACTTAATAAAGCCTAGGGCACTCATGGAGCGCCAGTACCCACAGGGCGCGGGGGACGAAGAACCCCCCCCCCCACCCACGCGACGCCGCTGCACCCCGTACACTGTATGAATAAATACGCAAATAAATAGGTACTAAATAAAAAGAAAAGCAGTTTAATATTTTACGCTAGTTTATTTACAAAATTGAATTGGAGTTTTAGTATAAAACAATATACAATTTGATATATTTTTAAAACAAAATTTAAAATTTTTTCATAAATAATATTGCGGGCATTATTTTGATCATTTTGTTTTTTAATTAAATACATTTTTAATATATGTTATTTGAATATACATACAGCAATATTATTTATGATGTATATTTACACAAAAAATACAATAAATAAAAATGTGAATGGTTTTTAGGACATAAACAAACTTTATTAAAATTGTAAAAATCTATACTTACTGTTTTTGTTAAAAACTTATTCACCTTCACCCACCCAAGGCAGTACCTAGAAGGGGGATTAAGGGGGATATTATAAGAGATTCATCAACAACAAAATAAAACTTTTCAAAATTTTACTAAAAACTTTTTCCCCCCTCCAAATTTTTTTCGAGGTACAGCGCTGGACCGATATTTTATCAATTTCGCAATAAGTTTCCAACAGTAACTCATATTTATAAACACTACTAATTTACCCCTAATAGTATTGTCAAATACAGTTCTTTTAAATTTTGTTTTTTTTACACAAGAAACATTTTTTAACTACCTCTTATAGTTATTTTTTTATTAAAATATACTTACTATGTTAGTTGACTTTTGTATATAAATAATTTACACGATTTACACAATTTACAATTTTTTAATTTTAAAAAATTTAAAATTTAAAAAAAATTACATGATAATTATATAACTTTATATAAGAAAATGCGCTTTTTGTTTCATATTTTTGTAATGTGATAAAAACAGAAAAAATTAATGATATGTAAAAATTAATAGCACACAAATTTAGTTCATTGTTTAGCAAAAGGAGTGAAATAAATATGAAGAATCAAGCCGGGTTCATACAGCAGCTAAAAAACAAAATTCAATCTAAAAGTTTGATTTAGTTCATACGGCAAAAAAAAATGAAAAATATTAAAAGTTGCCTAACTTTTAATTTTCATTTTTATTTAAAACTAATGTTTTATGGGTATAAAATATGATTTAGTTTTGTTCTTCATACCCAGGCTCAAAAAATGTTATTTCTTATTAGCTAGGTGTGTTTGCTTTTGATTGATAAGTTTTTAACAATTAGTTTGATTTCTTTTAAATTAGAAGATTTTTTTGGGGAGTCAATTTTTGGGGGAGTCAAATATTTGGATGGAAACAACGAACTAAAAGTTTTCTTTACAATTTTAATTTCTGTTTAGATTGGTGATGTTTTTTGTAAAGCCAAATAGCTTTAATGTCGAAGATTACTATTTTTAAAATAACTTAGCTAAAGAAACAGGTGAAGTCTAGTGACACAAGTTTTTGAAAAAATTTTGCTCATTTATTTCCTTTTTTCATTCTGATGGTAATTGTTTCCGTGTTATGTGTATCTTATATGTTTTTAGAACAACATAACACGATCATAATTAAAAAAACGGATACGAACAGATTTATAAGTCCTTTCAGTTTCGAAATAAAGGCCCTTGATAAATTTGACATATACAAAGCAATTGTCAAAATATATTCAGGGCCTTTAGTTCGAAAAACTTGTATAACTAGACTTCATCTAACAATATCACTGTACGAAAATTGTCTTTTTAAAGAACACTTAATGGTAGAAAAGTCTAATATTAGCTGTCCAAAAAATTAATACCATATTTCAAATAAATAATAAGTAGGTTTTATAGAAACGTGTCAACCTACAATATGAAGACTTACACTGATAAGATCAAGATGTAAAGATTCACAAAAAAAATAAGGCTGAATATAACATTGAGAAAATTTGAGGAAGAAATATCCGCATTGGCGGTATTTATGGATACGTCTCTAAGATAAATTGCTGAGGCTGGTGCTTTTTCGAGTTCTATAAAATTAGTACTTGTGTTAGGCTAAAATGAAGGTGCATACAACCTATTGCACCTGGTTTATCTGGCTACCATCAAACCCATTTTGATTCCCTTGCACCCCTGAATAAAAATTAGAACCTCCATGATGATACATGTTACTGACATGGCCACGGTTTTGATAATAATTTTGATGGTTTTGGTAATTCATCCCCATCGGATTGTAATACCAACTCTGACTTTGTGGGTTTTGATAGTAAGAAGCTGCTTCATTGACATACCAATTGTTATGAGTTTATATCGTGTTGGTCTGAAGGATAGTTCATTGAAGGGTTATAACCACTACTTGTCCCACTAGGCGTGTTCGGTGGGGATGGTGTGGTTACACACACTACCCATACTAAAATTCTGTGTTGGTGGTGACAAGTAAGATATTCCACTTTGAGGTGACACTTGAGGCAACTGAGCAAAAGGAGAATCTTGTGAAATATTTTCGAATGGAGAACCTTGGGAGTTTTGAGCAAACAGACTAGTTGTAGGTGAAGCTAAATACATTCCAGTCATTTTATCTAAAGTACTTTGAACAGTAAAAAATTTCAATTGGTTACTGGTTTAATTTAACAGTAAAATTAAAAAGTTACTCAACTTTGAGAAGGTCAAGTAACTGCTGAGGTTGTTACTTTTCCGATTTCTATAAAACTTTTATTACGCACTTGTATTAGGCTCTTTATATCTAAAACTAAACTGTAAGTTCATCCAACCTATTGCATCTGATTTATCTGGCCACCATCAAACCCGTTTTGGTACCCTTGAGCTCCTGAATGAAAGTTATAACCTCCATGATGGTACATATTGCTGACATGTCCACTGTTTTGATAATAATTTTGATGGTTTTGGTAATTCATCCCCATCGGATTGTAATACCAACTCTGACTTTGTGGGTTTTGATAGTAAGAAGCTGCTTCATTGACATACCAATTGTTAGAAGAGTTTATATCGTGTTGGTATGAAGGATAGTTCATTGAAGGGTTATAACCACTACTTGTCCCACTAGGCGTATTCGGTGGGGATGGAGTGGTTACACTAGAGTTGCTTCCCATACCAAAGTTCTGTGTTGGTGGTGACAAGGTAGATATTCCATTTTGAGGTAACACTTGAGGCAACCGAGCACAATGAGAATCTTTTGGAATATTTTCGAATGGATAACTTTTGGAGTTTTAAGCAAACGGACTAGTTAAAGATAGAGCTGAATACAGTTCAGTCATTTTATCTAAAGGAATTTGACCCAGTAAGAAATGTCAATTGGGTACTGACTTAATTTAACAGTAGAATTAAAAAGTTACTCAACTTTGACAAGATCAAGTAACTGCTGAGATTCTTACTTTTCCGAGTTCTATAAAACTTTCATTACGCACTTTTTATAAGCTCTTTATGTCTAAAACTAAACTGTTTGTTAATTCAACCTATTGCATCTGATTTATCTAGCTACCATCAAACCCATTCTGGTACCCTTGTGCCCCCGAATGAAAGTTATAACCTCCATGATAGTACATATTGCTGACATGTCCACTGTTTTGATAATAATTCTGATGGTTTTGGTAATCCATCGCCATCTGATTGTAATACGAACTCTGACTTTGTGGGTTTTGATAGTAGGAAGCTGCTTGAGGTGACACTTGAGACAACTGAGCAAAAGGACAATCTTGTGAAATATTTTCGAATGGAGAAGCTTGGGAGTTTTGAGCAAATGGACTAGTTGTAGGTGGAGCTGAATAAAGTTCAGTCATTTTATCTAAAGGACTTTGAGCCAGTAACAAATTTTAATTAGTTACTGGTTTAATTTAACAGTAAAATTAAAAAGTTACTCAACTTTGAGAAGATCAAGTAACTGCTGAGGTTGTTATTTTCCGAGTTCTATAAAACTTTTATTACGTACTTTTATTAGGCTCTTTATGTCTAAAACTAAACTATGTTCATCCAACCTATTGCATCTGATTTATCTGGCTACCATCAAACCCGTTTTGGTACCCTTGAGCTCCCGAATGAAAGTTATAACCTCCATGATGGTACATATTGCCGACATGTCCACTGTTTTGATAATAATTCTGATGGTTTTGATAATCCATCGCCATCTGATTGTAATACGAACTCTGACTTTGTGGGTTTTGACAGTAGGAAGCTGCTCCATTGACATACCAATTGGTATAAGAGTTTATATCGTGTTGGTATGAAGGATAGTTCATTGAAGGGTTATAACCACTACTTGTCCCACTAGGCGTATTCGGTGGGGATGGAGTGGTTACACTAGAGTTGCTTCCCATACCAAAGTTCTGTGTTGGTGGCGATAAGTGAGATATTCCACTTTGAGGTGAAACTTGAGGCAACTGAGCACACGGAGAATCTTGTGGAACATTTTCGAAAGGGGAACCTTGAGAGTTTTGAGCAAACGGACTAGTTGTAGGTGGAGCTGAATACATTTCAGTCACTTTGTATAAAGGACTTTGAGCCAGTAACAAATTTTAATTAGTTACTGGTTTAATTTACCAGTAAAATTAAAAAGTTACTCAACTTTGATAAGATCAGGTAACTGCTGCGGTTGTTACTTTTCCGAGTTCTATAAAACTTTTATTACGCACTTGTATTAGGCTCTTTATGTCTAAGACTACACTCTAAGTTCATCCACCCTGTTGCATCTGATTTATCTGGTTACCATCAAACCCGTTTTGGTACCCTTGAGCTCCCGAATGAAAGTTATAACCTCCATGATGGTACATATTGCTGACATGTCCACTGTTTTGATAATAATTCTGATGGTTTTGATAAACCATCGCCATCTGATTGTAAGACGAACTCTGACTTTGTGGGTTTTGATAGTAGGAAGCTGCTCCATTGACATACCAATTGTTATAAGAATTAATATCATATTGGTAGGAAGGATAGTTCATTGAAGGGTTATAACCACTACTTGTCCCACTAGGCGTATTCGGTGGGGATGGAGTGGTTACACTAGAGTTGCTTCCCATACCAAAGTGCTGTGTTGGTGGCGATAAGTGAGATATTCCACTTTGAGGTGAAACTTGAGGCAACTGAGCACACGGAGAATCTTGTGGAACATTTTCGAAAGGGGAACCTTGAGAGTTTTGAGCAAACGGACTAGTTGTAGGTGGAGCTGAATACATTTCAGTCATTTTGTCTAAAGGACTTTAAGCCAGTAACAAATTTTAATTAGTTACTGGTTTAATTTAACAGTAAAATTAAAAAGTTACTCAACTTTGATAAGATCAGGTAACTGCTAAGGTTGTTACTTTTCCGAGTTCTATAAAACTTTTATTACGCACTTGTATTAGGCTCTTTATGTCTAAGACTACACTCTAAGTTCATCCACCCTATTGCATCTGATTTATCTGGCTACCATCAAACCCGTTTTGGTATCCTTGAGCTCCCGAATGAAAGTTATAACCTCCATGATGGTACATATTGCTGACATGTCCACTGTTTTGATAATAATTCTGATGGTTTTGGTAATCCATCGCCATTTGATTGTAATACGAACTCTGACTTTGTGGGTTTTGATAGTAAGAAGCTGCTCCATTGACATACCAATTGTTATAAGAGTTTATATCATGTTGGTAGGAAGGATAGTTCATTGAGGGGTTATAACCACTACTTGTCCCACTAGGCGTATTCGGAGGGGATGGAGTGGTTACACTAGAGTTGCTTCCCATACCAAAGTGCTGTGTTGGTGGCGATAAGTGAGATATTCCACTTTGAGGTGAAACTTGAGGCAACTGAGCACACGGAGAATCTTGTGGAACATTTTCGAAAGGGGAACCTTGAGAGTTTTGAGCAAACGGACTAGTTGTAGGTGGAGCTGAATACATTTCAGTCATTTTGTCTAAAGGACTTTGAGCTAGTTTACTACTTTGTTGCACCATTTCGGTTTTTACATTAATATTAGGAGGTGATACACTATTAGAGGGAGTCAGAATATTGTCTGGTGGTAAAATCTTTTTAATATCATTTGTCGTGTTAGAACTGTTCGATGAATTTAAATTCGTAGTTGATAAAGAATTGCTTGAATTAACCGTAGAATTTCTTCGTTTTTTATTTTTGTTCCTGGCCTCTGTTTGAATTTGCTGGGTGCGTGCTTTTGCTCGACGGTTTTTGAACCACACCTGAAACAATAAAAAAATTTGGTTAGAATAATAGGGTTTTCTACAAACATTCACGAAATTAAAACCATACTAGGGGAGGCCGTGAAATTAAAAATAGTGATGCCCACGAGAGTCTCGTGAGAGTCTCGTTTAGAGTCTCGTTTTTGAGTCTCGCTTGGTCTGGGACCATGCGAGACTACGAGACTCTCGCTGGTCTCGCATGCGAGACTCTCATAAACGAGACTCTCGCGGGAATCACTAATTAAAAACTTAGTTTCTTTATCAGCAAACATTAGTAGAATTATTCAGTGAGCAATTCTAACAAAACGTCTATAAACTTATGAATTCGAGGAACTTTTCTTCTTAGTTATGCATATTATATGTTTATCAGTAAAAGCTACACTTAAGCTAACTATAAAAAATAGTAAAACGGCGATTTCTCAATTTAACCATAAATTATTGTTTGTCACCTCCAACAACCCTTTCCATCATTGAGTTCGCGCTATAATACGCAATCTGTACAGCCGAGCCGAGATTGCACAAACGCACAGACTTCGATAAACAGCAGCTGTGCCCTTCTGAAAAGACTAACCAGGCTTTAAATTGAATCATTACCGATGCGAAAGCAAATAGACCGCCCCTTGTATTAAAAGGCATTGTCGACAACTAGCCGCAAAATATTATGTGCCCCATAGGACCCTTAACAGGGCCGGATTTATGCATAAACTTTACGTGGGATACGGCCTCAGAGTCCCGACTTTTCACTGCTCGCTGCTTGTCAAGTCAATAATAAAGAATTAACCACAGAAATCTACAACAATAAAAATGTTTAGGTATATGTACCTAAACTGTGAAAACTTGCAGAAGGTATCATGATTCCAAAACCTGGAGAGCCACTCGAGGATATCTCATCTGACAGGCCAATATCTTTGCTGCCAATTATATCCAAGCTCTATGAAAAATTATTGCTTAACAGAATAAAACCAGTCATAGAAAGAGAAGAAATTATTCCATCACATCAATTTTTTCGAGATAAGCGTTCCACGATAGACTAAGTACACAGAATTACTAATATGATAGAAAAAGCACTAGAAGAAAGAAAAGATTGTTTTGTAGTTTTTCTAGATGTAGTACAAGCATTTGAAAAAGTGTGGCATAAAAGCCTTAATTTTAAACTAAAATATTTTATGGCAAAACAATATTCGGATATTTTGGAATCATACATATTTGATAGACATTTTAGAGCAAAACAGAAAGACTCATCCTTAAATTTAAGAGAAATTCCAGCAGGCGTGCCCTAGGGTTGCGTGCTAGGCCCTTATTTGTACTTATTATTCAGTTGCGATATCCCAAATCCAGAAAATTGTCACTTAGCAACACATGCCTATGGTACTGGTGTATTGAAGGTAGAAATATCTATTGAAGAATACATAGAAAACTTCAGGATGCAGTCATTAAAGTTCACAGTTGGAACACAAAGTAGCAAATAAAATTAAAAGAAACCAAATCAATTCATTTCATTTTACAAACAAAAATCACAGACAAATAACAATTAACAACATTCCCGTACCGCATTTAAATCAGGCAAAATATCTCGGTATGACACTTAATGCCTAATTGCTCTGGAAAGCACATGTTAAGAAAACAACTGGCTAAATGGAAGGAAGTCCAATTTAACAGATAATAAGGTACTGCTCTATAGACAAATACGGAAACCAGTATGGATACAAGGTATTCAACAATGAGCTTGTACTAAAGAGACTAACATTCTAGTTTTACCGAGATTTCAAAATTAAGTATTAAGAAACATTGTGAATGCACCTTGGTACGTTCGAAATAGTGACCTTCATCGGGACCTAAAAATCGAAACTGTAAAGAGTAAAAGTACGCAAAAAGCCATCGACATGCTTGCAATTAGTGCACAGGATGTTTGACGAATAAAAAAAATTAAAAAGGACTTACAACAGAATGGTTATACCGAAAAATTTAACTGTCTGAAATTAAAAGCAAAACAAACGTAGCAAACTCTCAGAACAATAATTCATTGGGTTTGTTATCATGCCATATATTCAAGGCGTTTTATATAACTTAAAACGAATAGAAAAACACTATAATATTAAAACAGTATTTTTATTAGGAATTACAATAAAGAGTTTTATAACTAAAACAAAACCAAAAAATCCTTCAAATAATTGGGAAAGCATTTACCAAATCCCGTGTGAGTGTGGTTAATCATATGTAGGAGAAACGGAATGCCATCTTCAGGTTAGTGTAAACAAACACCCCAGAGCGACTCTTAACTGATTTCGAAGCAATGGTTTGTGTTTTTTAGCAGGACATCGAAAAAAACATCTTGTTCAAAACATATAGATTGTAACCTAGGACCCCAAGTAGTGGTTAGCCCGGGAAGTTTCTGATCCGGTCCTGCTCTCTACTTTCAATATATGTATAGGGTCGCTATACTTTCGATATTTGTAGCATATGCGTTTTTGGTTTGCGAATATATGTATGAAATTCAATAGTAAACAACACTTTTGTCCTGCTGACACCTTGGCCACAAAAGAATTGTGCTGAGCACTGCAATTTGTCAAAAAGTTGTGATTTATGGAAATATAAATGGTCAGGGTATGAAAAAAAGACATTGGTTTTTAAAAATGCAAGAAATGTTAGTTCATATATACCTAATAGATTAAATTTTAGCTATGTCTGAAGGCACTCGTTTACCACGCATGCGTTAGTTTGAGTCATTTTTTAACATACTTTTCAATGTCTTAAAAACTTGTCAAACATTTAAGGTTATGTCCATTATTTTAGGTAAGTATTTTTGTAGATTTTATAATATTATGCAAAATTAAAACAAAAAAAAATGGCGTTTACACCGCTGTCCTTTACGCCCAAACAGGCCTGCGCTTTCGCAATTTTCGGTTGTTTTTGGGACAAGCTATAATTGCTGTTAGGAACCCAAGTAACATTTTTTAGTTGTGAAATCAACGATGGCTGGTTATTCGGAGTTAATCTCAGGACCGGATTAAAAGAAATATACTGTAACAAAAATATGTGATTGCCCGTAAAAATAAAAACTTTAAAAAGTTTTGTACTGCTCTTAAAATAGGACTATGGAAATAATGTGATTTTTTTTGCTTAAGATTAATGTGATGTAAAAAATTATTAAAATTGATCCCTAGTGCTTTGTCAGCTTAAATAGGATAACGATTTGTTGTATTTTTTTAGCATTATGCCACAAATAATTACAAAACAAATATAAGTAAATAAATAAACACGTTTGCTAAATTTTCTTTCGCTATGCGCTTACATAGAACTATTTATTTGTAGGTAGTACGTTACGGTCTCTGGTTTTAACATTATACTTAATTTTATTATTGTACAATTATATTTAACTTCCAAGTAACAGCGAAATTTGTTTTTCCAGTAAATATAATTTTCAACCCTATAGCAACAAAGCCTTTGTATCTGCTCTGAAGTCCTATGGAAGTGCGGATAAAAGAATTTTATTTACAGGGTTTTTCCGGACATTTTTACCAACCAACCAAAGAGTTTTTCGAATAGATACCAAAAAAAAAGATGACTAATACGTTTTATATATTAATTTTCTTTAAAGAATTTTCTGGCCAAAATATCTAACCTTTTTGGTAAAGGTCAAATTTTGATAGGAGGGATCTTTTTTTAATCGAAACACCCCACATTTTTGTTTCCTTGTTATTTTAAAAATATTTACAGCATTTTTAGATATAACGCATTAATAACATGAATTTATCAGAGCATATGTTGCCAAGGAAGGATAATATGTCAATTTTTGCATACCTATTTAAAAAAAACAGTACAGGGTGTCTCATTATATTTTCCCCACCCTTTTAGACCACTAATAATTGATATAGGAATATACAAGAAATTGTGTTCAAATTCGCGAATTTTTTACTTTCAAATTGCATCTTGACTTTATTCCTGATGCTTACCATATTTGACAGGCGCTCGAATTTATAGTTTTTGTAAATTGGATGCTCTTTATATTATTTAATTAATAGATTAGGCTTGGAACATATTTTCCAAAAATACCCCATATGCCGTAGTTTAGAGCCAAAGTTTCTGAGATATTAGCAATTATAACAGTACCGCTCTTGTGTTAATTTTAGTATCCTTAATCCAAATTATGTTAGTTTCCCTGTGACTTTGTTGTCGTTACCGGTTGTCATTTTGAGCGTCATTTAAAAAAAATAGTTGTCATTGTCACTGTTTATACATGGGGACTAAAATAGTTCGAAGTAAGGACACTGAAATTAACACAAAAGTGGTAATGTTATTTTTTTTTATTTAAAAATTTATCGCTAATATTTCAGAAACTATTTATCAAAACTGCGACATATGGAATATTTTTGGAAAGTGTATTCCAAGCCTAATCTATTAATTAAATAATATAAGGAGCATCAAATTTACAAAAACTATAAATTTGAGCGCCTGTCAAATACGGTAAGCATCATGAATAAAGTCAAGATGCAATTTAAAAGTAAAAATTTCGCGAATTCAAACACAATTTCTTTTATATTCCTATATCAATTATTAATGGGCTCAAATGGTGGGAAAAAATATAATGAGACACCCTGTACAATATTCGTTTAACTCTAAAATAGGTCAATACGAACAGATGGTAAATCGTAAAAATGTATAAAACCAACCTTTTTTGCTCGAGAGAACGAGAGACACGAGAATCTCTCGACGAGAGTGTCTTTCTCTCTCGTCTCGTCTCGAGCTTTTATTGGAGAGGAAATATATCTCTCTTATGATCGGGAAACGGCGAGACAAGACGAGACGAGAGGCGAGAATCCCTCGTCTCGGCGGTAACACTAAAAAAATCATCCACCAAATTGGTGTAAAAGTGGGGCGCTGTCTAGGCAAACCCGATGTTGTGACGCAACGTTTGCTAGTAGGGTATAGTTTTTGCAAAGTCACCTGAAATGCTCCTCATACGGGGTTCTATCGATTTTATGAAATTTTGCTTCAATCTGCCCTTCAAAAGTTATCCAAATTCATGTAAAATCATCCCGGTATAATTTCAACCCTACCGACAGAGAAAAGGCGCTGCTCTTTGCGCTCCGAGCACAAAGTATTTGTTGTCTGACCGACCCAGCACAGGTGGATAGACGGTCTTTCGGGTCTGCTTTTCGGGAACCCTTTAGTCGGCAGTATGCAGAGTTAGAAAATAAATCAGTGTCGTTTCTGTAGGTGTAGGAATAGAAAGTTTTATTATCTATTTTTATTTCTTTAGTTTACGCCATAATTAAATGAAATAATTTTCGTGAGTATATCTACCGCCGCCGCCCATGTCACTTTTTTAAAGGATATGCCGATGGTCGGCTTTAACCTTTGTTCAACTGACTTTGCAAAAACTATACCTAGATATAATATTTGTTACAACGAAAATGTTCGGCCCTTTAGATTTAGCGGGATAACGGTTCTAAAAAGTTGGTGAACGGTGAGAACCATAAACTAAAGAACTTTTAAATGTTATATATATATGGTTTGGCACACATTAGTCGGCGGTCGGTTAAACACCGACAAAACCCAATATTTTTCAAATGATAAAATTTGTAAAAATATGCCCAACTGGTTTCGACCACAAAACGAAAACTATTGTAACTTTCGCCATTCAGAAAAATCATTTTTTCATCTGAATGAACTCGAAAAACTAACCAATTTCAATTCCATTATATCTATCCAAGCACATGCGCTACATTTCAAAAAAAAGTTAATCCCATCCCTATGAAAAAATGCTCGGCTCTATGCCCCATTTCTATCACCAGAGCGCAAAATAACGTGTGTTCTTACATTCTGGGAGAAACATTTGAGATATTAGGGATTTATTACAAATAAAGCCAGGCAGTAATAGTGGCATTGGTAGATCCAGGGGGGCAGAGGGGCACGAGAAACGTATATTTAATGGAGCTGAAAGATAAAAAAGAATGTAAACGATATATAAAAAATAATATAAACATATATGAAAAATACAAAACAAAAATGGAAAGTGCCGAAATGGATGCAATAAGAACATTAATGAGAATATCTTGAACAGATCATATAAGAAATGAAACCATAAAAGAACGAATGTTAATCGAGGGAAGCATGACAGATGACATTGCTAAAAGACAACTGATATGGTACGGCCATGTACAGCGTGTCCCATTTTCGATGGGATTAAATGGGAAACTCGGTTATTATTAAAGATATTGATTTTCTGATTGCACCTTACCGTGCTCTTTTTTGGAGCCCTTAAAAATGGTGTAATCAGATTTTTGCTATACCCCGTGGTTTCGCTAATACAGGGAGTTTTTGAAAAAATTGTATTTTAATTAATTCCTTGTATCTCGCTTATTTTGCAAGATATTTTTATTCTGTAAAAGCCTTTCTATAGCAACTTTTTTAGAGCAAAATAATGACGTTGTCAATTTTTTAAAATATCGTTTAGTTTTTCAGATATGGTATTTATCATAAAAAAAATTAAATACGGACCATGCTATTATTACCGTAAAATGATAAAACTTTAATATTTTTTTGATTTAAGGTTAAAATAAATCTATTTTATATTTGAAAAAAAAATTATAGTCCGAACCTGGACATTTCCAACGTTATTATAAATTAAAAATTGCAAGACACACTAGTTGAACGATTTTTAGTTTATCTGTTTTGAAATGATAATTAAAAGATTTATAAATAAAGTAAAAAACGTTAAAAAGTTACTAAAATAATATCATACTAATTATTTGATGGTAGCACAGCATGTCGTGAAATTTACAAAACAAAAGCTTGGAATTGACATTGTCATTTTACTTGTCATTTTTGTGAATGGCTTACAATTATTTTAAACTGGCTAGAAATCGACCTTATCCAAATTTTGAAAAATGTGATATGTTTGACTGTTTCATTCAAGCAACAAAATCCCAATATTTAAATGGCAGAAATATTTTTATGCAAAATGCGTTAAGAAGAGTTACTCAAAAATGCCAACATTGTCTTACACATAATGGTAGTCAGAAAAATTAGTTATTTTTTATAATTTTTTTATTTTTATTTTTCGTAGACTTTGTTTCTAATAAATCTGTAAATTAACGTAAAACCATTTTAATATGCTAAGTATCAAAACAGTTAAACTAAAAATTGTTTATCTAGTAATTTTTAATTTATATTTATGTTAGAAATATCCAGGTTCGGACTAATGTTTTTTTTTAAATATTAAATATTTTTTTTTACCTTAAAACAAAAATTTTTAAAATTTTTATTATTTTGTGATAATACTAGCATGAAACCAATCAAAATAGTAATAAAAAAAATCCAGGTCTGTATATAATTTTTTTATGATAAATACCATATCTCGAAAACTAAACAATATTTTAAAAAGTTGACAACGTCATTATTTTCTTCTAAAAAAGTTGCCATGAAAAGGTTTTTACAGAATAAAAATATCTCGCGAAATAAGCGAGATACAAGGGATTATTAAAAATACAATTTTTTCAAAAACTCCCTGTATTAGCGAAACCACGGGGTATAGCAAAAATCTGATTACACCATTTTTAAGGGCTCCAAAAAAGAGCACGGTAAGGTGCAATCAGAAAATCAATATCTTTAATAATAACCGAGTTTCCCATTTAATCCCATCGAAAATGGGACACGCTGTACAACGGATGAACGACGAAAGATTACGAAATCAGGTCCTAGAATGGCAAGCAATAGGGCGCAGGAAAAGAGGGCGTCCTAATCTGGAATGGCAACAGTCAATCCAAAGAACAATGAGTCAAAAACCTGACAGAATATGAGTGTCAGGATCGAAAAAGTGGTGAATAGGCATCGGCCAACGTGGCAAAAACTTTTAAGCCGACATAGTAGTAGTAGTAGTAGTAATTAGGCCTTTGCATATTATAAGAACCGGAATTAATAATAACGCCTTTATTAAAGCAAGATAAACGGCTGGATTTATAAATTTGACTTTGATATGTCAATTTTGAAAGATCAATTGTCAGGTTTCAATGGAAAACTGTCAGAATTTGCTCGCCACTATTACTGCCTGGCTTTATTGCAATATGTCCCTAATATCTAAATTATTCTTCTCACTATTAAGGAGATTTTGGAACGTTTATTTGATATTTCGTTATGGTAGTAGTAAGCACCATATTGGTAATTAAGGGTCCATCTCACTGACTTTTTTTTCGCTACTTAGCTTAAAGCGGTTCTTAATATAATCATAATATGACGTAATAAGGAACACTTAAGCCTAAGTAACGAAAAAAATAGTCGGTGCGATGGGCTATAAATAACCACTGCCATGAGCTACGGAACGCTTTAATTGTAGTAGTGGTAATTTTTTATTGTTTATTTTATAATTTTTTTGCGGTTTGGATTAAAAATGATAAAATATCACCAGTTTCCAATATTTAAAATACCTAAAATTTTAAATATTTGATTTTTTTAAATAAAGCCGGTTTTGAGACTGTTTTTACTATATTCTTGCAGTACATTTTTTTAAATATATAGTAATCCTTAATTTTTCAGAGTTGCTCCATTAGCTCACACAAATTTAAAGCAGAAGCGAATGTATTCGTTTCTGCTTGGAAAGTAATTGGATTAACTACATTTATTTGTTTATATTAGACACTCGGCATAATTTTAAAACGTAATATAGTTCTTTACATGTGTTTACAAAAATTACAACATCAAAAAATGATTTTTTTGTAGTGTATTTTTGTTTTAAAAGATTAACGCTGGTATTTTTGGACTCTAAACGAACTTTATGGAAAAAAATCATTAAAAAATAGAAAAAGTTCTACAATACAAAAACACAGATGACAAAGTCAAACACATGTTAAATATAACAGTTGGCTTGCGGTACATGGCGGGCAATTTGAATTCAAAATAAGAAATGCTAAATCTTGAAGATTTTAACCTTTTAATCATCTTGCATCCTTATAAAAGTTTGATGGAATATCGAGATGGTGTCTGAGAATATTTCAATGAAATTTCGCGGAAATCTGTAGTGCTATTTTCAAAATATCATAAAAAAACGTCTCCCCCGAGAACAGCGGATTTTTTCCGGATCGTAGCCTGTATTTTAGCTCACACTACTACTATAAGTAGTGTGAGCTATGGTGATCGTAATTTTTTCGAGAAAAAAAAAGTTGCTCCGATTTCAAAATTTTTTATATATCTTTGCGTTTCAGATGATTTTGAAACTTTTTTGTTTTGCTGTTTGTCTGTCTGTCTGTCTGTCTGTCTGTCTGTATGTCTGTCTGTCTGTATGTCTGTCTGTAACGACCAACCCGCATAACTCAAAAACCGCTTGTCCGATTTTAATGAAATTTGGTACCTAAGTTGGGTCTTGGGCCGTGATGGTCCCATTTAAAAATGAACAAAATCCACCGAACGCAAGCCAAATAAAAGGGTGGGGGTAGATTCCAAAAATTAGAGTTTATGTGAAAATATGGCGTGTGTGATATCAAACGAAAGGTAATTAAGTCTGGAGTTAAAAAAAATGAATTTTAGTTTATTTTTAAAAAAAGGGTGGGGGTAGATGTCAAAAATTAGAGTTTAAGTGAAAATATGGCGTGTGTGATATCAAACGAAAGGTAATTGAGTCTGGAGTTAAACAAAATACATTTTAGTTTTTTTTAAAAGGGTAGGTAGATTGAAAAAATTTGAGTTTAAGTCAAAACATGGCTTGTGTGGTATCAAACGAAAGGTAATTGAGTCTGGAGTTGAATAAAATATATTTCAGTTTTTGATTATATTAGCTCACACTATAACTATAGTACCTAGTGTGAGCTTAGGTGCCCATAGATTGGCAGAGTATTTTTGATGGCCTTGCTAGGGCATGAAAATTTCGCGAAACTCTTGGATCGTACGTTATATTCTATCACCGGAGCACAGAATAAAATCTTTGACAACAACAAGGGTGGCTAGATCTATTCAATCTTTTACCCCGGATAACTGTATATATTTTATTCAATACAATCACACATACAATGGGTCGTAGCAGTCCCGTCCCAACAAGGGGGATGTTTTCCATTAGTGCGGAGGATTAAGAGGGGCTGTTCCAACACAAAGTACACCCCGCCTTAGTCCTCTGAGGGCACGATGTTCTACTCGGTCTATTTCAGGGCCGGATCAAGACAGCCGAGTAGCAGAGACAACTTGGGTAATGAATTTATGGCGAATTGTAAATTACCACAAAAAAATATATCAAATCAAAGTTTTCTTGATTATATGTATTGCTTTACCTGAAGAAAAACTTAAAAATAAATAAAGAATTACTCAAAGTTAAAAAATAATAAACTATATGTATTAAAGAAATACGAGGATGGCTAAAAAGAAACGGCCTAACATAGAACGCAATACCATAGTGACTAAATGTAAATGTAAGGTAATACATTTGGCCCAACGATGTTCAACTGATTTGATGTCATCACCGAAGTCTGATTTATCCAACTCGTCAAAATAGGCGTTTGTAGCTGCAATGACTTCTAAATCTGAGGAAGTTTTTTTTCCAGCAAGAATTTTTTTTAGGTTTGGAAACAAATAAAAGTCTGACGGGGCTAGGTCTGGCGAATAAGGTGGATGGTTTAACAAATTAAAGCCTAGCTGATGGATTTTAGCCATTACAAGAGCGGGCTTGTGGCAAGGTGCATTGTCCTGATGAATCAAAATTTTCTGTTTTGGCAAACCAGGGAGTTTTTGCTTATATTCTGCTTGAGCTGGTCCAGTAAGTCGCTGTAGTACTCTGAATTTATTGTTCTTTCTTTGTTGAGATAATCTATGAGGAGTATCCGTTTAGCGTCCCAAAAGACCGTTGCCATGACCTTTCCAGCAGACAGTACTGCCTTTGCCTTCTTTGGAACTGGTTCTGTGAACTCGCTCTTTTGATTTGCCCACAGCCCCAGCTACCTCTTCCAGTCTTAATCTGCGATCCTTTAGAATTAGTTTAGGAATGGCTTTTGGCCTGCCAGAACGCGGAGCATCATCAGTGCTGGTACGACCACGTTTAAAGTCCGATACCCAGGTTTTAACTGTGGTATAGGAAGGAGCAGATTCCCTTAGTGTAGCATCTAGTTCCGCTTTTATTTTCGTCGGCGATAGCCCGTTGATATGAAAATATTTTATCTCTATCTCGTTTCTTCCATATTTTAAAATTGACACGCTGTATAAACTTTCAAAATAAGCAGGACACAAATTACTTGACTTGACTTGACACTTTAAACTTCAAGCGTATACTGATCACGAGCAAGGCTACACAAACACGTTGGAAGAGCAAAGCAAATCGGGCCTGCTATAGGTATATAACGGTGGCTAAGGTCATCAAAATAAATGAAAAAATCCTTATTTTTTTATCAAAATTTCAATAAAAAATATAGAAAAACAGAAAACTCTTGGTAAAGGAAAATCCCTCATTCCAGCCCTGATACACTTCTATTCGTATAAAATAACTATTATCAAAAGGGTGGTTAATACCATGGAATTGATACAGGGACTAATGCTCTACATAGATGGAGTGACAACTGTCCGTCATACATCCCGTATTAAGGAGTTAGGAATTAACAGTCTCTAATCCTGGATTTAATTTTTTTTTCGTTAGGAATCTTTGACTTTTTAAGGCGAATGTTTACCGAGAAGGCTTAAAGGAATGTTGCTTTTCAACCTGCCAAATATTTACATATTATACCATCATCAAACAAAAACCAACAAATCAGCGTTATTCTAGACATGGCCAACAGAAAAATTCAGGTCACGACCCTGAAAAAATCAGCTGTTCTCCGGGGGTTGAATTTTATGATATTTTCAAAATGAAACTACAGATTTTCGCAAAATTTCAGTGAAATATTCTCAGACATCATCCCGATATTCCACCGAAGTTTCGTAAGGAAGCAACATGATTAAAAAGTTAAAATCTTCAAGATTTTGCATTCCTTATTTTGAATTCAAATTACCCGCCATGTAACACATACCAACTGTTATATTTGACATGTATTTGACTTAGTCATCTGTGATTGTCACATTCGCTTCTGCTTTAAACTTAATCAAGGCCAACACAAAAATAGAGGCCACGACCCTGAAAAAATCAGCTGTTCTCCCGGGGCTGAATTTTACATTGGGTCTTATGGGAGGTCAGACGTTTTTTATGATATTTTCAAAATGGCACTACAAATTTCCGCAAAATTTCAGTGAAATATTCTCAGACACCATCCCGATATTCCACCAAAGGTTTGTAAGGAAGCAACATGATTAAAAGGTTAAAATCTTCAAGATTTAGCATTCCTTATTTTGAATTCAAATTACCCGCCATGTACCACATGCCAACTGTTATATTTGACATGTATTTGACTTTGTCATATGTGATTGTCACATTCGCTTCTGCTTTAAACTTAATTTTTGTGTGAGCTAATGAAGCGGCTATGAAAAATTAGGGCTTACTATACATTTAAAAAAAATTGTTCTGCCAGAATAAAGTAAAAACAATCTCAAAAACGGCTTTATTTAACAAAAAATCAAATATCCATGAACCGTCATTCCAACTTCAAAATTTTAAAGACAATCAGCTGTTTCGTAACGTGACCATCAAAAAAAAATCAGCCCCGGATGTGACGTCAACAAAGTGGAGGATCGTGGCCCGTCCATTTTGATAGCCCTGACTTAATTTTTGTGTGAGCTAATGAAGTGGCTCTGAAAAATTAAGGATTAGTATAGATTGAAAAAAAATTGTTCTGAAAGAATATAGTAAGTACAATCTCAAAACCTTTATTTAAGAAAAATCAAATATTCATGAACCGTCATTTCAACTTCAATATTTTAAAGACAATCAGCTGAGTCGTGACGTGACCATCAAAAAAAAATCAGCCCCCCGATGTGACGTCAACAAAGTGGAGGATCGTGGCCCGTTCGTTTCGATAGCCCTGTTCTGGACAAAACTTTTGAGTTGCACATATCTGCTAGTGTGAAGCTGATATAAGTAAGTCTGTCTGATTGCAGTTTTTCTTTTAAAATTCCAATATACAACAAAAAAATTCTTGCTAAAATCCAAAAACAGCAAAAAATTATGTATCTTTGTTTGTTGTATATTGTTCGGTTTCCATAAGAAACCTCTTTATTTTTGAATTTTACTTTTATTTTTTCCTATTTTTCATGGACTAAAATTTTGTCTTGAACATAAAATTATTAGTCTTAAATTTATATTAATCCTAAGTAAATGGGTCAACTATTAGTTATTATAAAATTTACCTAAAGCAAAATTGCATTAAAATGCGAGAATTAAACGCAAAAAATGTAATTTCTATTCTAAATTTAAGAATTATCATTTTATTTCTTATTTCTTTATTTTTATATACTTTGGCACTACAAGCGTCCTCTATCGTGTTTTTCACATATCCATAAAATTTAAAATATAGTGATATGGTTTCCTATAGAGGGTGAAGTGCTGTGCGCATGTGCGAAAAAACTACAAGCGCAGGATTCAGAGACAGACAAAGTGTGCTGCGCGTCGCCATGTCTAGAAAACGACACCTTAAAATTTAACTTTAAAAAATAGTGAAAATTTACTTTAAAATACCGCAAATAATTAAAAT
Organism: Aspidapion aeneum; assembly: GCA_963576565.1. Classification (NCBI taxonomy): domain Eukaryota; kingdom Metazoa; phylum Arthropoda; class Insecta; order Coleoptera; family Brentidae; genus Aspidapion; species Aspidapion aeneum. The sequence continues at coordinate 3,325,840 of OY755043.1, read as the reverse complement.
TATCGTGCCATCATCCTGTTGGAACTTCAAGTCACATAGCTCTTATGGAAAGGTGTACACCTTGCACTTTGGAACTTCAAAACAGCGGTAAGTCCCTCTCCATGAGGCTATATCACAATTTTATTTCTCTTTCAAATTTAACCTACAATTTTTAAATTAGTTACTTTCTCTAGTTAAATGAATTTTTTGCGCCAATGTTAATTATAGTCCACTGTATCTACCAAAACCCAATCTGAGCCATCGGAGTGCTACAGTATTTTTTCAAAATTTAATACATTTTTCCTTTTTTTAAATGAAATTATGAAACCAAATCTATTTATGTTCATTTAACAAACAATAATATGAGCATCACATAAGGTAGGTGAGGGGTATACTATGAAGGCCACCTTATTTTTACTACCAAATTATATTAAAACAAAGGTACAAGCGAATATTTTAAGGGTGATACGAGGGTGGATCAAATATAAACAAGCCTTTTAAACTTACTAAGGGAAAAGTCATTCAAAATGAACGTGGCCATTATAATTTTGAAGTAGGGATATTCAGCAGCCTGTAGGCGGCTGGTAGTGCCGCGATGCTCATTTGGCCACGAGCAATCGCAATGAGCGAGAAGAAGGTACACAGCAGTGTTGCGCAAAGAATAATTATTAAATTTCTTATATGCGAAAACCTTAAACCTGCTGAAATTCGATGCAGATTGCAAGCTCAGTTCGGAAATAAGACACTTTCGTGGGTACCTGTAAAAACTTGGTGCAAAGAAATTAACGACGGCTGTGACCGTGTCGACAACGTGAGTCAACCAAGTCGTCCTTACCATCATTTCTGCAGTCAAAGTTTTAGCGACCCTTTTCTGGGACTGGAGGGGAGTTATGTTGGTCGATTTTTTTGCACGAGCGAATAACAATAAACGCGACTTACTATTGCAACTTACTCGACCAGGTAAAGCTTGATTATCGGCAAAACAGGAGAGCACACCCCATCCAAGACGTGTTGCTCCTGCATGACAACGCTAGACCTAATACGGCAGTTTTAGACACAGGCCAAAATCAATGAAATGCACTGGACTCTGCTAAAATACCCTCCATACAGTCCAGATTTGTCACCTTGCGATTTTCATATTATTATGTTTGGCCCACTCAAAGATTCATTGGGAGGCGAGCAATTTCAGACCAATGAAGAGGTGGAGGCATTCGTGCGCAACTGGTTAGATACCCGCCCAGCTTCCTTTTATGAAAACGGGATTAAGAAACTGTCAAACCGTTGGGAAAAGTGTATTAACAGAGAAGGGGGATGTGTAGAAAAGTAGAAAAATTTTCTGTTTTGTGTCTTGTTTCTAAATAACTCGTTTATAAACAAAGGCTTATTTATATTTGATCCACCCTCGTATCATGACTTCAGCTGAAGTGTGCTAATAGGCTAGCTAGGAAGGCATTAGATCCGTCAAAACTTAAATGTACTGCGCCTTACCTGCACTCTAGATTCTGGAACGCTGATCTTCACCGCCACTTCTTCCCGCATGAAGATGTCAGGATACCTCGTCCTCTCGAAGAGTGCTTCCAAGGTGTTGATCTGGTCTTTGTTGTACGTGGTTCTTTCTCGCCTCTGCTTTCTGGAGGCCACGGCTGAAAAATAAGAACAGACTATGGATCACGTTAGAGCAAGTAACGTTTGCGATTGAGAGTTTCACGAAAAAAATCACAAGATTTTCATAAACAAAACAAAGTCATACCGATCAGGATAAAACAGGCAAAATTTAAAATAATTTAATTTTCATTTTAATAAATTGGATGTAGTTTGAGTTAAGATGTTGTGGCGTTTGCAAGGAGGACTTCTTCGACAATAATTTGTTAAGCCCTTACGATTATGGTCGCAAAGACCGAAACACGCCAAGGGTAAGAAATAAAGACTGCATTCTTGTTGAAAACGTAGTTTGTTTCTCTGATAAAAATTTAGTGTGGAGCAAAAGACCACAACTCACTACACATCTAGATTAGAAGATATAGAGACGCAATAAATTCATCAAAGTCATCGAAACTCAAATTTTTTTACCATATTATTTTCTTGTCAAGTTCATTGGCGTTTCACTAAAATAATTTAAGTTGTCAGCGATAAGTGACATCAATCATCATGCAACACGTTTGTTTGTTACCCGCGGTAGATATTTTGTCAAGAATCGTTTAGTTTTATTTTCCGACGCTTATGAATTAACGAGAATGGAAGATGTGTCTCTCTCTAAACAATGCTTGAGTAGAGAGAACCGATATTTCCTTGCTATTATTTTGCTTAAATAAATTTAACTTTAATAAGTTTGTCACGTCTTTATTTCCTCAAAATATGTCATACAAACAGGATCTCTGTCATCGAATACAGACAAATAGAAAATTAACGCTGACATAGGGTGTTCGAAAAGTTCGAGTCCATCCAAATTTCTTCTGAACTATTAAACATAGTTCAATAATTGGCAGTGATCGATAGTATCAAGAGAACTGTTTTATGAAGTGGTGAGTGTGCCGCCCCTCCATAAAATAATGTTATTGATAACTGTTAAATTGCTTCAAAAGATATTTGGGTGGACTCGGACTTTTGGGACACACACACACACATTCATATCCTCAATAAACAAAAAAGGAAACAAGCTGGACTGCAACATCTTCAGAGGAATTTCAGTAACCAGTACTCTAAGTAGATTGTACTGTAGGATTCTTAGATATTTAATAGAGAATGATTTTCATAAACAAGAAGAAGAGCAGAGTGGGTTTGATGCAGGCAGATCTTATAGTGATAATGTTTTCTGTCTTAAATGAGTAATTGAGTAAAGGAGTGCCAGAAATATAGAGACTCATGTTACCTTTGTGTATCTACAAAAAGCATATGATATGGTTTCAGTAGAAAAATTATGGACAGTTTTAGAGCAAACTAATATCAATCACATATATATAAAAACGATAAAAGAACAATACAAAGGTTCAAAATCTAAAAGTAAAATTGGAAATCGACTTTTAAAAGAATTCGGTAACGAAATACTTATCTCTCCAACTCTTTTTAAAATATATATTGCAATAGCTCTAAAAAACTGAAAACGTACACGCTACAGTTTGCTTACGACGAAGTAATTGTACCTTATGATAAACAAGACACGTAGTATATGATGAGAAAGTTAACGGAAGAATACCAAAAGTGGGGGTTAACAGTGAACGTGGACATGACACAGAACTTATGTATTGGAAAAGAATGTGTGAAGTGAGTTGGAACTAGACGATGGACAAGCAATATCTCCATGCAATGAGTATGTATTCTTAGGTGTCACATTGAATAGGACAGAAACAGACTATAAAGAATTGGAAAAGAGAATAGTAGAAGCAACAAAGATCATTTATGGAGCAGATAGATAAAAAGTATATATACGATATATGAAACAATGGTGAAACCCACGCTGTTGTATGAAATAGAGACTCGCGTAATAGAAAAATACAAAACCAAAATGGAAAGTGTCGAAATGGATGCAATAAGGAGAGCAATGAAAATATCTTGAACAGATCATATAAGAATTGAGACCATAAAAGAAAGAATGGGAATCGAGGAAAGCATACAACGGATAAACGACGAAAGATTACCGAAGCAGGTCCTAGAATGCCAACCAACAGGGCGCAGAAAAAGAGGGCGTTTTAAACTGGAATGGCAGCAGTCAATCCAAAGATCAATGAGTCAAAAAACCTGACAGAAGATGATTGTCAGGATCAAAGGAGGTGGAATGCATAGAAAAACGTTTTAAACCGACATAGTAGTAGTACCTTTTTGTAGCTTGAGGTAGGGAATCTCAAACGCAATTTTAGAGTTGTCTATTTTCATCTAATATTTTACAAAGGTAAAAAAAAAGAAAACAATTTTCAATCCCTGCGCATCGTTGTGTTGAGAAGATTCTCCGTCGTCATGAGAAAATTGTCAGCTGGCCAATGAACGCGCTTCGTAGGGTGTCAAATTCAATCAGAACTGTTTTATTGGGGTATTTTAACCGTGAATTTTAACAGCTACGCCGTTTTTTGGACCGGGGGGTTGCGAACACGCTGAGCTAAATAAACTTTTAAGGGGGTGAGATTTGTTTCATTTGTCTACAGCTATAAGGGTGTATGTTTTTTCACTTGTATAAACAAAGCAATTAATGAAATCGATAAAAAAATAGTGCCACTTTGTGACAATTTAAAGGAAGTTGTAGAGCAAAATGCAATTCTACAAATCATTGCCTTAATTCAGAACTATTGTAAGTCACAAAATTAAGTTTGTGATCGGGCGTGATCAAGTGTTGATCGGGCGGATGGTGGGGACGTTTCATCCCTTAGACATCCAATATTTCTGCATTCAATAAAGCGCCCTTGGAGGTACAGGTTTCCGCAAAAAAAACGAAAAATGGGAAAACTGGACATAGAATAATTCTGCATTAAGGCGGCGAAATGCTAAAGCGATGTTAAGAGAGATTAAAACTAGGTGGTTTTCGATTTCTCCAACGTCGATTACAAGGATATGAATCACCTTAGTTTGGAAAACGTCCTGATAAGCTGTAGGAACAATAGTTTCGGCCTTCTTGGAGCATCCTCATATAAATCAATGCCAATAGCGGTATTTTCCCTCTGAGTAGTTGTTTCTGTTGGTTTTCATCCAGCTTCTGCTCTACATGGAGCCACCGCTAAGGGTCGCGCTAAGGATGGCTCAAGAACGCCGAAACCGGTCATGGATTGGCATGGTTTGCTGTTCCTGCAGATTGTCAGGACACAAGTTCCCATTGAAAGCATCGAACCGTCAGCGATTGTAGCATACCTTAGGATAAGGGAGGCGGGCGAGTGGAGAAGAAGCGGTTAACAAAAAGGACATTCGGAGATCGCGAGTGTGACAGAAAAGGAGATTGCTCTGTCAACGTACAGGCTAGCGATGCCAGAGAAGCGGTTACGGGAGAAAAGGAGATAGATACCGTGTCACCATACCGCCAAGGTGTGTACGTGGAGAGCAAGGGTATTGGAAAAAGCTTCTCGCTGGAATCCAATGCATCAGTCTTTCAGGAGGAGGTTTACGCTATACTGGCGGTAACATGGGAGGAAGAAATTAGAAACGAAACAGGAGAGCGTCTCCGCATCTGTTCAGACAGTCAAGCTGCACTAAAAGCACTGTGCAAACCAACCATGTCTGCGGGTTTGGTGCAGGCGTGCGCAAATGCACTTCAAGAGTTGGCCGCAGTAAGAGAGGTGGAGCTCGTGTGGGTCCCAGGCCACACGGGAGTGCTAAGAAACAAGAAAGCGGATGAACTCGCCAGGGGTGAACGCGGCAGAAATGCGACGGGACAGAGCTTTTCCTAGGGCTCACAAGAGGGCAAATGAAGACGACCCTAATAAAGTGGACCCAGAAAGAGATACAAAAGGAATGGAGCAACACAGGAAACGCCACACAGGCGAAGAGTATGTGACAGGATATAGCAAGTCCCGTAGGGACGGCTGCTCCGTAGAACACGGAGAGAGGTAGGAGCCATAGTGGGAGTCTTAACCGGATACTGCATCCTACAAGGACACTTGGCGAAGATGAGAGTGAAGGAGGACGCGACGTGCGAACGATGTTGGGCCGAGGACGAGACCTCGGCGCATTTCCTCTTATGTGAAGCATATAAGGAGGCAAGAAAAGAGGTATTTGAAGAGGAAGCCTTTGAGACGAAGGACCTTCTGAATCTGAGGTGGCCCGATATTCTGGCCTTTGTACAGAAGACGGGTTGATTCCTTACCAATGGAAGGACGCAGTAGAGGGGATGCTCAGAGGTTGGCGAAAAGGGCGCTTCATGTGCCTAGTCGCCAGGCCTAGAGCCTACCCCACACTACTACTACTACTAACCATCAGTAGGATTCAATGCCGGTTATCTAAGAGGTTTGTAGGCTGTAAACTATTGAAAACTATTCCAATAGAATCAGCAATTAATAGAAAATAAAGATATCTAAAGGCGATATAAAAAATTTAACGAATTTTAAAAGAAAATTGCCTTGTGCCAACTCTGCCCCGCAAGGCGTAAAGTAAACTAAGCAAAATATTTACATTAGAGCAGCTAAATTTTGAGAGGGTAGGCGAAAAATGTAAACATGTACGCGTGCAGCGGCACTTTTCCCAACGATTTGCAATTTACATTTTCTAATTGAAAACAAATATATAAGATGCCTTTTTGACTTTACCACTTTATAACCGAGAAAAGCCAATATTCCCTATTACATAGATTACATGGGTGTTTATTTGTTACAATAGTTAAAGTAAAACATTTTACATACAAAAAATAGATATAGTCTTTGTCTATCTTACTTTTTGCCATTCTCGCATTACTATTTTTTATATATGTATATTTATCGGTTTCACAACGTTCGACGTCTTCCGATACCCAATCTTCACTCGTTTTTGTTTGCCCATAATTCATCATCTAGGCCTCTTATTCTTATTTCACTGTCTATTCCTTCTCGCCAGCTTCTCCTTGGCCGTCCTCGTTTTCTTCGGCCAGTTGGTTTCCATTGTAGTATTTGTTTAGGTAGTCTTTCATCATTCATCATTTGTACATGTCCGTACCACACCACTTGTTTTGTTCTTGTATCATCCACTAAAGTACGTTCACCCACTGTCATAATTTCTCTTATTCTTTGATTTGTAACTCTTTCTCTTTTTGATTTCCCTGCTGCTCTTCTCCAATAGGCCATCTCCGTAGCGGAAATTATTTTTTCTGTTCTATCCTTGATTGGCCATACTTCTGAGCCGTATGTAATAATACTTTTAACAATGGTGTTATATATAAGCTTTTTGTTATGTTTTCACATACTTTGGTCCCAAATTATTCCATTTAATATAGTTATTGCTTTTCTTCCTTGAACGTTTCGATCTTTTATAGCTTTGTCTAGTGTTCCGTCAGCTGTAATTTTTAGACCTAAGTATTTATATTCATCACAGGACTGAATTCCCTACCTTTTGTAATGTGTTAAAGTCTTTAGAACTTTGTTTTTATTTTGTTTGGTGATCCGTCTTTTTTTTCCTTCTGCATTTTCTGCCAAATAATGATCTTAGTTAGTTGGTTGGTTTTGTAAAGCATTTTTAACAATTCTGTCAATAACTAAGATACCTACAGCAATAGTCTTTGGAATTGGTAAACTTATTTACACTATTTAGTTCAGAGCTCACCCATTATTTTTGCATGGTTTCGGGTATAGTACTCCTTATAATATAGAGATTGGAATTTGACCATCCAAAACGATTTTTGTAGAAATATATGAAGAACTATTGTTCCTTCCGCATCCAGCAGTATAACTATTTAAATAGTTTACTATTAAATCACCTAATGTTTGGCCCAAGAACATTTTATTTGTAAATATTCTGAACCTGCTTATTTTATGGAAATATTGCAATTTCTAAGAAAAATATCTCAATTAGGTGACACATATTATTTCCTCAAAGATATTGCATTAAATTTTGGATGTTTTTTCCTATTTAAGATTGTTTTCATGTTTATTTAAATCTGCGAGATCTTTCTTGGTAAGTAATTATCGCTTTTAAAAGAGACTTTTTATTTATAAACTTAACTTTACTTTTGTTTAAACATGCTTAAATCAGTTTTTACAAGAACAATTACGTAACAATGATGGCTATGGTTGTAAAATCAGGAAGTTTATGACTGTATTGCAACTGTTTAGGAATTTATTTTATATTTTTACCCAGCAGTATTTGTCGCATATATCTGGAAACAATCAATAAACGTATTAGTTGCAAATTGAAACCCTCCATATATCTTCGTTGGTGTCATATCCTCGCTGGCTGCATTTGTAGGGCTTACATTGCTTGCTTACAAATATACGAAATATAAACATTTCCGTGGCCTTCCGACACCTGAATCTATACCCGTGTCAATATCCTGTTCCTATTTGTCACGTTTTAACATTTTCATTAAAGTTTTCTCTTGCTTTTGTAATATATTAGTATGTACTTTAATGATTAAAGTTTTAATTAGTTAAATTTAATTATTTGATTTTCCTGAATAAAATACTAAAATAAAAAATTATCCCAACCAACTGGAAAGAATCCATAATCATTGTTTTACACAAGAAAGGCGATAGAGCAAAACTAAAAAACTATCGACCTATAAAAATATTAACAGAGAGATTAACAACAAAACTTGACGGATATCAACCAAAAGAACAAGCAGGCTTTAGAAAAGTTTTCAGTACAGTTGCAACCTATTAACCATGAAAATCCTAATAGAACGAGTTAACGAATACCACATTCCACCATATATTGCGTTTATAGACCTTGAAAAAGCTTTCGATAGCATTGATCACTGGGCAGGAAAAGCATCTTTAGTTAATATCCGAATAGATCACAGATATGCAGACCTAATAGCCAATATATATACCGAAGCAATAACATCAATCAAAATACACGAAGAGGTGTTAGACAGGGTGACACAATATCCCCTAAACTATCTAACCAGGCCTTAGAAGCCGTTTTTAAAAACTTAGATTGGGAAGAAATAGGCATCAAAGTAAACGGACAATACTTGAACCAACAACAATATGCTGATGATATCGCCTTAATAACAGATAAGAAAGAAGAACTCATAAAAATCCTGGAAGAGCAGCTAAAAATATAGGCTTGAGTATGAACTACACTAAAACTAAAATCATGCAATGAAGATTAAGGAGTAAGGGAGACCCATTTATCCAAGTTAAGACCATTTGAAAAATAAACAGTAAAAGATATCAACTACTAAAAATTGACCATAACAAACCAGATAATAAAAACTATGCAAAAATAATAGGGAGCAATAATATAATTATAATAAGTGATTTTTATATTGTAGATTAAATTGTGTTGACTTATTATGTTTATTAATGTACCAGTATTGAAAAGGTTTGATTAATAATTTGTAGCTTTATCGAAATTTTTACACGATCCAAATCACAAAATAACGTAGCGTACCTCGCGACGTTGCCATAGATACGCAGCGCACACAATCTATTACAAAAATCATTCTGTTTATCCACAGTTGCCATGGGAACTCACCACCCAACCACCCCGGTAATCGGCTCAAAGTCAGGCAAGAGAGTCCCGTCTCTTGGAAAGGAAGGGAAGGCAAAAGTAAAGTGCCTGTATTTAATTACTGACTCGAGACATAACCCCAAAAATCATGTCAAAGTTAGCTTACGCAAAGAACGCTACTTTTGTTTAAAAGTTAGGTAATATTGGTCTTTTTAAACAATTATCAAACTCAAAAAATATTGGTTTTTCATTGTTTTTTAATATTGGTCTTTCTAAACAATTATTAAACTCAACATATGGGTTTTTCATCATTATAATGTTATTTTAATTTACGAGGATGGGATGAAAAGTTTCCGGCCTAACATAGAACGTAACACCATAGTGACTAAATAATAATATATTTTTCTACATAGTCCCCTTGTAAGGTAATACATTTGGCCCAACGATATTCAACTGATTTGATGCCATCACTGAAGTCTGATTTATCCAACTCGTCAGAATGGCGTTTGTAGCTGCAATGACTTGTTTTTTTTTCCAGCAAGATATTTTTTTGGGTTTGGAAACAAATAAAAGTCTGACGGGGCTAGGTCTGGCGAATAAGGTGGATGGTTTAACAGTTTAAAGCCTAGCTGATGGATTTTAGCCATTACAAGAGCGGGCTTGTGGCAAGGTGCATTCTCCTGATGAAACTAAATTTCCTTTTTTGCCAAACCAGGACGTTTTTCGCTTATATTCTGCTTGAGCTGGTCCAGTAAGTCGCTGTAGTACTCTGAATTTATTTTTCTTTCCTTTTCGAAATAATCTATGAGGAGTATCCTTTTAGCGTCCCAAAAGACCGTTGCCATGAATTTTCCAGCAGACGGTACTGCCTTTGCCTTCTTTGGAACTGGTTCGTCCTTTGCCGTCCATTGTTTCGACTGTTGCTTAGTTTCAGGGGTATAATGATGAACCCATGTTTCATCAACCGTAATAAATCTATGCAAAAAGTCCCCTGAATTACGTCTAAACAGTGCCAAATTGTCCTCTAAAATGGTTAGACGCATGAGCTTTTAATCTGGCGTGAGCAAACACGGCACTCATCGGGCGGATAGCTTTCTCATACCTAAAACTTCACATAAAATATGGTGAACTCGCTCTTTTGATATGCCCACAGCCTCAGCTACCTCTTCCAGTTTTAATCTGCGAATTAGTTTGTGAATGATTTGCACCACTTCTTCAGAAGTTGCCGTTTTTGGCCCTTCCAGAACGCGGTGCATCATCAGTGCTAGTACGACCACGTTTAAAGTCCGATATCCAGGTTTTAACTGTGGTATAGGAAGGAGCAGATTCCCCTAGTGTAGCATCTAGTTCAGCTTTTATTTTCGTCGGCGATAACCCTTTTATATGAAATTATTTTTCACGGCTCTTATCTCGTCTTTTTCCATCTTTTAAAATTGGCACACTGTATAAACTTTCAAAATAAGCAGGGCACAAACTACTTGACGCACTCACTTTAAGCTTCGAGCGTACTGATCACAAGCAAGCTTAACAAACAGGCTAGGCCAGAAACTTTTCATCCCATCCTCGAGATCTAACTTTTCAATGTTACTTTACGAAAATTTCATAAATTCCACAGGTCACTCATTTCTTATAAAAACAGGGCCTCTACATAAACGTAGCTATTATTGTGGAAGAGCACGTTTTCAGATCAAGCCGCAAGGGTATACCGTTAGGGAAAAAGTTAGTCTTCAAAAGTTGAAAACCGTACCAATTTTTGTTGCTTTTAATATTTTCTGGCTTATTTTTCCTCCATTATGTACGTTAAGAAAATGTTTAGCTCTTTGGTTTTAAAAGACAGCGAAACTAGTTTGTTCAACAAACAAATTATTATTTTTAAATATATTAACATCTTTTTAGATTAATACAGTTCACTCTTAAAAGAACGATCCTGCACTGTTCCCTGTGGGACGCCTTAAAAGATTTTAAATACCAAAGACTATTAAGCAAATTGATTTTTTTGACATAGACTACCGAGATCAAAGTACGATGTGTAGACTATGTATAGACTGGCATCTGACTAATTTACATTTAAGTCCTACACCTATGGATAGGCAACAAATTATTATTATTGCAATTTCTCCATAAATGATTTGCACTTTCGATCAAATACTCATTGTATGTAAATTATAAGTAAATAAATCTATTCAAATATTTATAGATGTTCGAATAGATATTGTTAGAATCCCCAACAGCAGTTTCTTCAGTGTCACTACTATGACCAGGATAACTATTGTTATATTATTCTGTTACGTTCCGTTGTTTAAGTTAAGCCGGATTAAAATGCAGTGTTTTTGGCTGTCTGTCGCTCAAGAAGAAGCCAGTTTGTGTCAATGTTTTATGTTTTAAAGGGCGCTACCCAAGTAACATTTTTACCACTCTAGGTTTTATTAATTTGGTTCCAAGGTTATTTAGAGGGTGCTGTTATGGCTTTTAGGATCAATTTGGCTACAAAAAGGTAATTTATATTGCCAATTACCTAAAGCGGTGTTATACAACCAAAAAGTGTTCTTCTGTTCCTTTTAGATACTTTTGGTTTTATTGATTTCTGATTTATAAAGATGGTCTTATAAAACCCTTTTACCTAAAGTTTTTAAAAAGAAATAAATATAAACTTTGGTCTTTTAGTTTTTTTCATTACTTTAGGTCATAACAAAAGTGTTTTATAATAGAGCTAAAAGGTTGCCTTATATCCTTTTGTTTTTGTAGTTACCAGTAGTTTAATAGTAAATATGATTATATAGGCGGCCATATAGAACCTAGTTTCCTTAAGGTTTTTAAGAGTGGTAAATATAAACTTAAGACTTTTGGTTTTTGCCATTACTTTTAGGCATTTTAAACAGGTTTTATTGGAAGGTTTAAAGGTAAACTTAATTCTTTTGTATTTATGGTTACCCATAGCTGCATATTAAATATTATTTAAATAGGCGGTCATATAAAACTTTGTTTCCTTAAGGGTTCTAACAGAAGTAAATAAATACTTTCGTATTTTAGTTTTTACTAGTACTAGTACAGATTGGTACCTACCTATTGCCTAGATAAGGCCTGTTTAAACGGCCAATATAAGAGGTTTCCATCCAACCTGCAGGCACAACGGATATCATTGCACTGGCCCTCCTGATTGTTGTGCAAATTGCACGATAAAAAACATTTAAATTTAACACAACACTTTAAAAAACAAATACAAAAAATTTAAGTGAGGTTATGTTTACTTTGTTTACCTTCTCTTTTTTATTGGTTTAATAAGCACAGTCAAAAATCCTTGTTGCGATAGAGTAACAAATAAAACCAAGTGACCACTATAAAACGATAATGGCGTATATAGAATTATTTTAAAAATATTGTAAACAGAAAATATTTATCTAGTCGTTTTAGCAGTGTTTTTTAACAATAATTTTACTTTAATTTTGATTTATGTAAACCAAACAGACTTTTTTAAAGGTGAATAGTGTAAATTATTTTTTTTTATTTTAAATATTTGTTATTTAGTTATCAAAAAACTATTAAAAAGCATTTGTAAGCTGGCGCGCTTGTTTTGAGAGCTTTTTAGATACGATTTTATCAGAAAAATAAGTCTGGCAGGCAATTTGATGATCCACAAAACGACAAACTCCTCATATATAGGTATATTTTTATGTGATACAATAATTTTGGGACTCTGACATTTTTGGCAATTTTATGACCTAAATTATTTTATATAGCCATTGTGAATCTAAAATATCGCTAAAGCTTTTATAGGAAAAATTCTTTACTCTAAAGGTATTATGGTATTCAACAGAATTGCCAGGATACCAAATTACCAAATCTAGTTTTATAACAGGATAGAGGACGTTTCTGAGTTGCTTTTAGAACCTGGCATAATAGCTTTAGGCTCTAAAAGGTTCTTTACTGGTAGAACCGCTAGAGGGCGAAGCTAGCGTTTATTTCTTATGGTTTTATAATGAGTTTAATACATAGGTTGCCACCACCAATTGGGGAGTCCCATTTAGGAGGTCTAAGGGGTATATAAGCGTAATGGGGACGTGCTAGCGACCAAACATTGAAACTAATGGTTTTAAGGAAAGGCGCTGGCAACCTTTTAGCTTCTGCTATAAATAAAGAAATGTTACTTGGGTACTTCTCGTTGTCATTCATTCGACTATCAATGTCTTTTTTATCCATTGTTACGTCATTTAATTTGAGACACAAATTATTTGCCACAATGTGAAATAAAATGGTTTTGAATTAATTTAAGCGTCAGAAATGTTCATGTTTCTTATTTGATTCATTTGATGAATTATTTGTTTTCTGTTCTCTGAAACTACTACTACTATGTCGGATTAGAACGTTTTTCTACGTTGTCCGATGGCAATTCTTTACCTCCTTCGATCCTGATAATCATCTTCAATCATTCTAGGACCTGCTTTGGTAATCATTCGTCGTTCATCCGTTGTACATGGCCGTACCATATCAGTTGTTTTTTAGTGATGTCATCCGTTATGCTTTCCTCGATTCTCATTCTTTATTTTATGATCTTATTTCTTATGTGATCTTTTCTAGATATTCTCATTGATCTTCTTATCGCATCCATTTTGACACTTTCCATTTTTGTTTTATATTTTTCTGTTACGCGACAAGTCTCTATTCCATACAACAGCGTGCTTTTCTCCATTGTTTCAAATATTTTAAATTTAACATTCGTTTTTATCTTTGCTCCATAAAATACTATTAAGACATCCAATAACCTTTTTTGCTTTTACTATTCTTTTTTCCAGTTCTTTATAGTATGTTCCTGTCTTATCAAATGTGAGATATTGTTTGTCCATTGTCTAGTTATAACTCATTCGATTCGTTTTCAATACATAAGTACTGTGTCTTCTCTACGTTCCCTGTAAATCCCCTACTTTTGGTATTCTTCCGTTAACTTTCTCATCATATTATTAGCTACAATTACTTGGTCGTCAGCAAACTGTAGTGTGTATATGGTAAATAGGTCGTTAGTTTGTATTCCCATGTCGTTCACTTTACGTTTCCAGTTTTTTAGAGCAACTGCGATATATATTTTAAGCCTTTCGTTACCAGGAATTCTTTTGAAAGTCGATTTTTAATTTTAGATTTTAACCCTTTGTGTAGTATTTTTATCGCTTTTATGTCCATAATTTTTCTACTGGAACGGTATCATATGCTTTTTATAGTTCCACAAAGGTAACAGTTCAATTCAATTCAATTCAGATTTTCTGTTGACAAAGCCTGCTATATCTAGTCCTAAAAATTTATAATGTTCAAAAAATACTTAACTTAGCTAATAGAGCACTTAGATTAGTTTTAGTCTTTGTAATGGAATCATATATTGCACTGTTTGTATAAGTAATTGTGTCTTTATAAAACTACAAAAAAATACAATATATAAAAATTATAAGAAAAAAAAAGTATATCTTAGCCTATAAGTAATTTAAAAAAATAAATAAACAGCAATTAAAAATAAAAGAAGAAGAACAGAGTACCTAACAAAAATAAAACGTAAAAATGGTTAAAATTAAATTTTGTGTAATCAAAAAATAAAAATACATAAAAAATAAGTGCTATTTAGAAAATAATGACAGATAGGTACTTTGGTATGCTGTTAAAATAAATAAAATAATAGTTAAAACTTAAAAAATCACAATACTATCAAAAAAATATTAAACACAATATTAAAGTTAAAACAAAACAAATCAGAACAATAAAAAAAAAATAAAACCTATCTGAAAGTGTCGTTATAAAACTCAGACATAGAGTAGTACGATCTATCAAGAAGCAGATTTTTTAACCTTCTTTTAAACTGTCTAAGTGATGTAACAAGCTTAATGTTGCTAGGCAAATGATTGAAAATCTTTCTGCCCTTATAAATAAGAGATTTTGGGTCTCTATATTAATTTGAAACTACACTCTTATTAATTTGAATTAGGTCAATTGTATTTTTTTCTGGACCTCTAAATGTTAATAGCCACAAATACACAAAAGAAGACTCCAAGATTTTTTTCTAATTCAGGTCCAAGGCTACTCTTTTTTTCATAGAAATACCCGGCCGATAACCATAAATTTTTTAAACATAAAGCAACTAATTGTATAAGCTTAGTCCGGGCCATATATTAGCATCTACCGAAACAGGTACTACCAAAGATATGGACATAAATTCGTTAATTTGCATCGGAAAGCAGTACCTTGTGGTACCCAGTAGCCGACGAGGTGAAATAAAGAATATTTAAAAAAATAACTACAAATCATTTCGAAAATTTAAATCTCATTTCGTTCTGTGTTGCGTTTCGATACAAAGACGAAGAATGTTTAAAGATATAACTAAAAATCAAGTCGAAAATTTAATTTTCGTTTCGTCCAGTGTGGCGTTTCGATAGAGAAACGAAATTCATTGATCTCTACTTCTTTGTCTTCTTCTTTCTCTTGTTGTTTCCGTTGATTGTTCTCTGGTTTATTTTCTCTGTAATTTGTTTGTTTATTTTTACTCTCATGTATGTAAATTTCCACATGTTCAAAACTTTGACCAAGCATCTGGTTGTTTTTTGAGAAATTTTTGAAATTCATTCATCTGTCTAACTAGCATATAACAATTTCTTTAGTTCCGATTCATCTTTTTTATACGACTGTCTTGTAAAAGGGGGTTTTGCGCACGGAGAATACGATCTGAAAATGGCATTTTGCGCACGCTGTGTGCAAAACGTTTTGCACACGCTTATGTAATTTTTGCGCACGCCTATGTCATTTCTGCATACGGGTCTCCCGTCATTGTGATTTTTGTTGTTGTCACCCATCAATATAAGTTGGCTTAGTTCCGTAGCAACCGTCACTGCTCGTATGTTTTGTTGATTAGATACGTCAAAAAATTGTTGAATTTTTAAAGTTTTGTTGTAAAAATGTCGGAAATAAAAACAAGTTAAATTAAAATTTGATTTTTCTTTCTTTATTAGCAGTCGTATAAAAAATATTGTAAAAAACTCGTTTGAAAACCTCTTTGCACACTCCCTCGACTTGTAGTACCAAACTGTCTCGATCGTGTGCAAAGAGTCGTTTTCAAACCTTGTTGTTTAAATAACTATTACCTACTCGCGTGCGGTAAAGTAAATACTTTACCCCACACTGTGCGGTAAAGTTACTTTACCGCACGCGCACCACTTAGAAACCTTAGCAACGCATCAATAAGACAGCTTCAATATTTGTTTACGTTTCAATTCCATCTAATTTGACATGTTTATTTATAAATTACATTCAATTTTTTGAAAAAAAAACGTACTCATAGGTAAAATATTGTACATAACACATGCGGAAAGTGTCTTTACCACCCTTGACGGCTTGACCAAACTCCGCTCCGCGTCATTCGGCCAACGGCCGTCGCGTGCGGTAAAGTATTACTTTCCGCACTTGTTAGGTAAATAACTATTACAAGGATAAGTTTATTCTGGTGAATGTAGAAAATTATTTGAATAAAATTTCTACTAAAAGAAAAAATAATCCCAAATAACTGGAAATAACCGTTATTCTACACAAGAAAGGCGATAGATCAGACCTATAACACTCCTCAATGAAATGAAAATAATAACATATAGACAACAACAAAATTTGACGGATATCAATCAAAGGAACAAGCAGGTTTCAGAAAAGGTGTCAGTACAGTTGACCGGGGAAAAACGTCATTTAGCGAATTTTAGGGCAGGGAATCCCATAAGACCAAAATGGCCACACTTTGAAAATTCATATTTCAAAAACAATACAGTTTATCAACAAAAGTACCGAGTTGCAGTATGTTGGGGCCATAGAGATGCGAAAAAACCACACCTTGAGTTGAGATTCGAAAAACCGTCATTTAGCGAATTTTAGGGTAGGGAATTCCATAAGACCAAAATGGCCAAACTTTGAAAATTCATATTTTAAAAACTATACAGTTTATCAATAAAAGCACCGAGTTGCAGTATGGTGGGGTCATAGAGATGCGAAAAAACCATACCTTGAGTTGAGATTCGGAAAAACGTCATTTAGCGAATTTTAGGGCATGGAATCCCATAAGACCAAAATGGCCAAATTTTGAAAATTCATATTTTAAAAACTATACAGTTTATCAATAAAAGCACCGAGTTGCAGTATGGTGGGGTCATAGAGATGCGAAAAAACCATACCTTGAGTTGAGATTCGGAAAAACGTCATTTAGCGAATTTTAGGGCATGGAATCCCATAAGACCAAAATGGCCAAATTTTGAAAATTCATATTTTAAAAACTATACAGTTTATCAATAAAAGCACCGAGTTGCAGTATGATGGGGCCATAGAGATGCAAAAAAACTACACCCTGGGTTAAGATTCGAGAAAACGTCATTTAGCGAATTTTAGGATAGGGAATTCCATAAGACCAAAATGGCCAAACTTTGAAAATTCATATTTTAAAAACTATATAGTTTATCAACAAAAGCACCGAGTTGCAGTATGTTGGGGCCATAGAGATGCGAAAAAACCACACCTTGAGTTGAGATTCGAAAAAACGTCATTTAGCGAATTTTAGGGTAGGGAATTCCATAAGATCAAAATGACCAAACTTTGAAAATTCATATTTTTAAAACTATATAGTTTGTCAACAAAAGCAGCGAGTTGCAGTATGATGGGGCCATAGAGATGCGAAAAAACCATACCTTGAGTTGAGATTCGCAAAAACGTCATTTAGCGAATTTTAGGGCAGGGATTCCCATAAGACCAAAATGGCCAAACTTTGAAAATTCATATTTTAAAAACTATACAGTTTATCAACAAAAGCACCACGTTGCAGTATGGTGGGGCCACAGAGATGCGAAAAAACCCTACCTTACCTTGAAGACTTGATCAGCGCGGCGTACCTAGTTCTTTATAAATTAAATTCGAATAAGATATGTACACGATATTCACGTTATTTCTTCGATGGTATAACCAATGTATCCTTTTTGTACTTACCTATGGATCTCAGACCTGGACACTTACAAAATCAAACATGGATCAGCTAACAGATAGAAAAAGGAATGAATGGATAAGAAATAAAACAAAAGTAAGGGATGTCAGAGGAGAAGTAGCAAAATTAAAATGAAAATTTGCCGGTCATAATATCAGACAGAAAGACGATCGATGGAACAAATGTATTGTAAACTGGAGACCTTGGGAAAATAAAAGAAGTAGGGGAAGACCCCAAATGAGATAGGCGGCGACAGACAGAGAAGAGTGACCGATATTGGGGAAGGCTTATGTCTAAAGATGGATTGAAGAAGGCTAAATAGATAAAGATAAAATTATTTCAGTTAATTTGTCACAAACCTTTTTTAAGAAAGAAAACCTCATAGAAAAAAACATAAACAAGTAGAAATATCTATAGAAGCCAAAATGAGAACTTTTATTAATATTCGGTCGAATTGCAGCTTTAAAAGATGTACTTAATTTTCTCCAACTACTCTCGAGCAACATAAGACTCTTTGACAGAGCCGAAAAAGGAATAAAATATTAATTTTATATTTTTGATTACAAAAGACACAGTAGCTTGTATACAGGTTTAGAATATTTTTATCGGTATCCCGTCTGTTTGGTGACAATTTATGGTGAAATTTCTGTTAGATGAGTCAACCGGATTTTAGAAATTAGGCATACAACATGTATCTAGTAATATATTTTACAGAAGTATTAACAGAAGCAGTTAAGGTATAGTCGGGGACTTAATAAATGGCCGCTGCCGTTTTCAGAAGAGCTTGGGTGAGAATTCAATACCGGGCGAGGATTATGAATGAATTATTGAACATCGTATCGCGCGCTTTCATTCCCTCGACTTTCCATTTTCCATTTTCCAATTTCCATTTTCCAATGTCATTTTCAAGTTTGCCCGTTTTCCCGTTTCCACGTTTGCCCGTTTCCCCATTTGCCCGTTTGCCCGTTTCCCTGTTTCCCCTTTTCCATTTTCTTTTTTTCATTTTTTATTTTTCATGTTTCATTTTTTATTTTTCATGTTTCATGTTTCATGTTTCATGTTTCATGTTTCATGTTTCATGTTTCATGTTTCATGTTTCATGTTTCATGTTTCATGTTTCATGTTTCATGTTTCATGTTTCATGTTTCATGTTTCATGTTTCATGTTTCATGTTTCATGTTTCATGTTTCATGTTTCATGTTTCATGTTTCATGTTTCATGTTTCATGTTTCATGTTTCATGTTTCATGTTTCATGTTTCATGTTTCATGTTTAATTTTTAATTTTTAATTTTTAATTTTTAATTTTTAATTTTTAATTTTTAATTTTTAATTTTTAATTTTTAATTTTTAATTTTTAATTTTTAATTTTTAATTTTTAATTTTTAATTTTTAATTTTTAATTTTTAATTTTTAATTTTTAATTTTTAATTTTTAATTTTTAATTTTTAATTTTTAATTTTTAATTTTTAATTTTTAATTTTTAATTTTTAATTTTTAATTTTTAATTTTTAATTTTTAATTTTTAATTTTTAATTTTTAATTTTTAATTTTTAATTTTTAATTTTTAATTTTTAATTTTTAATTTTTAATTTTTAATTTTTAATTTTTAATTTTTAATTTTTAATTTTTAATTTTTAATTTTTAATTTTTAATTTTTAATTTTTAATTTTTAATTTTTAATTTTTAATTTTTAATTTTTAATTTTTAATTTTTAATTTTTAATTTTTAATTTTTAATTTTTCATTTTTCATTTTTCATTTTTCATTTTTCAGTTTTCATTTTTCATTTTTCATTTATCATTTTTCATTTTTCTTTGTTTGCTTAGCCCTAACGATATTAGAAGTTTAAACCGAGAAAAATCTGTCCCTTTGCTAAGGGGGCTCGTTTTCAGGGCTGAAACAGTGGACAGTGAGGTACAACCGGCCCACCAAGGTGGCCTAAGTGTATGGGATTTTTCCGCTCACAAAACTCCATTCAATCGTTTATTCAAGCATTAAACAAACAAAAAATACATTTAGAAATATTAATTTATACAATATTACCTAATCGTATCGCATAAAATGCTATATTATTGCATACAGAAACCATTTTAGGATTTTATAAATTATGTTTCATGTAGACGACTAGTAGTGGAATTGGCTCACTTAAATTTTAAATCCTTTTGCTCTGCTGACCGAGAAATATTTTTGACCATAACAAGTAAACCAGACAGATCTAGAAGCTTATAAACTTTACGAGTGATTCTGAAAAACATGCCTGCAATCGTAAAATTCAACACTAGTAGCGGCGTATATGGTATTTCAAAAACAACCCAATTGTTCAAAACTTCAATTCAAGGCTTGGATTAGCGAGACTGTTCCGCAATACCTTATTTATTTCTGTGGCTTGATGAAGAGTAATTCCTTCTACAGTGAAAATTAGTAGCACATTTAATACCTCGATCAAAGAGCCTTTTTTTATTTGGACCACTTTTTGTAGCAAAACACTTTAGTCAAATATATCCAGCGCCTTTAGATTAAAGGGAATTTAATCTCAATTTGGCAGCTTGTCAATACCTAAATCGCTGTGTTTATGATTTAAAACTATTTTACATGTTAGGAATGCCTCATCAATATCGAGACTGATTAGTTTTTTGTTATTAGCGTTTGTATTTGTATAAATGGAACTTTTAGATATATTGGGTTTCCGTAAATCGTTTGCGGAGTTTGTAAAAAAAAGATCAAAGACATTTTGGATCACTAAAATCGTCCAAAATTGCGAGATAATATGTAGATCTGGACTACTCGTAAACTCATATACAACAACAATAAATCAATCTGCA
Organism: Aspidapion aeneum; assembly: GCA_963576565.1. Lineage (NCBI taxonomy): Eukaryota > Metazoa > Arthropoda > Insecta > Coleoptera > Brentidae > Aspidapion > Aspidapion aeneum. Next base: position 3,305,002 of record OY755043.1, on the reverse strand, counting down.
GTATTCCGATGATAACGTCGTACCTTCCGAAACAGAGGAAGGTCTACAGGCAACCCTCAATACTCGAAGGTGCAAGTCCTACATGAACCAACACCGGGTACTAACCCTCAATTGCGAAACATCTTCAAGCATCAACTTCGATTGATAGGCCACGCTATTCGCATGCCCGAGCCTTGCAAAGAAGATATTTTATGGACAACTGACGGAGGAAAGAAGAAATGAGAGACAACAACAGGCGCCTCCTGGTATTTATATGAAGGATAACAAAGATTTGAACAGGAGCAACGCAGACCAGAGTCGCAGAAGAGAGACCGTAGAAAGGAACAAGAAAATCGAGAGCGGTACGGTGAAACTATCGCAGGAAACTGGTTGTGTCAGGACTGCGGAAGAGGGTTGTTGTCATTGTCATCAAAGAACGCACGACAATGATAAATAGATAATAATAATGCTCGATACCCAGTGATTCATATAGCTAGGATGGGATCTAGATGGCCAAACTTAGATTTTTGCTGGAAAACATAGATTATTCTGGTTGGCTGCGCCCAGTGCACCGTCCGTGACTACGCAAGCGCGAAACAAAAAACAGCTGAGTTTCCTTGGCAACAGGCTCCTCTAGTCGTCTGACACATGCACAGGATAAAATTCAAATAGCTAGGGCCAAATGCGTTGGAGCATAGATACATGCAAGGCCAACACAAAAATAGAGGCCACGACCCTGAAAAAATCAGCTGTTCTCCCGGGGCTGAATTTTACATTGGGTCTTATGGGAGGTCAGAAGTTTTTTTATGATATTTTCAAAATGGCACTACAGATTTCCGCAAAATTTTAGTGAAATATTCTCAGACACCATCCCGATATTTCAACAAAGGTTTGTAAGGAAGCAGCATGAATAAAAGGTTAAAATCTTCGAGATTTAACATTCCTTATTTTGAATTCAAATTACCCACCATGTACCACATGCCAACTGTTATATTTGACATGTATGTCACATTCGCTTCTGCTGTAAACTTAATTTTTGTGTGTGCTAATCAAGCGGCTATGAAAAATTAGGGCTTACTATATACTATACATTTTAAAAAAAATTGTTCTGCCAGAATAAAGTAAAAACAATCTCAAAAACGGCTTTATTTAAAAAATAATCAAATATCAATGAACCGTCATTCCAACTTCAATATTTTAAAGAGAATCAGCTGTGTCGTAACGTGACCATCAAAAAAAAATCAGCCCCGGATGTGACGTCAACAAAGTGGAGGATCGTGGCCCGACCATTTTGATAGCCCTGATACATGTTCAAAAAATCGAAAAATTAAGCACTTATAGTTTGCTTTGGAAACAATGGCAAATTTAAATTCACAGACGAGAATTTTCATGTGTTTTGTCACGTAGAGACACAGCTAATATGTGGCTGGACGCCATTTTTGTTGTTTATTTACATTATGCGGTGTTTTGCATTTGTCGTGTAAAATTATATTTTATTCTGTGAGAAATGGGAAATAATTCACGTAAAAAATGTGCAGTTTGTGGATAAATGTCCGGGAGAAGTAGGGAGTGCCATTCCATAGGTAAGTACTTGTATTTTTCATTATAGTTTGTTAACAAAGTTAAGAGTGATTTATAGATGCCATTAAACATTCTTTATAGTGTCCACAATAAATCTACCCAATTAGATTTAACAAAACTAAAATTTTAATCCACAATTGGATTAATTTTCACCCAATCAACTAGCTTTTAGAAAAAAAATAATAGACATAACCCTAAAATGTTGACAATTGTCAATTGTAATGTAGTGACGTAACGGAGTACGTTCCAAAACCACCAAAACTGTCTACCTGTCTACCCGAAAAGGGAACTTTAAGAATTAAATGGGGGTCTTGGCTTCAATGCTCTAACGCCTTTGGGTAGGGCACCTATATCCCCGTCCTATTTTTATGGTTTCATTGCACGCTGTCCCTTGTAGTTTTGATAGGCATACACGGCACACATCAAACTACATTTCAGCGGATTAATTCTGGCCTTGTTAACCAGCTGCAATCTCCAGCTCTCCTCCCGACATTTATCGGGGATTATTTTTAACATGCATTTTCTGGATGCCTTCTATGGCCCTTTAGTCTAGTTTGTTGTATTTTGCCGAGGGAGGAGCAGTGGTGTACGCAAGAAGAGAGAAAAATATAAATCCCCCCATGGACCAACATTGGCGTAGCTAAAGGGGGGCCAGGGGGGCCTGGCCCCCCCTGAAGTCCCTCAGGCCCCCCTAAGATATTTTAGGCCTCCCCTACCGACTACTAGTAAAAGAACATGACGCTGAAAATACATACTTTTCTATTATTATTCGTTAAATATTCAAATAAAATAGGTGCATTAAAATTTAAAATCATTCAGATCATGTTTACATTTCAGGAAAATACCCTTGTCTTGCGGAATTAGGCTTTTTCTCTTTAAATTATCGGTAACTTTTCTGCACTTATGCAATTTCCCGAAAATATTTTTGAAATTTAAACATAATTATGCATATTGAATATTTCATACATATTGGCGACATCTTGTAAAATATTATAAAAGTGTAAGTTAAATTTCGCATTTAATAAACACAGCGACCTTTGCCCCTCTGTTTCCGAAATCGGGTTGTAGATGTCGTAAGGTTATAAAAGACCTTTTTAAACTGTTTTTCTAAAATAAATATAATAATCTTTTTAGTTTTTTTGAGGTTAGCGTTTAGTGTCTTATGGAAATTTTCCGATTTTGGTGACAATTTCATATCCATTTTCATATTAAGTTTGCCCACGTCGTTAAATGGAATAAATTCGTCGAGCAATACCGGGAAATTTTTAATATTAATACTTCTGCTCTAAGAGTAAATTGTATTTTTCGGTTAAATCAAACTGTTGGTCATGATTCTATCAAACAACATATAGCAGAAAACACCTATCCAAACCTCTACCAACTTCTTAAAGTTGCGAGTATTCTTGCAATTTCAAGTGCAACTTGCGAGAGGTCTTTCTCTGCCATGAGGAGAGTTTTTAATTGGCTTAGAACAACTGTGACTCAAGAGAGACACTCAGGTTTGTTATTGTTATTCATAGAAAAAGATGTTGAGGTCGACTTAGACAGTGTGGTAGACGCTTTCAGTCAGCGACGTAGAAAACTTTCTTTGTAGAATTGCTGAATTACATACTTCCTGTGTTTACATATAAATAAGTTGGTAAATGTATTATTAAATTTGTTATATTAAAATATTAGAACATTTAATGCGCGTATTTTTTTTTATTCATTGCACACTTTGCACGACTCTTTAAAACCTATGTTTGCTTTTTGTTCAAGATAGACCGGGGCCACGGCCTCCCCTGAAAAGCAAGGCTAGCTACGCCAATGTGGACCAACCAAAAAGATTTAAACACAAAAATAATATGGAATCAATTTAAGTTTTACTACCTTATTAAAATCCCAAAAATCAATAGAAAAACAAATTTTACATAAGTATAAAGCGCTAACAGATAAGAGAAAAAGGAACGAATGGATAAGAAATAAATCAAAATTAAGGGATGTCACAGAGAAGGTAGCAAAATTAAAATGAACATTTGTTGTTCATAAAAAACCCCAAATGAGATGAGCGGAAGATTTGATGAAACATGCGGGAACTAGATGGATGAACACGGCCATAGACAGAGAAGAGTGGAAGATATTGGAGAAGGCATATTTCCAAAGATGGATCGAAGAAGTCTACTAGATTAGACAGATATTATTATAAAAAAATAGGTACATTGTTAAATATTTTTCTCCCCACTAAGGGCAATCTATCCGTATGCCACTGGAGAGGAGAGCGTGCTCTTGGTGACGCTAGCAATAATCAACAAACACTTAAATCGAACTTACTGTTTATCATACGGATTTTCTTTACCGATACGCCTGTTTGACCGACCTTTTATGTCATTCTTGCTTGTCAAACGTACGAATAAAACAAAACAAACATTTTAAACAATAAGTTTTAAACACAGCTGCATCTTTGGACTACTAGATCATGGTGGATAGAATATACCTGTGTTCGGATCTTATAAATATATGTCGAATTATCACGTCACTGGTGGTCCAGCTGATTTTTAGAAACGAAAGTAAGATGTGATATGAACAACTAATATTTTTTGATTTTTTTGAAAACTAAGGCAATTTTCGTACTATTTTTTAGTATATTCTTATAAAATAATATTTTTCAGACATACCAGTCGTTATTTTTTTTAGCCGCTTCATTTCTTTTTACACCAAAACTAAAAATCGAAGAAATGAATATGTTCGTTTCAGCTTCAAAAATTATCCGGTGACATACCTCTTTGTTTACTACCCAATAGTCCTCGGTCCACCTTTGATATTAAACGATCACATTCAGTTTGACATGTAGTTTAAGTTTTGTGTAATAAAAAATAAAGCGGGCGAAAAAAAAATAACGACAATACATCTAGAAAATTACATTTTATATGGATGTACGAGAAAACAGTAGAAAAATGGCCTTAGTTTTCAAAAAATTCAAAAGATATTAGTTGTTCCGTTGTTCATAACAGATCTAACTTTTGTTTACAAAAATCAGCTGGACCACCAGTGACTTCACACACCGGTCTGTCCTATCCACCGTGCTACTAGATGCCTTCGATACATTTTGACATTTGTTAATAAACGTAGGTCATCTTCATTCATTCTTACACGTGACGTTTGAAGGCCCCTTAATTCTCATTGCTTCTTTTTTGGGTAGACAACATTTTGGTTACTGCATATGCGCGAGTTTTACTTGTTTTCGAACATACTCCGTCCCAAGTGCCCAGATGACTTGACAAAAATGCCAATATTTTTGTAAACATGAGTTGATTTGGTAAAAATATATCAAATTGCCGACTAAATCTGTAATTTTTTAAATATAATTCTGCGGGGTATATTGTTGGATATTGCAAAAGGATTTTGACGGCAGTCACGGGCATTTGTGGATTTTTTATGTAAGAAATTGTTTTACTGTATTTAGCTGTAAATATTATAATAAAAGTATGGCCGAGAGTATTTAAAACCTTTTGATTTGATAATTACTATCAGCTTTTCAAAATGTCAAAGCTAATTTTCTACAGTTTCTAGGCTTTTTCTAGATTTCTTAAGATGTTATACAAAATGAGAACAAACAGACAACGGCGACACAGCTGTCCGCTGCCAAACACCTTCAAGCATAAATACTGGTTCCGCAAAATGTAAATAAACAACAAATATGTCGTCCATCCACATAGCAGCTGTATGTCTACAAGACAAGAATCTGCGAATTTGAATTTGCCATTGTTTCCAAACCAAGCTATGAGTGCTTCACAAAACTGAGGCATGCGCAGTTAGCGAAATCCTGTCTATCCGAAATAGAAGAAAACTAAGCGTTAAGAATTAAAAGGGGGCCTGGCTTCAAGCATCGAGTGTAAGAATGCATGGGTATTGGGTCTTTCCTGTATTTATGCTATAAGGCATAGGCGCACCCAGGAGAGAGGCTCGGGGCCTGAGATTTTTTTAGATATTTTTCACATATTTCGTAAATATTATGATAAAATAGCATAATATACGAAATCATGAGACCTCGCCCCCCCCCTCTAAGACATATTCCTGGGTGCACCACTGTCTAAGGTGGTTTTACACCATAAGAGAGTTTATTTTATGCGATGGCGTCTTTTTATTTAAATCAAGGCCAACATAAAAATAGAGGCCACGACCCTGAAAAAATCAGCTGTTCTCCGGGGGCTGAATTTTACATTGCGTCTTATGGGAGGTCAGACGTTTTTTTATGATATTTTCAAAATGGCACTACAGATTTCCGCGAAATTTCAGTGAAATATTCTCAGACACTATCCCGATATTCCACCAAAGTTTGGTAAGGAAGCAACATGATTAAAAGATTAAAATCTTCAAGATTTAGCATTCCTTATTTTGAATTCAAATTACCCGCCATGTACCACATGCCAACTGCTATATTTGACATGTAGTTAACTTTGTCATCTGTGATTGTCATAATCGCTTCTGCTTTAAATTTAATTTTTGTGTGAGCTAATGAAGCGGCTCTGAAAAATTAAGGATTACTATAGATATTAAAAAAATTGTTCTGAAAGAATAAAGTAAAAGCAACCTCAAAACCGGCTTTATTTAAAAAAAAATAAATATTCATGAACCGTCATTCAAACTTCAATATTTTAAAGACAATCAGCTGTGTCGTAACGTGACCATCAAAAAAAAATCAGCCCCGGATGTGACGTCAACGAAGTGGAGGATCGTGGCCCGTCCGTTTTGATAGCCCTGTTTAAATTTCAATTTGAAGAATAATCATTTGAAAAAATATTAAAATGTGAAATTTAACATTTTTGAAAATAAGTTTTCTTGAAGCACAGAGTTAAGAAAACAATCTGTGCAAAGAAAAGAGACGCAAAAAAAAAGAATTTCTTGAAATTAGGCCACTAACTTTCAATGATGCAAGCACGTGTCGAAGCGAAAACATATCACTAACTCCGAGTGGAAAAGACCGCAAATAAAACAAAGTAAGTGGTTAATACACGGAAACGCAATAAACGGGGGGATGTTCCGCTTGATAGAATTCCCTAATGTTATATTAGAAGGCTTGTTGAAGTTGCCTTTTTTTCTTATACCTAGATAAGTAATTGAAAGAAAGAGAGAACTTTCAAAACACAATGAAAAAAAGTAACTTTTTCGCATGATTTTTCGTTTGGAAAGATGTACTTTTTAGCACCATTTTTCCTTTATCGCACGATTTTTTTCCGCACGTCCAAAATGCAAGAATCCTCCTGTTCACAATCGTTTCCAAATGAAAACCTGTCCTCCTACACACAAGTTTCATTTTCAAGAAGTGCTGGTGTACCGATACTACCAGAAGCATCGAAGGAAGAATCTTGTAATGTGTTATCTCTAGTGAAGTTTAGAAAATAAATAAATTGGTAAAAAAATTTTTTTAAGTCACAAGCTTTTATAAAATGCACTAAAAATTAAAAAATATTTTTCTAACATTTTAATATTATCATAATAATAAAAGCGAAGGCCGACTGATGGAAATTTTGACAATGTTAGCACGATAAGATATCCGTATCAATTAAATATCACTATTTGCAAGAATCCATCTAGCAGAAAAATGCAGAGGTACCAAACCCACCCAACCCGACCCAAGATACCCCAGCATTTTTCTGACATAGGTATGGCAATGGCAAAACATTGCGGCACATCAAACATATCTTTGATGACCTGCTATGTTAATATTCTTTAAGTGTTTAGATCACAAATTTAGATTAACTTATGCTTTGATTTGCGGCCATCGCTTTTATTATTATGATAATATTAGAATGTTAGAAAATAATTTTTTAATTTTTAGTGCATTTTATAAAAGCTTGTGACTTAAAAAAAATTTTTACCAATTTATTTTCTACTTTTTAGTCTCAGCTATCTACTCTATTAAATGAGAATATTTGTTCAATAACAGAACAGAAGAGTTTATTTTAGATTATAATGAAATAGCTGATCGTGAGTTGTTTGGAAACTCATTTTTCTATTGGGGGAAGGAGAAGGTGGGGGTAGAGGTAGAAATATATTTCTTGTTTGGGCTGTAATGCCATCGGACCTTTATGCATATACCAAATTTTATAAAAGTCATTTGAAGTGAAGTGTGTCAAAAACGCATTTTTCTATGGAAGGGGGTGGGGGTAGGGGTGGAAGGATATTTTTTTCTTATTGTTGCATTATCATCGGACCACTATGTGTATACTAAATTTTATCCAAATCGGATAACGGGAAGTGTGTCAAAAACACATTTTTCTATAGAGGGGGTGGGGGTAGGGGTGGAAGGATATTTTTTTCCTAATACAGTATTGTCATCGGATCACTATATGTATACCAAGTTTCATCCAAATCGGATACAGAGAACATCTGAAGCTAAATCAGGGCTATCAAAATGGACGGGCCACGATCCTCCACTTTGTTGACGTCACATCCGGGGCTGATTTTTTTTTGATGGTCACGTTACGACACAGCTGATTGAAGTTGGAATGACGGTTCATGGATATTTGATTTTTTTTTAAATAAAGCCGTTTTTGAGATTGTTTTTACTTTATTCTGGCAGAATAATTTTTTTTAAATGTATAGTAAGCCCTAATTTTTCATAGCCGCTTCATTAGCTCACACAAAAATTAAGTTTAAAACAGAAGCGAATGTGACAATCACATATGACAAAGTCAAATACATGTCAAATATATCAGTTGGCATGTGGTGCATGGCGGGTAATTTGAATTCAAAATAAGGAATGCTAAATCTTGAAGATTTTAACCTTTTAATCATGTTGCTTCCTTACAAACCTTTGGTGGAATATCGGGATGGTGTCTGAGAATATTTCACTGAAATTTTGCGGAAATCTGTAGTGCCATTTTGAAAACATCATAAAAAAACGTCTGACCTCCCATAAGACCCAATGTAAAATTCAGCCCCGGGAGAACAGCTGATTTTTTCAGGGTCGTGGCCTCTATTTTTGTGTTGGCCTTGGCTAAATAAAAGCTTGTAAAATTGCACTAAATAGCTATACGAATTTAACAAAATCTCAACAATAATAAAGTAAATATTTTGTCGATGACTTTACTAAAAACTTATCACTGACCGAACAGACCAATTTTCCCTTCCTGTATTCAGTTGGCACATGAATACAACGCGGGTGCTAATAGCTCTGTAAATATTGAATTTTCCGGACCCCTACAGTGTTTTTCATGTGTGGGGAAAGTTGATAAAGTAATTTGAGATATTATGCTTCGTAAATTTTTGACGAATTAAATCTACACCAAACTCTTAGGAACATTTTTGTCAAAAAAAAGTCCCACGAAAAAATGCGTCGGTTCAGGGCCTTTCTTGGGGCTCACAAGAGTGCATATCAAGTCAGTACTAGCAAGGTGTATCCAGAAAGGGATATTAATGGAATGAACCGATACGGGAAACGTCAGTCAGGCGTAGGCGTCTCTGAAGTCTCGTAGGGAGTGGTTGCTCCGTAGAACACGAAAAGAGAGAGTCCTACCAGTACACTTGGCGATGAGAGATGAGGAGATGAGAGTAAAGAAGGACAAGATGATGTTGGGCCGATGACGAGACCTCGGCACATTTCCCCAAATCATGTGAATGATACAGAGGCAACAAGAGAGGTTTTATTCAAAGGGGAAGCCTTTGAGATGGGGGTCCTTCTGAATCTGAGGTGACCCAATATTCTGGCCTTGTAATAGAAGACCGGCAGATTCCCCTACGAAGAAAATTAGATGGATGCTGGGACGGACACGAAAAGACCTCGGACTGCTGATAGGTACTCTAACCGGACATAACCGGTTGAGGAGGCACATGACATGTATAGGAGTCGAGAATGACCCTACCTGCCCAGCCTGTGGACAGGAAGAAGAGACATCAAGACACCTCGTGGCAGAATGCGAGGCCTACGCAAGGATGAGACAACAGGCACTCGGAGCGCCAACTCTGAGCGAGGAAGAACTGCACATGCTCAAATGGGCAGACTTACTGGACTTTGTAAAGAGAACAGGAAGGCCCAATGAGTTACCCAACAATCAAAGGGAAGTGCAGAGAGTGGGTTAAGGGACAGACTTGGGGCATGGCAAAAAGGGCCTACTCTGGCCTACTTGTCAGACCTGCGGGTCAACCCCCCCACCACTACTACTACAGAGGGTATGCCCGGGGGTTGGCGAAAAGGGCTCCAGGGCTAGAGCCTAACCTACACTACTACTAGTATAGTTAGCATATTGTACTCACCTGGTGGGTACGGAGAAACAGCTTGGAGATTACCCATCCCAAAAGGTAACATCGGCCTCAGCGGATAGTTGGGCCACGCCGCCGCCATATTTAACGAGGAAAATATGCTGCTGCTCGTTGTTTGTCCTTGCAATCGGCACTCGCCTCGACAATCGAACGATTGACAAGCTGGACAACGTTGGCTTGCGCTTGCGTGGAGTGGGGCGCCTGCGTGTTGACTAGCGTGAGTCGCGCCTGCGCCAGCGACCGCCTGCTGGCTGCTTTGGCCGCTCGACGGTTCTACCTCTTGGGGTGTAATTTTGAGGCCGTTTGATGTAACTGAAACAATGAAATTATTTATTAACACAATTAAATTAGACACTTAACACAAAACGCGAAAGGGGACTGTTTAGTAAAAACGTAAAGTTTACTGCCCGTAAATAAAAACAAAAAAATTTTCTTTGGTAAGCGAGTATGGAAAGATTTTGTTTCTCTTGTATTTATCGGTGGGAAGCTTTTAAATAAAAAGTGAGTACAAGACAAGAGGTGCATCTGCTTTATGTCGATTTGCAGAAGGCATATGATAGTATACCACTAAATCTACTTGGGAAAGCGTTGGAAAACACAAACATAAGCGTACAACTAATTAAGGCCATCAAAGAGTTCTACCGCAATAGTAAGGCAAAAGTTAAAATAAAAGCAAAACTAACCAAAGGCTTTCAAGTAAATAAAAGTCTTAAACAAGGTTGCTGTATCTCGCCTACGCTCTTCAAGATATACTTGGAACAAGTCCTTAAAGTGTGGAAGAGAAAATGCCAAAACATGGGAATTCCGTTGGACGAAACCACCTTATATACTTTATGTTTCGCCGATGATCAGATAGTAGTGGCTCAGGATTATGACGACCTCGAATATATGACACGAAAACTAATAGAAGAATACAATAAGTGGGGACTAGAGGTTAATCTCAATAAGACGGAGTATATGTGTATCGGTGGAACGAAGCAGGATCTAATCTTAAATACCGGGCAGCGAATTCAGTCCTGTGATGAGTATAAATACTTAGGTCTAAAAATTACAGCTGACGGAACACTAGATAAAGCTATAAAAGATCGAAACTTACAAGGAAAAAAAGCAATAACTTTATTAAATGGAATAATTTGGGACCAAAGTATATCAAAATATAACAAAAAGCTTATATATAACACCATTGTAAAAAGTATTATTACATACGGCTCAGAAGTCTGGCCAATCAAGGATAGAACAGAAAAAATGCTTTCCGCTACGGAGATGGGCTATTGGAGAAGAGCAGCAGGGAAATCAAAAAGAGAAAGAGTTACAAATCAAAGAATAAGAGAAATTATGATAGTGGGTGAACGTACTTTAGTGTGATATAAGAACAAAGCAAGTGGTGTGGTACGGACATGTACAAGGAATGAATGATGAAAGACTACCTAAACAAATACTACAATGGAAACCAACTGACCGAAGAAAACGAGGACGGCCAAGGAGAAGCTGGAGAGAAGGAATAGACAGGCCTAGATGATGAATTATGGGCAAACAGAAAGGAGTGGCTATCGGAAGACGTAGAACGTTGTGAAACCGATAAATATATATAAAAAATTACATGATATAAATTGCAAAATTATGAAAAAAAATTTCTGTGTGTGATTACCACGTGTCTGTGCTAAGTGAGTACCTCCTGGATTTAAATAGTGTTGTGCAGTTGTAGGAGACATAACATTTTATACCCCATTTAAGTGAAGAAAATTTAAACCTTATAGATGGAGATTATCTATATTATTTCACTTGGTTACCTTTCTTAGTAGAAGCGTATTCAGTATATAGGATTAAAAAAGTATTTACCAGTTTTAACAAAATTTTTGTCTGCTTACAACAATAGCTGCCGGAACCGCTCTTTTGAGGATTATGTTTAAATATTTTAGAGTTTTCTAGGAAAATAAGTAGATGCACAGAGAAATACAAACAGTTGCTTTGTAAAAGTAAAATTAAAGACATATTATTCTAAGTATATTGGGTGTTATAAAAAGAAGTTAAAACTACTTTTAAAAAAAACTTTTTGTTTTCTATACCACTAGCATACGCAGTAATATCCTGTCTGGCCAGAATAAAATGAGGCGCAAAATAGATGGCTCAACTCAGTCTATAGCTCTGTTTATAGCAGTTTTGTCTTACTTGTGGTCTTCATTTTTAGTAAATTTACCAAAAACAAAATATTAATATTACAAGAAAAAATGGTACTCGTCCAGTACGTTTAACGAAATCGACCCAAGCCCGTTCATAATTCACACCCTTTCATTGGTTTTCTGTTGTTACCGCTAGCTAAACACGAATCCGGCCCGCTCACAATTCATACCCTTTTATTGGGCTTCTATTGTTATCGCTGGACTCAAAAGAAGCATTGGCGTATCATTTAATCTTTTTTAATTTTTTAATAAAACAGTGTGGAGTTTCAATTTTGAAGATATTACGAATAGTTTTGGATTTTTGTAATTTTTAAAAAGTCAATTGGTACCTATTTTTTTAGGTTTCTAGATTCTAATGAAATAGGTAGGTACTTATATAATATAATAAGTATAAACGTTTTGAAAAAATATTTCTTTTTAAGAAAAATAAGGTATGAAGTTTTTCAGCAAAAAAAAGGCTTAGAAGGAATAAAATATAAAGTTATTAACTAATAATGATTAATTTAAAAAATATTGCACGCCACTGGACAGAGAAAGATAGCGCTAATTAAATCCATCTCTTTTGCGCCTCCTTTTATTGTGTTTATGTGGAAATAGTCCAAACAATTCTTTGATTTGGGGGGAGTCCGCTCAAATCTATACCATACTATAGGTAGGATTAATTATAAAATTGGAAAAAAAGTGAAGAAAAATTTGACATTGCTGGATGATTTATTAAAAAAACAACATTGGTCTAAGTAATCCCTAGAAAGTTTTGACTAAATATATCCAATGCCCAGTGTAAAAAATTGTCACTTCTGTGCCTTGTGCGTAGGACTAAACGAATTTGGTTCCTTACACTTGTGAAAATACCTCACTATAATAAGATGTTAAAACATCTTTTTGTTTGGCAGTTGTGGTTAAAAAATTCCCTTCGCTTTTGAGGAAATATTTTTGTCAAAAATGGATGTTTTATCACCCCATATAAGAAAAAAAAGTTTGACAGGTTGAGAATAATTCATTGGGTCATGCTTCTGTAATGAAAACGCTGCCTTTTTCATTTATTTTTAAAATATATAAAAGTAAAATCACAGATTTTTTTGCGATTTTATTACAGGGTAAATTTTGAAAGCCGAAATTGCTTTTTTTTAAATAATCTTTTTCGGCTTGCCCAAACTCTATAAAGCAACAAAGTAGTTACGGAATTTTGAAAAACGTCGAATTTGCCACTCATGTATAGATCATCAAAATTCTACCTTACTTCCAGACATGCTGCAAAGCTGAAATTTGGCAGACTGATAGAAATTATAATCAAACCCTTGGAAAAATTTCAAAGATCAAAATTTTAATTTACGCCCCTCTCCTATACATGTTAGTATGGGTAAAAGTAACATTGCACACTTCAAGAAACGCTAGAAAACTGAGTTTTGACAGACTGATAGGAACTATGATAAAACTAAAATTAAAAAACCCCAAAATTTTAATTTACTTCCCTCCCCTATACAAGCAAAATTTTTTTAAAGTAATATTGTTGACTTCAGGAAACGCTAAAAAACCAAAGCAACATTTTACAAAACATTTCCACACTAAGACCCTTTAGTTTTGATATTTATTTTGGAGAACTTGGCTATACTTTTATCTCAATTGTTTTTAAGGAATTAAGGCCGCTTGACATGGAGCAATAGACATGCAGTTGCATGCAAGATTAGATTAGGGTACCTGATATGACATCTATTGTATAAACAAACAAACATGTCATTCAGGGACACTAATCTTGCATGCAACTGCGAGTGTATTTCTCCATGTCAAGCGGCCTTTACCTTTGTCGCGCACTTGCCTTTTATTACATGAAATATTTCTGTTCCTATATGACCTTAAATATTTTTGTTACCTTTATGTGTGGCCGATAATCCGTTACTTTTCTCTATTAATTTCACTCAATCACTAACATCACCACTATCGTAATCATTCGAAAGTTTATACAAAGTTTCTAATCAATTAATTGTTTCAAAGCTACCTATATATCACTTTCGCGGATACTTAAAACTTTGCCCGAATATTAAAGAAACGTCTCGATATCAGAAATCCCTTTAAATCTAGGATAATCTATTCTTAACTGTGTCTCTCTTTCGAGCGATCTAAAGTCAAACTAACCAAGAGTGAAGAATTCGATTGTTAATTTTGCTTATTTCATCCTCTTAGGGCTCAGGTAGATGGAATCTTGCTAATAATTGAAAAGGGATTGGTTTTTCTAAAGGGAGGGGGCGGCTTAAGCCTAGCCCAAAATATTATGATCCATAGTTTGGTAAATGATCGGTGATAATTTGGGTAATTCAGGTAATTTTCGAAATAAAAGATAATAATCGATAATAAAACTGGGATAGTTTTACTAAAAACTATGTAACTCTAAATTATAATATTAGCATAACAAAAATATTTCATTAAAAAAAGCCTAGTACGCAAAAATGGCATTCCGTAGAAAGAACTGAATAAAAGTAAAGTCAAGTTCTCCAATATAAATTTTAAAATAAAAGGTTGTTATTAGTTTAGAAATGCTTTTTTAAGCTTTGCTATTACAACAAAACTTCTTTATGTTCAATTTAGCACTGTACCTAAGAGTCATTTGTAGCCGTAATAGCCTAGTTTAGAAAAACATTTCCAAACTAGTAAGAACCTTTCATTTTGAAATTTGTATTGGAGAACTTGGCTTTACTTTTACCTTAATTCTTTTTATGGAATACCATTTTCGAGTACTTTGCTTTTTTTACATTAAACGTTTTTGTTATGATGTACTTCTTTTTTAAAGGATTTGAATAATATTTAAGTAGTAAAATATGCGAAATATTGTTCAAAACTTTTGCAATGCCTTAATAAAATTTTTGAGGTTTTTTTAATTTTTTCCTTATTGTTTTATTATAGTTCCTGTAAGCCTTCTAAAGCTCAGCTCTCTACATAAGTTTACATTTATAGGGGAGTGAAGTAAATTAAAATTTTGCTGTTTTTAAATGTTTTCCTATATAGGCTGATATGTTTCAAGAAAAGATGGTACAGCAGTTTACACGAACTTAGCAAGGCAATGCCGCCGGCGCCGTGCCCCCAGATGCCAAATTAGGGAGGTAAATAGCTCTGACTTCAGCGTCTGTAGCATTAGGGAATTTCTGAAATTGATTTGTACAAAATTACCCAAAAGTTAAACTACGACCAGAATGCAACAAAGAATTATTTACTATTTTTTAAATCGATCGGATAACAAGCAATATTTGTATATTAAAGGCATGTCCTTTTTTGTCCGTCTCAACAGGGATATTTAAAGACCCAAGAAACCGGAAAATATTTTTACCAGTCTCTCTTTTAGTCAAGATGGTCTTGACTTGTTATTTAGACAGTGATTCCCCGAGCCCCCCCCCCCCCCATGGGTGCACACTTGAAAGTAGATATTTTAACATTTTCTTCGATATGACCATACTTAGTTTCCTTGATACATCCACAGTCCATAACTATATCATGCTGGATTTATCTCTAATAGTACTTGAAGATTTTATAGCATATCAGTGTTGTAACGTTGTAGGTAATCATCGCATCCGTATATCGTAGGTTGTTCCAATATTTATTACTAAAAGGTGTTGTAAATTTTATTGGCATTTAAAAGATAATTATATTAAATAATTTTTGGACAGTAGTCGTTTTGTCGAAAAGAACTTTAATTTTTACTTTTATTACACTTTCTATTGAGGTGCAAATGAACGAATTATAAAGTTAATTTTTATTTGGTGCTGTAAAACCCACTTAAGTAGCTTTTATGGCGTTTTGCCTTATAGTGAATTGGGATTTTGGCAGATTGTGGTAGACCAAAGCGATTATTTTGAATATTTGGGTGGTTTGCTGAAGTACCTAACGTCTTAGACAAGATTTATGGTTTTTTCTGACTTAATAAGTATAATTTTATAAAATAAAAATAAAAAATAGACCCAAAGTTGCAAAAGTTGCTTCATATTGATTAAAAGTTTGAAGTTTTGGCTTTTTTGGACAATATTTATTATTGAAAACTCTACATCATTGTTGATGTATTATTGAAAACTCTACATCATTGTTGATGTAGAGTTTTCAATAATAAATATTGTCCAAAAAAGCCAAAACTTCAAACTTTTAATTAATTCAGAAAGTGGACGTGATCAAAAAAATTTCATATTGATTTTTTAATTTGATATTTTTTTTTCCCTTCGTATCCCGCGCAGCAATAGCTAGAAAAGATATTATTTTCGACAAAAAAATTTGAATTTGTACATACAAAAAATAAAAAATCGTCTTCTCCACTAGTGCTCCACCCTGTCTCCCCTTTGCTCCACCCTCTCACCCCTTTGCTCCTTGTCGCACATGCGAGATCCCCCCTGCTGATGAAACTTTTTAGGTTCGATGCATGAAGAGATGGTGGAGCACTAGTGGAGAAGACGATTTTTTATTTTTTGTATTTACAATACTCCACTTTGAGAAATGGATTAGTTTTCAATTTGTATTTGTATTTTGACTGATCTCAGCAATATCAGCGTGATGTCTGTCTGTGTGTGTGTGTAAAAAGTGTGTTTTAAAAGTATTATTTAACCAATTTTACCTTAAAACAATCAACTTTACTTTCAACTTTTCTTGTTGTATCGATTTCTTTTAAATATTTCTTTTGTATTTAAAACATTTTTGCCTGTGGCGCATGTCGCCTGCGAGCATTTATAAAATTTTCGTTTTTAGTTTAAAAGGCATTACTACTCATAATTATGATATTTGTCTCGAAAAGGTACTAAATGAGCTCTACGGAACTACATTTGAGGCTCAATACCACCTCTGCCGCCCCCTAAGGTCTCGACCACCCCCCCCCCCCCCGCGTCCTATAACCACGCTGCATTCACTGTGGTCTACCATTACTTTTGTTAGAGTTAGACTAAAAATGCATTTTAAAAAAAACTTAAAATTAAATAAAAGCTTACCACTAGATTGGTAAACTGTGGTGTAAAAAAATTGACTTTAGAGAATATGAAACGAAACTCAATAACAAGAATAATAATACTTTAAAATTATCTTTGTTTGTAATAGTAAGTTAATGAATTATTTACATTTAGGAACAAGCAGAATTTCAAGGTATTATTCTGGTTGTCTAACACCCCGCTTGATGAATGCACTTACATAAAACTGAAAAGTTGACCTTTTGTAAACCAAGTAGCGGATTATACTGATATTTTAGCTAAACTGGCAACGTTGGTCTATTCCCCCATGCAATCCTTATGGCCCATACAAAAATTCTACCCCTAGATAGAAGGCTGGTCACACGGTTTTAACTTTGTATTAAGACCAACAATTTTCTTTTTAAAACAAGAACCCACCTATCCCACCTTGTTTATATTGCAATATTTTTTTTATAAACTTATAGATACGTAACAAATAGTATTTTTAACAAACATAATTTCAACTTTTGTTAGGTGGGCCCAATCCGCCAAATTCGTCGATTTTCAATAGTAGAAGGCAATTTTGAAATCGAATAAAAAGCATATTACAAGCTCCCTAATCTGGCGAAATTCTTTTTAAAACAAGAACCCACCTATCCCACCTTGTTTAATTTGCAATATTTTTTTTATAAACTTATAGATACGGAACAAATAGTATTTTTAACAAACATAATTTCAACTTTAGTTAGGTGGGCCCAATCCGCCAAATTCGTCGATTTTCAATAGTAGAAGGCAATTTTGAAATCGAATAAAAAGCATATTACAAGCTCCCTAATCTGGCGAAATTCTTTTTAAAACAAGAACCCACCTATCCCACCTTGTTTAATTTGCAATATTTTTTTTATAAACTTATAGATACGTAACAAATAGTATTTTTAACAAACATAATTTCAACTTTTGGTAGGTGGGCCCAATCCGCCAAATTCGTCGATTTTCAATAGTAGGGGGCAATTTTGAAAACGAATAAAAAGCATATTACAAGCTGCCTAATCTGGCGAAACTCTTTTCAAAACAAGAACCCACCTATCCCACCTTATTTAATTTGCAATATATTTTTTAAAAACTTATAGATACGTAACAAATAGTATTTTTAACAAACATAATTTCAACTTTTGTTAGGTGGGCCCAATCCGCCAAATTCGTCGATTTTCAATAGTAGAAGGCAATTTTGAAATCGAATAAAAAGCATATTACAAGCCCCCTAATCTGGCCAAATTCTTTTTAAAACAAGAACCCACCTATCCCACCTTGTTTAATTTGCAATATTTTTTTTATAGACTTATAGATACGTAACAAATAGTATTTTTAACAAACATAATTTCAACGTTTGTTTCAATAGTAGGGGCAATTTTGAAAACGAATAAAAAGCATATTACAAGCTCCCTAATCTGGCGAAATTCTTTGCGAAACAAGAACCCACCTATCCCACCTTATTTAATTTGCAATATTTTTTTTATAAACTTATAGATACGTAACAAATAGTATTTTTAACAAACATAATTTCAACTTTTGTTAGGTGGGCCCAATCCGCCAAATTCGTCGATTTTCAATAGTAGAAGGCAATTTTGAAATCGAATAAAAAGCATAATGCAAGCTCCCTAATCTGGCAAAATTAACCCCTAACAGAGTTCTAAAACTGAACATTCAATGGGCGGTTTCTGCGGTAATAAAACTACGGGGGCCGTATTGCAACTTTTGCACTTTCAATAAGTATAATTACGGGATTTTCAATGCAAAAATCTAACTGAACAATAGCAGATTGGAGCTTTTCTTTGGCCCTGTGTAAAGTCAAGTGTTTAAATTCTTGACTTAAGTATGAAGGGTTGGATTCGATTTAAACACAAAGGATTATCAGGATTTAATCACTGGCTTTCGGAATTTACATTTGGTATTAGTTTAGAAATACCTACTCAATAATTTTTCTATCCACAAGGTTTTCTTTTCTTTTTATATAAAAAAATTCTATTTATTATCAATTTTTAACTGACAAAATTTTAATTGACATTAAGTATGAATGGCTTAGGTGCTAAAGTCCCCCCAGAGCCACTGTATATTGAACCCTAAAACATGATTTTTCCCCAATAATCCAGATCTGGGGGCACGGCACTGCCCCGCCAAGTCCGCGCGGAAACTGCTGTACTATCTTTTCTTGAAACATTTCAGCCTATATTTGAGCTATCTAAAACTCTACTTCAGCATGAGCTACGAAACTCACACTTTGCACAGTCGTAGATCTTCCATAAAGTTGTAAAGTAGTTACGAAATTTCAAAAACCGTCGAAATTGTTAATCAATCATCTCGCACACCCGCTAAAAAAAGAGTCACAACTCAAAAATCGCCGTTATTGAGATAAACCTGCCGCCATCATCGAAATAACTTGTACTTTCTTCCGTAAAAGCGTCACATTTATGTTTGGACAATTCACCGCGAAATGGCGATGGGACCCTTTTATTTTGTCCAGTTTAGCTGAGGATGCGTTCCTTTACAGTGTCACTTTTGACTTTATAACAGCGTGAACGTGGAGTTTCATCCTGAAAAGAGTCACTATTCGAGTTTTGAAGGTTTTCGTGTGAACTATTAGTTAAATCTGACTCATATAACAAGTAAAATACTGTTCTTTTTTGTGTTGTGACTGTTTTTTCGAATTGTTCAGTGTACTCAGAATTAAGGAGAATAAGAAAAAAATCTTTTGAATTTATTTTGAACATTCCTAGTTGTTATTCAGCATTTTATAACTCGTTGTAAAAATAAATACAAAGTTTCTTCTTTATTTGTTTTCTTTTTTTATATTATTTACCATCCTGCGTGACATCCTGATTTACAACGTCATGATGCCTTGTTCTAAAAAAGTGTCACAATATCGGGTTCTTGTCTTTTTTTTAACTAAAAACGACAAAAAATTTTTTTCTGAGAAACGTACTGCACTAATTACCTTGAGTTAATAGATTCCTGTTGATATAAAATAACATGTTGACTCGTAATTTGTCATGTAAGTGAAAAATGAATCTCTCTAATGAACTAAATTCTTTAACAGCGATTTTCTCAAAACAATGGTTTTTGAGTTGTGACTATTTTTTAGCGGGGGTGCGATGTATAGATCATCAAAATTCTACTGTACTTCCAGACATGCGACAAAGCCGAAATTTGGCACACTGATAGAAATTGTGACCAAACCTTTGAAAAAAAGACCCCAAAATTCTAATTCACTCACTTCCAGAAGCGCTAGAGAGCTGAGCTTTGGTAGGCCGATAGGAACTATAATAGAGTATTAAAAAACCCCAAATTTTAACTAACTTTCTTCCATGGGCGTAGTCAGGGTAGGGCAGATTGGGGCACTTGCCCCACCCTGGTTTGTCACCTGCCCCATCTTGGCTTTAGCTCATTTAGTAAGACGTTTTATTAAGGTTTATTCGCAAGCCCCGCAAGTTAATATTAAATTAAGTTTAGGTTATTTGATTGTACATTTTTTTGCTTTCTTACCCCACCCTGAGCGAGACCCTGACTATGCCCATGCTTCCTTCCCTTATAAAAATAAAGTTATGTAAAAGAAACATTCTCCACTTCCAGAAACGCTAGAGAGCTAAGCTTTGGCAGACTGATAAGAAATATGATAAAACTATAGAAAAAATTTAAAAATCCCAAAATTAAAAAATTTTTCTCTCCTCTATAAATGTAGAGTTATGTAAAAGTAACATTGCACACTTCCAGAAATGCTAGAGAGCTGAGATTTTGAAGGCGGATAGGAACTATGATAAAACCATATAGGAAAGTTAAAAAACCACAAATTTTAAGTAACTTCCCTCCCCTATAAATGTAAAGTTATGTAAAAGTAACATTGTCCACTTTCAGAAACGCTAAAGAGCCGAGCTTTGGCAGACTGATAGGAACTATGATAAAACTATAGGAAAAAATTTAAAAACACCAAAATTTTAATTTACTTTCCTTCCCTAAAAACGTAAAGTTATGTAAAAGTAACATTGCCCACTTCCAGGAACGCTAGATAGGTAGGTAGGCAAAATAGTCAAGTTTTTACAAAAATAAAAATAAAAGCATGATGGAGTTTTAAATCGCTTAAAGTGAAAATTAAAACATAAAGATAACATATCTAGCCAACTTAATTCCAAATGACGAACGCAATGGTGCAGTGGCGCACCCAGGAATATGTTTCGGGGGGGCCAAGGCCTCTTGGGGGGGCCCGAGACCTCATCATGTCGTATTTTATACAATTTTATCTTTTTATTCATGAAATATGTGGAAAATATTTTAAAAAATCTTGGGCTTGGAGGGGGGCCGGGCCTTAGCCAGTTTTTCATTTAATTGCATCGAAACTAGGACGTTCAAAGTGAAAATCTGAACGGTACAAGGTCCAATGCACTTGGTATCCTTAATGTTTTTCACAATTAATTACTACTACTACTATGTCGGTTTAGAACGTTTTTCTACGTTGTCCGACGCCTATTCTCCATCTCCTTCGATTCTGACAGTCATCTTCCGTCAGGTTTTTTTGACTCATTGATTTTTGGATTGACTGTTGCCATTCCAGTTTAGGACGCTCTCTTTTTCTGCGCCCTATTGGTTGCCAGTCTAGGACCTTTCGTCGCTCATCCGTTGTACACGGCCGTACCATATCAGTTGCCTTTTAGTAATGTCATCCGTTATGCTTCCCTCGATTCCCATTCTTTCTTTTATGTTCTCATTTCTTATATGATCTGTTCTAGATATTCTCAATGGTCTTCTTATTGCATCCATTTCGACACTTTCCATTTTTGCTTTGTATTTTTCTGTTACGTTAGTCTCTATTCCATACAACAGCGTGCTTTTCACCAGTGTTTCATATATGTTAAATTTTACATTCTTTTTTATCTCTCTGCTCCATAAAATACTGTTAAGACAACCAATAACCTTTTTTGCTTTTACTATTCTTTTTTCCAGTTCTTTACAGTCTGTTCCCGTCTTATCAAATGTGACACATTGTTTGTCCAGTATCCAGTTCCAATTTACTTGATTCGTTTCCAATACATAAGTACTGTGTCTTGTCTGCGTTCACTGTTAAACCCAATTAATGTAATTACAAAACCATATATAAAAAATACTTAATTGTAAATAAAAAACAATGCAAACAAGCCCACATTTAGATGAATATCATATAAAGCTTTAAGCATGCGAAACGCACACGCGTCAGTCTTTTATAAATGAAGCAAACATTCAAGTTCATCCTGATTATCCTGATTATCCGAAATAAGTCGTCTATAATCGCAAATAATTCCGGTATAGGTAACTGGTCGTATTTATTTAGCGGTTATTTTAATACGGTGAGTACCTTTGTTTGCTTAGACGATCATGTTCGTTAATGCCCCATAATCCACTTACTTTAAATGTTTCGAATCAGTTTGGTAATCTATCACGCTTTCATTGGTTTCTTAATTTTTTTAGCACTTTAAGAATAGAATAAATAAGTATTACACATTGAGTTGTATAAAGCCCTGAAAGGGCTTTAGAGACGGAAAGACAAGGCATTTTTTATTGACCCTATCGAATTTGGTTTATAACGGCGGGTATTTCTTTTACAATAAAAACAGAGATAGACATTATTGAACATGTGAAACGGACAAAGATAGGCTGATTTTGCATGCTAATAATACCCTAGATAATATATG
Organism: Aspidapion aeneum; assembly: GCA_963576565.1. Taxonomy (NCBI): domain Eukaryota; kingdom Metazoa; phylum Arthropoda; class Insecta; order Coleoptera; family Brentidae; genus Aspidapion; species Aspidapion aeneum. The sequence goes on along the minus strand of OY755043.1, from coordinate 3,282,394 downwards.
GGTAAGTACCCGAGTGCGAGATAAATTTTATCTCTTTCACACTGACGGCATAAGTGCGACAGAAAAGCAGCTGGCTACCTTTAATCCACCTGCCGTATTTTAAATGATTCTACCTGCTAGTGAATTTATACAGGGAAAACTGATAGACAATGTTGTCTAAGTACGGAAATGATTTTTTTTGAATTTTGTGCGGGAATATTACAAAAAGAAATCTTAAAACGTTTAAAAACAAGTTTAGAAGTAACTATTTGAGTTCAAACATGGTCCAAAATTGTTTTTTGTGCAAAAGAAGAAAAAAAAATCCATAAAAAAACAACATTTCATGGGTAAGTCGTCTTGACGGATAGTTTTTGCTAAAACACGAGAAAGTTCAGTAGCGTCACGATAGATAGTTTTTTCTGCGACCGTGCGATTTTACCCTCACACATTTTGATTCAGAAAGTGTCACTTCCCCGCACTTTTTTGTGCATTGCATGAAAATTAACAAAAAGTATTTGATTTTCTTAAAAATGATTTTTTTTTAAATGCTTACATACCGATTTTTATCGTGGTTTTTGTTTTTTCGAACCAAACGTTTGACATGTCACGGTCGAGTTTCATACATCTTGATGAATTGTTACACACACTGATCTATGTTTTTATAAATTTCGATAAATTTAATGTTTTTTGCGGACTTTACAGTAATTTTAAGTTAAATTTTGGTCTTTCATCGCGAAAGTATATATTTATTATTATATGACCACCACGACCGGTCTACAGGCCGGTATCATATGTTTATGTCCTTCTAATGTCATTTGACTATCATGCTGTCTTACTTAATAAGGTCACTTAGTTTAATTAATAATTTTGTCCTACATACTATAAAAGAAGAATAGAAACCAACAAAAAATTTGTGTCACTTCGATTACCCATTTTCTTTGATTGCGATGGATTAGGGTGACCAGATTACGGTTTATTAGGGTGCCCAGAGTGCGCAAAAAAAGATTTTGAAAAATTTCCCTAAAAAAATTGAAGACCAAATACTCACTCGCCACTCAATGTTTATGGTCGCATACACTAATCCTAACTCGATTTCCGACGATTATGGACAATGGTTACCCCCTGGACATAAACAACTTTTACTATATTTATTAACAATAGGTAGGTTAGGTTTGGTTAGGTTGGGTTAGGTTGGGTTAGGTTGGGTTAGGTTGGGTTAGGTTGGGTTAGGTTGGGTTAGGTTGGGTTAGGTTGGGTTAGGTTGGGTTAGGTTGGGTTAGGTTGGGTTAGGTTGGGTTAGGTTGGGTTAGGTTGGGTTAGGTTGGGTTAGGTTGGGTTAGGTTGGGTTAGGTTGGGTTAGGTTGGGTTAGGTTGGGTTAGGTTATGTTAGGTTGGGTTAGGTTGGGTTAGGTTGGGTTAGGTTGGGTTAGGTTGGGTTAGGTTGGGTTAGGTTGGGTTAGGTTGGGTTAGGTTGGGTTAGGTTGGGTTAGGTTGGGTTAGGTTGGGTTAGGTTGGGTTAGGTTGGGTTAGGTTGGGTTAGGTTGGGTTAGGTTGGGTTAGGTTGGGTTAGGTTGGGTTAGGTTGGGTTAGGTTGGGTTAGGTTGGGTTAGGTTGGGTTAGGTTGGGTTAGGTTGGGTTAGGTTGGGTTAGGTTGGGTTAGGTTGGGTTAGGTTGGGTTAGGTTGGGTTAGGTTGGGTTGGGTTAGGTTGGGTTGGGTTAGGTTGGGTTAGGTTGGGTTAGGTTGGGTTAGGTTGGGTTAGGTTGGGTTAGGTTGGGTTAGGTTGGGTTGGGTTAGGTTGGGTTAGGTTGGGTTAGGTTGGGTTAGGTTGGGTTAGGTTGGGTTAGGTTGGGTTAGGTTGGGTTAGGTTGGGTTATGTTGGGTTAGGTTGGGTTAGGTTCCGCTAGGATTGTTTAGGTTAGGTTTAGCTATATTCGGTTAGGTTCGGTTCAGTTTAAGCAAATCGAACCGAACCAAACCGAACCGTTAGATTCGGTTTGATTTGGTTCATTTCGATACGGATGGGTTCAGTTTGCTTTTGTTCAGTAAGACCTTCGATAAATTTTAAAAAAGTAAATAATTATTAATTTTTAGTGTTTTAAGGAATAAAAATTGATATAATGTTCAATTAAACTAATTTTTATTTGTAAAAATGTAGGAATCATAATTTTCTTGATTTTGTTTTGAATTTCATGCTTTTTTAAAAATTGTGCATTTTCATAAAAGGACCAAAAAAACTGACCCGATTTGGATCAGTGACCTTAGTTATTTCAAGTTTTTGTTGACAGCTGATAGACGTCAGGGACCGTTTTGTTTCAGTTTGAAATGAGAAAATGCTTCTTTTGTAGCAATTTGTATGGGTTTTAATGGGGTATTAAGAATGTTTCAATTTCAATTTTTTTAACAAAATCAACGATAGTCCGCAATTTTTTTTTTAGAAATCACTATAAAATGGTCTAAAATTATCATTTTTCAAAAAACTTCGTAGTTTTAAGAAAGGTGGTAAAACGTACCAGACCCCTGAAATGTGTTGCAGTCTAGGGCAACTGGGCGCCGCCAACTCGGCGCCACCAACTGGGCGGCAGGCCAACTGGGCGCCGGGCCAACTTGACGCCGAGCCAACTGGGCGCCGGACTAAAATATTTTTTCTTGATAAAATGTGCAGATGAAAAACAACCTTAAAAAAATTAAAGTGGCGGATCCAAAATGGCGGACTTTCTTATTTATGCATCGATATGTATCGAATATGGAACTTGGCGGTGTTTCAAGTCGCAGAACACTACACCTACCAAATTTCAACACTCGACTTAATAGATGTTGAAAGTTTTGTATAAATAACATATTTATTTTGTTTTTATCTGCACATTTTATCGAAAAAAAAATAGTCCGGCGCTGAGTTGGCCCGGCGCCCATTATGCCCGGCGTGCCCGGCGTGGCGCCCTGTTGGCGGCGCCGAGTTGGCCCGGCGCCCGGTTGTCCCATTTCGAATTGAAATTTTTAGTTCCGAAATTTCATCTGACTCGAGCATAACTTGTAGTCCACCCAAGAAAAGAAGAGTTGAAGAAGACCCTTGTTCAAAGAAAGAAAATATTTTACCTGGAAGGTACAACATTTGTAAAGTTCTAAGATGAAAACAATAATTTTAATACATCCACTGCACTTAGCATGCTTAGAAATTCTTTTTACTCTTTTTTTTTACTGAAGAGAATTTTGTAAACACACACAAGTAAGTATTCATGAATTATTTATTATTCAAACAGAAAATTGTTGATAAAAAAATTCTAGTGGAATTCAAAATTTTTATTTTGCGCCGCCACTGCCCTTTTTTATCCAAGACAAGCAAATAGAATATTTTTGCGATGTTGCATGTTTCCGGACTCACCAAACCGAAATTCTATTTTCATCCCTATTTTGCTCATTAAATTCTTACTTGTATTTGGTCAATTGCCATAAAAGCTTGATATAATGGCAATTTTGGCCCATGCCGGGTCTACCCGTAGGGTATAGAAGTCAATGGTATTACACTTTATTTTCACACGTTGACTGTTTCCTCTGGCAACTGAAATCTTTGTCCACGCAGTCCATTTTTGATTGTCGGAAAAGTATACAAATCGTTGGGACTTAGGCATAGACGAATGACAGAGATAGACCAGACACTTACACGGTGGGAGTTTTATTACTCAATTGGCGCAGTATACCGGGGTGCCGTGGACAAACCAGCGCCTCTCTAACTTTGTATTTCGTACTAAACATTTACAGGGGGATTTGAAACAATATAACGCTTGCGCAGATTGTCTCTAAGCTACAGGGTGGCTTTTCAATTTATTGTATACCGGATGCTCATAACCATCAATGCAATCGTTCTCCAATCAAGCTACATCTTATAATATAGTGTTTTGAAAAGTTTTTATCAAATTGAATTTAAACACCAAAAAATCCATTCTACTCGTCAATTAATGTTAAATTTAAACTTTGCGCGCTGATAAGAATGAGTTATTTTGTGTCAACGCTCAATGTGCCTAAAAACACTCTATAAACACCAATTAGTAAGGATGCTCAATCAAAGAATTTTTTATTAATGGCTACTAGCAACAATAAAAAGGAAAGTTGAATTTTTTAAATTAAATCTAAGGTTTAGAAGTTTGTTTTCCATTGATTTAGGTATATAAATTTCCTTGAGAGGATAATTTTCAAGTAAAAAAAGGCTTTTTGACGAATATTCTGCAGTAAATTCCTTTTTATTAGTGCATAGAATACATTAACTTAATAATTACAATGCTTTACACATAATATAATGCAAATATAGGTTATTTTTCTATCAACGGAACCTTTTTTAATTGTTTTTTAATGAAAAATATAAACTAATGGATTTGGTAAAGGATCAGACACACCTCTTATGGGATTTCCGTACTGCGCATATGTTTGGAAAAGTCGTCTAAAGAGCCATTATGCTTCTTGGACATTATCACTTTCAACACCCTGTATTTCAAAAACTGGTCATTAATTTGAGTTGGGCCATACAACATACCAAAACTTCATGAAGTTTGACTGATTACAGAAATCCCATTAGAGGTGTGCCTGATCCTTTTAGCTATGTGATGTAAAAATGTATTTATATTAAACATTATTATATTATATTTGGGTGTCAAAAAAAATGTTACGTAAGCTTTTTAAATTAAAGTAAATTATATCGCTTTTAAGTTACTGTACGAGTGAAACTTTCAGAAATCAGCTTTGAATGTGTATCGAAAAAAATGGCCGTCACAGGGACTCTGTAAATTTCAAAACTTAATAAAAACCAATGGTATAGAATAGAGTTTCAGTAAAAAAAATCTAAATAGCATTTACAATGGCGTTTTTAATGTGGGAGATCATTATGCCGGACCCTGTATATAAATATAGTGAAATAAACTATATTTTTCCAAGCGCGGATATGAGGTGGGGTAACGTGGTAATTATTCCCCTAGAATAAAAAATAGACACTTTTTTTAAATAATTTAAGTGAAAACAGGAAAATTACCGCCACCCCCCTTGAAAAAATGTTAATAAATAAATATCGTCCATTATAACCCTTCCCCCCTTGATTTTGACCTAGATCCGCGCTTGTTTTCTAAATATTAAAATTTAAAACTAAACATTTTAAACTCTGTCCTGGTTCAAATCACACACTATATATTTAACGTAAATTTCGTCTTTCGTCAAAGTTAGCCAGTTTTTAGGCCGAAGTATTTTTAGCCACTCGTTAAATAGCTTGGGGTTTCGTTTGGGAAGGCAATGGCGTTTGCTAACATAGTCTTCGCACCCACCAACACAACATTGTTTTCTTTTCAATTTCTTAAGCGATGGATCGCCCCCATCAAAACGCGCAAAATACCGATTGGTCATAATTTAGCAAAACACACCACAAAAATTAAGGTAAAAAGTCGAAAAATAACGAAAAATTGCATCCACAAACGAAAAATGTAAAATGAAATTACATATTTTTATCTATTTTGCTAAAGTCAATGTCAGTCATAATCAAAAACAAATTGTCAAAATATACCAAGAGTAGCGGTTAATATATATTGCGACAGCGCAGAACTCTGTCCATAATATTTTTATACAAGGGGTGACGGTCTGTAATCAGCGCCTCTCGAACTTCGTATTCCGAACTAATGTATACAAGGGGTATGTATAACAGTATTATGAAAAGACCGGGGTGCTTTCCTTACTATAAATGATTAGTTTACTGTGGACTTAGGTCGGGACTGTATATAGGATGGTCCAACAATTCGAAGTTTTGTTGGGTTAAAAATTCATTGGTTTTTTTGCTTTGTGCATTGTCTTGGTGGATGATGATTTGACGTTCGGGGTTCGTTTTTCAAAGCTCAGCGATGACTTTCGGCAAACAAATGGTGATATACCAATCGATAGTAACAGTCCTTTGATCTTCCAGAGAAATTGTTGCTACATAACCTGCTTTTGACACGAATCTCGCGACCATCTTTTTGGATACATTTTGTATGGCTTTCCTTCATCTTGGAATACTCAACAGACGACTGACGTTTGTTTTCGGGTTCATATTCTAATTCTTCATGCAAATTTTTTTGAATTGAGGTCTTTGAGATTCCCAATGAAGCCTCAATCAATTATGAGCATGAACACTGGGTGACAGCCGTTTTTGGTGCACGTGGCCTTGGATCGTCGCTAAGGCCAATCCGTCCACACTTGAATTCTTTATACCAACGAGATACTGTTGACTGATATGGTGCTTCATTACCGAAAACAGAAATCAACTCGACAAGGCATTCTTGTTGAGATAATTTTCCTCGAAAGTTTTAAAAAATTATAGCTCCAAAATGTTTACATTGTTATTTTGTTAACTTATTGTTTTCGGTTCCGAACAAACGCCGTGGAGACGGTGATAGCATGGTCTGGTTGAACTATGACGAAATGTCTTTCTTCTTTATAGACAGGTGGACGTTCTCTTCACTCGCAGTGAAACCTATTTTTATTTATTTTTTATTTACTTTGTATCTTGTAGTCAGTTTGATTACTGTAGTCAGGCAAGCCACGCTGAGGATGAAAATCCCTTCTTCCGAAACACCGATGTTCCTCGTTGACTTTAACCCTTTGAAGTTTCCTTTTATACTTCGTGAATTCATTATTTTCTTTCACCTATTTGTTCATTCTTTTTGATTTACCATGCAATTTCTATTTGTCTAGGTTTTTGGTCAAAAGAAATTTACATCCTGGAGAAGTTGACGAGGCTCTATTGAAATTCTTAGAAGACCCCGATATTGGCATATCTGATTATGAGGACTTGGAAGATGTTATTACCATCAATGAAGATTTTTTGAAAGAGATGATACTAACACACTATGAACCAGAAGACGAATATACATCTAGTAATGAGCCTCTTAACAAGATCAAGAAACGTACTGTTGCTAAAAATAAAAATAAAAGTTCCCTTCAAGTATCCAAGACAAAACAAATGAAAATTGAGCTCCTAAAAAAGTCTGTTAGATGCAAAAATCCAAAATATAACGAAAACTAAACTATTTAAACATGCATTCCTGGAAGCAAGAACTATTACATTCAGTTTCACGGATGTAGTTCTACTTTTTTTTTGAAAAATGGATTAATTAACCAAAACTAGATTATTAGCAAAATTTAGCAAAGTCGGCGTAAAGATAAATGCGGTCTCAGAAGTATATGGGATTTCCAAAACTTGGAGAGCCTTTACCAGGGTTTACCTACTTAAACATTATCAACAACCGCTTAATGAAGGTAATATTTTACAGGTAGATATAAGAATATCTCCAGGAAGGCAAAAGAATTAACTTTGTAACTATACCCATTTTGTACCTAATTACGTTCAGTCTCCTAGACAATCTGGCGCCAGAAAAGATCATAAAACCAAAGAATTATGTACCTACAAACTTGTGAATATTAATTTAATAATAATGTCTAAATTTGACCCTTCAAAAGGATTTCGTGAAAAAGGGGCTAATGAATGAAGAAAATTAGTGTATGTTTCTTAATGGGACACTATTATTTAGGTCAGCGATTCTCAAATTGGGTTCCGTGAAGCGGTAATTGGGGCTCCGTAAGAACTTAATAAAATAAAAAAATATTTGTGATATCCCAAAAATGATAAAGTCAATAGTGTCATATTGTAAATAAAATAAATATTCTTAGTAGAATAAAGTAGATTTGGGAATTAGAACAATCACCTGCTAACTCTGCGAAATGAGGTGATGGTCAATGATGAAAAGTCCTTGTTTGGGATTGAAGATCAAGGGAAAATCAGTCCCAAACTGGACTGTAAAATCACAGATCAATCTGATTACTCTAGACTGGCTTTGATGTTAATTGCAAGCACAGTTATTTCCAAGTTACACCGAAACTGTACCCAAATCTCTATTGTAGTAATTTGAAGTAAAAAAAGACGAAATGAAGAGGTCTTGACTTACCAAAAAAAGGATCTAGCAAGGAATAATCCAATTTGGCGGTGACTTGTAGACTCTTCAATCCAATCCAACATTCCCGGAGAGTATCCCGAGAAAGTAGCTTCGGAATCGTAAAGTTTATAATTTGCAATCACACGCGCTCGCGAGCATGAAAGAAAATGCGTAAATATTTTGAGTAGCACGTGGGCAAGTAATTGTCCGTTTGCAAATTTTGTAAATACTGAGTTCCTGATAGCGACGACACTTCATTTCAATTGTCATAAAGAATATTTATTTATTTATTTATTTATTTATTTATTTTAATCCTTACTCCATAAGATACATAAAATGCATATTGGATGTGTCAACAAGTATAAAATAGTGGCCTAATAATATCTAACTAACAGTCTAATAGAATACTTATATTATTAGTCTCAAAATTATAAAGCTATAATATTATTATTATTATTCAACACAAAAAAAAAACAAGATCACTAAAAATAATTTCACAAACTATTACATTGACAAAGAGAACTTAGAAAATAGTAAAGTAGTCACTGTGCCTGTATAACACATTTTCAGTTAGGATATTTTTAACTTTTAATTTAAATGTTTTAAAATTCTGGATATTTCTTATGTCTGCTGGAAGTTTGTTATATACCTTAATAGACATGTAAAGTGGTGACTTTTCGAATAGTGTAGAGTTGTGTGAAGGAATGCTGAGTTGGCATGAAGATCTTGTTTTAATTCCGATGTTAATTTGGTTGTTTGTTGTGAAGTATGACTGATACTTTTTAACAAAAATTAAAAGTTTATAAAAATACAATGAGTATACAGTCATAATTTTGTACTTTCTAAAGATTGGAGCAGCATGATCCTTCCATCCAGCCCCATCCAGGATACGGACTAGTCTCTTTTGTACAATAAACAATCTCTCTATTTTTAAAGAAGATCCCCAGATGATTATCCCATAAGCAAGACGGCTGATCACCTGTGCATGGATATAGAGCAGAATAGTTTTTGTGTTTAGTTCCTGTTTTAGATTTTTTACAATGAAGCATGATGTTGCTAGTCTCTTTGAAAGGTGGCCAATATGAGTCTCCCAGCAAAGTACGGAGTCAATGTAAACCCCCAGAAACTTGGTATCCTCCTCATTTGGTATAGATTTACCATTCATAAAAACAAGAGATGATTTAGCATCACATTTTTTAGATCTTGAATTTCTAAAGGTGACAATAGCTGACTTCTGGGAATTCAAGAGAAGTCCATTCGATCTGCACCAGTCTGCCATATTAGCTGTTATGGCTTGCATTCTAGTTACCATTCCATTATAAGTTTTGCTGTGTTCAGTTTTGCTGCTGTCATCTGCAAACTGAAATAGACCCTCCGAGACCCCCAGAGTGTCAGCCAGATTGTTGCAAAATATAAGGAACAGTAAAGGAGAGAGGATTCCGCCCTGTGGCACTCCATACTTTATTGACTGAGTAACCGATCGGTATTGTTGGTTAAGAATTTCAGAGTTCTCACCCGATATCTGCACAAATTGAGACCTATCTGTAACATATGACAAAATCCATCCTAAAGCAGGACCTCTAATACCATAAGATTCCAACTTTTTTGCCAATAGTTCTGTATTTACTAGATCAAAGGCCCTAGAAAGATCATAATAAATACCCGATGTATATTGTTTTTGATCCAAGTATTGATATATTAAATTTAGGGACTCAAACAGTGCTGTTTCTGTCGACTTCCCTTTCAAGAAACCATGCTGTGTGGGTGAAAACAAGTTATTTTTTGTAAAATAGGAAATTAGTCGATTGTACATTAGTTTTTCAAAAAGTTTTGAAAATACAGAAAGGTTTGACACTGGTCGGTAATTACTCACTTCAGTTTTATTTCCTTTTTTGTAAATAGGTATGATCTTAGCGGTTTTGAGTTGAGTTGGGAAGTGTCCTTTTGCAAAAGAAGCATTGATAATATCCTCCAAGGGAGGAGACAAGAGACCACCAACATCTTTGATTAGATGACATGGGATGTTATCAGAGCCACTTGAATGTTTTTTAGTAACTTGAAGAAGCACTTCATAGACTTCTTTGGATGTAGTGGGATGCAGGAAAAATAAAGCATTTGTCCTAGATTGTACATTCAGAGTGAGCCCTGCAACTAAAGAGTCTCCGACTTGATTTACTGTGGATAAAAAGTGTTCATTATAGATATTGCAGAGCGCCTGTAGATCTTCAATGATTGCCCCATCAACATGAAGTGGTTGAACTTCCGGTTTTTGTGGCCTACTTTTACCCATTTTTTTATTAATTAAAGACCATGCTGCAGAATTAAGGTTTGAGGAGTTTTTAACAATACATTCATTATAATTTTTTTTTGTTTTACTTAAAAGGATTTTATATTGTTTTTTTAAATGTAAATAATTTTGTTCAATTTGTTTGTTTTTAGTTTTTTGGAGCAACCAATGCATATTTTTTAACTCATTTGATAACATTTTAATTTCTGTGGTGACCCAGCTCTTTGTGTTATTTTTAATAGAGACCTTTTTTTCCGGGAAAGCTTGATTGTACGCTGATAAAACAATCCTTAAAAACACACCAAACTTTTCACCCACCCCACTCGTCTCATAGACTTCATACCAACTTTCCCGCTCCAACAACTGAAAGAAAAACTGTTTGTTTTCAGTTGAAAACATGCGTTTTTTTATTTTTGGATTTTTTAACTTACTGTTTATAGCTAAACTTATCTCTATAGAGATAGCAAGGTGATCAGAAAATCCCGTTTTTATTAGTCTAGGATTTTCTATTTCTAAATAGTTTGTAAAAATAAAATCCAAAAGTGTATTTGATGCAGGCCTTGTAGGTTCTTGATTTGTTGGCAATAAACCATAGCTTAGAAAAGTATCCAGTAATAGGCTTCTATTTTTATTGTGCCGAGTCTCATAGCAATTAATATTAAAGTCACCTCCAACAAACACGAAGTCATATCTGCCACTTATACGGCTCAGCAATAAATTAAGATTTTCAAAAAACAAATCTAACCTGTCCAAGGTTTTGGGTGGGGGGTGATAAATTGTTACTAAAATTGATTTTTTCATATTTATAATAAACTCGCAGGCTGTAAACTCGAAATTATGTGCTGAGATTGAAAAATTAAGATTTAGATTTACCTGTTTAGCATTAATATCTGATTTTGAAAAAATTGCGACTCCCCCTCCCCTGCTTGATTCGCGGCTGATAATAACTAATGTCAAGTGTCTACAATGTTTGGCATATCTTACCGATATCTTTTTGAGCTTTATTGAATTAAACTTATCACTTTAGGGAACTTCTGTCACAGTTATCTCACTACATGACAAAATCCAGGCTATGTTAAATAAAACACAGTTCTGGGAATCTTGTCTTAATAAAGGAGTGACTGAGTGCTTTCCAACACTGCATGATTTTGTGTCCGAGTCAAAGAGTCCATTACCAGCAGAACTCACTTCTGAGGTAACCAACCATCTTCAGAACCTGCAAGTTTCAATCAAAGAATATGTTCCAAGGCAAGAAGAGGATTTTAATTGGGTACGCAATCCGTTCTCAGTCTCAGTTGAAAAAGTTTATCAAACTCTAACTTTAAAACAAAAACAAACTGCTAATTGATGTTACAGCCGATGGAAACCTTAAAACTCTTTTAATGCGTCTACTTTGTTGGAGTCTTGGGCCCAGCTTAGAAGTAAATATCCTGAATTACCTAATTTTGCTATTAAAAAATTGTTGCATTTTCCTAGAACTTACCGTTGTTAAGTAGGGTTTTTAAAGTAGCTCTTACAAAAACAGACTTAAGAAATAAACTAAATCTTGAAGTAGATATGCGCATACAACTTTCAAACATTGAACCTGATATTGAGAAACGTGTCTTAAACATTAGCATTAAGTTCCGAGTTATTAATATATTATTACATCCCTACTTAGTTCTTACATCTTTTTATTTAGTTTTTATTTGGAAGCTTAAAAAGTAGTGCTAATGTCGATTTTAGCTCACACATATACTATACTATAGTAGTGTGAGCTATGGTGATCCTAATTTTTTCGTTTCAGATGATTTTGAAACTTTTTTGTTGCGCCGTCTGTCTGTCTGTCTGTCTGTCTGTCTGTCTGTCTGTCTGTCTGTATGTCTGTCTGTCTGTCTGTGTGTCTGTATGTCTGTCTGTAACGACCAACGCGCATAACTCAAAAACGGCTTGCGCGATTTTAATGAAATTTGGTACCCAGGCTGGGTTTTGGGTCGAGATGGTCCCATTTAAAAATGAACAAAATCCACCAAACACAAGCCAAATAAAAGGGTGGGGGTAGATTTCAAAAATTAGAGTTTGTGTAAAAATATAGCGTGTGTGATATCAAACGAAAGGTAATTGAGTCTGGAGTTAAATAAAATACATTTTAGTTTATTTAAAAAAAAAGGGTGGGGGTAAATTTCAAAAATTAGTGTTTAAGTGGAAATATGGCGTGTGTGATATCAAACGAAAGGTAATTGGGTCTGGAGTTAAAGAAAATACATTTTAGTTTTTAAAAAAATGGTGGGGGTAGATTTGAAAAATTAGAGTTTAAGTCAAAACATGGCTTGTGTGGTATCAAACGAAAGGTAATTGAGTCTGGAGTTCAATAAAATATACTTCAGTTTTAGTTATATTAGCTTTCACGTAGATACACTATAACTATAGTATCCAGTGTGAGCTTAGGTGCCCATAGATTGGCAGAGTATCTTTTAAACTTGGGCAGCCGAGTTCGAGGCGTGTAAAGGGCAGGAAGTCCTCTTATTTGTAGGGTTAAAAATAAATATAAATTTTAAAAAAATGGTTGCCATAGATTTTGGCCCTTTATCAACTGACGGTATCAAGAAAGTTCTTACTAAAATGGAAAGGGTTGTTTTTCCAAAGTTGGGGGTAGTATTTGAAAAAAAATTGGGTGACTTTTTTTTAAATCGTTGGTAAATTTTCCGAAAACTACGCATTTTTTTCAAAACCAGGTATTATTCTTGCAAGTCTTTTAAAGCAACAGTTTTTGAGAAAAGGGTTTCCTGAATACGTATTTGCAAAAAATTAAGTATTAATTATAATAATAAATTATTGATTTGTTAATTAATAGTAATGGGGTTTAATATTTCGGAGTAAGATATTATTCTTCGAATTGATAAAAACCGTTTTAAGTTCCAACCTAACCCACCCTAACCTAACCTGAACTAACTCCATCCGTATGCATTCTGCGAGCCATGTTTCTAGCAACTTTTTTTTATCAATTTGTGGAGTACTATTTGCCCCCTAAATATTTGACTGAATTCCGATGATACCCAGTATTAGCTCACACATATACTATACTATAGTAGTGTGAGCTATGATGATCCTAATTTTGTCGAGAAAAAAAAAGTTGCTCCGATTTCAAAATTTTTTACATATCTTTGCGTTTCAAATGATTTTGAAACTTTTTTGTTGCGCCGTCTGTCTGTCTGTATGTCTGTCTGTCTGTCTGTCTGTATGTCTGTCTGTAACGACCAACGCGCATAACTCAAAAACCGCTTGGCCGATTTTAATGAAATTTGGTACTTAGGCTGGCGTTTGGGCCGAGATGGTCCCATTTAAAAATGAACAAAATCCACCGAACACAAACCAAATAAAAGGGTGGGGGTAGATTTCAAAAATTAGAGTTTAAGTGAAAATATGGCGTGTGTGATATCAAACGAAAGGTAATTGAGTCTGGCGTTTAACAAAATACATTTTGGTTTTTGTTTTTTTTAAGGGTGGGGGTAGACTTTAAAAATTTGAGTTTAAGTCAAAACATGGCTTGTGTGGTATCAAACAAAAGGTAATTTAGTCTGAAGTTGAATAAAATATATTTTAGTTTTTAGTTATATTAGCTCACACGTACACTATAACTATAGTACCTAGTGTGAGCTTAGGCGCCCATATATTGGCAGAGTTTTTTTAATACAAAACTAAACTTTATATTAAAAGGAATATTGTGAGGACATATTTTCGTAAACTTTATATCTTATAGTACTTAGGGTAGGGGTTCCCTAGAAAAAAAAAGCAAGCTTTAGGGTTTCCCAATCTACAAAAGTTTGATACAAATGTTGTTTAGTGAAATGGATCCATGACAAATATGATACCTTCCCAACCTATTAGCCCACTCCAAAATATATTAGCCTTGTTATCTAAAAAAAAAAAAATGTCCAAAATAACACCTTTTTTAGGCATTGCTACGCGGGCTAGAAAGATAAAAAAGTCAACAAGATAAGAGCAACGAGATAGAAATAAATAAAATGTAGAAGCTGATAAAAAGTCGCCTTTTACTACTTTCAAACTACAATAAAAAAAAATATATAATAGATGCAGCAATATTTATTTCATTTTGCAAAAAAGTCCTAAAGCTTTTCAACTTCTGTAATTAAAACTCGGCAAACCGAGTCCCTAAACAACATATAGACAACTTTCTGATATTTTGATACACAAACAAGGAATTCAAGCGGCAACATCCCATCGACTTCAACGGTTTCAAACTTCACTTTAAAGAGGGCCGGAACCGGCAACTTCTCAATCATTTACTTCGACCAATGGGCGAAAAAGGCGGGAATTCCATCCCACCACCAAATACGCCTTCAACACGCGCGCGTGTTACGTCACTCGTGTCGCGTCGGTCTCTTTTGTATCGAGGTTTCTCTTTTCTTTCCCCCCTTCCTCGTTCTACCTCGTTGTCAGCTGCTGCAGTTGTTACGGTTTTTTAAGCTGCTGTCCCGTCAATTTACAAAGTTACTAGATGTGCATGGGATGACTTGTCAGGAAGAGCAGCGTTTGATTTTTAAGCGGCATCTAATTCTGATTGAATTTTTTTTTTTTCGAAAAGTTGGTGCAACAAAAATTAATGCGATACGCACTTTTCCATCCCTTCTGACTTTACATAATTTATTGACTATTACCAAAGGTTATTAGTAGGATCACAGTTTTTATGTCTTTAGTTGATATTTGGTGACAAATTTACTTGAAATGAATTTTTATGGAAAGTCTCTAAAATTGAGGTATTTTCTGGATTAGGAGTTAGAGCATTAGTAATGCGAATAGTTTTTTGCGTCATAAAAATTGTAACTTCTTTACCCTTTTTATCATGAAACGATTTATCATGGTTTTGATTTTTTTTTGATGCAAGAAAAATTAATGCGATACACGCTTTTCCACCCCTTCTGACTTTACATAATTTATTGACTGGTTACAGAGTTTATTAGTAGGATCACAGTTTATATGTCTTTAGTTGATATTCGGTAGTCTATATTGATAGGTACTCTGCTAAATTTACTCAAACTGAAGTTTTATGAAAAGTATCCAAAATTGAGTTATTTTCTGGATTAGGAGTTAGAGCATTAGTGATGCGAATAGTTTTTTGATCTATAAAAATTGTAATTTCTTTACCCTTTTTATCATTAAACAATTTATCATGGTTTTGAATTTTTTTTCTTCAAAAAGTTGGTGCAACAAAAATTAATGCAATACACGTTCTTCCATCCCCTTTGACTTTACATAATTGATTGACTATTTCCAAAGGTTATTATTAGAATCACAGTTTATATGTCTTAAGTTAATATTTGGTGATAAATTGACTTGAACTGAAGTTTCATGGAAAGTCTCCAAAATTGAGGTATTTTCTGGTTTGAGAGTTAGAGCATTAGTAATGCGAGTAGTTTTTTGCGTCATAAAAATTGTAACTTCTTTACCCTTTTTATCATTAAACGATTTATCATGGTTTTGATTTTTTTTTTTGATGCAAGAAAAATTAATGCGATACACGCTTTTCCACCCCTTCTGATTTTACATAATTTATTGACTGGTTACAGAATTTATTAGTAGGATCACAGTTTATATGTCTTTAGTTGATATTCGGTAGTCTATATTGATACTCTGCTAAATTTACTCGAACTGAAGTTTTATGAAATGTATCCAAAATTGAATTATTTTCTGGATTAGGAGTTAGAGCATTAGTGATGCGAATAGTTTTTTGATCCACAAAAATTGTATTTTCTTTACCCTTTTTATCATTAAACGATTTATCATGGTTTTGATTTTTTTTGTTCAAAAAGTTGGTGCAACAAAAATTAATGCGACACGCGTTCTTCCATCCCTTCTGACTTTACATACTTTATTGACTATTTTCAGAGGTTTTTAGTAGAATCACAGATTTTATGTCTTTACTTGATATTCAGTGATACATTTACTTGAACTGAAGTTTTAAGGACACTCTCCAAAATTGAGGTATTTTCTGGTTTGAGAGTTAGAGCATTATTAGTAATGAGAATAGTTTTTTGCGCCATAAAAACTGTAATTTCTTTACCCTTTTTATTATTAAACGATTTATCATGGTTTTGATTTTTTTCTTCAAAAAATTGATGCGATACGCGCTCTTCTACCCCTTCTGACTTTACACAGAGAACATATTTCTCTGCTTTACATAATTTATTGACTGTTTTTAAAGGTTATTAGCAGGATCGCACTTTGTATATCTTTAGTTGATATTCGTCTATCTTGATATTCTGATAAATTTACTTGAACTAAAGTTTTATCGAAAGTGTCCAAAATTGAGGTATTTTCTGTTTTGAGAGTTCGAGCATTACTAATGCAAATTTTTTTTATCTGTCCTCTGATATCCCTTACTATTGTTTTATTATTTATCCATCCATTTTTCTATATGTTAGCTTTAGATGCAACATTTGTATTTCCATTGATCTTTGGGCTTTTGTTACCTTATCCATATTTGATTTTGTAAGTGCCCAGGTCTAAGATCCATAGGTAAGTACAAGAAGAATATATTGGTTATACACTTTCGGTTTGAGGTACTGAGGATAATTTTTATTTTTTAATATGTAGCTTAATTTACCAAATGCTCAGGCCAATTTGACTTGTCTTGATTTCAGCTTGGTTTTCTTTTTTTAGTTTAATAATTTGTCTCATGTATGTATAGTCATATAATCCTCCACTTGTTGTACTTTATCTTGATTTACTCTAATTGTGATATCTTCGTCTGTGTTTGTTATGGTTTTAGTTTTAGGGTAGTTCATAATCAAGCCCATATTATAAGCTGCTTTATCCAGTTCTGCCAGTATTTTTATCAGTTCTTCTTTCTTATCTCTTAATAAGGCGATATCATCAGCATATATTATCTTAGGTGGTTCAAGTACTGTCCGCTTAATTTAAAGCCTATTTCTTCCCAATATAAGTTTTTAAAAACATCTTCTAGGGCCCGGTTAAATAATTTACGGCCTGATAAAATTAATTGAACTAAATTTACAGGAAAAGTCTTCAAAATTGAATCATTTTCTATTTTGAGAGTTGTAGCATTAGTAATGTGAATAGTTTTTTTGCCCTATTTAGTTTATCATTTCCTTACCTTTCTTATCATTCAGCGAGTTATTAGATACTGCAGTGGCATTTTTTAATATGGTAATTTTAATTTTTTATCCTTTTTTTTCAAAAACCGTTAGAGATACAAAAAATTGCAAAAGATCAAAAAGTTTCTGAATAAAACAAGGAATCCACAACATAGTTTTAAATCTGCCATTGGCTTACTGCAAAAAAGTTCTGGAGAAAAAAGAAAGCATGACCCCTAAAAAAAATATCACTCTGTAGCTTTTTAAAAATTTAATGATGTGCTTAATACATGTTCCAAATTTTAGCCATATTTCTCAAAAACTGCACGAGCTATAAAGAAAAAACATACAAAATATTGAAACTTTGACACCCTGTATCTCGAGAACTAAGTGTTTGCAAAACCACATTATTTGAGATTTTTTTCTTAAAATCACTCAAAAATATTCTCTAAAATTTGGCGACAAACTTTAATAACCCCCTTATATAAACAACCGATCACTACACACCTGTTAAACTAATTAAATCCATTAACATTGCACATTTTTAAATTGTATACCTCTTTGATATCAACCAGCATTATCTTATTCGACTAAAATTGGTCGATTCATTAACTTGCCCTCATAATTCAAGACATATTTTCCGCAGCGAAGTTTTTTCTACAAGGACATGAGTATATATCTTAATTATCCATAATAAAAAGTAGATCATTCTTTAGTTAATTGGAACTTTATTAATAGATATTAGAAAGATTAAGCCAGATAGACACTTAAAGTGGATACGCACCTCGTTAATATTTTCGTAACTTTCAACTCGTAGAAAAGCTCTGTTTCCTCTACACAGAAAAAAAGAGATTGTTAAGTGAAAAACAATTTAGTTAGCTTAGTCATGTAGCGATTTTTGGGGTAAGAATTCCCCCCCCCCCCCCGAACAAAAGCACCAAGTTACAGTATCGTGAGGTCATATAGATGCAACAAAATCACACTGAGTTGAAATTCGGAAAAACGTCATTTAGCGATAAGCTCCATATTGCGAAACTGAAAATTTATATTTTTGTGTCAAACAAGTTTCGTGGCTAATCGGGTAAAAAAGAGTTTTCGTTTCTCTCATATTTTTCCGTGGGTAGCTTGAAAGCTTAACCTCATAGGGGTCCAAGATCTAATGAACATCTAATAAGTGTTGACAGTTAACTGTTTCCTCCTTATGGGACTCCTTCTCCTATATTTTTGTTTTTAATAAGTTTGTAACATTGCTAATAGATCTTAAGAGAGCTAGTATCTCTTATTATTCCTAGGCCACCCAGTTTTACAGAAAGTGTGTATTTTGTAGGAAAATTGCGATAAAAGATATCGCGAAGATTAATTTCTCTATTTTGAAAATTGCAGAAAAAAAAGGAGGTAAGCCACCTTTCTGGATATTTGAGGTGCTTGAGAATGATTGTAGAAAAACAATCGAAACCTCGCAATTGTTTAGGTTACCAAAAAGATAAATTTTTCAAATTTTGTTGGGCAAATATTTTTTTATTTTATAAACCACTGCACTGGCAAACTAGTGATTTTTCTGTTTCTAAGAGAAGAGTGGTTTTATGATAAAAAAATTCTCTTAACAGTGGCGCAATACTCAAATAAAGTTTTGCTTATAAAATGAATTCGCCACAAACACATACAGTGAAAGCTCTCTTTGCGGACACTCCCTTTAGGCGGACAAATTTGTTGGAACCAAGTTTTTCCCTATTTCTTTACATCACTCCCATAACCGCATTAATAACCGGAGGTTCGCGTCCGACCTCTGACAACGGGACGGAGCGCTGCACGATATGAGCATAAATATTATGTAGTATGTTGGCAAAAACCTACCCTGCAGCCGGGAATTACCTCTTTCCGTTTTAATGCGGAGACTAAATACTTCTGTCGTATTTACATTTCACTTCATTTCATTTCATTTCATAAGCTTTATTGTCCAAAAAATCTTAATTTCTATTGACAAAGCAAAATGTACCTAGATTACTACAACAAAAATATTATTACTAAACACAGTTTATATGATTTTTCCCCAATATTAAAAATACACAGTATATATTACATTTCCTTGGCAATATTGAGAGCTTTTAATTATTTAAATCCCTGTCAAAGTTTTACTTAATAATATACATTTTTCCCCCTTTATCCAGAATTTTTATGCAATCTATTTTTTATACATATATTGATACCTAGCATTTAAAATAGCAAGATATTGGTCATTTAAAATTATAAAAATACATAAAAACAAAATAAAAATACAGACAACAGTAAAAAATAAAAAATAAAACAAAAAGAAACATTTATAAAGCGAATTTGGCTTGTAAAATTGACATTTAATCACACTTAAATGTTTAATTTAAAACAGTTTTATAAACTAACATCACAGCAACTCAGGTACAAACCACATTAAAGTGAACAAAAATTAAACCAAAATTAAACTATAAAAATTAAAATATCAAGTAGACAAAGTTGGGCAAAATTTTTAAACAGGACTATAGCCGAAAAAAAACAAGATAAACAAGACAATACTAAGCATGCTATAAAAGTAATTTAAAATGCCGTATCATAAAACTCATCCAGACTATCGAAAGCTTTGGCTACTAAGAGAACCTTAACCAAGCTGCGAAAACTTGAATATTCTTGAATATTTTTGATGTTCACTGGTAAATGATTGAACAGTTTGATACTCTCATAGATGACTGAGTTTTTTGTTAAGGTGAATTTTGAAATTGGCAGTGGAAGGTTATTGTGACGAAAATTGTAATTTCTGTTAAGGTTGAAACCCGTAAATTTTTTACAACATATTTTATTTCGCGGGACTGCTGTGTTTTATTTTGATTGTTCAGTTGGGAAGTAATAGATCTCTTAGAAATGGCGCATGTAAAAAACTTCTTAGTTTACGTGAAAAAAATTGAAGTTGTTAACGTTTCGGAGAAGGAACATCTACCAGCACGACAGATCTCTGCGAAATTTATTATCGAAAAAACGCAAGCAGCGGAAATTGTTAATAAATATATATTAAAATTTCGCAGTTCTCTCTCATGGGCGGAGACTTCCAGTAAGCGGACAAAATCGACGAAACCGTGAGTGTCCGCTTATAGGAGGTTTCACTGTATATAAATATTATTTATAATTACTGTATGGCAAAAAAACCTGCAAGCAATTAAAAGCGAATGTCTTCCAATGCTTTCGAAAAAACTTACTAGCAGCAATTAGCACTGCAATAAATTAAGGGAAGGGTGTTCAAAAAGTAATGTAAAAAGGGTTATAATTATATTTGTACATTTTATTTATGGATTATAACGGTAATTATTATTGCCACAGGGATCTGAAGGCCAAAGGGGTGGAGAGGGTAGAAGCATAAGAGTAGACTGTGACAAATGTCATTATTCAAAATACGTGTAGCAGTGGCGCACCCAGGATTGTGTCTTGGGGGGGGGCCGAGACCTCTCCAGCTAACACGGGCGCCTCGCAAAAATCGCTACGCCGCTGCTTGGCTTGGGAGGGGCGCCGCGTCCTCATTATGTCAAATTTTTTCTGTTTTATTATGAAATATGATGTAGAAAATATGTACAAAATCTAAGGCTTGGGGGGCCCCCCCCTGGGTGCGCCCATGCGTGTAGGCATCACTAACATTTTATTTTAAAAGGTTTTAAAAGGAAATACCATTCAACTTTTATAATTTACGAAAAATATTTATTTGGAACGGAAAATTTTCGGAAACAATGGCGTACGTAAGGGGGATTTAGGGGCTGACGCCCCCACAGAGCCACAAAACAGAATATTTGACGCCCAAAAAAAGAAACAAGAATTTTTCCCAAAAATCAATAATACAATGTATCGATCCGCATTCAAGCCCCCCCAGCATTTATATCTGCGTACGCCACTATATCTTACAACATTTAGAAGGGAAATTTTTTCGAAAAACATTATTTTTAACATTTTTTCGAATTTTTTTTTTCTATATTGGTCCTCTTGTCCTTCTTTTTGGAGGTCAAAATCGGCGGTATTCTATCCTTTGTCGATTGCCACGCCCCCTGACTTTTCTCTATAAAAAAACAGTGGCGCACCCAGGAATATGTCTTGGGGAGGGCCCGAGGCCTCTTGGGGGGGGGGGGGGGAGGGGCGAAGCCTCATGATATCGAATATTAAGCTATTTTTTGTGATTTTTTTCTGAAATATGTCGAAAACATGTAAAAAAATCTAAGGCTTGGGGGGGCCCGGGCTGTTATGACAGGTTGGGACCTCCCAAAAACAGTTTTTTGAAAAAATTGCTTTTCAAAAAAATGTAATTAAAAAAAAAGGTTCGCTTTGAAAAAATGTGATTAAAAAAAAAGTACATAATTCGAAAGTTGGTTTTGTTGAAAAACGGTTTTTCGATAAAAACTTTTAAAAGATATATCTATTAGTATTTTGACGATTAAAAAATGACAAACCATATTCAAAACATTTAAAGAAAAATCAATATTTAATGACTAAATTAATAACAGACGGCAATGATAAAAAACCAATACCAATTAATCACTGTTCGGTAGATATCTGGTTGTAATCTTGTGCTATATCCCATGCTGAAATGTCCATTAAAATTCTTGCTTTTAATAATCATGGTACGGATGACAATAAAGGTAATCGGACAATACGGCGCAGCCCATTCGCCGCGGGCCTATTCGCTTCGGGGACAATTCGCTGCAAGTAGATTTGCCGCAGGACAATTCGCCACAAAAAGTTTTTTTATTTTTATTTTAATGTTTTGTGTGTAGCAAAAAAATTTTTTGTTGTTTTTTGTATAAATTATGATTTGAAAAAACTACTCTTTAAAAAAATATTATTTTTAAAAATAATTTAAAATAATATATATTTTTTTTATAAATTAGCGTGTGTTACACTACGACATATGGATGAGTACGGTGTAAAATTTCAAATTGGTAACGGAAGTAAAATATTTTTTTATACGACTGTCTTGTAAAAGGGGGTTTTGCGCACGGAGAAAACAATCTGAAAATTGCATTTTGCGCACGCTGTGTGCAAAACATTTTGCACACGCTTATGTCATTTTTGCGCACGCCTATGTCATTTCTGCCTACGGGTCTCCCGTCATTGTGATTTTTGTTGTTGTCACCCATCAATAAAAGTTGGCTTAGTTCCGTAGCAACCGTCACTGCTCGTATGTTTTGTTGATTAGATACGTCAAAAAATTGTCGAATTTTTAAAGTTTTGTTGTAAAAATGTCGGAAATAAAAACAAGTTAAATTAAAATTTGATTTTTCTTTCTTTATTAGCAGTCGTATAAAAAATATTGTAAAAAACTCGTTTGAAAACCTCTTTGCACACTCCCTCGACTTGAATGAACCTAACTGTCTCGATCGTGTGCAAAGAGTCATTTTCAAACCTTGTTGTTTAAATAACTATTACATTAAAATATTTATTAATTAAAAGAGGTTTTCCAAATTAAATGTAATTTGTCACTTTTTATAATTTTAATACCTACCTACCTAGATAGGTACAACAAACTGTGCAAATATTATTATTTGTGATAAGAACATGTCAATAATAGGTTTTATGAGTTTTATATGTGTGTAATGGGTTTAAAAACATTAGAAAGTTTTAAAACGTCAAATATATAATTATTATCAATAGGTTGTTATCTATACTTATGTTTAGACACATGTAGGAGGCCAGAGAAATTATGGAAATTATAATCCTAATTATTTTTGTGTACTGTTACAGTTCATATCATTATTTTTGAGATAACTTTTTACAACTTTTTTTCGTTGGCCTATGCTATTTGTTATGGTAAACAGCTGATAACTGTCAAAACGTTATCTCAAAAATTATGATATGGAATAAACATCTTACTAGCCTCACCAAAAAACCTATCGTAATCTAACCTGTCAGTGCCAGTTACACGAATTTAGCCAAGAAATTTTGATAAATATGGCAACATCGCACCTTTATTTTTGACTTTTCTGCGGTTCGATCTTTTTGCGTTTCGACAAAACTACGTTTCGATGATTTTGCGTCTCTTCTCCATTACGTTATGCGCGTTTAAATTTCGACATTTTTACGGATCGATGAATTTATGTTCGACTATGGATCGACAAAAATACGGTTCGCTTTAATTGCTTTCTTCTCTTATATTTTTGATTTTTTTATTTTTCGACTTTTTTACGGTTCGGCCTTTTTATGATTTGATTTTTTGTAGGGTTTGATCATCCTGCAAATCGACTTAACTCCGTTTCGATGATTTTACGTTTCGATACTTTTGCGTTTCGACATTTTTATGGATCGATAAAATTAAGCTTCGTCTAAATTATTTTCTACTATATTATTTTAGACAATTTTAGGATCGACAAAACTACGTTTCGTTTAAATTATTTTCGTCTATTTTACTTTCGATTATTTTATTTTCGACCAAATTACGGTTCGATATATTATTTTCGACGAATTTACGTTTCGACAAAACTGTTTTCGATGTTTTTTTGGCGACCCTTTTTCAAGAGTTTAATTTAAATTTACCACACTTGTGAAAAGGATTCGTGGAATCAGCCAAAACTCTGTTTTCAAAAATATAATATTTTTAAAGTTGATTTTAACTTTATCTTTGATAAAATCAGTACCATGTTCTATCAACACTATTTAGAATTTTATTACCTTTATAAAATTATGTTAATTTTGGAGAATCCGAAAATTAGGAATTTTATTTATAGTGCTTTTTATTGGATTTTTATTAATTGATCATTTCTAGGTATAGGGTGTCCCGATTTCGGTGTTTTTAGAAGGTTTTGCATATTTCTACGGAAGATATCAAAAAACTTATACCCACTTACAATCCTCTATTAGCTCACACATATACTATACTATAGTAGTGTGAGCTATGGTGATCCTAATTTTTTCGAGAAAAAAAAAGTTGCTCCGATTTCAAAATTTTTTATATATCTTTGCGTTTCAGATGATTTTGAAACTTTTTTGTTGCGCCGTCTGTCTGTCTGTCTGTCTGTCTGTCTGTCTGTCTGTCTGTCTGTCTGTCTGTCTGTCTGTCTGTCTGTCTGTCTGTCTGTCTGTCTGTCTGTCTGTCTGTCTGTCTGTCTGTCTGTCTGTCTGTCTGTCTGTCTGCCTGTCTGTCTGTCTGTATGTCTGTATGTCTGTATGTCTGTATGTCTGTATGTCTGTCTGTCTGTCTGTCTGTCTGTCTGTCTGTCTGTCTGTCTGTCTGTCTGTCTGTCTGTCTGTCTGTCTGTATGTCTGTCTGTACGACCAACGCGCATAACTCAAAAACCGCTTAGCCGATTTCAATGAAATTTGATACCTAGGCTGGGTCTTGGGTCGAAATGGTCCCATTTAAAAATGAACAAAATCCACCAAACACAAACCAAATAAAAGGGTGGGGATAGATTTCAAAAATTAGAATTTATGTGAAAATATGGAGTGTGTGATATCAAACGAAAGGTAATTGAGTCTGGACTTAAACAAAATACATTTTAATTTATTTAAAAAAAAGGGTGGGGGGTATATTTCAAAAATTAGAGTTTAAGTGAAAATATGGCGTGTGTGATATCAAACGAAAGGTAATTAAATCCGGAATTTAATAAAATACATTTTAGTTTTTGTTTTTTTAAGGGTGGATTTCAAAAATTTGAGTTTAGTTAAAGTTAAAACATGGCTTGTGTGGTATCAAACAAAAGGTAATTTAGTGTGGAGTTGAATAAAATATATTTCAGTTTTTAGTTATATCAGCTCACACGTACACTATAACTATAGTACCTGTGTGAGCTTAGGGGCCCATATATTGGCAGATAATTTTTTAAAGTACTGTTCGACCTTTTTACGCTTCGATGATCTTGCGTCTCTTCTCCATTGCGTATCGCGCGTTTAATTTTTGGTTATATTATTTTCGACATTTTTACGGATCGACAATATTACGATTCGTTTAAATTATTTTCTTGAATTGAATTGTTTTCTTCTCTTTTATTTTCGTTTTTTTTTACTTTTTGACTTTTTAATGGTTCAATCTTTTTGCGATTCGATGCTTTTACCTTTCGACATTTTTACAGGTCGACGAAATTACGCTTCGTCTAAATTATTTTCGAAAATTTTACAGATCGCCAAAACTACGTTTCGTTTAAATTATTTATTATTATTTTTGTTTTATTTCGATGTTCGACGTTTTTTTTTCGACGCCATTGGTCTGACGCTGTTTGATACAATACACATTTCAGTACGAACAACATAAAACAGCAAAACATGTGTCAGAAGATTTAAGAGCGTGAAAACTGGACACTTTTTTTAGGTGTGTAAAATAAAATTAATTCGTCCTTACACCTTTGTGTGTCTGCCGAGTGACCATAGGTTGGTAGCTTTGTAAAAGTACATATTTACCAGGTTTCTGTATTTGTAAACTTTGAGTCCGTTCGACAGCGCAGCCCTCGAGAAAGACCGGCCCGGGCGCGGAAATATCACGTGACCGTAGGAGTCCCACAAAAAACCGCCTCACGGCTCGCTGTCATTATAAAACATGTGTGTGTTCAGTTTTCGTATGTTTGTTTACGTCGATTTTTTTTTAATTCGGGCACGAATTTTATGTGAATTTTACCAAAGTTATTAAAATAACGCAGCCCACGAAAAAGACTGTAGTGGGCTGCGTTAAAATAATTAATGGCTAATGAGTAAATTATAAAGAAAATACCTATAAGATAACCAATGCCGCGAACGTGTAATTAGTGTTGTTCCTTGTCGGTTCAACTATAAAACTGAAACCTAATATGTTGCAAACGGGAAAGAAGTGGTAAAAGATAAGATCTTGGATAAGATTAGTCAAGTAATAGACATCCTTAGTGACATTTTCGATAGTGAGAGTGAAAAATGTGTTCAGTTGTCATTTCTTATTGAACAATTAGGTCTCTTGAAAACGTAACCTGAGAATCGAAGATATGGTGGATACACTTTAATGTTGGCTTCATCTTTGTTTATCCAGTTATCCAGTGCATACACGTCAATTTACATTTAGGTAATATGTCTTCCGCACCCTCGCAATATTAAAAAACTGATTTGTAAAATATTGTTAACAGATAGTAGGTAATCTCTCTGGTAGTGTGAAATATCTAAAAAGTAAGATATAGCTTTTAAAAGAACATGAGTTGGTAGTTAACTTACACTTTATTGAAATAGATATTAAACTTTGTGCTAGGTAATTTTTCAAAAAATTATTGACGACCACTACATTCAGTTCATTGAATGGGAAAACCATCTCACTTATTGACAAAATCACTTGTTTCTTTTTAAATAAATTATTGTGAAATGTTTTATATTGAAAATTTTTCTTCAGATAACTCTAGCGAGTGTTTTTGTGGAGAAAAACTATTGTCAAAGCTTGAAAAAATTAGTTTAAGGGCATGTAAAGTTTTTTTAAATAATTTTATTAAAAAGCACAATGATTTAGTGTCTGCTAATAAATCTTTGAATAAGAACTCAAAGATGATGACAGTTAAAGAAAAATTAAAAAACTAAAAGCTTAGGTTTGATATGTCCAATTTTGAAAGACTTGTATAGATTTTAAGTTACTAACGATATTATGTACCTAACATATGTACCTGAAGATATTAGAGTGCAAATTTTGTATAATTTTTTATTTTATAAATTCAGTTCTTTTATCCATAATAAACACATATATCAGTAAAATATTTTTTTCAATTTTTGCCTATAAAAGAACAAAATTTTTTGTTAATTTATTTAAATTGTGTAAAAACATATAATATATTAAGCTATTAAGCAATACAATAAGAATCCTGGGACTCTTAAGATCACGTGACCGCCGACTTGCTTATAACGCGCCATGGCCGGTCTTGCTGCGGTTCGACAGTCATAAAACCGTCCGAAAAATCCCAAAACGCACGCAATGCAGTACGAGAACTGTTTTAAAACGGTTTTGATTTGATGGAACGACCAAATAACTGTCCAACAAACGAATGCTTTTGGTGTACTGATCGATATAGTTCAGTTATGTGATCATATGCAAGAGAGTTAATTGGAAAGTCACGTGACTAAAAGAAAGGATAGGTTTCAGCGTCTCGCGTAAAGGTAGATCGAAGGCAAAGTGGGAATTCGAGAGCTCTAAACGCAGCCAACGATAAAGACCGGCCATGGCGCGTTATAAGCAAGTCGGCGGTCACGTGATCTTAGGAGTCCCAGGATTCTTATTGTATTGCTTAATATATTATATGTTTTTACACAATTTAAATAAATTAACCAAAAATTTTTTTTCTTTTATAGGCGAAAATTGAAAAAAATATTTTGCTGATATATGTGTTTATTATGGATAAAATAATTGAATCTATAAAATAAAAAATTATACAAAATTTGCACTCTTTCTTCAGGTACATATATTAGGTACATAATATCGTTAGTAACTTCAAATCCATACAAGTCTTTCAAAATTGGACATATCAAACCTAAGCTTTTAGTTTTTTAATTTTTCTTTGAGTTCTTATTCAAAGATTTATTAGCAGACACTAAATCATTGTGCTTTTTAATAAAATTATTTTAAGAAACTTCACATGCCCTTAAACTAATTTTTTCAAGCTTTGACAAAAGTTTTTCTCCACAAAAACACTCGCTAGAGTTATCTGAAGAAACATTTTCAATATAAAACATTTCACCATTATTTATTAAAAAGAAACAAGTGATTTTGTGAATAAGTGAGATGGTTTTCCCATTTAATGAACTGAATGTAGTGATCGTCAATAATTTTTTGAAAAATTACCCAGCACAAAGTTTAATATCTATTTCAATAAAGTGTAAGTTAACTACCAACTCATGTTCTTTTAAAAGCTGTATCTTACTTTTTAAATATTTCACACTACCAGAGAGATTACTATCTGTTAACAATATTTTACAAATCAGTTTTTTAATATTACGAAGGTGCGGAAGACATATTAACTTAGAATTGTAAATTGACGTGTATGCACTGGATAACTGGCTAAACAAAGATGAAGCCAACATTAAAGTGTATCCACCATATCTTCGATTCTCAGGTTACGTTTTCAAGAGACCTAATTGTTCAATAAGAAATGACAACTAAAGACATTTGTCACTCTCACTATCGAAAATGTCACTAAGGATGTCTATTACTTGATCAATCTTATCCAAAATCTCTTCTTTTACCACTTCTTTCCCGTTTGCAACATATTAGGTTTCAGTTTTATAGTTGGACCGACAAGGAACAACACTAATTACACGTTCGCGGCATTGTTTATCTTATAGGTATTTTCTTTATAATTTACTCATTAGCCATTAATTATTTTAACGCAGCCCACTACAGTCTTTTTCGTGGGCTGCGTTATTTTAATAACTTTGATAAAATTTACATAAAATTCGTGCCCGAATTAAAAAAAAATCGATGTAAACAAACATACCAAAACTGAACACACACATGTTTTATAATGACAGCGGGCCGTGAGGCGTTTTTTTGTGGGACTCCTACGGTCACGTGATATTTCCGCGCCCGGGCCGGTCTTTCTCGTGGGCTGCGGTTCTGTATTTGTATACTTTGAGTCCATTCGACAGTCATAAAACCGTCCGAAAAATCCAAATACGCGCGCAATGCAGTACGAGGACTGTTTTAAAACGATTTTGGTTTGATGGAACGACCAAATAACTGTCCAAAAAACGAATGCTTTTGGTGTACTGATCAATATAGTTCAGTCATGTGATCAGATGCAAGAGAGTTAAATGGAAAATCACGTGACTAACAGAAAGGGTAGGTTTCGTCGTCTCGCGTAAATGTAGATCGAAGGCAAAGTGCAAATTCGAGAGCTCTCAATTAAAGTTGCACACAGAAAAAAAGAGGTTTGTGAATTACTTTGCAAAATTGCTTAGTATGCAGTGGCGCACCCAGGAATATGTCTTGGGGGGGGGCTCTTGGGGGGTGGCCGAGGCCTCTTGGGAGGGGGGGGAAGCCTCATGATGTCGAATTTTACGGTATTTTTTGTGTTATTTCATGAAATATGTGGAAAATATATACAAAAACCTAAGGCTTGGAGGGGGCCCGGGCCTCGAGGCCCCCCTCCCTGGGTGCGCCCATGTTGTATGTAAATTTTAATTAAGAAAATTACGGCCACACTAGTTTTATTTATTACACATTTTTTTTATAAAATTACATAGAATTATCCGAATACATGTTTAATTTTGGTTCTTTAAAATGCAGATAAAATAACATTAATTTAATATTTATATAAACCACTACAGACTGCCTAATAAACTAAATATAGCAATAAATTGGTAAATTTTTTTTTTAAGTCACAAGCTTTTATAAAATGCACTAAAAATTAAAAAATAATATTCTAACATTCTACTATTATGATAATAATAAAAGAGATGGCCGACTGATGGAAATTTTGACGATGTTAGCACGATAAGATATCCGTATCAATTAAATATCACTATTTGCAAGAATCAATCTAGCAGAAAAATCCAGAGGTACCAAACCCACCCAACCCGACCCAAGATACCCCAGCATTTCTCGGACATAGGTATGGCAATGGCATAACATTGCGGCACATCAAACATATCTTTGATGACCTGCTATGTTGAATATTCTTTACTTGGAGGATATTTTTTTCTTAATATTGTATTGTCATCGGATCACTATATGTATACCAAGTTTCATCCAAATCGGATAACGGGAAGTGTGTCAAAAACAAATTTTTCTATGGAGGGGGGTGGGGGTTCATTTTTTTCTTAATGTTGTATCGGATCGGATCGAATCGGATAATGGGAAAGAAATAGTGTGTCAAAAACGCTTCACAAGATTTGATAGTTAGTTAGACAGAACATCTGAAGCTAAATAAAAGCTTGTAATAAAAATTAAAACGAACTTGCATTGGCACATATTTTTGGGCGAAACTTTTTGTAATGTTATAAGTTTTATGTGAAATTTATATATTTATTTATTTGTATTTTGTGCAAAAGTTATTGAATTTTGGCTTTTTTTTGTTTATAAAAAATTTGTAAAAAGTTATTAAGCACATACACAGAATTGTGAGATGGGAAATCTTTTACCGGTAGCTACAGTCATATTTATAATTTGACATGGGGTTTCTGAAAATACATCTTTGACTTGGTTCATAATTTATTACTCATATTTTTTTTTAATATTTAGATTAAAATGACCTTTGGACGGGACGTCTAAACTACCATTGAATCAAATACAAGTAAACTGAAAAATATTTTTGGTTTCTAACTGTCAGAGCAATAGGACTTACACGTTGGAGCACTCATAAGGGGGGGGGAGGGGACAGGACTCAGTCAAATATGTGGAAAAAATCTAAGAAATACTTAGACTTGAAGGGGGCGAAAGCCGGGCCCCAAAGACCCCCCCCTGGGTGCGCCCATGTTTGGTTCGTTTGGCTTCCTCAAATATATAATCTTTCTTGACCTAATTATCATTTTTTTGGCTCAGGTGTGTAATCTACTAGGCTTCTTATATTTGAAAACGGGGGGGGGGGCAAAAAACCACAAACCACAGCCCCCTCACACCGACACTGCTTGCATTGGTTAGTTTTCGATTCAATAGGGAGGTTATTGTATTTTCATATTAATTTATAATTCGCTTATTGTTTTTTATTCTTATCAGTTTGAATTATGAATATTTTAAACAAAGTTTATGAATTTATAAATATTTTTTTTGTGATTGTGAAGGTACCTACTCAATTTTTAATCAGAGAAGATATTTCTTCTGAATTATTTTGAAACGAATCTATTTCTCTTTCAAGTCTAGTGGTGCGTTTTTATTTCATTCACCATAAAAAACTTCATTGACTTAAACTTCCTCTTCAAGAAATGAAGAATAAATCTATCAATGAAATAATCTTAAGGGTATTCAGAGCTTAATTTCACTTGAATAATTTTATAGTATTTAAATCTGTATAGATCGCAATCAGTAACCAAAAAATGGATTTATTTTATGTTTATTTCCACGTTTAGATATATTGTTCCTAGTTTTCCAATTGACAAAAAAAACAAGTACTTCCTGTAAAAAAATTGCTACAAAAAGGGTCACTTTATACCTAGATCTTTCTAAAGAATTTTCATTAAGAAAAGGAGACCGGAAAAGAATCAAGAGTCTCCAGTCTAGAATCCACCATTTATTTTGTCTCACATTTTTTTTGTTCTTTACAAAATTTGGTATAGTAACTTAATTTTTTATAGCTTAAATAAATTAAATTTTTTACAATCTAAAAACCTATTTATTTCTGCATTTTATTTTAATTTTAAACCATAAAAAATACCTTTTTTTCAGCCAAAAATTCCCCAAGTTCTGGAAGTAGTGTAACATAATAAAATCAGTCTCTATTAGCGTGTCCACACCAAACCAACAAAACAAAAACAAAATAGCAACTCAATGTTTTCCAAAATTTTTGAAACAAAATGAGAACAATTCGGCAGCTTTTTAGTTTTGTTGGCGTTTTCAGCAACTTTTTATTTTTCCGTCGCCTGTTGGTAAAGATCAAAGTGTTGATGTTTTGTTTTCGTTTTGGGCATCTTTGTTGGTCTAGTCTAGACGCGAATAAAACAGAAACAAACTTCGTGGTTCAGTTTGTGTAGTTTCTGTGTGCAAAATTACCATGTCCGGAGAAAAAATTAAGTGGGGTGTTGAAAATACATGTAAATTAATTGAGCTTTATCGAGAAGCTAGATTATTATGAAACGCCAGACACCCTGATTATAAAAATCGTTATAAAAAGGCAGACGCCTTAAAGGAAATAGGAATATTATATGATATTTCTTCAGAGGAAGTGGACAGAAGAATAAAAAACATCAATAGCCAGTTCCATCGAGAACACAAAAATTATCAGTTATTGAAAAAATCCGGAGCTGGCAAAAGTTTTGTTTTAAAGTTCATTAATTGTTTTCCTATATGTGGACAGCAGTTGACAATTTGTTCGTGTTTTCGAAAACTTACAGATTTGTTGTGTTGCTGTTTTGTTGATGTTTTTGTTTTGTTGATTTGGGCAACTTTGTTGGTCTAGTATGTACGCGAATAAAACAGAAACAAACAAACATTGTGTAGTTTCTGTGTGAAAAATTACCATGTCCGGAGAAAAAATTAAATGAGGTGTTGAAAGTACATGTAAATTAATTGAGATTTATCGAGAAGCTAGATTATTATGGGACGCCAGACATCCTGATTATAAAAATCGTTATAAAAAGGCAAACGCCTTAAAGGAAATAGGAACAGTATGTGATACTTCTTCAGAGGAAGCGGACAGAAGAATAAAAAACATCAATCGCCAGTTCTATCGAGAACACAAAAATTATCAGTTATTGAAAAAATCCGAAGCTGGCAAAAGTTTTGTCTCAAAGTTCATTAATTGTTTTCCTATATGTGGACAGCAGTTGACAATTTGTTCGTGTTTTCGAAAACTTGCAGATTTGTTGTGTTGCTGTTTTGTTGATATTTTGTTCTGTTGGTTTGGGCAACTTTGTTGGTCTAGTCTGTACGGAATAAAACAGAAACAAACAAACATTGTGTAGTTTCTGTGTGCAAAATTACCATGTCCGGAGAAAAAATTAAATGGGGTGTTGAAAATACATTTAAATTAATTGAGCGTTATCGAGAAGCTAGATTATTATAGGACGTCAGACATTCTGATTATAAAAATCGTTATAAAAAGGCAGACGCCTTAAAGGAAATAGGAATATTGTATGATACTTCTTCAGAGGAAGTGGACAGAATAATAAAAAACATCAATAGCCAGTTTCATAGAGAATACAGGAATTATCAGTTATTGAAAAAATCCGGAGCTGGCAAAAGTTTTGTTTCAAAGTTCACTAATTGTTTTCCTATATGTTGGCAGCAGGTGCTGTATTCTTGAATCCCGTGCCCGTGGGTGTGTAGCTTCTCACTTACTTTAACCCAGGTGATTGTGAGAGAGGATAGCTGCACTCACCCTGCACTCGACTCACGGACCGTCAAGAATACGGCCTAGGTTGACAATTTGTTCGTGTTTTCGAAAACTTAAGAGATATCTATATAATCAAATAAATTTTATGTTTGATCAAATCCTACAACATTTTACTTTACTACGAAATTTTCTCTAAATTTACCGAGAATGTTCATCGATAAATTACCAAGGAAGCACCATTTATTTTGGCCTGTGAATACATTAAAATCCGCATTTCTGAAATAGCTTCTTTGGTGCGTAGAGGCTTTTTATCAGTCTTTTTTTAAATGACTGTAATAAATATTTACTTTCTCTAATATTTATTTGATGCGTTAATAGAACCTGGTTCATGTTGTAGGTATCGCTTAGAATTTTATGTGGTAATGGTTATCGAGAAATGAGAAATCTTAAAAAACAAACAACAGCATCTGTTAAGAAAATTAAACTAGATACAATCATCTTGGTTTATTTAGAAAAATTTCAAAATTTTATTTTACAATTACAAAATTTTGTGCTAATTTAGTTTGGTAATGTCTCCTGAAGATGTAAGTTTCTGCTTACGAAACATGTCGGGACTATTTGTTTAAAACAAATTAAAAATTAGTGGAGGAAGACAATAACCTGTTTGATTTCCTTTTCTTTTTTTAGTTTAATAATTTGTTCCAGGTACGTATTATATTTCTCTACTTGTTCTATTTTTTCTTGGTTTATTCTGATCGTGATATCTTCATCTGTGTTTGTTATGACTTTAGTTTTAGTATAGTTCATACTCACGTCTATATTTTTAGCTGCTCAATCCAGTTCTTCCACTATTTCTATCAGTTCTTCTTATCTGTTTTTAAGGCAATATCATCAGCATATCTTAGGTGGTTCAAGTATTTTCCGCTTATTTTGATGCCTATTTCCCTAATCTAAGTTTCGAAAAATATCTTCTAGGGCCTCGTTAAATAGTTTAGGGGATATTGTGTCACCCTGGCTGACACCTCTTCTTATAGAGGATGGGCTTGGTTCTTTCGTGGATTTTGATTGACGTTGTTGCTTCACTATATATATTGGCTATTAAGTCTGTCTATCTGTGATCTATTCGGCTATTAATTAAAGATGCTTTTACTGCCCAGTGCTCAATGCTATCGAAAGCTTTTTCAAAGTCTATAAACGCAATATATAGTGGAATGTTGTATTCGTTGGCTCCTTCTATTAGGATTTTCATGATTAATAGGTGGTCAACTGTACTGAAACTTTTTCTGAAGCCTGCTTGTTCTTTTGATTGATATCCGTCAAATTTTGTTGTTAATATTTTCATGCAAAGCTGATAAATTACATTGAGGAGTGTTTTAGGTCGATAGTTTTTTAGGTCAGCTCTATCGCCTTTCTTGTGTAGAATAATGGTTATGGACTCTCTCCAGTTGTTTGGGATTATTTTTTCCTTTTGGTCTATTATTCAGGAGAATATGGAGGGCATTAACTACAGCTATACCACTGTACTTGAGCATTTCTGCCGTTACTCCATCTTTCCCAGATGATTTTTTATTTTCTTTAGTGCTTTCTTTATTTCCGCTTTGCTTATTTCAGTTTGTAGCTCTGAGTTTATATTCTTTATTTTTATTTGGAGTTTCTTCATGGTTTCTCGCGATGATTCCCTTTTGTGTTTCGTATATTTCTGTATATGATAGTTGTGTGATATTATTTATGATATCCTCTTTGACGTTAGTTTCTATGCAATTCATATCCTTTATTTTAATTAAAATATCTCTTTTTTAGTTGCCTATATATAAAAAATATCTAAACATTCATCGATTTTCCGTAACCCAATAGTCCTACTATCCATAACGGTGGAACTTGTAAGATTTCCTTCTATAGCATCGCACTTGTATAATTCGAAATCGATCCAGTCCTGACCTACGCCAAAAGAACAGTAATTTTGTCCAATAAAAGATTACTGAAATGTGAAAATTATGTTGATGTTGGTAAAATCCAAAACAAAATTGTTATGATGTTTAATGATTTTAATTCTGGTACAGTCTGTCCTATATTTAGCCAGACATGCAATGGTTTAGGAAGTTCGAACTGTTAAGAGTTGTTTTTATCGTTTTTTTCTAGAGCATAAACATATTGTGTTAATATGGTGTTTGAGAATCAGAATCAAAAATCTGGAGAGAAGAAAAGATAGCTGAATAAATTATACAAGTACCTAATATTGAAAATATTTTAACGTATAATCTAAAAGGCTTAAAAAATAGAGGAATAGCAATTCTAAACTTAGCTTTTAAATTACTCTCAGCATTCCAAATTATATAAGACATAATAAGAATAATATAGGAATACAAATAATGTGCTTTTCATCCAAACATTTTGCATCTCAAATCAGATATTTATAATAAAGAAAATTTTGGAAAATATTATGTCCTAAAATATATTAACATAGCTTGAAAGGTAGATTACAGACAGGCGTTTGACAGCGTAAAACTATATATATATATATATATATAGTATATATAGCGTATATATATATATATATATATATATATATATACAGGGTGTCCCAGATAAAAAGTTTAAATGAGAAAAAAGTTGCACTATTCTAAGCCCAACTAGATGCCGTATCAAAGTTAGACAGGGGTTTTTAAAATATCGACCAAAAACTAAAAATTGTGTTTTTTCAAAAATTGAAATCTCGCCGCCATCTTGCAAACAAATTTAAGGAAATTTGGTAGTTTTGTATAAGCAACTACGGCCAATCGAATTTTTCGCATCTCTAGGGCCCTATCATACTTCAATTCGGTGCTTTTGTTGATAAACTGTATAGTTAAAAATGAATTTTCAAAGTTTGGTCATTTGGGTCTTATGGGATTCCCTACCCTAAAATTCGCTAAATGACGTTTTTCCGAATCTTTACTCAGGATGTGGTTTTTTCACATCTCTAGGGCCCTACCATACTGCAACTCGGTGCTTTTATTGATAAACTGTATAGTTTTTAAAATATGAATTTTCTAAATTTGGCCATTTGGGTCTTATGGGATTCCCTACCCTAAAATTCGCTAAATGACGTTTTTCCGAATCTTAACTGAGGGTGTGGTTTTTTCGCATCTCTAGGGCCCTACCGTACTGCAACTCGGTGCTTTTGTTGATAGACTGTATAGTTTTTAAAATATGAATTTTCAAAGTTTGGCCATTTTGTTCATTATGGGATTCCCTACCCTAAAATTCGCCAAATGACGTTTTTTCGAATCTTCACTCAGGATGTGGTTTTTTCACATCTCTAGGGCCCTACCATACTGCAACTCGGTGCTTTTATTGATAAACTGTATAGTTTTTAAAATATGAATTTTCAAAGTTTGGCCATTTGGGTCTTATGGGATTCCCTACCCTAAAATTCGCTAAATGACGTTTTTCCGAATCTTAATTCAGGGTGTGGTTTTTTCGCATCTCTAGGGCCCTACCATACCGCAACTAGGTGCTTTTGTTGATAAACTGTATAGTTTTTAAAATATGAGTTTTTCCGGATCTTCACTCAGGATGTGGTTTTTTCACATCTCTAGGGCCTTAACATACTGCAACTCGGTGCTTTTGTTGATAAACTGTATAGTTTTTAAAATATGAATTTTCAAAGTTTGGCCATTTGGGTCTTATGGGATTCCCTACCCTAAAGTTATATTTTTTGCAAAGTCAGTTGAACAAAGATAAAAGCCGACCATCGGCATATCCTTTAAAGAAGGTGACATGGGGGCAGTAGATATACTCATGAAAATTATTTCATTTAATTATGGCGTAAACTAAAGAAATAAAAATAGATAATAAAACTTTCTATTCCTACACCTTCAGAAACGAGTAACTCTGCATACTGCCGACTAAAGGGGTCCCGAAACAAACACCTGAAAGCAATTAAAAGCGCATCTCAAAAAAATCTGCCAATCAGGTGCCGTCCATCCACCTGGTTTAATAAAAGATTCTTAAAAAATTCAGCTAGAAAAACAAAATAGGTTTTTAATGGCAAGAGAATGATGAGTTTAATGAGACTTTATTTTAACAACACTGTGCTACAATTAAGACAAAATAATGGACTCTTTTATCCATTTTATTTAAATAATGTTTCAATGGAACAATTTTAGAGTTTACCAACGAGTTTTGGAGTTATAACTCAAATCTAGAGTTCAGTAAAGCTTTATTAAGGCAAAAGGTTGATCCTTTCGCATGCTGGAGAATCCGTCCTCCAGATAGAAATGGAGAGGATTTTATTTGCTGGCATATTCGGATAGTATTTAAACTTAACTTTTCAATAAAGATATTCTACCAATTTATCTTTTCAAAATTTAAAGTGATCATATATCAATAGAAAAATTGTCATGACATTGACATTTTCCTGGTATTTACTGTTTCAAGGACAAAAAAATATTCAATAATATTGAAAATACATAAAATAATTGTAACACAGATTATAACGTTAGTAAATTAAACAACGAAAAACAGTTATGGCACATCTTCCAACAAATTAGTTTTGGTTTTCAAAGACTATTTCTTTCTAAACGAACAATTTTGGTCGGAAAATAAATACTTTGTTGTCGGACCGCAAAGAGCCGCGTCTCTTCTCTGTCGGAAGGGTTGAAATTATACCAGGAAGATTCTATATGAATTTGGATAACTTTTGAAGGGCAGAATGAAGCAAAATTTCATGAAATCGATAGGAGTTATTCAAGTGATTTTGCAAAAACTATAACAATTTTTTTCCAGGCCTTCTAGTTTTTTTGAAACCATAGCCAACTTTGTTATTTCTTATGACTGCCATATTAAATTTATACGTCAAAAAATAGACGATTAAAAGAGCTTTTCAACCATGTATAATAAACCTATTATTGAATGACGGAAAATGTGAATTTATTTAAAAAACTAATTTTTACTTGGTTGGCTGTGAAACAAAGGCCGTAGTTGCGTTTGTTGTCATACCTACGTACCTGTCTGTCAAAACTTTATCATTTATTTGATTTATCTGTTGGTTCTAAAGTTTCTAAATTACTTAAGATTTTTTTTGAGTCACATTATCAATCAAATTTAACATGGAAAGGTTTCCAAATCAGGAGAAAGTAGGTATGTATAAATGTTATATTCTATGTAATAAGAATGTTGGAAGAGCTCGAGATATGTACTTTCAAAGATATCCAGAAAGACGACAACCAGGTTTGTCAATCTTCAGAATACTTAGAAATAATTTAATTGAATATGGTTCCTTTAAAAAACAAAGTCGTAATCGACAACCTGATGATTTACAAGGTGACGTTGACCATCCCTGCATCTCCTTTCCTGAACTGGGAATTATTGTCGAAGTACTCAAATCAACTGCACAAAGAATTCTTTAAAAATTTAAGTATCATCCATATGCAACACATATTAGTCAAGATCTTGAAATGAATTGATGGGGAATTAGAAAGAAGAACCTTGTTTTGCAATTGGTGCATACAAAAATCGCAAGAAAACCCTCATTTAAACAAACTTGTATCTCTTACTGTTACTTAGAGGATATTGTACTTTTGATACTGATATTTAAACACGGCAAAAGGGACTTCATTCAAATTTTCTAATCGTTTGTTTCAGATGCTTTGTTTTGTGAAGAAGAAGAAACCCTTTGTAATACTTTGTTAGGAATTATATTTATATGAATACGGAGACAGTCTGTATAAAATAATAAATATTTTAATTCATGGAAATTTATTCGAATCTCTATCTAAGCAATTACCATAATATAGGTGATTAACTGTTGGAGCGTAATGGTATTCTAATTCGGTGATGTGATAAAAATACACAACGCATATTTTCTAATGTCAGTTCCGTTTGAGAGCCCCATCATCCTCCAATACCAGCATCCAAGAGTTTCTTTTTCAATTTATGTTTTGTTTACGT
Organism: Aspidapion aeneum; assembly: GCA_963576565.1. Classification (NCBI taxonomy): domain Eukaryota; kingdom Metazoa; phylum Arthropoda; class Insecta; order Coleoptera; family Brentidae; genus Aspidapion; species Aspidapion aeneum. The sequence goes on along the minus strand of OY755043.1, from coordinate 3,243,245 downwards.
TTTCGCATGTTTAATTATTGCTTCTTAGTAACTTTAACGCGTAGCCAAAGAATCTCTATCTATATATCTATCTCACCCAATATCTTCTACTTTTCTCTGTCTGTCGCAGTGTTCATCCATCTTTTTCCCGCATGTTTCTTCAAATCATCCGCTCTTCTCATTTGGGGTCTTCCCCTACTTCTTTGATTTTCCCAAGGTGTCCAGTTTACAATATATTTGTTCCATCGATCGTCTTTCCGTCAGATATTATGACCGGCATAGGTAAATACACTTTCGTTTTGAGATACTGAGGATATTTTTAATGTTCTAATATGTTGCTTAATTTACCGAATGCTGCCCACGCCAATCTTACTCGTCTCTTAATTTCAGCTATTTGTTTTTCCTTTTTAGTTTAATAATTTGTCCCGCCCAGGTATATATATTCCTCTACCTGTTCTATTTTCTTTTAGTTTATTTTGATCGTGATATCTTCATCTGTGTTTGTAATGATTTTAGTTTTAGTGTAGTTCATACTTAAGTCTATATTTTTAGCTGCTGTATCCAGTTCGTCCAGCATTTTTATCGGTTCTTCTTTCTTATCTGTTATTAAGGCGATGTTATCAGCATATGTTAGGTGGTTTAAGTATTGTTCGCTTACTTTGAGGCCCATTTCTTCCCAATCTAAATTTTTAAAAACATCTTCTAGGGCCTGGTTAAATAGTTTAGGGTATATTGTGTCACGCTGTCCGACACCTCTTCTTCTGCCGATTGGTTTGGTTCCGTCGTGGATTTTGATTGATGTTGTTGCTTCGCTATATATATTGGCTATTAAGTCAGTATATCTGTGATCTATTCGGCTATTAATTAAAGATGCGTTTACTGCCCAGTGTTCAATGCTTTCGAAAGCTTTTTCAAAGTCTATAAACACAATGTTGAAATCATGAAGTGTTGTATCCATTGACTCGTTCTATTAGTATTTTCATGGTTAATGGGTCAACTGAACTGAAACCTTTTCTGAAGCCTGGTTGTTCCTTTGATTGATATCCGTCAAATTTTGTTGTTAGTCTATATGTTAGTATTTTTGTGAAAAGCTTATAAATTACATTGACTAGTGTTATAGGTCGATAGTTTGTTAGGTCCGCTCTATCGCCTTTCTTGTGTAGAATAATAGCTATGGATTCTTTCCAGTTGTTTGGGATTATTTTTCTTTTAGTATTTTATTCAGGAGAATATGGAGGTTATTAAGTACAGCTATTAAGAGACTTATCAAAGTATAAAAATAAAATTAAACCTGGAGTACCACAGGGTTCAGTTCGGTTGTGTACTGGACCTTTGCAGATGACACAGTTAGGTCATGATGACAGTGGGAAATCTAACGAAGAATCTACAATCGGATCGCCAGAAGGGCCAAATTATAGCACCAGAGCTGGCAATCTCAAATGGGTAGAGGCAAAAAAACAATTTAGGTAGATAAAAGAATCTACAGAGAAACTATAAAATGCTATCAACAAAATCCATGGCGCAAATCATTTCATGTTAAACCCCAATCCGGCGAAATACCTTCTTATGACGCCTAACAAAAATTATGCAGCAAGGCAGCAATAGCAAGGAAGACGTTAAAAAAAGATGATCTTGAAATGAAAAATACAAAACTGTACTGACATTGTTCAGCTTTGGGACTGTACTAAAAAATTAAAATCTTATATTATTGAAACGTTCCAAAACAAAGTACTAAAAAATATGGTGAATACTCCTTGGTATTAAGGAATAATGATGTTCAAAGAGACATAAAAATAGAAACTGTTAACAAAGCAATCAAAAGATTTATAAAAACTCACGAAGAAAGGATTCATAAGCATGTGAACATTGAAGCAAGACGACTTCTAGATACGAAGACTCAAACGAGCTAACCGACAAACTAAACAGTTAGGCTTGATGGCAAAAATTCACTAATATAAATTGGAATAAAAACTATAACTGTTACATTATAATCAAAGTGGGAATATTTAGAAAAATAAAATATATATATATATATATTTATCGGTTTCACAATGTTTGCCCATAATTCATCATCTAGGCCTCTTATTCTTATTTCACTGTCTATTCCTTCTCTCCAGCCTCATTTTCTTCGGCCAGTTGGTTTCCATTGTAATATTTGTTTAGCTAGTCTTTCATCATTCATTCTTTGTACACGTCTGTACCACACCAGTTATTTTGTTCTTATATCATCCACTAAAATACGTTCACCCACTGTCATAACTTCTCTTATTCTTTGATTTGTAACTCTTTCTCTTTTTGATTTCCCTGCTGCTCTTCTCCAATAGTCCATCTCCGTAGCGGAAAGCATTTTTAGACCTAAGTATTTATAATCATCACAGGACTGAATTCGCTGCCCGGTATTTAAGATTAGATCCTGTTTCATTCCACCGATACACATATACTCTGTCTTATTGAGATTAACCTCTAGTCCCCACTTATTGTACTCTTCTATTAGTTTTCGTGTCATATATTCGAGGTCGTCATAATCCTGAGCCACTACTATCTGATCATCGGCGAAACATAAAGTATACAAGGTGGTTTCGTCCAACGGAATTTCCATGTTTTGGCATTTTCTCTTCCATACTTTAAGGACTTGTTCCAAGTGTATCTTGAAGAGCGTAGGCGAGATACAGCAACCTTGTTTAAGACCTTTATTTACTTGAAAGCCTTTGGTTAGTTTTGCTTTTATTTTAACTTTTGCCTTACTATTGCGGTATAACTCTTTGATGGCCTTAATTAATTGTACGCTTATGTTTGTGTTTTCCAACGCTTTCCAAAGTAGATTTAGTGGTATACTATATGCCTTCTGCAATAAATAAAAAGTACCTATAACCAAATTACCCAACCAATTGTAATTTTTTTAAGTATATTTTTTCGGGCAAAATCAACACAATTTTAGCGTTAGTGTCTCTATGTGATAGATAGCTAAAAAAAATTATCTATACTTAGAAAGGCAAATTGCTTATGTTTAATTTAAAATATGGCCAACTTACTTTAATTTACTCTATCTGAAAAATCAGTAGTAGGTACTTACAGTATTCTTCCTGACAATGTTAATAAAATACATTTTGATAAAGCTAGACATAAAAGAGATATCTATATGCTAAAAACGAATCAAATATTTAAATTAAAACTGTGTTTCTCCACAGGAATTCTAGTAATTAATGTCGTCAAACAGATAACACCTACATTAGAATTTAATTTATAAAATAAATAACATTTTCGGTATAATATAGCCATTATAGTACCGGCCGGTTGACATTTCAAGATGATCTCATATTATAAACCCCAAATCCAATAAATCAGTGCGAAACAATTAGAACAACAACCAATAGCCGCTTATTTTAATTGCATTTACATAAGATTAACGATAATAATCATTAAAAAACCATTATTTAAGGTGATTTATTCGCTAATAATTTATTGAATAGTCACCTGTTTTAAACATTTAAAAAGACATAACATTGAAATTAACGGTTTTAGTAATATTTTTGGAAGTTTATTATTGTCATTTGTAACTAATACATACATTGCAACGATACCTTGTGCCTGTGACAGCAAATTGTTCTGCTTTTTTTGAACCTATTAGGGCCAGTTCATCTTTTAATCTAGAAGTTTAGATTTTTTTATTTTTGTTTGTCAAACACACTGTGATTATTGTCTTACAACCTAATCAGTAAAACTAATTAGCAATTTTGTTTTAACTTAATTTACTAGAAAAGTCAGATATTAAACTTAGGGTTCACTCAACAGTTCTCCCCGCTTTGTTTCGTCTGTAACTGCGTTTTGTTTATAGCATTATTTTATTTTATGTAATTCACTTACTTTACTAGCTCAAACGGCTTCACTTTTTTTAGTCTTCGAACTAGCATAGTATTGTCTAGAGGCTGAATTGCTTCCACATTCACATGCCGATGGAGTCTATTTTCATGACTTTTTGCGTACTTTTTATAGTCTCCGCTACAGTTTCGATTTTTACACAGACTTATAAAAAACCAGATTTTGAGATCCCGATGAAGGTCACTATTTCTAACGTACCAAAGTGCATTCACAATGTTTCTTAATACTTTATTTTGAAATCTCTGTACAACTAGAATGTTACTCTCTTTAGCACAACCCCATAGTTGAATACCGTATGTCCATACTGATTTCAGTATTTGTCTATAAAGCAGTAACTTCTTATGAATTGTTTAATTGGACTTCCTTCCAATTAACTACTTCATTTTTCTATACTTTATCTCAAGTTCTTCTTTTTCTTCTTAACATGTGCTTTCCAGCGCAATTTGGCATTAAGTGTCATACCAAGACATTTTGCCTGATTTGAATATGGTACAGGAATGTTGTTAATTGTTATTTGTATATGATTTATATTTTTGTTTGTAAAATCAACATGAATTGATTTGGTTTCAATTAATTTTATTCGCCAATTTGTGGTCCAACTGTGAACTTCGGTGACTCCATCCTGAAGTTTTTCTATGCATTTTTCCAGTATCATCGGCAAATGCAGTAACAGAAAGATGTAGAGAATATTTCAAAGATTTGCTTACAATGAACAGCAACGATAGTTGCTTGTTTTATACAATTACAAAACCATTAAATCAAATTCCTATATGGTCTGCCACAACAATACGCTTCTACACAACGTTTTAACATTTTTCTTGTACTGAATTTTGGTCGACATCTGATTGAGATAAGCGCCTTTTTGAGGGCGACTATTCAACCATCGACCTTTTAGTCGTTATCTGGGGGACTCGAGTGATGTTATGAAAGAATGGTCAGGTTGATATGAAGAAATCGACGGCTGTATGCCGCAAGAAGCCTAGATTTCTTACAAAAGATAGATTAGTCATCGTTATAGACAATCTGAATCATAGTAACACACTAGTGGCGTCAAAACATCTCTTCATTTCTCTTTATTATACAGTATGTATCTTAAAAAGCATATGATACCGTTCCATTAGAAAGATTATGGACATTGTTGAGCAAACTAATACCAATCATACATCATAAAAGCGTTAAAAGAACTATACAAAGGGTCAAACTCTAAAAGTAAAATTGGAAATCGACTTTCAAAATAATTCCAGGTAACAATAAGCTTAAGACAGGGATGTTGTATCTCTTCAACTCTTTTTAAAATATATATCGCAGTAGCTCTAAAAAACTGGAAACGTAAAGTACACGGCATGGGAATACATCTTAACGTCTTTTGATTTACCCTAAAGACACTACAGTTTGCTGACAATCAAGTAATTCTAGCTAATGATAACGAAGACATGGAGTATAAATATGATGAGAAAGTAAATGGAAGAATACTAAAAGTGGTTGTTAACAGTGATCGTGGACAAGAGAAGTACTTATGTATTGGAAAAGAATCAAGTGAGAACCAGACGGTAAACAAACAAAATCTCCATGCAATGAGTATGTATACTTAGGTGTCACCTTTCATAAGACAGGAACAGACTGTAAAGAACTGGAAAAAAAAGTAAAAACAAAAAAGCTTATTGGATGTCAACAGTATTTTATGGAGCACAGAGATAAACATGAATGTAAAATTTAACAAATTTAACATGGTGAAAAGCACGCTGTGGTATGGAATAGATACTTGCCACGTAACAGAAAAATACAAAGACAAAATAGAAAGTGTGGAAATAGATGCAATAAGAATATCAATAAGAATATCTAGAACAGATCATATAAGAAATGAGAACATAAAAGAAAGACTGGGAATAGAGGGAAGCATAACAGATTACATCACTAAGAGAAAACTGATATTTACAGGACGAACGACGAATAATTACCAAAGCAGGTCCTAGAATGGAAACCAATAGGGCTCAGAAAAAGAGGACGTCCTAAACTGGAATGGCAACAGTCAATGCAAAGATCAATGAGTCAAAAAAACGTGACAGAAAATGATTGTCAGGATTAAAGTAGGTTAGGAAGAAGCGACAGAAACGTAGAAAAACGTACAAAACCGAAATAGTAGTACTATGTATCTTAAATGATGCAGCAAAGTTTAAGGGGTGGTAGGAAAGGCCCAAAGTAGACAAACAGATCAAATAACTCTTCCAACAAGTGCAGAAAATCGAGTTCTGTCGAGCATTTAAGTGAGGAAAAATAGGTTTCTGCAAGTGTTAGAACAAAAAGTTTTTCTACAAGCTTCAGGAAATAATAAAAAGATAACATTATAAGAAAAACAAACCAAATTACATCCAGACAACTTCACGAAAAAAAAACCTAGTGTTTTAAAGAAATATAACATTTTACCTTTACACCATAGCAAGGCATTTCATTGAAAATATTATGAACAGAAACCTCAAACGTATACAGAGTTTTCAAAATTTGACATATCGTTGCAGGAAAATGGATTTTGCGCCCTTAAACTAGTGTGGAAAATGCGGTTTTCCACACGCTCGTAGGAAAAAAGTTTTTTGTTTCCATGTTATAACGTGTGTCAAGTTTGAAGAGTGGGAAAACTGTGAATTTTAAAAATGACTAATTTAAAAAGGTCAAATAATTTGACGGACGGCAGAATTCCATAGTGAAAAATGTCCAAGCCTCCCCTCAAGGTAACTTTTTGTATACGTTACTGTTTTTTAAGTTTAACAATCTATAAAGAAGTTGTCTATGGCGAGTTGACGTGAAGAAGTTGACAAGGCGTATGTGCCAAGCGGTCCCCCATTTACCAAAGCTGATGGCTTTCGGAAACAACCGTAAAGTGGTATTTACTGCTTTAGTTGGGAGCAGGTCAATTAAAAAATAATTATTAATATTCTTTAAATAAACCTGATAATGAAGAAGTACTACGAAGAACAAACCAGTCAAAAATAGCATATTGCAACGAAACGAGATTCGTCATGATTTAAAAAACATCGCAAGAGAAACCCTGGAGGAATCCTTAAGGCTCCAGAAAAAAAGCAATAAGTTGGAAAATAACTATGCTCAAAGGAATCGAGGAAACTTATAAATGGTGATCATTCAATAGGAGAAAAAAGTCAATAAAATTAAGTCTCCCATTTTGCCCCACTTTTCTCCATGTTTATATAAGAATTATCTTCTCCAATATTAGCAAATTATTCAATAACACTCAATCAAGGAATATTCCTAAATGTCAGGATTTTTGACCCTCTCGCCCCATCGTAACGCATGTTCAAGTAAAAAAAAACATTGAGTGTAATGCAAGGATAAACCCCCCCCCCCTTTCCTCCATTGAGCGTTAGATAATTTTTTAATAGTTGTCTCATACTAATATATTTCAATCGAGCAAATATTTATTTGCAGATTTATATAGCTATTTGTTATTCCTTAAAAGTTGTAGGAATTTCTACTGTTTTTATTTCCTTATAATAAATTATATTTTTATTACCAGCGACAAAATTATTTATTAACAAAATCCAATAAAACATATATTTACGACCGTATTATTTTCAAATAAATAAAAAACTGTTACGCGAAAAAAATTAAAATTTCTTACAGGTCCGCAGTATCAGATTTTTTGCTCGCCAAGTACTATTATTATAAAAAATTGCGTTTTTAATGTATGCTAATTTATAAAACGGGAGGACCATATTTTAATGCAAATATTACGAATATTGGCATAAAAATGCATTCAGCAAAAGATTGCGATCTGACATAAAGTTGCGTTTTCACTTGAACCTCTACAAACCCTAGGAACTTTAATAAGAGACAAAAAGGAATATTTTGCGAAACTGGACGATTGATCCTGAACGGATGGAAGTATCCGTATAAATAAATTTAGAAAAAAAAACTTTTTGAAAACAAGCTTTTATAAAATGGACTAAAAAGCATAAAATAATTTTTTGAGTGCTCTGATATCATAATAATAAAAGCGATGGCGTATTAAAGGAAATTTACCCGTTTTTCTTTTAGCCTTTAAGTCGAAGTTTAGTGAAAATCCAGATTCATTATATTATTGCAGAAAAATGTAACGGTAGACAATTTAACCCAACAGCGGCGTAGCGTGGGGGGGACGCGGGGGGTTCGTCGCCCCCCCCGCCCCGAGGATAGTGGCGCCCCATAGGTGGTCGAAGCGCCCCCAGCTTTATGAAGTCGGGCCAGCAACGGCCAGTTGAGTGGGCGCCAAAGGAAACGAACGACATGAAGACCGTTTTTTTTTTTTTTTTTTGGTTGCAAGATTTGTGAGAGGCGCCCTTGTGACCTGTCGGCCGCCCCCTCACACATGATGACCTTTTTTTTTTGGTCGCAAGATTTTTTTTCAGTTTTCAGAGGCGCCCTTTTTAGCGGTCGCCCCCCCCCGCTACGCCGCTGTAACCCAACCCAACCCAACCCTACTCAAGCTACCCTTACATTTTTCTGATATGGATAGACATAATTACGCCTGCTTCATATTAGACGACGCGACATAAGCTTGACCAGGAGCAAAAAGCTTAGGTCCCAAGTAAATCACAGCATAGTCAACAGTACTACCAAAACATTTTATGAACAGTTCGTAATCCCTATCCGCAAAAACCCCCAGATACCAATTTTGGTGGAAATCCGACAAACTAAAATTTTACCGCCTCTCCGCCCTCCACGTTAGGGAGGAGGTAGGCAGTCAGTGATACCACATTATTGGATTGTCATCGGAACTATAACGGTATGCGAAGTTTGAAGTCAATCGGATACGTGAAAGTCAGTTGAAAGTAATTAGAAAAACTTGACATTTAATCGCCCATTTTGAATCCGCCATATTGAATTTTTATAATCTGATCAAAAATTCGTAATTCTCATCCTCCCCCCAGATACCAATTTTGGTTGAAACTGGACAAACTAAAGTTTTACCCCCTCTCCACCCTCCACATTAGGGGGGAGGTAGGTACCCGATGAAAACATATTATTGTATTGTCATCGAAACTAAGACGCTATGCGAAATTTGAAGTCAATCGGATGTTTGGAAGTTCTTCAAAAATGAGTTGCAAGATTTGATTACATGCATACATACATACAGGTGAAGTTAAATAAAAGCTTGTTAAAAAGCACTCTTTTAAAATCCCGATTGCCAATTATATAATATATTTTTTAATTTGAATGCATAGGAGGCAAAGTACCTAATTAGAAACAATATAGGAGTTTTTATTTCGAACATGTACGTGGTATATACGTATCAGGGTTCGAAAATATCATGATATTTATATAAATATCATATCACATGATATATATCGGATATATATCAGATATATATCTGATAGTTGTATTAGTATTTAAATAAAGTAGATTTTTTACAACAGTCTTATAATTTTATTATCACACCTCGTATAAATAGTTTAAAAGATTTATTATGAAGAATAACAAACAACCGTCGGACTGGGCTCTTAAGGACTTAATAGACACGTCGAGTTTGTTTGGCTATCTTGAAATGTTTGTAGCACGAAACCCCTTCTGCCGTGCAAAGCAGAAACCTAGTAAGTCAAAGACTAGTGTTTTGGGAAATAGAGTTTGAAGTTTATTTAACGATATACTAACTACAGCTTATTTAACTAGATACTAACTACATAACTTCATTGTTTTTCAAGATAGCCACATTCTAGAAAGACTGGCTGACGCAGTTTTTTACGGCGATTTCAATGATATAAAAATCTTATTTTCGAGTAAGTCGAGTTACTAGGTTTTTGCTTTGCACGGCAGCCTTCGAGGGGTATACTTTACCTCTATATTTTGAATGGGGAAAGTGAGTCTAGTGATACGTTGTTTTAAAGCTGTCTTGAATGTCTTTACAACGGTGTAAAAATTTAGAAAATCCATTAATTAGTTTTTGAGATATTTGCTTTCAAATTTTGAAATTTAACACGGAAAGATAAAATAAAAATTAAATCCGAAAAATAATTAAATTCTAATTAAATTTTTATTTTATCAGACCATTTTAAATTTGAAAGTTTGAAGGCAATTATCTCAAAACCTAATGGATAGATTTTTGTACTTTTTACACAGTTGTAAGGACATTCAAAGGGCCTTCAAAACAAGGTATCACTAGCCGCACTTTTCCTATTCAAAATATAGGGGTAAAGTATACCCCTCGAAGGAAGTGCGTGCTGCAAAAATTTCAAGATAGCCAAAAAGCCACTCTAAATACCCAAAAAGGCCTCGGTTACGATATTCGTGAAACACCGTGTATATAGGTTTAAAATAATTCAAGTGAAAACGTAGCCTAAAAGATAGCAATCTGACACAGTGAGAGACAGTGGAGTCCATGGGGAGTGATGGAGTTCTTATATTAAAAGAAGACGAACTGCATATTTTAAAATTTAACATAATACATTTGTAGTTAGTTATTCAAGTATTAATGAGCAATATGTCTGTATTTGTTGGCATATTTTTATCTTTCTAACCCGTTTGCAGTTTTCTATCTAGCATACGTGATGCAAATCCACTCAAGACGACCGTTGGACTCAGTGGCGGCTGGTGAAGTTATAAATTAAGAGGGGGCCAGAAATTTATATTGCATGGAAAAGGAGATAAAAAACTTACCAAAACAATTTTATTTTAGCATTTTACAAACAAGCAACTACTTGGTGCAGCTTTTAGTTTATTTTTTTATAAATAAAGTCTATTTGCCCTTCTTTTACATGCGCAAAGTGCTCGGATTAGCACCAGTTTCAGACTCATCATGGCCCTGTACAGCAACCTCAGAAATCCAACAGAATTTTAAACAGTCTATTAACCTACTAATATATATCTATTTTTGGCTCCATTTTCATTAGGTTCAGAAAAGTTTTGCCTATAGGCACTATTCAATTGGCACCTAATATCAGTCTTGCCTAGCATAATGAATGAAGTGCTTTATTGTCCAAAAACTAACACAATGGTCAGTTCTTATTGACAAAGCTTACTTATTTAAAAAACTTGTTATAACTAACTTAAAAATTTTGTTAGGACTGCAGCACATTTCAAAGTAATAAATTAATATATATACATATATGAGAAAAGTAAAGCTAAACCTACTAGATTTTCAACAATTTACGCTTACACAACACAATATTTTAAAATACTTAAATTTTTTTATATGTATATATATACATATACACCAAAAATAAACTTAAAATTATTTATGTAGGTATATATTTTTTGTAAAGCATAGAAAAAAGGAACCCATCAACCTGTATAATTGTATAAAATATCAAAAATTATTTAAGGTCCTTCAAAGAACTCGTCAATTCTATAGTATGCCTTCTGTACCAGGGTATTTTTTAATGTTTTTCTAAAATGTCCCAAATCATGCACTTAGAGAATTCTATGTGGATATTTAAATAAGTAGCACTTACTTTGTGTCTTTAACATTTCACTAAAGTGCTTGATATCACGCATTCCCTTTGCCATCCACGCAGGATCAGTTCGTGAATTGTTTATAATAAGACAAATAAATTAAAAAAAAGCATTTCGTTTTTCACAACCGCACAATCAGTTTTCGTATAATTTTTGATTACTTGCACTAAAATTTTGGTTAATTTTTAGGATCTTTATGTCCGGTCTATGTGGCCCTAAAGATTTTAATTGTAATCGAAATTCATATGTCAACGTATTTAAATTTACACAGTTAATTATACAATCGATGGTATTTATTTCCATTTTGAAAACAAACAAAAACAAAAAGAAACAATGGACACGCGACCAGCAAGGATTTTAACTACTGACTCTGACATACCTCAAATCAAAACAGACTCATACGTCTTCGCTAAGGATAGAATCGGCAACACGTAGAAAGGACAACGAACGCTTTGGCATGATGAATATGGCCGACGTGAACAAAAACAAACATTTCTCCCGCCCTCGCGCGAGCTCAGCCTCCCTTAGACCCATGAAAAACGAGTGAAATTGAAATCATGCGCGGTGCTGCCGGCTTGTAATTATTTACGTTCAAAAAGTTCACCCAATTAACCACAGATAATAAAAAGAACTAGACATTCATGTCGTAAGCGAAGATTTAACTTTTTTTAAATAAATCAAATAAAAATACTGTTTGTTGTCTTCCCTATTGCCCTCCCTGTACCCACTAAGCACAAAATCGTAAAAAACGTTAAATAAATGTTGAAAAAAAAATGTTTTTTTTTCAACACAAATTTTTGTTAAAATTAAGTCAACTTTTGACATTAAAAAAACATTTAGAAAATCCTAACGAAAATTTCATGTAAAAGCATTACCAAAAATATATTTCTTAATAACGTTAAGAAACCAGCATTAAAAAAACCATAATTTCACTAACATTAAAAATAATACCATCATTATATCGTCATTTTTATAATGTTTTTCCTAGATCTCACTTCTAACGTTGAATTTAAGATATATGAAGTTAATAAATGTTATGTTTCTTAAACATTAAAAAAATATATATTATAGAGGGCGCGATGGCAGCGCCCTCTATAGTATAGCAGTCCCACTACCTGAACATCGCCATTATTTGCGTTTCGCTGCGAGTTAATACGAGTCGGTAGCAAAGACGCTTTTTGTAATTTTGGTTAAAATATTTGCATTTTGTAGAAACAAACATGGCAAATTTAAAGCACAAATATTAATATTGGTAGTGAATACATATTTGGATCGGAATATTAATCCAGTTGTGTGGAAAAGATGGTATAGTTAAAGAACAACAAATGTCTGTGCAGTGATCTAAATGAAGCACCACAAAATCAGGTAAGAAAAAGTAAACAAAAGAAAAAAAATGGTTTTGTATGAAATATCGCATACCTATAGGTAATCAGACAGGGAATGCGACAATTCACCGCGGACGATTAGCCGCCGGACCTTAAGCCTCGTATTCATTTGAGGCAGAATTATATAATAATAAATCGTCTTTATTAATAAATAAATGTTACATAGGCGAGGTTTAGCAAACTGCTACTTCGCAAGCCTCGCAGCGGGACCAAACGAATGCTTCGTTTGCGTTCATGCTAAAGTGAATACGCGCCTTGAAATTGTTTGCCTAGTATTCACTTGAGCATGAATTGTTTGGCCTCGTAGCAAGGCACTTACTACAAAATTATTGTTTACTTAGAATTTTAAATTTTATTTTCAGAAGCTACGAGCCGAATTGCCTTTACTGAGTGTCGAGTTCACGAAAACCTCAACGGACTGTAGATGCCCTGCGTTTACAAAATAGAAGAATTTTATTTACATTATTTATGTTACCTTGTCTTTAAAGATATTTGAAAAAAATATATTTTTTCATTGTTAAAAAAACATTTATTTTTAAATGTTAGAAAATCATTTCTTTTTCACTGTTAAAAATCAATATTTTTTTAACGTTCGAAAAAAACTTCAAAAAATAAGATTATTTTTCTAACGTCAGAAAACGGGATATTAAGCTTCTTTTTCACTATGAATATGACGTTAGAACTAACATCCAACCTAACTTTATGTTTTTAACTTATACATTATTTTGACGTTATTAAAATGTTTTTGTGTTTAGTGGGGGGAACACCCTGTATATTATAGAGCTCAGATGGTGATTCGTTTCGAACAGTACAATGGTCAACACCAAAAGACGTAAAAAAAACGGCTTTCTTTAAACAGAAAATTTCGAATAAATCAAAAACATGGACCATACCAAAGCCAAGGCTGGCTTGATAACGCGAGCCTTCGTTGCTACTGTGGATTAAATGGGGCCTTAATCTGAATTTATTGGGACCCTCTCAGTGTTTGGCTCGGGGCCCCAAAAGGCTACCGCGCTCTTTTTTCACTTATTTTCTGTCTTTTTGGTGTTTGTTAAGAGCGACGTGATATGGGGTGAACGATCTGACACACTGTGGATTTGGTAAATATTAATAAAGGTGAGCGTTTATTAAAAATGATGAAAGTTGAAAGATTGCCAAATTTTCATTACCCTCTTAAATGGGGGCGGCGGACAAAACATCGAAAGACAGAATTTCGAAAGTCAAAATGTCGAAATTACAAAATGTCGAAATGTCGAAGTTACAAAATGTCGAAGTTACAATATGTCGAGAGGCAAAATGTCGAAATTACAAAATATCGAAATTACAAAATGTCGAAATGTCGAAGTTACAAAATGTCGAAGTTACAATATGTCGAAAGGCAAAATGTCGAAATTACAAAATATCGAAATAACAAAATGTCGAAATTACAAAATGTCGAAATTACAAAATGTCGAAATTACAAAATGTCGAAACTACAAAATGTCGAAATTACAAAATGTCGAAATTACAAAATGTCGAAAGGCAAAATGTCGAAATTACAAAATATCGAAATTACAAAATGTCGAAATTACAAAATGTCGAAATTACAAAATGTCGAAAGGCAAAATGTCGAAATTACAAAATATCGAAATTACAAAATGTCGAAATTACAAAATGTCGAAATTACAAAATGTCGAAAGGCAAAATGTCGAAATTACAAAATATCGAAATTACAAAATGTCGAAAGTACAAAATGTCGAAATTACAAAATGTCGAAAGGCAAAATGTCGAAATTACAAAATATCGAAATTACAAAATGTCGAAATTACAAAATGTCGAAATTACAAAATGTCGAAAGGCAAAATGTCGAAATTACAAAATATCGAAATTACAAAATGTCGAAATTACAAAATGTCGAAATTACAAAATGTCGAAAGGCAAAATGTCGAAATTACAAAATATCGAAATTACAAAATGTCGAAATTACAAAATGTCGAAATTACAAAATGTCGAAAGGCAAAATGTCGAAATTACAAAATATCGAAATTACAAAATGTCGAAATTACAAAATGTCGAAATTACAAAATGTCGAAAGGCAAAATGTCGAAATTACAAAATATCGAAATTACAAAATGTCGAAAGTACAAAATGTCGAAATTACAAAATGTCGAAATCTCGAAGTTACAATATGTCGAAAGACAAAATGTCGAAATTACAAAATATCGAAATTACAAAATGTCGAAATTAGAAAATGTCGAAATTACAAAATGTCGAAATTACAAAATGTCGAAATTACAAGATGTCGAAGAGCAAAATGTCGAAATTACAAAATATCGAAATTACAAAATGTCGAAATTACAATATGTCGAAATTAACAAATATCGAAAATCAAAAATAGAAAATTTCTAAACCTTAATCTAACCCGACCCTGACATTACCTAACCTAATCTAACTAAACCTAATCTGCCCTAACCACATGAAAATAGAAAGTTTCAAAAGCCTAACCTGACGAAATCTAATCAAATCTAGCCGAGCCGAACTGAACCGAACCGAACTGAACCGATCCAAAGAAAACTGAACCAACAATTTAAAAAAAAAAAAAAAACTTTCCTGACTTCTTTTCCAGGATCCTAGAGGGTGTGAATCCAAACCGAACCGAACCGAACCAAACCGAACCTAATCATATCTAGCCGAACCGAACCAAACCGAACCGATCCTAACCTAACGAAACTAAACTACAACGCTGCTAATTTTTTGTAATTTCGACATTTTATAATTTCGACATTTTGTAATTCGACATTTTGTAATTTCGACATTTTGTAATTTCGACATTTTGTAATTTCGACATTTTGTAATTTCGATATTTTGTAATTTCGTTATTTTGTAATTTCGACATTTTGCCTTTCGACATTTTCTAACTTCGACATTTTGTAGTTTCGACATTTTAAATTTCGATATTTTGTTTTCGACATTTTGCGTTTCGATGTTTTGGCCCTTGCCCCTTAAATGGAAGTATTTATTCAAACAAAAAATTTTTCAATAAAAAAACAGAATTGCTAAATTTACTTGTAACTACTAGTTTGGAAATATTTTTTTAAACTTTGCTATTAAAGCCAAACTTCTTTATGTTCAATTTAGCACTGTGCCTAAGAGTCATTTACAGCCGTAATAGCCAAGTTTAGAAAAATATTTCCAAACTAGTATGAACCTTTCATTTTGAAATTTGTAGTCGAGAACTTGGCTTTACTTTTATCTCAATTCTTTTTACGGAATGCTATTTTCGCGCACTTGGCATTATTTTACATGAACTTCTTCTTTAAAGGAATTGGATAATATTTAATTTTTACAGTAGTAAAATATGCGGAATTTTGTTCAAAACTTTTGCAATGCCTTACTTAAAGTTTTGAGGTTTTTTCATTTTTTCCCATGGTTTTATCATAGTTCCTATCAGCCTTCCAAAGCTCAGTTCTCTAGCGTTTCTGAAAGTGGACAATGTTACTTTTACATAACTTTACATGTATAGGGGAGGGAAGTCAATTAAATTTTTCGTGTTTTTAAATATTTTTCTATAGTTTTATCATAGTTCCTATCAGTCTTCGAATGCTCAGCTCTCTAGCGTTTCTGGAAGTGGGTAATGTTACTTTTACATAAATTTACATTTATAGGGGAGGAGAGTAAATTAAAATATTGGGGTTTTTAATTTTTTCCGATGGTTTTATCATAGTTTCTATCGGCCTTCCAAAACTCAGCTCTCTAGCGTTTCTGGAAGTGACTTTTATATAAATTTACATTAAAGGATCATAGTTCCTATCAGTCTGCCAAAGCTCAGCTCTGTAGCATTTCTGGAAGTGGGCAATGTTACTTCCACATATATAGGGGCAGGGAGTAAATTAGAATTTTGGGGTTTTTTGATTTTTTTAGGGGATTGGTCATAATTTTTATTAGTCTGCCAAACTTCAGCTTTGTAGCATGATGAATTTTGATGATCTATACATGAGTGAGTGAGTCAGTGAGTGACTGGCAATTTCGACTTTACTAGTTTATGAAACTCCATGAAACTTGGAGAGGTTGATAACTCTATGAAGATCTACGACTGTGCAAAGTTTGAGATTCGTAGCTCATTCCAAAGTAGAGTTTTAGATAGGTCAAAATATAGGCAGAAATGTTTCAAGAAAAGATGGTACGGCAGCGCGAACTTGGCGAGGCACTGCCGTGCTCTCAGATTGGAAAACAGAGCATTTTAGAGTAAAACTCGAAAAAACATTATTAAAATGCCCATTTGAATTTACAAATAAAAAAAAAGCATCACACAGGAAATAACAAAAAATAAAAAAAACATAAAGGTAGTCACATTTTTGTAGCCATACCAGCCGACACAAAAGTTTGATGAATACCGAAATACCAAAACCGAGAGTCCCAAGTCTGGCTCGCACAGGTGTTAAGAAATATATTTCATCTTTGAGCTTCATTGATAGAAACTTTAACACAGCAGGGCGACTAAAAGAATCCGGTAATATTTTATGGTTTGTGGTTTTTTATATAAAAAAATTTCCCGTGAAAGAGACTTTGCTAATTTTTGGGGTTTTGAATTTTTTTCAAAAATGAACCTTGTACTTCCGTCCGTTCCGAAAAATTATATTAACCCCTTCAGATGAACTTTACGATATTTCAGGCATAAAAACAGTTTTTTGTAAATATTTCAGGAATCAAAGCTCGTATCATATCAAAATTTAATCGGCTCGTAACTCCTAAACCGCTGAACCGCTTTTCATGAAATTTTCAGTAATTAATGCTAACGACAGTTTAAAAAAAATCCAATTCAATTCAGCTGCGGAGCACTTCGGGGCGTCAAATAAAAAAGTATCAGATCCGTCATGGATCCATTTATTTTTTCTATATTCGTTTTTTATTCAATGAAAAAGTAACATTTAACGGTTAAAAGTAAGTTTAAGATAGAGAAAATGTTTAGATACTTATATACCTAGTGTTTGAAAGTGGCAATACAAAATTCCTAGCCATTATGCATTATGCTTCAGAAGGAAATATCTGATATCTAAATTACTTCGGTTGACAGCGACATCTAAAGGTGTGGTAAAGTGCCACAACTAGGTGGCACCGACATTAAAAACCACACACGTAGTTACGTATAATGGTACTGCAAATAAGAGTTACTGCCGATTGCAGATAACGACTTCATAAATTTAATTTTATTATAATACTAAAAAGTAAATTATCTACGTGAAAAATAGCAACGTTGTTGAGATTGACCCAATCTTCTTGCAGTGTATTTTCTAGTACCATTTTTTTCTGATGATGATCCAAAATTATGCAGGGTATCATTGAATAAGCCAGAGCAAAGTGCACAAGACGCTAGCGCTACCAAGTCCACTTCCAATCCCTGGCTTCGCATGCGTAGATCTACCAATATTATTTACCTCATGTATTAGAATCGATGTACAGGGTGATTTTCACTTGAATGATTCTAACCACATGAAAATAGAAAGTTTCAAAAACCTAACCTAACGAAACCTAATCAGATCTAACCGAACCGAACCAAAGCAAACTAAACCAATATTTTTTTTCAAAAAAAAAACTTTCCTGACTTCCTACCTGGGATGCTAGAGGATGTGAATCCGAACCGGACCGTACCGAACCGAACCTATCCAAACCTAACCCTACCCAACTAAACCTAATTAGCAGTACGTGTTGTAGTTTAGTTTGGTTAGGTTAGGTTTGGTTCAGTTTAATTAGGTTCGGTTTGGTTCGGTTCGGATTCACATCCTCTAGGATCCCGGGCAGGAAGTCAGGAAAGTTTTTTTTTGAAAAAAATTTATGGTTCATTTTTCTTCGGTTCGGTTAGATTTGATTAGGTTTTGTTAGGTTAGGTTTTTGAAACTTTCTATTTTCATGTGGTTAGAATCATTCAAGTGAAAATCACCCTGTATGCATCTATTCTAAGACATGAGGTAAATAATATTGGTAGATCTGCGCTTGCGAAGCCAGGGATTGAAAGTGGACTTGGTAGCGCTAGCGCTTGTGCAAAGTGCGGTTCGTGCAGGCATAACTTGTAGTGATAACGTTTTTGTCTTAAAAAGGAGTGCAAGAAATATAAAGAAAAATCTTACCTTTGTGGACCTACAAAAGGCATATACCGTTCCAGTAGAAAAATTATGGACAGTGTTGGAGCAAACTAATATCAATCATACATTCATAAAAGCGATAAAAGAACTATACAAAGCAGTGGCGTATATAGAAAAAAGTTTCGGGGTGGGCCCGAGGCAGTTTTGGGGGGGGGGGGGGCGAGACCCCATGAGGGCGTATTTTATGTTTGTCTTCATGAAATATGTCGAAAATATCTAAAAAAATCTTAGATTCGGGGGGGGCCCGGGCCCCCCAGGCCCCCAGGCCCCCCATATATACGCCAGTGATACAAAGGGTCAAAATCTAAAACTAAAATTGGAAATCGACTTTTTCGATTTTCTAGGAAGCTTTAATCCTTAACATCGTCATCTTGCCCCGCTCTCCCAACTATATAAAATTCGCTTTGGTGAATGGTTAACGAATCTGCAGATCTAAATCTTAGTGCACACATTGATTAGTATCAAAATATTATAAACTGGTGTGCCCCAAGGGTCAAATCTCGGACCACTTCTTTTTATTATTGCCTTCATCAAAATTATTTCTAAGGTAAAAAATGTGGAATCATTGGCATTTGTCGATGATTTTAAATTATTTGTTGAAGTTTTCTCATTGGAGGACTGTGAAACACTTCAAAGTGAATTTCAGGACACAGCTCTATATTGCGAGGAAAATGGTTTTAACTTAAATTTGGGTAAATGCTTTTGTTTGTCTTTTAGTCGTAACAAAAACTTAATTGAATTTGATTATATAATAAATAATGAGAGCCTAGAGCGTGTATCTGAACAAAAAGACCTAGGTGTAACCTTCGATGCTAATCTCTCATTCTCATCACATATTATTTCTAAAATTAGGAGTGCCCAGAAAGTTGCTGGGTTTATTTGTAGAAATACTAAAAGTTTTAACATTGATGTAAGCATATACTTATTTGACAGTCTGGTATTGCCGTTATTGGAATATGGAAGTGTTATCTGGTCCCCCCAATACGACATTTGGATTGGTATGATTGAGGGAGTTCAACGAAAATTTTTAAAAACCATGCACTTTAGAAAGTTTGGGATTTATCCACAAAGAGGTTGTGACAACAAGATCTTATTCAAAATATTTGACAGATTATCACTAAACCAAAGAAGAACTAAAATTTTTCTAACAACAATGTATAGAATTCTCAAAGGGGATGTTGACTGTCCTAATATAGTTGAACAACTTCCTTTTGCCATCAATCGAATCAATTCAAGGTCGAAAAATATGTTTTACTTAGCTTATCCACGAACAAATCTATTTAAAAGCTCTCTATATCTACAATTTATGCAACTTATCTAACAAGTATGCATCAGATGTTGATATTGACAATGTTAGCTATAAGAAATTTTAAAAAAATATAGATCTAAAAGTGCGCAGCAGATAATTAATAAGTAATTATGTAATTTGATTTGTTTGTTATTTATCATGTGTAATGTAAGTGACGTATTGTATAAAATCTTTTTTTTTTAATGTAAGAAAGTATCTGTAATTGGCTTTTTGCTGTAGATACTGTTGAAATAAATAAATAAATAAAAAATAAATAAACTGCGTAAGCATGAATGTCCTACAATCATTCGAAAAGTATTTTTGACTTTTTCTTCTCTGTTTCTTCATCGTTTTCTTCAAAACCACCTTTCGGACGACCCGAAAGGTTATGGATTTTAACTTATGCGCCGTATTTTCAAATTAAGCCCGACGCAATGACACTTTTTATATAAAACCAGTAGTCGAGAAAAAAAATAAAATACGAGTAGCCCGTTGGGATCGGTTCGAAGAGACCCAAGTCGTTTACAGGTGGACAGGCCCGGCGAAGAAACATATTTTCGAAGTTATGGCTAATTTCATGGACGTATACACAGTGGCGGTGCGGCAGGGGTGCCTGAGAGCACCGTCACCGCCCCCCACGGAGGTCTATACTTAATACATAAGTAGCACAGTTATTACGGATGAGGCACTATTAACATGAGAAAAAATGTTTCGGTTAAATTAGCTACTACCGAACCGAACTCCAAAACAAGCAAAAACTAATTCGATATAAATGAACATTTTTATTAGCTCACACATATACTATAATAGTAGCTATGGTGATTATAATTTTTTCGAGAAAAAAAAGTTGTTCCGATTTCAAAAATTTTTCTGTATCTTTGCGTTTCAGATGATTTTTTTTGTCGCGCCGTCTTGGGTGGAGATGGTCCCATTTAAAAATGAACGAAATCCACCGAACAAGCTAAATAAAAGGGTGGGGGTAGATTTCAAAAATTAGAGTTTACATGAAAATATGCCGTGTGAGATATCAAACGAAAGGTAATTGAGTCTGGAGTTAAACAAAATACATTTGAGTTTTTTTTAAAGGGTGGGGGTAGATTTTAAAAATTATAGTTTACGTGAAAATATGACATGCGTGATATCAAACGAAAGGTAATTTAGTCTGGAGCTGATTAAAATATATTTCAGTTTTTAATTATATTAGCTCACACGTATCCTAGAACTATAGTACCTAGTGTGAGCTTAGGGGCCCATTTATTGGCAGAGTATTTTTATTTTGCTGACCAAAATTTTTCGCACTCCAATCTATCAAAAAAACTCTTTTGTAACTTTAGATAGGTAAATTATATTTATTTAAAGAACCGTATAGTCCACAAGAAAAAATATTTGAAAACAACTGAAAATAATCCACAAACAACTATGAAAATTTTAATAGACCGACCTAACGAATACAATATTCCAGAATATATAGCATTAATAGACTTTAAGTTTCGATAGCATTGAGATCACAGATACACAGACTTAATAGCCAATATATACAGCGAAGCAACAACATCAATCAAAATCCACAAAGGAACCAAGCCAATTCGCATAAGAAGAAATGTCAGCCAGGGTGAAAACTAGGCCCTAGAAGATGTTTTTACCCAACTGCAGCACGGCGAAAGGAAGGGTAATGTTTTTCGATTGTTGTATGCAGTGGCGGCTCGTGACACTAAAGTTTGTGAGTTCTGCCGACAAAATTATACAAAAACAAACAACAAACACGACCATAACCTCCCGCTCATGCGTTTGGCGTCTTCTAAATAAATAAATGCGCCTGCAAACACGCAACGCTGAGCCCGCCCCCCCGGAATTGTACTGGAACTGCAAGTTTTGCAGCTCTATTTTTGTCTAGATTTCGCTATCTACCCAAGTAACATTTCTTTATTTATAGCAGAAGCTAAAAGGTTGCCAGCGCCTTTCCTTAAAACCATTAGTTTTAATGTTTGGTCGCTAGCACGTTCCCATTACCCTTATATACCCCTTAGACCTCCTAAATGGGACTCCCCAATTGGTGGTGGCAACCTGTGTATTAAACTCATTATAAAACCATAAGAAATAAACGCTAGCTTCGCCCTCTAGCGGTTCCACCAGTATAGAACCTTTTAGAGCCTAAAGCTATTATGCCAGGTTCTAAAAGCAACTCAGAAACGTCCTCTATTCTGTTATAAAACTAGATTTGGTAATTTGCAATACCTTTAGAGTAAAGAATTTTTCCTATAAAAGCTTTAGCGATATTTTAGATTCACAATGGCTATATAAAATAATTTAGGTCATAAAATTGCCAAAAATGTCAGAGTCCCAAAATTATTGTATCACATAAAAATATACCTATATATGAGGAGTTTGTCGTTTTGTGGATCATCAAATTGCCTGCCAGACTTATTTTTTCTGATAAAATCGTATCTGAAAAACTCTCAAAACAAGCGCGCCAGCTCACAAATGCTTTTTAATAGTTTTTTGATAACTGAATAACAAATATTTAAAATAAAAAAAAATAATTTACACTATTCACCATTAAAAAAGTCTGTTTGGTTTACATAAATCAAAATTAAAGTAAAATTATTGTTAAAAAACACTGCTAAAACGACTAGATAAATATTTTCTGTTTACAATATTTTTAAAATAATTCTATATACGCTATTATCGTTTTATAGTGGTCACTTGGTTTTATTTGTTACTCTATCGCAACAAGGATTTTTGAGTGCGCTTATGAAACCAATAAAAAAGAGAAGGTAAACATAGTGAACATAGTGAACATAACCTCACTTAAATTTTTTATATTTGTTTTTTAAAGTGTTAAATTTAAATGTTTTTTATCGTGCAATTTGCACACAATCAGGAGGGCCAGTGCAATGATATCCGTTGTGCTTGCAGGTTGGAGGGAAACCTCTTATATTGGCCGTTTAAACAGGCCTTATCTAGGCTTGGGTGCCCTACCCAGGAGGATAATAAATAATCAATCTTGCAATAGGTAGGTACCAATCTGTACTAGTACTAGTAAAAACTAAAATACGAAAGTATTTATTTACTTCTGTTAGAACCCTTAAGGAAACAAAGTTTTATATGACCGCCTATTTAAATAATATTTAATATGCAGCTATGGGTAACCATAAATACAAAAGAATTAAGTTTACCTTTAAGCCTTCCTTTTAAAACATGTTTAAAATGCCTAAAAGTAATGGCAAAAACCAAAAGTCTAAAGTTTATATTTACCACTCTTAAAAACCTTAAGGAAACTGGGTTCTATATGGCCGCCTATATAATCATATTTACTATTAAACTACTGGTAACTACAAAAACAAAAGGATATAAGGTAACCTTTTAGCTCTATTATAAAACACTTTTGTTATGACCTAAAGTAATGAAAAAAACTAAAAGACCAAAGTTTATATTTATTTCTTTTTAAAAACTTTAGGTAAAAGGGTTTTGTAAGACCATCTTTATAAATCAGAAATCAATAAAACCAAAAGTATCTAAAAGGAACAGAAGAACACTTTTTGGTTGTATAACACCTCTTTAGGTAATTGGCAATATAAATTACCTTTTTGTAGCCAAAGTGATCCTAAAAGCCATAACAGCACCCTCTAAATAACCTTGGAACCAAATTAATAAAACCTTGAGTGGTAATAATGTTACTTGGGTAAACCCATGAGCAAGTGCGGTGCGGGGCGAAGGAAGGGGTTCCTAGCCGAGCACAGATCTCGTTAGCCGTCCAGCTACGTTGTGTTGCAATTTAGCAGCGCAACAGTGCCAATAACTTCATTTGACCGACTGTGAAATGCGGCCTTCGAAGACGGCGCGCGGCGTCATACTCAACACACATACGCGATTTGAAGGCCTACTATACCAACACCGGACCGAAAATATACTGCTATTTCAATAATTTTAGAAATAAAATAATTATATTAGAAAAATAGCAGCGGCTGAAAAATAGTCAAATAATGTGAAAATTTTGGGGGTTCTGCAGCTCTGCAGCTCTCATGCACTAGCCGCTAAATTAATTGTAAATGCATAGTGCTTTTTATAAGGCTGAATAAGAATTAAACCTAAAAGTTGTAAAGAAAAAAAAATAAAGAAAAAAAACAGTTGGGTACAAAATTACCGAATAACCTGATTTATGAAAATTCAAAACTGTATAATTTCGTAAGGGCGCTTTGGGCATCAAAACTAAAAGTTGAAGCATGTCGTACATTATAAGTATACTTATCAATTTTGTATTCAACTGCGACCAGTACTTACAATAAATTTAGCAGTTGGGCGTTTTTTTTATTGAATTTTTTTTTTTGAATTATACTATCTTTATAGTAGGTATAAATGCGCGCGCCAATGTTCTTTATACATGTTTTCGGTTAACTTCAAATAAAGTTTATGCAATACGTTATTTAATTTTGAATGTTTGAGTTAATTGGATCTCTGGTTTAACACTCGTCTACGCGATACGCTTTTATCGTTTATCGTTTTGGAGATATTTTTGTGGGCAGCGATTCGGCGAAAAAGTTGCTGCTTTACGATCGTGACCGAGATGTGATTCTATAAAATGTAGGTAATCGAATTTTAATTTCGATTATAAAATATTTTATAGTTAGCTGCCATTTTTATGCTACATCCAAGAAAGTACTCAGAACTTAAAATCATCATTGGTAATTGTTTCTCCCAATCAAACCATTCTGACTTAGGAACTCCACAGGGTAGTGTTCTAGGCATTGGCGTAGCTAGCCTTGCTTTTCAGGGGGGGCCGTGGCCCCGGTCTATCTTGAACAAAAAGCAAACATAGGTTTTAAAGAGTCGTGCAAAGTGTGCAATGAATAAAAAAAAAATACGCGCATTAAATAACAAATTTAATAATACATTTGCCAACTTATTTATATGTATACACAGGAAGTATGTAATTCAGCAATTCTACAAAGAAAGTTTTCTACGTCGCTAACTGAAAGCGTCTACCACACTGTCTAAGTCGACCTCAACATCTTTTTCTATGAATAACAATGACAAACCTGAGTGTCTCTCTTGAGTCATAGTTGTTCTAAGCCATGGCAAAGAAAGACCTCTCGCAAGTTGCACTTGAAATTGGAAGAATACTCGCAACTTTAAAAAGTTGGTAGAGGTTTGGATAAGTGTTTTCTGCTATATGTTGTTTGATCAAGACCAACAGTTTGATTTAACCGAAAAATA
This sequence comes from Aspidapion aeneum, assembly GCA_963576565.1. NCBI lineage: Eukaryota > Metazoa > Arthropoda > Insecta > Coleoptera > Brentidae > Aspidapion > Aspidapion aeneum. The sequence continues at coordinate 3,217,944 of OY755043.1, read as the reverse complement.
CAATTCTTTAAAACGGTCATTTCTGCTCTTAGAGTAGAAGTATTAATATTAAAAATTTCCCGGTATTGCTCGACGAATTTATTCCATTTAACGACGTGGAAAAACTTAATATGAAAATGGTTATGAAATTGTCACCAAAATCGGAAAATTTTCATAAGACACTAAACGCTAACCTCAAAAAAACTAAAAAGATTATTATATTTATTTTAGAAAAACAGTTTAAAAAGGTCTTTTATAACTTTACGGCATCTACAACCCGATTTCGGAAACAGAGGGGCAAAGGTCGCTGTCTTTATTAAATGCGAAATTTAACTTACACTTATTTTACAAGATGTCGCCAATATATATGAAATATTCAATATGCATAATCATGTTTAAATTTAAAAAATATTTTCGGGAAATTGCATAAGTGCAGAAAAGTTACCGATAATTTAAAGAGAAAAAGCCTAATTCCGCAAGACAAGGGCTTTTTCCTGAAATGTAAACATTATCTGAATGATTTTAAATTTTAATGCACCTATTTTATTTGAATATTTCCCGAATAATAATAGAAAAGTATGTATTTTCAGCGTCATGTTCTTTTACTAGTAGTCGGTAGGGAAGGCCTAAAATATCTTAGGGGGGGCCTGAGGGACATCAGGGGGGGGGGCCAGGCCCCCCCTGCCCCCCCCCCTAGCTACGCCAATGAGGCCCATTAATTTTTTTGTTATTTATTAATGATTTACCAGAATACATTACCTGCGGAATTGTCTTTATGTTTGCTGATGATACCTCCATAGTTATCTCAGCAATAAACGAAGCAATTCTTCTTGAAAAAATTAATTTAACTTTGCGAGAATTTTCAAACTGATGCAAAAAAATAAGCTTATTATAAATTTATCAAAAACCGTCCTCATGGAATTCACAACTAAACTGCGTAAGCCACTAAACATCAATATTACCTTTAACGACACACCTCTTTCGTTTAGCGACAGCTCAAAGTTTTTGGGAATCATGATTGACACTTTTTTTGAGTGGAGTAATCGTATAGATGCAGTCTGCTGTAAGCTAAATAAGTGCTATTATATGATAAAATCACTAAAAAACTCCATGAGTCTATCAAATCTGATTACAGTTTACTACGCTAATGCATATTCCGCACTATCATACGAAGTGGCTGTTTGGGGTAGGGCTCAGGACTTTGATAGAGTACTAGTAACACAAAAGAGAATCATAAGATTAATTTTCAACCTGCCATTTAACTCAACATGTAGAGAAGTTTTTAAACAGAACAACATTTTGATTGCTACAAGCATATATATTTATAAACTCTTAGTATATATCTATTAGCACCAAGATAACTTTAATTTAAATAGTTTTTATCATTCCTATCCTACAAGAAATAAAGAAAAAATTAGCATAGGCAAACACAATCACGAATATATGAAAAAAACTTGTCATTATCTTGGTTGCCGATTATTTAATGCATTACCAAAAAATATAAAAGAACTCCAAACTCAAAATCTTTTTAAAAAGGAGATAAAAGACATACTTGTGCATAAAACTTTTTACACCGTAACGGAGTTTGAAAACTTTCTGCTAGGCAAAAGGTAGAATTTTGTTTTATTTTTAAAAAAATATTTCATTAAAAAAACAAAAAACCTTGTTTTATGTCTAAGCGTTAGTCTTAAATGTGAAGTGTATTTTGTGTTAGTCTTTTTACAATCACAGTATGAACGTTTGTATATTTCTTTTTACTTTATATGTAATTTTAGATAATTTTTTATTATTTATAAGAAAAAATTGTTGTTTCTTAAAACCATAAGCAATATTTTTTGTAAAATTTTTTGACTTGTCTTATCTACAATTTTGTAGCCAAAAAGATTAATAAATATTCTATTCTATTCTATTCTATTCATTTACAAAAATTACATCCATATCTCCGTTATTTTACTATTTGAAATTCAATCAACGGTTAGCATTGATTTATTCAATCACTCTAATAGCATAGGTATGTATTTCTTAACTGCAGGTAGCTACCAAGTTTGGAAAAATATTTCCAAACTAGTAAGAACCTTTCATTTTGAAATTTGTATTGGAGAACTTGGCTTTACTTTTATCTCAATTCTCTTTACGGAATGCCATTTTCGCGTACTTGGCTTTTTTTACATGAAATGTTTTTGTTATGATTTCACTTCTTTTTTAAAGGAATTGGATAATACTTAATTTTTAAAGTAGTAAAATATGCGGAATATTTCAAAACTTTTGCAATGCCTTACTTAAATTTTTGAGGTTTTTTAATTTTTTTCCATGTTTTTATCGTAGTTCCTATCAGCGTTCCAAAGCTCAGCTCTCTAGCGTTTCTGAAAGTGCACAATGTTACTTTTACATAACTTTGCATGTATAGGGGAGGGAAATAAATTAAAATTGTCGTGTTTTTAAATTTTGTCCCATAGTTTTATCATAGTTCCTATCAGTCTTCCAATGCTCAGCTCTCGAGCGTTTCTGGAAGTGGGTAATGTTACTTTTACATAACTTTACATTTATAGGGGAGGAGAGTAAATGAGAATATTGGGCTTTTAAAATTTTTTTCCATGGTTTTATCATAATTTCTATCAGCATTCCAATGCTCAGGTCTCTAGCGTTTCTGGAAGTGGGCAATGTTAGTTTTATATAAATTTACATTTATAGGAGAGGGAAGTAAATTAAAAAGTTGTTGTTTTTAAATTTTTTCATACAGTTTTATCATAGTGTCTTTCAGTCTTAAAAAGTTCAGCTCTCTAGCGTTTCTAGAAGTGGGCAGTGTTACTTTTACATAACTTTACATTTATAGGGGAGGGAAGTAAATTAGAATTTTGGGGTGTTTTAATTTTCTCTATAACTTTATCATAGTTCCTATCAGTCTGCCAAAGCTCAACTCTCTAGCCTTTCTGGAAGTGGGCAATGCTACTTTTACATAACTTTAAATGTATAGGGGAGGGGAGTAAATTAAGATTTTAGGGTTTTTTGATTTTTGCCAGGGGTTTGGTCATAAGTTCTATGAGTCTGCCAAATTTCAGCTTTGTAGCATGTCTGGAAGTACAGTAGAATATTGATGATCTATACATGAGTGAGTCAGTGAATGAGTGGCAATTTCGACGTTTTTTGAAATTTCGTAACTACTTTACTACTTTATGGAATTCCATGGAGGAATGGAATCCATTGGAGGGGTTGGTAAATCCATGGAGATCTACGACTGTGCAAAGTTTGAGATTCGTAGCTCATTCCGAAGTAGAGTTTTAGATAGGTCAAATATCGGCTGAAATGTTTCCAGAAAAGATGGTTACGGCGCGCGAACTTGGCGAGGCACTGCCGTGCCTTCAGATATACACACAAAAACACACACACAAACAGACAGACATCACGACGATATTGCTAGGATAGGTCAAAATTCATCCAAATAACACATTTTTGGCGTTCGGCTCGGTTCGGTTCGCTCTAAATTTGTAAAAGGTATAGCTACAACTATACTAATAAGGAGGGTGGGGAGAAGAGAGGGAGAGGAAGGGGGAAACTAGTAAAATGATGTTGGAAAAAGTCTTAAAGCGTGTGCAGGAAGAATTTTTGAAATCGTTCTATATTTTTGAAAGGTTCAGCTACAACTATTGCTAATAAGGAGGAAGGGAACAAAAGAGGGAGGGGGAAACTTGTAAAATGATGTTGGAAAGAAGTCTTCAAGCGTCCGCAAAAGAACTTTTGAAATCGCTTTATATTTGTGAAAGTTATAGCTATAACTATTACTAATAAGGATAGTGAGGAGGAGAGAGGGAGAGGCAGGGTGGTTCTAGTAAAATGGTGTTGGAAAAAAAATCTGAAAGCGTATGCAGAAAGAATTTTTGAAATCGTTCAATATTTGATAAGATTATTTGAATATGGTTTTCGAATAGGGTGGGGGAAATGACAGGAGGGGAGATGGGTGGGAGCAGGGAGGACTACCAAGTAACTACAGCAATTTAGAGGACATTTGCAATGGGTAATAAAGGAAAATAATTTGTATGCCTTAAAGCCTACATCATATGACAAAATGGCGTTTAAAGAGCGCCATGTTGATTCCTGTTTAAAAAAATATTGCCTATAGTACCTTCGGGATCAGTACCAATTCAACGACACCTTTTTTGTCAAAATCCCTACAGCCGTTTAGCCTCTAGCGTGACACAAACATACTTACATACATATAGGGTTACCAGACGTCCGGATTAATCCGGACATGTCCGGATTTTTACTACGTCCAGGTGAGTCCGGGCGGATTTTTCATAAACGTCCGGATAATAAAGTAACCGCCTTTATAAACATCAAATAATGCAAAATAAACTAGTTTCAAAAAATGTAATTAAACAATAATCGTCGATAAATTTAGCAGTGTGAATTAATCTTTAAGCGGGATCTTCACATAACGTTTTACCTTACGTCTTGCCTGTTCAGTCAAAACGCATCAAGTAAAACTTTTTGTGTAGACGGAAAAACGGACGTTTTACTTGAACTGATTTAAGACGGAAGTCCGCGTACAGAACTGACCGGATCAAGCATTGTTTTCCAATAAAACCATCGTTTTGTATCAAAAACTGATCTAAAAACGGACGTTAAAACTATCAAGTGTCTACGCTAGTCTTTCAACTGTCATACTTGACCCTTTTGACTGACAGGCAAGACGTAAGGTAAAACGTTATGTGAAGACCCCGCCTAAAGCAGTATTATTAATTTCGCCTTGTTGAAGTTTACACTTCTGCCGTGTGGTCTTAAGCACACACAATTTTTTTGATGAAGTTTGTAATCTAAAAAAGTACATATCAGACAATTTTACTTCTAATGACCATAATCTGCCTACCCACGAAAAATGGGCAAAATATTTGAATGCAAGTATTTCTACCCAGTGGACCAAAGAAAGAAATAGGCTGCTTTTATCTTCTGTAAAAGGAATACTCATGACTTCATACAATTTAAGAAATATGAGCTGCTCAGAATTTTACGATTTTGTACTTCTGCCTAAAAATTCAACGCTGTTGAATAAAATACAAAGCAGTGAAAAGTACCTTTAAAATAGTAGGTATATTATGTTATTGTTTCAATAAAAAAAAGTAGATTTTTTGTGTGTGGGATCGAAAAAATTTTGACGTCCGGATTTTGTCCGGATTTTCTTGACGGCTAGTCCTGGTTAGAGACGTTTTCATCTGGTAACCCTACATACATAACAATCGAAAAACATTACCCTTCCTTTCGCCGTACTGCAGTTGGGTAAATGTTTTGAAATATTTTTCTTGAATATATGGACGTACAGCGTGTCCCATTTTCGATGGGATTAAATGGGAAACTCGGTTATTATTAAAGATATTGATTTTCTGATTGCACCTTACCGTGCTCTTTTTTTGAGCCCTTAAAAATGGCGTAATCAGATTTTTGCTATACCCCGTAGTTTCGCTAATACAGGGAGTTTTTAAAAAAATTGCATTTTTAATAATCCCTTGTATCTCGCTTATTTTGCGAGATATTTTTATTCTGTAAAAACCTTTTCATGGCAACTTTTTTAGAAGAAAATAATGACGTCAACTTTTTAAAAGATTGTTTAGTTTTTGAGATATGGTATTTATCATAAAAAATTAAATACGGACCTGGATTTTTTTTATTACTATTTTGATTGGTTTCATGCTAGTATTATCATAAAATAATAAAAATTTTAAAATTTTTTGTTTTAAGGTAAAAGAAAAATATTTAATATTTTAAAAAAAAATTAGTCCGAACCTGGATATTTTCAACATAAATATAAATTAAAAATTGTTAGATAAACAATTTTTAGTTTAACTGTTTTGATACTTAGCATATTAGAATGGTTTTACGTTAATTTACAGATTTATTTGAAACAAAGTCTACGAAAAATACAAAAAAAAAACAAATTATAAAAAATAACTAATTTTTCTGATTACCATTATGTGTAAGACATTGCTGGCATTCTTGAGTAATTTTTCTTAACGCATTTTGCATAAAAATATTTCTGCCATTTAAATATTGGGATTTTGTTGCTTGAATGAAGCAGTCAAACATATCACATTTTTCAAAATCTGGATTTTGTCGATTTCTAGCCAGTTTAAAATAATTGTAAGCCATTCACAAAAATGACAAGTAAAATGACAATGTCAATTCCACGCTTTTGTTTTGTAAATTTCACGACCTGCTGTGCTACCATCAAATAATTAGTATGATATTATTTTTGTAACTTTTTAACGTTTTTTACTTTATTTATAAATCTTTTAATTATCATTTCAAAACAGATAAACTAAAAATCGTTCAACTAGTGTGTCTTGCAATTTTTAATTTATAATTACGTTGGAAATTTCCAGGTTCGGACTATAATTTTTTTTTTCAAATATTAAATAGTTTTTTTAACCTTAAATCAAAAAAATATTAAAGTTTTATCATTTTAAGGTAATAATAGCATGGAACCAACCAAAGTTGTAATAAAAAAAATCCAGGTCCGTATTTAATTTTTTTATGATAAATACCATATCTCAAAAACTAAACAATATTTTAAAAAATTGACAACGTCATTATTTTGCTCCAAAAAAGTTGCCATAGAAAGGTTTTTATAGAATAAAAATATCTTGCAAAATAAGCGAGATACAAGGAATTAATTAAAATGCAATTTTTTCAAAAACTCCCTGTATTAGCGAAACCACGGGGTATAGCAAAAATCTGATTACACCATTTTTAAGGGCTCCAAAAAAGAGCACGGCAAGGTGCAATCAGAAAATCGATATCTTTAATAATAACCGAGTTTCCCATTTAATCCCATCGAAAATGGGACACGCTGTACATATGTATTTAGCAAGGGGTGGCTCCGTGGGGTAATTTGATGTACAAACTAGGGTATTTCTAGCATTGCAGATCACCGGAAGACCTTTTTCTTGGTCGTCAAAACTTTTTGCAACAAAGTTGCATGTATTTGTTGCATGCATTGCCTGGTCATTTCTTGGACGTTTTCAAGCGCTTTGTTTTCTGGTTTAAAAATTAGCATGGACCTACAGCTCGGTATTCAGTTTTTTTGTTACCAACGCTACATTAAGAAAAAACTCTGGTTTGTTGCTCACCTACAGTCATTTTGTTCTTCACTTCTTCAACCATTAGATATGACACGGGATAATCCTAGGTATTTAAATCTAATATGACCTGATCTGATCTTTCATATTAAATCATTTTATTTAGTAAATTGTAAAACACTAGCTATAGGTATTTAAAGAATAATTATCTTTTACTAGAAGATAGAAACTACCACGAATTTAGTAAATCGTCTGAAATAGTCCTAAATTTATTTAAAATTAAAATTGAATTAAAAAAATTACACGAGCTTCTAACAAAAAACAATTAAAAAAACAAACGATTTTTTTTTTCAGATTTCAGGTACTTTGTTACCTGTTTGAATGTACGCGGTTCCACATCGCGATATCAACTAAACGAAATTTTATTCATTTTAAATGCGTTATCGGTTGCAACTTATATTTGGATTTAAATTTTAAAGAGATAGAAGATTTTCGTGTTAAAGATTCTTAGCATATAAATTATTCTTTACCCACTTGCCGAATATCTTTTACGGTGTTTTTATTTTCGTAATAAAAGATAGTTTACATATTAGAGAAATTAAGAAAATACTTAATTAAGGTTTGTTAACGTCGACAGATTAGTAAAGGTAATTGGGTAATTAAGTGTTAACTTTATTTAAAAAATCAAAAAATATATTACCAAAAATCTGTGTTTTTCTTTGCAAAAAATTATTATTTTTTTAAAATTAAATCTGGTAATCTCACTATTTTCTGTAATTATTAAGGGACGTTTAATCCTTAAAAAACTCAATTTTTTTGTAAATTTAATAGCACATAAAACATTTAATTTATATTAAAAATTGGTACCTATAACTACAAAGATAATTTGGCCACGTATTCTATCTCCTTAACGTATAGTTTTTTGTAAAAACGCAATCATAACAAAAACATTTCATGTAAGAAAAAGCTTAGGTACGCGAAAATGGTAAAAAATTCGTAAAAATAACTGAGATAAAATTATAGCCAACTTCTCCAATATACATTTCAAAGAACATTTCCTACTACTCCTTATAGTTTGGTGCATCATTTAGATTACACACTGTATATGTTAGTGTTCATTTCAGTACTCTAAGTAGATTGTATGGTAGGATTCTTAGAGGTCTCATAGAGAATGATTTTCATGAACATGAAGAAGAAGATCAAAGTGGGTTTCGTACAGGTAGATCTTGTAGTGATAATGTTTTTTGTCTTAAACAAGTAACTGAGAAAAGGAGTGCCTGAAATATAGAGATTCATGTTACCTTTGTGGAACTACAAGAAGCATATGATAACGTTCCATTAAAAACATTATGGACAGTATTAGAGCAAACTAATATCAATCATACATACATAAAAGCGATAAAAGAACTAGATAAAGGGTCAAAATCTAAAATTCAAATTGGAAATCGACTTTCAAAAGAATTCCTGGTAACGAAAGGCTTAAAACAGGGATGTTGTCTCTCCAACCCTTTTTAAAATATATATCGCAGTAGCTCTAAAAAACTGGAAACGTAAACTACACGGAATGGGAATACAATTTATCGACCGATTTAACACACATACACATTACAATTTGCTAACGACCAAGTAATTGTAGCTAATGATAAAAAAGACATGGAGTATATGATGAGAAAGTTAACGGAAGAATACCAAAAGTCAGGGTTAACAGTAAACGTGGACAAGATACAGTAATTATGTATTAAAAACAAATCAAGTGAGTTAGAACTAGACAAAGGACAAACAATATTTTCATGCAATGAGTATGTATATTTGGGTGTCACATTTAATAAGACAGGAAGAGACTGTACGAAACTGGAAAAAAGAACAGTAAAAGCAAAAAAGGTTATTGGATATCTTAACAGTATTTCATGGAGCAGAGAGATAAAGAAGAATGTAAAATTTAACATATATGAATAGACTTGCCGCGTAACAGAAAAATACAAAACAAAGATGGAAAGTGTCGTAATGGATGCAATAAGAAGATCAATGAGAATATCTAGAACATATCATATAACAAATGAGATCATAAGAGAAAGAATGGGAATCGAGGGAAGCATAACGGATGACATCACTAAACTAAATGGCAACCATAGCAATATAGCGAACCGAACCGAACCAAAGATCAATGAGTCAAAAAAAACTGACAGAAGATGATTGTCAGGATCGAAGGAGGTGGAAAATAGGCGTCGGGCAACTTAGAAAAACGTTCTAAACCGAGATAGTAGTGGTATTATGTTGGTGTTCAAAATATTTATATGTTTTGCTTAAAAAATATATTAACCGTACAAAAATATTTAAAAGTTACACCTTACAAGATTGGAATGCGGCTTCCTACAAAGGTGTTGAATATGTTAGCTCCAAAAAAGAATATTTAGATACTGTCAACCCAACGTATATTAAAAATTATGCTTATTAGTCATAAAAAATTGGAAAAGGACTGAAAAAGACACCTTGAATTTTTTATCTATAGATTATGCTATTTAAAATGTTTTCAATTATTCTTTCAACATAAATATCAGGTTTGTTTTTTTTGGACTTTTCTTTTATTCTAATGATTTGTATTATTTTATTATTATTGGCCCGCTTCCTACCACTGATAAGGTAGGAAAAAGTATTAGAGGTTTTTAAACGTATAGGGGAGGACGGGGCAAGATGACGATGTTAAGGATTAAAGCTTTCTAGAAAATGCGCAAACCCGGTTTTGACTAAAAATCTTCGTTTAATTGTTCGATAGATGTTTTGGTTTACAAACAAATTTTAAAATACTCTGCCAATATATGAGCCCCTAAGCTCACACTAGGTACTATAGTTATAGTGTACGTGTGAGCTAATATAACTAAAAACTGAAATATATTTTATTTAACTGCAGACTAAATTAACTTTTGTTTGATACCACACAAGCCATGTTTTGACATAAACTCAAATTTTTGAAATCTACCCCCACCCTTAAAAAAAACAAAAAACTAAAATGTATTTTGTTAAACTCCGGACTCAATTACCTTTCGTTTGATATCACACACGCCATATTTTCACTTAAACTCTAATTTTTAAAATATACCCCCACCCTTTTTTTTAAATAAATTAAAATGTATTTTGTTTAACTGCAGACTCAATTACCTTTCGTTTGATATCACACACGCCATATTTTCACATAAACTCTAATTTTTGAAATCTACCCCCACCCTTTTATTTGGTTTGTGTTCGGTGGATTTTGTTCATTTTTAAATGGGACCATCTCGACCCAAGACCCAGCCTAGGTACCAAATTTCATTAAAATCGGCCAAGCGGTTTTTGAGTTGGTCGTTACAGACATACAGACAGACAGACAGACAGACAGACAGACAGACAGACAGACAGACAGACAGACGGACAGACAGACAGACAGACAGACAGACAGACAGACAGACAGACAGACAGACAGACAGACAGACAGACAGACAGACAGACAGACAGACAGACAGACAGACAGACAGACAGACAGACAGACAGACAGACAGACAGACAGACAGACAGACAGACAGACAGACAGACAGACAGACAGACAGACAGACAGACAGACAGACAGACAGACAGACAGACAGACAGACAGACAGACAGACAGACAGACAGACAGACAGACAGACAGACAGACAGACAGACAGACAGACAGACAGACAGACAGACAGACAGACAGACAGACAGACAGACAGACAGACAGACAGACAGACAGACAGACAGACAGACAGACAGACAGACAGACAGACAGACAGACAGACAGACAGACAGACAGACAGACAGACAGACAGACAGACAGACAGACAGACAGACAGACAGACAGACAGACAGACAGACAGACAGACAGACAGACAGACAGACAGACAGACAGACAGACAGACAGACAGACAGACAGACAGACAGACAGACAGACAGACAGACAGACAGACAGACAGACAGACAGACAGACAGACAGACAGACAGACAGACAGACAGACAGACAGACAGACAGACAGACAGACAGACAGACAGACAGACAGACAGACAGACAGACAGACAGACAGACAGACAGACAGACAGACAGACAGACAGACAGACAGACAGACAGACAGACAGACAGACAGACAGACAGACAGACAGACAGACAGACAGACAGACAGACAGACAGACAGACAGACAGACAGACAGACAGACAGACAGACAGACAGACAGACAGACAGACAGACAGACAGACAGACAGACAGACAGACAGACAGACAGACAGACAGACAGACAGACAGACAGACAGACAGACAGACAGACAGACAGACAGACAGACAGACAGACAGACAGACAGACAGACAGACAGACAGACAGACAGACATACAGACAGACCGACAGACAGACAGACAGACGGCGCAACAAAAAAGTTTCAAAATCATCTGAAACGCAAAGATATATAAAAATTTTTGAAATCGGAGCAACTTTTTTTTTCTCGAAAAAATTAGGATCACCATAGCTTACACTACTATATAGTATATGTGTGAGCTAAAAGACCTTAAAAATTTACACAACTAAAGAATTAAAAAATGCTTTTTTTTTTGTTTCCGATAGGTTTTAATTAAAATCATTAAAAACTTTCTTTTAAGACTTTGCCATGAGTTTTCTTTTTATGTTCTTGTTTAATTTTTTCCGAGATTTGTTCCAAGTTTTTTTTTTAAGCTCTTCTTTATTCGTCATCTTGTCATTTACATATTCTTATATTAAAAATATAATAAATAATTTCGTAGTTACTATCATATATAGATTTTTCCGCAAAAGCTTACACTCGAATTATAGGTTATGAGACACTGTACTATTATTATTCTTACATCTATCTTTAATCCATAAAACTTTGACTTTAAAGAGTTCTAACAGCACAATAATAAACTCGTTGCCGTGTATAAATTTTGTGTTAAAATGAGTTCGCTAACTTGTCTCGTTCGTCATCTTGCCCCGCTTTCCCCTACTAGGCCAGCAAATATGGTGGTTTTGGCCAGTAACTTTGAATGTCAATGGTAATTTTTGTGGTTAATAGCAGGTTTGGTAGGTAGTAAGGGGGCACTGCTGGTTTGCAATTTTCGCAGGCTTCGCGCTTGCTTAATCCTATACTGATTCCAGGAAAATAAAATATGGAAAATTTACGGAAAAATCAAGAAACTGGACAACTTAAAAAAATCTAAAGAAAAAGAAAGGGAAAAAGGGTAAACCCATTGTAAAACAAAAGGCATTAGTTGATTTAATTTATGGCACCCAATAAAATTTACATAAACACGCTATTAATTACTTACATTTGCCGCGGTCCGTGCAGGATTTTAATCATGATTAACTGCTTTCTGTGTGGTTGCAAGAAAATATCACTGCCTTTACTGAAAATGCCTTTATTTATAAACATTTTTATTAGAAAGCTTTTTTAAATAAACCCTGCAACAAAGGGTTAAGCAGCGATAGCTTCAGCTAACTTCTACTCGAAGTTTTGGATTATAAACATTAGTTAGAAAATAACGAGCAGTAACAGTTTTTCTAATTATTTCGACGAAAAAATCAATAAGGTCCCAGGTAGCAAGGGGTCATCTTTCTTTCGTCGAAAAGTGGTCATTTGGATGACCAGCAGGTCATCTAACAAAAAATTTTGTCTTTAAGGCGTCAGTTACTTGACGTCTTTTCGTAGTGTAGTTTTTGACGTCTGAAAAACGTCATATATTGGTCACTACCCACACCGCACACTTTGTCCAAGGGACATACACTCATACTTACATAGATGGTGCCCCAGTCAGTACTTGACCGGATTTATACGGAATGTGGGGGTACGTATGTAAAATAAATTAAATATTAAATCAAGACAAACTTTGAGGCTTCTTTCGCTTCAAGGTGGAGATGTGTCTAGGTATAGGTATATTTTAATAGGTATATTTTAATCTGTACCTCACAGACAAACACCGCTGTACCTGTTCCAGTACTTCCAGGTGTAAGTCACAGAAGAGTCACCTTCTGTGTCTAAGTTTTCTTCAGTGTTCTCAACTGCAGGGAATATTTCATATAATCAGACGAGTTAAAAAAAAGTCATAAATAGGTTTGTGTCTGTGTGTTTGTGTCTAATGTTCTGATTTGGTCCCAAATACGTCATATTGCTCACGTCTTTAAAACGTCTAAAATGACGTTATTTTGGGTGTGTCTTTTGAACGTCATTTAAAGGTCATTTACACGTCAGATTAGAGACGTCAATGGTCATTAAAAATTACCTGTTTTTGACGTTTAAAAAACGTGACCTTGCTACCTGAGGTGCTTTTGTCAGTTACTGAAAAACGTCAAATTTGTTATACTTCTAAACCTCCATAAATAACCAAGTCCGTTATGGTTGTTACTTAAACCAAGGCTAACACAAAAATAGAGGCCACGACCCTGAAAAAATCAGCTGTTCTTCCGGGGCTGAATTTTACATTGGGTCTTATGGGAGGTCAGACGTTTTTTTATGATATTTTCAAAATGGCACTACAGATTTCCGCAAAATTTCAGTGAAACATTCTCAGACACCATCCCAATATTCCACCAAAGGTTTGTAAGGAAGCAACATGATTAAAAGGTTAAAATCTTCAAGATTTAGCGTTCCTTATTTTGAATTCAAATTAGCCGCCATGTACCACATGCCAACTGTTATATTTGCCATCTATTTGACTTTGTCATCTGTGATTGTCACATTCGCTTCTGTTTTAAACTTAATTTTTGTGTGACCTAATAAAGCGGCTATGAAAAATTAAGGATTACTATACATTTAACAAAAATGTTCTGCCAGAATAAAGTAAAAACAATCTCAAAAACGGCTTTGTTTAAAAAAAAATCAAATATTCGTGAACCGTCATTCCAACTTCAATATTTTAAAGACAATCAGCTGTGTCGTAATGTGACCATCAAAAAAAAATCAGCCCCGGATGTGACGTCAACAAAGTGGAGGGTCGTGGCCCGTCCGTTTTGATAGCCCTGCTTAAACATAACGAAGTGACAAGGCGCTACTACATCAACTCAGAATAACGCTAACCACGATTGTTATGAGAAATGTGCCCTTTTCCTTTGAAACCTTAGGTCCTTTGGGACCTGAGGGCAAAAATTTGTTAAGCAAAATCGGTCAACTGTTAAAGGACGTAAGGCCATTCAAAAGCTAAGTTATTTATAACTCAGTATTTTGTCCGCTTATTGGAGGTGTCCGCTTATGAGAGAGAACTACGAAATTTTAATTCTATATATTTATTAACAATTTCCGCTGTTTGTTTGGTTAATTTTTATTATAAAAAAAACTTCAATACAATTAACATCCTCATTTTATCATCTCGACAAAATATTTCCAAACAACTTTCGATTGAAACATTCCTTTAGTTTTCTTCTTTTTGTGTCGTTCTTTGATTCACGGTACCGACTCTGACGTTAAATTAGGTCCATATCTTTCGGTCTTCTTTTCGGGGTCTTATCAGCTACTCTCTTGAAACAAGCAACTTAATATGCACATTTCGCTGATAAGAAAACATCAAGTTGACGAGCTACACGGACGGTCCGGTCGGAATCGCTTTTTTGCATGAATTAAAAAATAACTCGGCCGAAAATGAAGACTCGTTCTGATTAATTGGGGTAATGTTTTTACTTATTATTAGTTTTCTTTATAGTAAGTAGGTACGTATCTACCCTTCTGTATCTACTATACCTAGCTTTGGTTTTTGAGGTGCAAGCATAAACATTTGATTTTTGTTTTTGTAATTTTTGTATTTATGGTAAATGTTTGTAATTTTTGTAATGTTTGTAATTTTTGTAATTTTTGTGATTTTTGTGATTTTTGTGATTTTTGTGATTTTTGTGATTTTTGTGATTTTTGTGATTTTTGTGATTTTTGTGATTTTTGTGATTTTTGTGATTTTTGTGATTTTTGTGATTTTTGTGATTTTTGTGATTTTTGTGATTTTTGTGATTTTTGTGATTTTTGTGATTTTTGTGATTTTTGTGATTTTTGTGATTTTTGTGATTTTTGTGATTTTTGTGATTTTTGTGATTTTTGTGATTTTTGAGATTTTTGTGATTTTTGTGATTTTTGATTTTTGATTTTTGATTTTTGATTTTTGATTTTTGATTTTTGATTTTTGATTTTTGATTTTTGATTTTTGATTTTTGATTTTTGATTTTTGATTTTTGATTTTTGATTTTTGATTTTTGATTTTTGATTTTTGATTTTTGATTTTTGATTTTTGATTTTTGATTTTTGATTTTTGATTTTTGATTTTTGATTTTTGATTTTTGATTTTTGATTTTTGATTTTTGATTTTTGATTTTTGATTTTTGATTTTTGATTTTTGATTTTTGATTTTTGATTTTTGATTTTTGATTTTTGATTTTTGATTTTTGATTTTTGATTTTTGATTTTTGATTTTTGATTTTTGATTTTTGATTTTTGATTTTTGATTTTTGATTTTTGATTTTTGATTCTTAATCTCTTTTAGCTCTTAAGGATTTTCTAATTTAATTGGTCTACAAGATCATACCATAAGACTAATTTATCCAATTTTTTTTACCATGCTTATTCGTCGCTGTCCGGCAACGACGGATAGCAGTAGCGTTACCAAAATAATTTTTACGATATAAATTTTTCGACTTGCTTGGTCATGCAGCCGTCGAGGTACGAGATTTTTTTAAAAAGTTTGTATCTGTGGAGGAAGTCTATAGCTTCTTTATTTATAATATATTTTTTTTTAATCGTTTTTATACCTATAATTTTTTTTAATCACACTGTCAGTCTAAACTTTATCGGTATAAGGGAATTATTGCAATAAAGCCAGGCAGTAATAGTGCTGATTTTGAAAACAAATAAAAGGAAAGTTATTCTAAATAAATACAGTTTGCTATGTATATAGTTGTTTAGTTTAGTTAGTTAGTTTACATAAATAAAAAACAATTACAAAATGTAAACTTAAAAAAAAAATTACCCTTGCTCTGATATGTTTCAACTTTTTTTTTAAATTTCAGCATTGCTACTCTACTCTACTCACCCTATATAATTTAGCTTGATTTAATTTACCAGAAAAAATAAGTAAAATTGGAACCAGCCCGCGACTGCGTCACTGAAGTAGTCGCGACGCAGAAGCACCATTTAAAATGTTTTAATGTTATTATTATTCGGCTTCTGTTCTGAAAGAGGACCCAGAATTATTTGTGTCTTGCAGGAGAATCCGGACCTGATTGTTATAAATGAGGCAGCATTTTTAAGTGAGACTGGGGTTTTAATATTGTGTTCTTCTTCTTGGCTGACTTAACAATTTCAAATGCTTGAGATTTGGTTAAAGTTAAACTATATAAATACGCGATATAATAAACACCGTATACCATAGCGAACCTTCGTCCCCCTCTTCACACTATCATGACGTGACGTCTACCTTTACCAGAAACTTGACTTATGTCGTGTTCGATCAACATTGCTCTTGACCCCTCAGAAATCGCTTCTTGCTGAACTGGAAACAAATTTAACAAATTATATTTAATTTTAAAAAAACACATGTGTAATTTTGATTTGTAACGGTTTTCTAAGTCGACGCATCTCTGGTTTACGCTGGCGTTTTGTCTCTTTGTCTGTGACGTTTGAAGCACAGGCTATCTTTCTCTGCAATTCGCTTTAGCATTAGAGTTCAAACCAATCAACGACAAGTAACAGTACAAGCAGGGTGGTTTACACCGATACAAAAACAGCCGTTACAAAGCATTCTTGAGTCGGTTTCGGTACACTTCACTTCGTTTCAATTTCAACTGGGCAAATGTTACATTTTGTCAAATATTTTTACTCATATAAAACTATTATTTTTGTTATTCAACTATTTTGATTTTTACTTTTAGAGTTTGCTGTTTCCAGTGTTTTAAAATATTGTTTGTATCTTTTTCTAGTTTTTTTAGATCAAATACAAACTTTTCGTTGGCCTAAAATCGGCATTTGATTGAATACCTTGATTCAATCAGCGTCTAAATAAATGTTAAACAAATATTTATTCACAGCACAACAGACAAAAAGGTTCCTTAAAGTCTAACACCAGTATTTACTAAAAGGTCTACAGTGCTAAGTGCTACAATTTTAGGTCTACAAGTCCAGATTTTGGTTAAAGGTTTAACTTATTTTTTTGTTTATAAATACCTTGCGATATAGGTAATCTTTTTTCGTTGTAACAAAGACATTAATTCCACACAAAGGTTAAAAATAAATAAAAATAATTTAATATTTTGGTTTAAAAATGGTAGCCATATTTAAACCTCCAAACGTCACTAGAAAATGTCGAATAAAAGCGGTGTAAGTCAGTGTCAGCTGTCCGCTATATTATACATGTTAATTTTTTAGACAAGTTAGCGATGATTCAACTGATGTTTCGATTGTTTTAGTAAATGTGTAATTGAAAAGGGATTCTAATATATCTTGGGCTTTTTACAGTATTTAAATATTGGTACGGTAATGCATCTACAGATATAGTTTTAAGTTATTTATGTATTATTTAGCTTTGAAAATTTTTGTATATAACTTTAAACCACCCCTCAGAGGTGGTACTACAATTTCAGACTATTTTTAACGGGAATCCCACGACTGCACGGACTAAATTTTCAAAAAATTACATTTTGTTACAAATTTTTTATGTGGTTTTTCTTTTTTTTAAGTTAGTTTGAATTTATATTATAAGAAACTCACTGAGAAATGTTTACTATCATATTGCACATTAGGGTGAACCAAATCTTTGCAGCTATATGACGTGTGAGTATTAAAGAAATACACTTAAACCAGCCGGTAGAATAGAATAGAATATTTATTAATCTTTTCGGCTACAAAATTGTAGATAAGACAAGTCAAAAAGTTTTACAAAAAATATTGCTTATGGTTTCAAGAATCAACCATTTTTTGTTATAAATAATAAAAAATTATCTAAAATTACATATAAAGTAAAAAGAAATATACAAACGTTCATACTGTGATTGTAAAAAGACTAACACAAAATACACTTCACATTTAAGACTAACGCTGAGACACAAAACAAAGCTAATTTTTTTTGAAATGAAATATTTTTTTAAAAATAAAACAAAATTCTACCTTTTGCCTAGCAGAAAGTTTTCAAACTCAGTTACGGTGTAAAAAGTTTTATGCACAAGTATGCCTTTTATTTATTTTTTTAAAAAGATTTTGAGTTTTAAGTTCTTTTATATTTTTTGGTAATGCATTAAATAATCGGCAACCAAGATAATGACAAGTTTTTTCATATATTCGTTATTGTGTTTGCCTATGCTAATTTTTTCTTTATTTCTTGTAGGATAGGAATGATAAAAACTATTTAAATTAAAGTTATCTTGGTGCTGATAGATATATACTAAGAGTTTATAAATATATATATGCTTGTAGCAGTCAAAATTTTATTTTGTTTAAAAACTTCTCTACATGTTGAGTTAAATGGCAGGTTGAAAATTAATTTTATTATTCTCTTTTGTGTTACTAGTACTCTATCAAAGTCCTGGTTCATACTTAAACCTATACTTAAACCCATATTCAGTATCAAGTTTATAAACTTAATACTTAAATCCGGTATAAAATGCTGTTTTAAGGTCTTGGTTAGATCACAGATATATCTAATAGTCAATATATATAGCGAAGCAACAACATCAATCAAAATCCACGAAGGAACCAAGCCAATCCGCATAAGACGAGGTGTCAGTCAGGGTGACACAATATCCCTTAAATTATTTAACCAGGCGTTAGAAGATGTTTTTAAAAGCTTAGATTGGGAAGAAATAGACATCAAAGTAAACGGACAATTCTTGAACCACCTAAGACATGCTGATGATATTTTTATGACATTCTTGTTTCTAGTCAAAGTCTAGACTTGGGTATAACTAAAATTTGTCTAAAAGCAAAGCAAAAATAAGCGACTGGTAAGTGAGTAGCTGCCCCAACAAATTGATGCAAACCAGTGGAATTTATATCAGAGGTGATCTGAATAAATGATTTGAGTAATGGCGGTTTTATGCACACATGCGAGCCAATTATCCCTAATTATGTTTTATATGCCGGAGAATTTTACAATTTAAATAAATATCAAAGAAAAAACAACACGACCCATGGTTGCGAGTTTACGATAACATTTAAAAAATAATAATTATTATTATATTATTATACACATTATTCATAATTTTATAAATACATCTTTGCTGTGTCTGTAAATACTGCATTGCGCACATATAGGGTGTTGTTTTTTAACGTAGGGGAAAGTGGGGCCAAGGGTTGAACGTTGCAAGCTACTAATAATCCTCTACCATGACACAAACATACATATTAACATACGAGAGTTGGCTATTAAATAACGAGACTGCGCGCCTAGATGGCGCCCTAAGCGGGTGGGGTAAAAAACAAATAGTGCGTTGGGTATCTAGATATCTTGTCTATGCACGTCCCAAAACACGTTTCCGTCACTATTATAGTATTTGTGCAGTAGCGGTTTGAAACGAACGTGTTTTTTTCTCGTGCCGAAAACCATTACAGATGCATTTAACACAAGTAAGCGTAGCCTTTTTGTTTTTGTTGACCTCTCTAAGGCATTTGATACGGTCTCCCATCAGATCCTGATAAAAAAACTGGAAAGGTGCAGTTTGAGGGGAAAGGTACTTGAGCTACTTACAGATTATCTGACCAACAGAACTCAGTATGTAGAGATTGATGGTGTCATTAGCGAGACAAGAAATATTTCTTATGGAGGACCTCAGGGTACCGTTTTGGGTCCATTACTTTTTACCATTTATATAAATGATGTTAAAATTAAAAACTTTGGATAAAATCATAAGTTTCGCTGATGACACTACCATCTTTTACACAGCGGATACTTGGGAGGGGCTGAAACATCTAGCCGAACAAGATTTTAAAACCATAAAATGTTGGTTTCAAATAAACAAACTTACCCTAAATTATGACAAAACAAAATATCTACCCTTTGCCATTTATCAGAACCATTTGCCTAACTTTGGACCTTTAAAAATCAATGACAATGAGGAAATTCCAGAATCATCCTCTATTAAATATTTGGGAATAATTTTCGACAGGCACATGAAATGGGATTTACAAATTAAGAACGTTTTAAATAAAATACGTGGACTGTTGCCTAAATTTCGGTATCTTAGAGAATTTTTAGAGAAAGATCAGCTCAGAATGCTTTACCTCTCCCTGGTACAATCCCATCTTTCGTATGGGATTTTAGGTTGGGGTGGAGTTGCTGACTGTCACTTAAAGGCTTTGAGTAATACGCAGAAATGGTTTCTGAAGCTAATTTATGGTAAACGAAGAACCTACCCCTCGGACTTGCTTTTCCAGGAGAGCAAAATCCTAGATATTCGCCAGCTTTATTGCTTGGAATTAATAAAAAATATTCAAAAGGGTAAAATCACGCTAAAGCAAAGAGTAAAGACATATTTCACTAGAAGAGACAATAACTTTCAATACAGCATTCTTTCAAAAACTACATCACAGCGCTCTGTGGAATATTTTGCTCCTAGAATATATAATACTTTACCATTAAATATACAAAATACTACAAAATTTCTTAAATTCAGGAAGCTGGCAATACATGGATTTTGGAAAATAGAGATAAGTGTAATGATTTAATTAATTTGAATTACGTAAGATAAGAAATATGCTACCTAATACACTTGCTAGTTATCTGGTACTTAGTATCGGAAGATACAATTTAGAATTACTTGTAGTATATTGTTTTGTTTTTCTTTTCTTCTTGTTTAGTCAACAAGCATGATTATGCTTTTATGACTTTTTTTACGTTTATTGTCCATTTTTAATGTAATTTTCTGTTTGAATTTGAATTTGAATAAACGTATTATTATTATTATGTGTGACGAAAAACCCGAGCAACGTATCAATCTCAAATTTCTGGTTAAATTGAAAAAAACTCCGACTGAGTGCTATAAATTCCTGCAAGAGGCCTATGGGGACAATTCTCTACCTCGTGCGCGTGTTTTTGAATGGTTTAAGCCCTTTAGTTAGGGCCGAGAGACCACTGAAGATGACCAGCGCCCAGGTCTCCTGTGACTGTTTCAACTCCAATGTTGATCGTTTTTTTCGACATTAACAGTATCGTGATGACTAAATGGGTTCCAGAGGGTCAGACTGTCAACCAGACTTACTATTTGTCAGTTTTGGCAACACTGCGAGAACGAGTTCGTAAAAAACTTCTCGAGTTGTGGAAGAACAACTCGTGGATTTTGCACCAGGACAACGCACCTGCCCATAACGCACTATCTGTGAAGCAGAATTTGGCCAGTAAGTGCACTCCAGTGCTCGAACACCCGCCGTACTCACCAGATTTGGCACCGTGCGACTTTTTTTTGTTTCCGAAGATAAAATCTGCTTTGAAAGGGACGCGATTTGAGTCGATGGAAGCGTTAAAGCAAAAAACGGCAGAGCTCATAAAGGCCCTCACCAAAGAAGACTTCCAGCACTGCTTCGATCAATGGAAAAAACGTATGGAAAGGTGCGTGGCGAGGGAAGGGAAGTATATTATGTAGAATAATTTTTATAATAAAACCCTTTTTCGTAACCAGTCTTGTTATTTAATAGCCAACCTCGTACATATCCCAATCGAAAAACCCTTTCTTGCGCCGGCGCCGTGCTGCATTTGGGTAAAAAGAATAAATCCGGAAAAGCTACCAGACCTGGGGTCCGGTATACTACATAATATATGCTGAAATGCTCACTAATGGATCAGAGAAACTACTAGAAAATCTCACATATATTCTCAATCAATCCATAAACGGACATCCAGTACCTAATGATTGGAGAACTGCATTAATATCCTCAATACATAAAAAAGGAAACAAGCTGGACTGCAACAATTACAGAGGAACTTCAGTAACCAGTACTCTCAGTAGATTGTACGGTAGAATCCTTAGAGATTTAATAGAGAATGATTTTCATGAACAAGAAGAAGAGCAAAGT
The DNA here is from genome assembly GCA_963576565.1 of Aspidapion aeneum. Lineage (NCBI taxonomy): Eukaryota > Metazoa > Arthropoda > Insecta > Coleoptera > Brentidae > Aspidapion > Aspidapion aeneum. The sequence continues at coordinate 3,195,876 of OY755043.1, read as the reverse complement.
GGGTTTCATGCAGGCAGATTTTATAGTGATAATGTTTTTTGTCTAAAACAAGTAATTGAGAAAAGGAGTACCAGAAATATAGAGACTCATGTTACCTTTGTGGACCTACAAAAAGCATATGATGCAGTTCTAGAAGAAAAATTATGGACAGTGTTAGAGCACACTAATATCAATCATACATACATAAAAGCGATAAGAGAACTTTACAAAGGATCAAAATCTGAAATTATAATTGGAAATCGACTTTCAAAAGAATTTCTGGTAACGAAAAGATTAAGACAGAATATAATGTATGTATGTATGAATGTAAGAACACTTTTTAAAATATATATCGCAGTAGCTCTCAAAAACTGGAAACGTAAAGTACACGGCATGGGAATACAACTAAACAACCGCGATTTACCATATACACACTACATTTTGCTGAGGATCAAGTAATTGTAGCCAATGATAAAGAACACATGGAGTATATGATGAGAAATAAACAGTGAACATGGACAAGACACAGTACTTATGTATTGGAAACGAATCAAGTGAACCAGGCGATGGAAAAACAATATCTCCATGCAATGAGTATTTATACTTGGGTGTCACATTTGATAAGACAGGAACAGATTGTCAAGAACTGCAAAAAAGAATAGTAAAAGCAAATAAAAGTTGTATGGAATAGAGACTTGTCGCGTAACAGAAAAATACAAAACAAAAATCGAAAGTGTCGAAATAGATGCAATAAGAAGATCAATCAGAATATCTGGAACACATCATGAAAGAAATGAGACCATAAAAGAAAGAGTGGGAATCTAGGGAAGCATGACGGATGGCATCACCAAAGCAGGTCCCAGAATGGCAACCAAAACGGCGCAAAAAAGAGAGCGTCCTAAACTGGAATGGCAACAGTCAATCCAAAGATCAATGAGTCAAAAAACTTGAAAGAAGATGATTTTCAGGATCGAAGGAGGTGGACAATAGGCGTTGAACAACGTAGAAAAATGTTCTAAACCGACACAGTAGTAGTATTTTGAGCAAAAGTTGGAAAGCCAATATTATACAATGAAAAAATGCAATACGCACCTAATTACATTTATCTAATTAGGGATAGCACTAGGAAGTTGACACAATTACCCAGTATTGATCGACATATTGGTGTCAAGATATGGATATAATTATATGTTTATACTTAATTACTTTTTACCAAAAAAAACACGGTTATTAACAAAATTATAACATGTCTAAATTATGAAGTGCTCAATGACACTAATTTAAAAAAAAAGGTGATTAGCATACTGTAATTATAAGGCTATTTAATTCAATTATCAGTAGGACAGTAATTAATTTTAAAAAAATAATGAAAATTTGTAATTTTTTTGAAAATAATCAAATTGGAAACCACATTTTTTTCCGAAACTTAGATCACCATTTAGCAATCTTAAAAAACATTTGTGGAAACAACCAACAGAAACAAGCTTAAGCCATTGTTTTATCTAGTTGCAAAATTGCAAAAGCTATGCTTAGAGTTTTGAAATATTTGAAATTTTTTTTATACTGTTCAATATTGATTATAAAAAAAGGAAACAAGCAGGACAGGGGCGGATCTAGGGTAAACTACGTCGTGGGCAAAGACAAAATATGGCGCCCCCTGTGGCACATCGTGGCGTCCCTACAGCGCCCCTGGCGCCTGTCGTAGTGGCTAGGTGCCAGTACTCTAAAAAGATTGTATGGAAGATTTCTTAGAGATCTAATAGAGAATGATTTTCATAAACAAGAAGAAGAAGAGCAAAGTGGGCTTCGTGCAGGCAGATCTTGTAGTAATAATGTCTTTTGTTTTAAATAATAAATTGAGAAAAGAAGTGTTAGAAATATAATGACTTTGTGGACCTTCAAAAAGTATATTATACCGTTCAGTAGAAAAATTACGAACAGCGTTAGAGCAACTAATATCATTCATACATACATAAAAGCGATAAAAAAACTATACAAAGGGTAAAAATTTAAAATTAAAATTGGAAATCGACTTTCTAAAGAATTCCTGGTAAGGCTTAAGACAGGGATGTTGTATCCCGTCAACTCAAACGAATCAAGTGAGTTAGAACTAGACAATGGATAAACAATAACTCCATCTTAACAGTATTTTATGGAGCAGAAAGATAAAAAAGAATGTAAAATTTAACATATATGAAACCATGGTGAAAATCACGCTGTTGTATGGAATAAAGACTTTTCACGTAACAGAAACATACAAAACAAAAATGAAGTCGAATTGGATGCAATAAAAAGATCAATGAGAATATCTAGAACAGATTATATAAAAAATGAGACCGTAAAATGAAGAATGGGAATCGAGGGAAGCATAACGAATGACATCACTAAAAGACAACTTATATGGTACCGCCATGTACAACGGATAAGGATGATTCTACCAAAAGTGGGCTATATGGATATCATTTTTGGTCATTGCCTTTAAATAACAGTACAGCACAGTAAATAATTTTGTTTTTTTAAATTTATGTAACTAATTAGGTGTAAGCTAAGAAACATTTATTTTCCCGAATTTTAGGAATTATTGCATAAAAATTCCAGAGCGATGAGTACCAGAGGAATGAGTTTTTTAATGGTTTTCCAATTTTAATCAAAATCTATTTAGACTACTTAACTTAAGTTTTATATAAACAACGTTCCTATAATTATAATTTTAAAACAATCAACAAAAAAATTATACTATTGATATCAGTCGAATATTTACTTACCAGAGGAATGATGAAGCGTTCCTTTTTGATTTCTCCAAAAAAACTAATTTTCTGCCGAAAATAAAAAGATCTATAACTTAAACCAAACTAAAGTTGACATTATCTATCACAACTTGTCACACTCACAAGTAAATTAGATATCCAGGGCTGTCTCTTTCTCTAGAAATTAAGCGGTGGTATTCACAAATATTGTGTTATTAAAAATGGAGCACGTTTAAAATTGTAAAATTTTCCGGAGAAGATGTAAATTCGGATTTTCAAAAACTTAAGTTTTATCAATTTTTTAATAAATAGTGAAGATTTGGTTAAATAATATTTATTAGGATATTTTTTTCAATCTGAGTTTTTAATATTTGGTTTGGGACTACACCAGAGGAATGAGGTATTTGCTTTGTAATAAAAAAAATGATAAACTTGCAATTTTTTTTAAACATTAAACTCAAATGCTCCATAAAGAAAACATTTCGTTTTAAATCTTATAACAAAAACTATGCTTCATTTGCAGTCTGTGTTTGAAAAATATGCATTCCCACTCCACAGCACCATTTTTATAGAATCATCCATAAACGACGAAAGATTACCAAAGCAGGTCCTTGAATAGCAACCAACAGGGCGCAGAAAAAGAGGGCGACCTCAACTGGAATGGCAACAGTCAATCAAAAATCAATGAGTCAAAAAAACCTGAGAATCGGTGTAGGTGGAGAATAGGCTGTCGACAACGTAGAAAAACGTTCTAAACCGTCATAGTCAGCGGCGTAGCGTGGGGGGGGGGGGGGTTCGTCGCTCCCCCCCCGCCCCGAGGGTAGTGGCGCCCTCAGCTTTATTAAGTCGGGCCGGTAACGGCTAATTGAGTCGGCGCCAAAGGAAACTAACGACATGAAGACTTTTTGTGAGAGGCGCCCTTGTGACCTGTTGGCCGCCCCTCACACATGATGACCTTTTTTTTTCTTTTTTTTTTCTTTGTATTGTATCATCCACATAACTTTTTCGTTGATAATGATTACATCTTCATGATATATTTCACAGCGTTCTTGATATCAATCAAGTACGTCCATACGTCTGTCTACATTAGCTACCGACTTTAATTTATCAAACTCCAATGGACAGTCTGCATCGGTAGCTCTAACTACAATAATAATTAAGATGAAGACCGTGCAGTCACTATTGTCCAAAATTTTATCCTACGTTTTAAGAAGAGTACCATGATTTTCATTTGCTGTAAATGGTTTTAGGATGATGGTGTTCTTTTAAAAAGTACGACTGAAAATAAAGGTTTTGATCAAAGTCTTGACGAGTTTGAAGTTGTATCCGGTAGCACGGAAAACAAAAAAAAACAATAAAATGTTTTTTTCAGATTTTTTCACAAAGTTTGGCTTATAACTTGTTGGAAATTTGTATTAGAGGACTTGGCTTTATTTTTATCTCAATTCGTTTTACAAAATACCATTTTCGCGTACTTGGCTTTTTTTACATGAAATCTTTTGTTATCATTTCACTCCTTTTTTAAAGGATTTGGATAATATTTAAACTTTAAAGTAGTACAATATGCGGAATATTGTTTAAAACTTTTGCAAAGCAAAATTTTGAGGTTTTTTATTTTTTTCCTATGGTTTTATCATAGTTCCTATCAGCCTTTTAAAGCTCAGCTCACTAGCGTTCCTGGAAGTGCACAATTTTACATTTACATAATTTTACATTTATGGGGGAGGGCAGTAAATTAAAATGTTGGTGTTTTAAAAAATTTTCCTATAGTTTTATCATAGTTCCCATCAGTCTTCCAAAGCTCAGCTCTCTAGCATTTCTGGAAGTGAGCAATGTTACTTTTACATAACTTTACATTTATAAGGGAGGGAAGTTAAAGAAAATTTTGGGTTTTTTAAATATTTTTCTATAGTTTTATCATAGTTCCCATCGACCTTCCAAAGCTCAGCTCTTTATCGTTTCAAATAACTTTACATTCATAGGGGAGGGAAGCAAATTGAAATTTTAGGGTTTTTAAATTTTTTGCTATAGTTTTATAATATTTTCTATCGGTCTGCCAAAGCTCAGCTCGAAGTAGGCAATGTTACTTTTACATAATTTTACATGTATAGGGGAGGGGAGTAAATTAGAATTTTGGGGTTTTTTGATTTTTTCCAAGGGTTTGGTCATAATTTCTATCAGTCTGCCAAATTTCAGCTTTGTAGCATGTCTGGAAGAACAGTAGAATTTTGTACAGTACACTAAATCGCAAAAAGAGATATGAAATTTTTTAGAGGATATAATTATCTACAATTAGGTGGTACTGTGGTTGTTCTGCGAGCAGTAGTAACAGAGCTAGGTAAATTCCAAAAATGACTAAAATCACGTGCTTGGGCAAATTTTCAGATTTTTTCTACTTTAGACTGCATAAGCTCCGAAATACTTTGTTCTAGGGTAAAAGTTCTAAGAACATATCTTGTAGAGAATTTTATCAGCTACAAAATCCATTCTGTAAATGTATTTTTAAATATTGTAATGGAGTGGGAGTAACTAACTTTTAACTTAAAGTAAGTAAGTTAGAAAATAATAATTTCTTTAAATGTAGTGCTTTAAACGGCACGTTTTTTATTTATTTTTATTTTTTTGTGTAAATTTAGTGACGTACAAAAGGGTAAGAGAGCTTAGGGGTCAAACACCTCCTTAAACTAACCACCTCTTCAAAAACCCCCCCGGACCCCCCAAAATCTAACATATTTAGGTTTTCTCAAATTTTCTCAAAAAATACGCTTCTAAGAGAAAAATGTGCAATATACATTATTGTAGACAATGAAATTTCCTTTTGAAAAAGGCACAACTTGATGGGGGCCAACTATTTATAAACTCTTCAGCGGCGTCCGTTAATTGAAGTAATTTAAAAAAGTCAAAAAATATCCATGTTTTTTCCATGATTTATTCGATTTTTTTTTAAACCAAGGTTTATAGAACACAATGTGTTATACATTATTGTAGCAAATCAAATTTCCTTGAAAATGCTGTACAAGAAAGTCGGATTGGTTTCATGGTTATAAATTCAGAGGCGCCCGTAAATTTAACCAATTTTAAAAAATCACAAATTAAAATATTTCATCTAATTTTTTCAAAAACTAAGCCTAATTTAAAAAAAATGCTATGATGTACTTTATTGACAGTAAAATTCTCTTTTCATCGGTGTATAACTCGATGGGTTTGACTTTTGTTGGTTTTGGTTTGACAACGAACCCGCCAGCGACGTCCGTAAATGGGAGCCATTTAATTAATTTTTTTTTAAATTATGTTTTGCACAGGTTTTATTTTATTTTCTGAAAACCATACCATTTATCAAAAAAATTGTTTTTTACTTCATTGTAGATAATAAAATTTCCTTTTAAACGTTGTGTAACATGGTAAAAAATATTTCATATTTACCGCTCCAGTGGTGTGCTTAATTTAAAACAATTACAAACAACCCTCTTTTTGCGATCTAGTGTACTGGAACGAAGTTACAGGCAAAAAACTACAAAAAGTGCCAATTTTTTATGGTTTTTTCAAGATGGCGGAGGAAGCACACGGGTGGGGTGACGAAAACTCAGATTTTTAATTACCCTTTCGACCTTAATAACATATCCAAAATTCAGAACTACCGGACCTTTTGTAGGGTAAAACTACTCTATTCATTGCACTTTTCTGTGACTAAAAATTCTGTGTATTACCAATCCATCTTGTGTAGTTTAAAAAAATCTTCCACAACTAGCCCACGGGACACCACAGTCCACTCAACTACTATCCTAAATGAACAAAAACGAGCCAACAACAATTAACGCGCAATGGTACCCGAGAAGTCGGATGGTACTTTTATGAGTTCGTCACGATCGCTTTTTAAAGGCCCTTGTTAAAGTTAACCAGGCTCACGTACTGGTGCACTGGTACGTAATTTGGAAGTTAAAAGCTGTCATCTTTGATTAATTGATATTGGGTTTGTTTGGTTGGCAGTACCCAGTGACTGACCGGCGAACAAAGGTGTGCTGTTTGAATGGTACCTTTTTTTAGGTGGAATGATTAGTTGATTTCTTTGGTTGATGATGATCGGTAGATTTAAAAATTACGCGCGGCCGTTTTAAATTTGTTTCGAGACGGTTATTCAATCATTACGTCGATTTGCAGAAGGCATATGATAGTATACTACTAAATCTACTTTGGAAAGCGTTGGAAAACATAAACATAAGCGTATAACTAATTAAGGCCATCAAAGAGTTATACCGCAATAGTAAGGCAAAAGTTAAAATAAAAGCAAAACTAACCAAAGGCTTTCAAGTAAATAAAGGTCTTAAACAAGGCTGCTGTATCTCGCCTACGCTCTTCAAGATATACTTGGAACAAGTCCTTAAAGTCTGGAAGAGAAAATGCCAAAACATGGGAATTCCGTTGGACGAAACCACCTTGTGTACTTTATGTTTCGCCGATGATCAGATAGTAGTCGCTCAGGATTATGACGACCACGAATGTATGACACCACAACTAATAGAAGAGTACAATAAGTGGGGACTAGAGGTTAATCTCAATAAGACAGAGTATATGTGTATCGGTGGAATGAAACAGGAACTAATCTTAAATACCGGGCAGCGAATTCAGTCCTGTGATGAGTATAAATACTTAGGTCTAAAAATTACAGCTGACGGCACACTAGACAAAGCTATAAAAGATCGAAACGTATAAGGAAGAAAAGCAAAAACTTTATTAAATGGAATAATTTGGGTCCAAAGTACATCAAAACATAACAAAAAGCTTATATATAACACCATTGTAAAAAGTATTATTACATACGGCTCAGAAGTATGGCCAATCAAGGATAGAAGGAGATGGACTATTGGAGAAGAGCAGCAGGGAAATCAAAAAGAGAAAGAGTTACAAATCAAAGAATAAGAGAAATTATGACAGTGGGTGAACGTACTTTAGTGGATGATATAAGAACTAAACAACTGGTGTGGTACGGACATGTACAAATAATGAATGATGAAATACTATACCTAAACAAATACTACAATGGAAACCAAGTGGCCGAAGAAAACGAGGACGGCCAAAGAGAAGCTGGAGATAAGGAATGGACAGTGAAATAAGAATAATAGGCCTAGATGATGAATTTTGGGCAAACAAAAACGAGTGGAGATTGGGTATCGGAAGACGTAGAACGTTGTGAAACCGATAAATATATATATATATATATATATATATATATATATATTCAATTAGGGCTATCAAAACGGACGAGCCACGATCCTCCACTTCGTTGACGTCACATCAGGGGCTGATTTTTTTTGATGGTAACGTCACAACACAGCTGATTGTATTTAAAATAATGAAGTTGGAATGGCGGTTCATGAATATTTGATGCTTTTTTCCCTAGTATCCAATGTGTAACGATGCTCAAGATGAATCTTAAGGTGCATTCAGAAGCTAACATAAAATATTAGGGTGGCTCCCGTTTAACAGACTCTCGTTCCCCCTGGCTCCCCTATATGCTCCCACTTTAGCTGATTAAAATTCAATTCTTTTATATGTTGACGTTGATTTTAAATTTGAAATACAAATTTAATGAGACTCACCGTTACCTATCGAGTGCAAATGATTTGATTAGCTGAATAATATAAGTTGTTATTGGTAATTTGATAGTATTTTATCTATTAGAAATTCAATAAGAGTCTTTAAATTAAAGTACAGTCGAACTTCGATAACTCGAACTTCGATAACTCGAAATCTTTGATAAGTCGTAAGGGTAAAAAATATATGGGGGTTTCCATGTCAACCCGGCCATCTTTTGCACTTAAAAATTTTGATTTTAATAAAACGTAATTTTTTTCACAAATAATCGCGTCAGTGACCTTACTACAAGAAAATAAATTTAAAAAACCGTAATTTTGAAAATGTGACCCTTTCGATTTTTTATATTTGTTTGAAAAAAGATGCTCCAATATTTTGTCTATTGCCTTTAAATATTTTAGAGTGACCCGAGAAGTATAAATACCAAAAAGAAAAATTCTTGTGTGCGCGGAGGCCTTGGGCGTAATTATATATATATATATATATATATATATATATATATATATATATATATATATGGGCAAGCGAGCAGTCCTATTGAGGCGCCCAAGGTGTGAATCAATATAAATTTATTAAAAAAAGGTGTTTTGCTTTAAGGAAAAAATATTTTTTTTTTTTCATTCTGACACCCCCCACCCTTGCATATGACATCAACGGCGTCACATTGAAGGGCCAAGATGGCCCTTGGCCTTCCACTGTTCACATTTTTCTAATTAGAATACCTAGTCCTGACTGTTATGACACTAGACGCCACTATACAAGGTGTTTCAAATTCGATTTCATTTGAGAAGTCTCGACCATCACGTCAGTGGCGGATTCAGGGGGGGGGGCACTAGGGGCACTTGCCCCCCCCCCCGAGAATTTTTTGGATATACAAAAAATGAGTAAAAAGTAATGTTTTTGCTAATAAAAATTCAAAATTTTTGCCTGCGGCGCATGAAAGTGTCTATTGTTTTTATCATCGAAATTACAATCACTGACTAATTCAATAAGATGCTGCTTAAAAAAATATATACCGTTTTTGACCAACAGAGAATGTCACCTAAAGTGTCGCTCCCGAGAAGCACCTCTAGATCCGCCCTTGCATCACGTACGAGTATCCAGTATAAAGAATAGCGATTTTTTTTAACTCTGCCTTTTGGGAGGGGGACTATAACTTTGATGTTTATAAAAATTAAATTTTTGCTCACATTGTTTTTGTATAGTCTAGTTTGAGTCTAACTATTTAGTTGAATTTCATCTGAACTTTTAATTTTTAGGGTATACTTAGTCATAAAGTGAAATAGCCAGTGAAAAGTTCGTATTTTTTCAGGAAAAATCATAAACCATAGATATATTTTGGTCCAATTAAGAAGATAAAACACCCTGTAGATTTAAAGAATCGAAACATTTTTTCAAATTTTTTATCTTGGTATAATCGGTACCCATAGAAGATCAAAAAAATAAATTTTTAATAAAATCAAAATTTTTAAGTGCAAAAGGTGGCCGGGTTGACATGGAAAGCCCCATATGTAATTTGGCAGTGGCGTACATAGAAAAAAGTTTCGGGGGGGGGGGGCCGAGACAGTTTCGGGGGGGGGCGAAACCTCATTAAGGCCGTATTTTATGTTTGTATTCATGAAATATGGGGAAAATATCTAAAAAAATCTTAGCTTCGGGGGGGCCCGTATATACGCCACTGTAATTTGGTCTTAATAACTCAAACTTCGATGAGTTGAATATCTTGATAACTCGAACATTGTATGCGGCGCCAACTTCGATAAGTCGAATTTTCTGGGGAAATCTCCTAATCACGAATCGTTCTAATTTGTTTGTTTGCTTTGAAATGTTTTAAAGACACAATTCAGTGTAACTTGTATTCGATTTGCTATACGTTTAGGGGTTTGTGCGTTACTATGTCACAAAAAACGACTTTTTTTTGGGAAAATAGATATGTAAATTCATACATATGTATCTGAACAAAAATAAGAACAAAAATTATGTATTCACATGTATTAGGGGTAAACGTTTTTAATATAGACTTGGTTGTATCAGAATTATTGCAAGTATACCAATTTTTCCTTAAAAAAATACAAAAACGCCGCAAAAATTTTTCTTTATTACTTGAGAAGTCGATATTTTTCTGTGATACATGGTTGGTCAAGTTATCGAAGTTCGACTGTATTTTATCTATTAGATATTCAAAAAGAGTGTTTAGATTGTAGTATTAAATAAATTTACTACATTTACCAAACTGGTTTAAAAAGCCGGGTAATTTCTTACCACTGACCTTATTTTTTCTTTAGGACTTATTTGCATGACAAAATTTTTTTAAATATTTTGTTCTAGGATAATTTGTAACCAATTACTGTAGGTAATGGTTTTCCATTTAGCATAATAATATTGATATGATATGTCTAGTTAGTGTTTAACAAAACGGTATGTAAAATTAGAGTAAAATATGGATTTTCAAAGTTACCTACAATAATATCGGTTAACTTCTTACTATTTTTACAAGCTTTTATTAAGCTTCAGATGTTCTGTCTAACTATCTAACTATCTAACTAACTATCTAACTAACTATCTAACTAACTATCTAACTAACTATCTAACTAACTATCTAACTAACTATCTATCAAATCTTGTGAAGCGTTTTTGACACACTTCCCATTATCCGATTTGGATGAAATTTGGTACACACATAGTGGTCCCATGACAATACAACATTAAGAAAAGAATGTCCTAAAATATTTTTATTTAATAGAGTAGATAGCTGAGACTAAAAAGTAGAAAATAAATTGGTAAAAATTTTTTTTAAGTCACAAGCTTTTATAAAATGCGCTAAAAATTAAAAAATAATTTTCTAACATTCTAATATTATCATAATAATAAAAGCGATGGCCGGAAATCAAAGCATAAGTTAATCTAAATTTGTGATCTAAACACTTAAAGAATATTCACATAGCAGGTCATCAAAGATATGTTTGATGTGCCGCAATGTTATGCCATTGCTATATGTCAAAGAAATTCTGGGGTATGTATCTTGGCTCGGGTTGGGTGGGTTTGGTACCCCTGCATTTTTCTGCTAGATTGATTCTTGCAAATAGTGATATTTAATTGATACGGATATCTTATCGTGCTAACATCGTCAAAATTTCCATCAGTCGGCCATCGCTTTTATTATTATGATAATATTAGAATGTTAGAAAACTATTTTTTAATTTTTAGTGCATTTTATAAAAGCTTGTGACTTAAATTTTTTTTTACCAATTTATTTACAATAATTACTTTTTTTTAATCTAAAATAAAGAATCTCATTAACACGAAACACTTATCTTGATCTAACCACACCAACACGGTGTAATCTTTTAAAATCGGTCGATAGTTACATCCCGTAATATACCGGGTGGGCCAAAAAAAAACCGCACAATTTTTTTTCATTAACTTTTGAACTATACAATCGATTTTAAAGGGACAAACTGCACTTGATAGAGAATTAATCAGTTTTGAATAAATATATTTTTTTTCCGCCATCTCAGAATCCAAGATGGCGGAGGAGAGTAAATTGTACCTTTCAAAGATAATCGTTCATTCGTGTATTGCGAACATGTTTTAATTGTGAAAGGCTTTCGCGGCCATCGTCCAATGGTGGGTGTGCTTTCGGGCTGTTCGGCCGTCGTCGTTGGAAATTCGTTCTCGACGTTTCGCCATCTCGAGTGGATGGCATCTTCAGGAGATGTTGACTGTTTGTCGGCTTCTCGAAGACTGGTGGTTAGCGTATATAACCTGCGCCCGCGACAGACTAACCACCAGTCTTCGAGAAGATGCCATCCACTCGAGATGGCGAAACTCGAGAACGAATTTCCAACGACGACGGCCGAACAGCCCGAAAGCACACCCACCATGTTTTAATTATTTTTTTAAATTAGTGATAAAGCTGCATTCTGCACAACAAGTTACAAATCAGTAAAATATTTTGTGTGGTTCTAAAAAAAAAAATTTTGTTTTAACCATTGTTTTGCATATTATACGATTGCCTTGCCAATCATGTCTGCATTTATTTCCTTATAAATTCATTACTACTAAACCGATTTTGATGAAATAAAAAACATCCGTGTGAGAATTGATTGATTGTTTAAAAAGCGTGATCAAAATTTATCGCAATTTTAAAATTTTAAATGGCGGACAGAATTATACTTGATTCTTCAAAATGGCGTGTTTATTCTTATTTCCCGAAAATGTTTTACTTCTTTTTTTAATTTATAGAAAAGCACTAGGTACTTTTTCGTCACACAATTACGTACAAATTGGTAAAAGCAGTGTGGTAGTCAAAAAATCTATTTTTGTTTAAACCATTGTTTTACAAATTCAACGATTGCATTGCCAATCCTGTCTGCATTCATTTCCTTATAAATTTGTTATTACTAAACCGATTTTGGTGAAATAAAAAAAATCGTGGTGAGAATTGATTGCTCTTTAAAGATTGTTATTGGATTATATTCTACTTAACGACCGATTTACCATATACACACTACAGTTTGCTGACGACGAAGTAATTGTAGCTAATGATAAAGAAGACATGGAGTATATGATGAGAAAGTTAATGGAAGAATACCAAAAGTGGGGATTAACAGTGAACGTGGACAAAACACAGTACTTATTTATTGGAAACGAATCCAGTGAGTTAGAACTATACAATGGACAAGTAATATCTCCATGTAATGAGTATGTATACTTGGGTGTCACATTTAATAAGACAGGAACAGACTGTAAAGAACTGGAAAAAGAATAGTAAAAGCAAAAAGGGTTATTCGATGTCTTAACAGTATTTTATGGAGCAGGGAGATAAAAAAGAATGTAAAATTTGACATATATGAAACAATGGTGAAAAGCACGCTGTTGTATGGAATAGAGACTTGTCGCGTAACAGAAAAATACAAAACAAAAATGGAAAGTGTCGAAATGGATGCAATAAGAAGATCAATGAGAATATCTAGAACAGATCACATGAGAAATGAAATCATAAAAGAAAGATTGGGAATCGAAAGAAGCATAACGGATGACATCACTAAAAGACAACTGATATGGTACGGCCATGTACAACGGATGAACGACGAAAGATTACCAAAGCAGGTCCTAGAATGGCAACAATAGGGCGCAGAAAAAGAGGGCGTCCTAAACTAGAATGGCAACAGTCAATCCAAAGATCAATGAGTCAAAAAAATCTGACAGATGATTGTCAGGATCGAAGGAGGTGGAGAATAGGCGTCGGACAACGTAGAAAAACGTTCTAAGCCGGCTAAATAAAAAAAAATTTTAAAAAAATAATATTGAACTTTTCCGCCATCTTGGAATTTAGGATGGCGGACAGAATCATACTTGATTCTTCAAAATGGCGTGTTTATTCTTATTTTGCAAAAATGTTTTAGTTTTTTTTTATTTATAGAAAAACACTACTTTTCTCCCGCATAGACAGGTACAAATTAATAAAATCGGTGTGTTTTAACCATTGTTTTACAAATTATACGATTGCTTTGCCAATCCTGTCTGCATTCATTTCTTTATAAATTCATGATTACTGAACCGATTTTGGTAAAATAAAAAACATCATGGTGCAAACTTTAAAGATTAATCATTATAATTAAAAATATATTTAGAATAAGTATCTGTCTAGTGTAGTTTGTCCCATTAAAATCGATGGTATCGTTCAAAATTTATAATGAAAAAATAATTGTCCGGTTTTTTTGGCCCCTACCGGTATATTACGAGATGTAACTATCGATCGATTTCAAAAAGTTAGATCATGTTGGTTGGCTTGAAAGAATTTGTGGGGGGCGCATTGTTTTACATTTTTTGTAGTGACGTGTTTAATAGTAAGTGCATTATTTTCCTAAAATTGCTGAACCGAGGACTTTGCCTACGTTGAATCCGTTTAAGAAAAATTCACCGATAGAACATTTCAGAAAATATGGATGATTCTACCAAAAGTGGGCTATAGGATATCATTTTTGGTCATTGCCTTTAAATAACAGTACAGCACAGTAAATAATTTTGTTTTTTTAAATTTACGTAACTAATTAGGTGTAAGCTAAGAAACATGTATTTTCCCGAATTTTAGGAATTATTGCATAAAAATTCCAGAGGGATGAGTACCAGACGAATGAGTTTTTTAATGGTTTTCCAATTTAAATCAAAATCTATTTAGACTACTTAACTTAAGTTTTACACAAACAAAGTTCCTATACTTATAATTTTAAAACAATCAACAAAAATATTATACTATTAATATCAGTCGAATATTTACTTACCAGAGGAATGATAATTCTTTTTTGATTTCTCTGAAAAAAGCTAATTTTCTGCCGAAAATAAAAAGATCTATAACTTATCTGTCACAACTTGTCACCCTCACAAGTAAATTAGATATCAATCTCTAGAAATTAACCGGTGGTATTCACAAATATTGTGTGTTATTAAAAATGAAGCACGTTTAAAATTGTAAAATTTTCCGGAGAAAATGTAAATTCGGATTTTCAAAAATATGACTGCAAACTTAAGTTTTATCAATTTTTTGATAAATAGTTAAAACTTGGTTGAATATTATTTATTAGGATATTTTTTTCAATCTGAGTTTTTAATATTTGGTTTGGGCCTACACCAGAAGAATGAGGTATTTGCTTTGTAATAAAAAAAATTATAAACTTGCAATTTTTTTTATACATTAAACTCAAATGCTCCATAAAGAAAACATTTCGTTTTAAATCTTATAACTAAAACTATGCTTTATTTGCAGTCTGTGTTTGAAAAATATGCATTCCCACTCCACAGCACCATTTTTGTAGAATCATCCATATAATAAAATTATTTTTTCGATATCTTGGCCCAGTTTACTGTCAAAAAGAACACCAAATAATACACCTGAGCACACAAACTTTCATATATCGCATCACAAAGAACCGTATCAAAAGAGGGTGCACCCGATCGATACCGGAATATAATACCTCACAATATATCTTGAAAAACTTGTACAATACATCGAAGGCAGCTATGACAAATCAATTATAAAATATATGTTCGTGTCCGAGATCATATATGGGGTTTGTTTATTTTTTCGATCAAAAATTCTTTTGCAAATAATAAATGGTTTTCACCCTTGTATGGTCTGTATGTAAAGGTGAGGATAACAAAGGAAATCTATTGTTTATCGAAGATCAATGTTAAACGTTTGGTTTGTTAGAGCGGTTGTGTATTTATGTAGTTCGCTAGTTTTCAGGGCTTTGACAAGGTCTGTCTTTTATAACTTTCATATAGGGACATAGAGGGCGACACTGATCGAACATCGTTACTAAAACTTAACCAAGGCCAACACAAAAATAGAGGCCACGACCCTGAGAAAATCAGCTGTTCTCCCGGGGCTGAATTTTACATTGGGTCTTATGGGAGGTCAAATGGCACTACAGATTTCCGCAAAATTTCAGTGAAATATTCTCAGACACCATCCCGATATTCCACCAAAGGTTTGTAAGGAAGCAACATGATTAAAAGGTTAAAATCTTCAAGATTTAGCATTCCTTATTTTGATTTCAAATTACCCGCCATGTACCACATGCCAACTGTTATATTTGACATGTATTTGACTTTGTCATCTGTGATTGTCACATTTGCTTCTGCTTTAAATTTAATTTTTGTGTGAGCTAATGAAGCGGCTATGAAAAATTAAGGATTACTATACATTTAAAAAAAATTGTTCTGCCAGAATAAATTAAAAACAATCTCAAAAATAACTTTATTTAAAAAAAAATCAAATATTCATGAACCGTCATTCCAACTTCAATTTTTTAAAGACAATCAGCTGTGTCGTAACGTGACCATCAAAAAAAAATCAGCCCCGGATGTGACGTCAAGAAAGTGGAGGATCGTGGCCCGTCCGTTTTGATAGCCCTGACTTAACCTCAATCTTTACCTTCAAAACGTCACACGGAGGTCAGCTTGTCTAATTTAGACGATCGAAACCTCAATATCGAACCATTTTCTATCATAACCACTAAGTCTTACAAAAATGCCCAATTACCTTATTAGTAGACCCCAATGCAGAAAATCGATCAACTAACTCGTTGTCACTTGTTACGACAAGTCATAGGACGTTTGATAGCCTGCATAATGATCCGCACTTATTCCGCGCGGAAAGGCGCTTTAAGTTGGTAAACCAGAGATTATATGGTGATTTCTTCACGTATATTTAAAATATGGGTTAGTATCTTTAATTTTTACTATTAAACAATTTGCCAAGCTTCAATTTGCTTATTAAAAAAATTAGATAAAAGTTGTGTATTGATTTATTATAATTTTTCAAATATGTGTTATACTCTTTGCAATAAGGCTAGTCCTTTTGTTTAATCACCCCGTAATTCTGGTAACAAAACGCACGTGTATTCTTAATTCAGTTTTAAACCATAGGTTCCTAAAGTAACTGATAATGGACGCTGCCAAACTAATTATCAGTTACCTTAAGGTTAATATAATCGGACACCACCCTTTATAATAAGGGTGATGGATCGGTGTTTAAACTGTCAATTGTTTTGAAATTTCTGACTTTGAAACATTATCGCTTATTTTATATTTAAATTCTGATTCTGATTTGGCATAGTTTTTTGAGAAAAGTTTCTGTCCCAAAATGATTTTATGTAGTGAAAAATTTATGAACAATTGGGGTGCCCTGCCGCCAAAGTTTCTACATTGGAAGATTTTCAGTGCGACTGACCATAGAACTACAAACCATGAACAAACGATAAATTAGTGATTATTTAATTTTTTCAAAAATGTTATTTTCTACAATGTATTTTGAGTTGGATTTGAGCTAAGCTTTGCAATTTGTTTTGGTAAAAATTATTATTTAAAAATAGGATTAGGCCCTGTTTATATTATATTTTTTGTAAATTGAAGTTTTTAAATTACCTAAGCAAAATGACTTAATAAAAGTTAAATTAATATTATTTGTAGTTTCCACAAATGAACTTTAGCTCGACTCATATTAATGTAGTACATACTCATTTCTTTGTTACAATAAGTATATAAGCATTAATATTTTTTGAAATTAAAACAGTATTATATTATACTTTTTAATAAAAAAGTTGTTCATATGAAAATCTCACATTTTTTATGGTGGACACATAGATCTTTTAAAAAATATAAAGTTCCTAACTGATTTAACCGCAGAGGCTTTGGGAATTTCATCAAAACCAGTATTGAGACAGACTCTTTGTGAGTGAATTAAAAAATATATTTTAGACACAATATTTAAACTAGAAATAGCTATATTACTAATTACTAAGTTTAAAATGTTGCAGTAGAATGCTCATAGGATTAAGTTCAAATCAAAAGATGAAAATTATTATACTAAGCTTTATTTGTATGGTTTTGTAAACTTATTTTCTTAAAATAAAATAAAACCAATCGAAAAAATTTAAAAATAATTTATTCTCATCGTCCAAAAAACTCCATCTCGTGAACTGCCATCTTCAGTTATGACGAGAGGAACGACACCAATTTAGCTCATTTTCTCAGTCTTCTTGTTTGATAAATCTTTTTTAACAGTAGTTTTACAAACTTTTTGAATTAGTTTTTTAAAGGCGTTGTTTTGAAGGGCATCAAAGAGTCTTCATACTTTTTGTCATTACTGTGTTTCTAGAAATTCTGCTCTATAGTTATCACGGATGGGACTGAAGATCGAAAAAAGCGTAGAATTTTCGAATGAACAGTTTATCTTTGTCGCCAATTTTCTTGCCTATTTTTCTGAGAATATGTGAATACTTCTAAATATCTACTTTACAAAATATTTTGAATACTTGACAAAAATTTTTTGTTTTGAAAGTTTACTTTCATTGTCAATTTAAGCTTTGATAGACAGACAGGCTTGCAACTGCCAACTGCAATCTGGGGCCAACAATGATTTTCGAAGCTATTTTCTGTCTTCTTTATAGCAGAAAAATAAAAAAGGATAGCAAAGGGACTTGAGGTATTGCAAGGACTATATATATATTGGACTAAAAAAGTTTGGATCGTTACGTATCAATTGCGTTTGTGACTTTATTATTTCAATCATGGTATCAAGGGTTGTATAGGTGCTACATTCAGCAGCCGCTTCTTGCCGCTGTATTAGCTATGATTTATTATTTCAGCGTTGGCGCATGGGATTGGCCGACGTAATTTATTTAAATTGTGGCACAAAACACCGGTTTCACAGGATAAAAATCAATCCGTTTTGAACTATATAGTGAAAATAGTGAATATAAAGACTACGATAAAGAATAACAGTGTATGGTAAAAAATTGATATATTGTATAGGAAGATTAATAAATTTAGTTAATTTTTTATAAAAAGCTATGTTAAATAAAAAAAGCTAGAAGCTAGTTACGTACACACACTCTCAAAATATCAATTTTTCAAGTTTTTTGCTTAAGAGGAAAAAAACTATATACAACGACTGTACCATCTCCAGAATGCAAAGTATATTAAAATCACATTTTTTAAACGCTAGTTGACGTTTCCTAACTTTCATCATCCATTTGTCAAAATTAAAACCATAAAGTAATTTCGATCGTTCAGAACCGACAAGCTGACCACCGTGCGTCAGTGCGATACACATAGTTTTATTTATAGCTAATTAATTTTTTAATTTATCAAATCAGTCGAAACATGGAATTAAACCGAGAACATTTTTTATAAATAATTTTTTACAACTTTCGAAGGAAATTATCTCATTCTTGCCTTGCCTAGTTGATTTCTGTTTTCGGTAATGAAGCACCACATCAGTCGACAGATTGTCGTTGGTATGGAGAATTCAAGCGTGGACAGATTAGCCTTAACGACGATCCAGGTGCATCAAAAACGGCTGTTACCCAGGTAAATATCGATGCTGTGCGCATGTTCATCGCAGAAAATGACATGTCGCTAGATTGAGGCTTTATTGGATATTTCCAACACCTCAATTCAAAAAATGTTGCATGATGTTGGATACCACATCTGTTAACCAAAGAACAGAAAGAAGCTATGGTCAATTTGTATCAGAAAACGTGTACAACATTGTCAGTGATCATGAATAGTGGATTTACTCATATGACCCCAAAAAATAAACGTCAGTCGTCTGTTTGGGTGTTCTAAGATGAAGAAAAGCCAGCAAAGGTCATCCGTTCTCGAAGCGTATCCAAAAAGATGGTCGCGACATTTGTCTCAAAAGCAGGTCATATACCAACAACTCTTCTGGAAGATCAAAGCACTGTTACTTTTGATTGGTTTATCACCATTTGTTTGCTGAAATTCTGCTTCAAAAAACGAACACTGAAAGACGTGATTAATGAATTTGCCCAAAAAAACAGCCAGCGTAAATACGATTTCTAAATTTTGGTGTTTTATTGATCCAACCTATTTTTCAACTAAGTCCAACCCAAACTAAGCAAGGTTTACAATTTTAATATTTTTAAAAGAATTGGTGAGAGCGTCTCTAAGATCAGAAGTTCCAGGGGCTAAAGAACTAATACAATAGTGTGCTATCAGTCCACGTCTTTAAATTCGTTGTCGTTTATGAAATTAACGTTTTCTCTTCAATGGTGACACTAAAAAGTTAAAATTTTCTCATAAATATTAACACTATATTTTAAATATACTCCTACATTTAAGACATCCTGGCACCACATTAAACAGATGACTGCGATAAACTTGATTAGACAAACCTGACACCTTAGTTGATTGACTGCATAAATTAACTGCAGACCGACGTAACTCTAACCTTATATCTTCCAATGTAAGGCTGCGTGTCCATTTGAAAAAGAACTCTCAATAGTATTGATAAATTTTAGGGAATAACTCTCAGACAGTTCTCAGACTGCGCACGAATTCAGAGCTGTTTGCCAGTGCAAAGATTGAATTTAATGCTGGAAAGGATCTCTCGAACTTCCCATCAATTTGGAATTGTGACAGTGCTCGCAGAAGTCACGTAGCATAGAGAGAGAGAGTTAATATCATGCGAGCTTACTTTTAGTGTAGATAAGCGGGATAGGGTGCGCACTTTCGCGTATCTTTTGTGGCCACTTGCATTGCTAATATCGTGCGCCGAGGTATTGTATTTATTTTTATTATTTTGCACTATGTTTTCTATGTATGACACAAACTGCGTTATAGTGAAAAAAAAACTACTACCTCATATCAAACGTCAAAAATTTCAAAAAATCGGTTACAGTTAGTAAAATCACAAACCGACACTATTTTCTGGCTGCAAAAATTAGTACAAAATCATAGGCAGGAATATTTAAAACCATAAATAGGTAAGTATCCAGCTTTTCTAAACATCAAAGCTGGATTTTTAACAGATCCTTGAATTTTTCCAGCTTTCGTGAACGGAGTTTTTTTCCCAGATTCATTTTTTGGAAGGGAAAATTAGTATATTGGAAAGCTTTTTAAATAACTAATAACTAATCAGTTGTTTTTTCTTTTGTTTGTGTTGAGTTCTACTACACTCTCAAGACTCCAGGGATTTATTTTGTTGAGTATAATACGTGGTCTGGTATCTAATGAATGAACCGAATTAACCATCAAACTTGACTTCTACTTCAGTGATCGTTTCTTTTCTTTTTGAAAAAAATGCACCACGTTACACGCTAAGTTTGAAGAAGATGTTACTTTTATAGACACTCATTGAAAAAAAAAGGTACCAAATATTAGGTGACCAAGGGACAGGATAGTGAATTCCATTACCTAATACAAATTTTGACAGGTTTCCACTTGCACCACCTTCATCAGAGCTATTATTATGAAGGAGCCATGATCTATTCTAAGTAGATTGATCTGAGAAATGTATCAATTCTGGAATCGCCAGACAGGCGAAGGAGTGTGTGACCGGATACAGTAGTAGTAGAAGTATTAGGCTGGGGTAGGCTCTAGGCCTAGCGACTAGGCACTCTTCCTTCGCTAAAGAATCTGCCGGTCTTCTGTACAAAGGCCAGAATATCGGGCCACCTCAGATTCAGAAGGTCCTCCGTTTCAAAGACTTTCTCTTCGAATACCTCTCTTCTTGCTTCCTTGTATGCTTCACATGTTGAGAGGAATTGCGCCGAGGTCTCGTTCTCGGCCCAACATCGCTCGCACGTCGCGTCCTCCTTCACTCTCATATTTGCCAGGTGTCCTTGTAGGACGCAGTGTCCGGTTAGGACTCCCACTATGGCTCCTACTTCTCTTCGTGTTCTACGGAGCAGCCAGTCCCTACGGGACTTACTGTAACCTGTCACACACTCCTTCGCCTGTCTGGCGCTTCCTGTGTTGGTCCATTCCTTTTGTATCTCTTTTTGGATCCACTCTGTTAGGGCCGACTTCATTTGCCCTCTTGTGAGCCCCAGGAAAGGCTCCGGTTCGGCTACTTCACAGAACACCAAAAGAGGTAGGAGGCATAGTAGGGGCCCTCACCGAACACTGCGTCCTATAAGGACACTTGGCTAAAATAAACGAGAATGTTGAGTCGAGGATGAAACCTCGGCGCATTTCCTCACATCATGTAAAGTATACACAGGCCCCGTAAGAGGTATTCGAAAAGGAATCTTTTGAGATAGAGACCTTCTGATCCTGGGGTGATCCTATATTCTGATTTTTGTACAAAAGATAGACGGGCAGATTCCACGGCAAACGATGGACACAGTAGGGGAGGAGGGATGACCAGGACGCTTTCTGTGCCTACCCAAATAACATTATTACCACTCAAGGTTTTATTAATTTGGTTCCAAGGTTATTTAAAGGGTGCTGTTATGGCTTTTAGGATCAATTTGGCTACAAAAAGGTAATTTATATTGCCAATTACCTAAAGAGGTGTTATACAACCAAAAAGTGTTCTTCTGTTCCTTTTAGATACTTTTGGTTTTATTGATTTCTGATTTATAAAGATGGTCTTATAAAACCCTTTTACCTAAAGTTTTTAAAAATAAATAAATATAAACTTTGGTCTTTTAGTTTTTTTCATTACTTTAGGTCATAACAAAAGTGTTTTATAATAGAGCTAAAAGGTTACCTTATATCCTATTGTTTTTGTAGTTACCAGTAGTTTAATAGTAAATATGCTTATATAGGCGGCCATATAGAACCTAGTTTCCTTAAGGTTTTTAAGAGTGGTAAATATAAACTTTAGC
This sequence comes from Aspidapion aeneum, assembly GCA_963576565.1. NCBI lineage: Eukaryota > Metazoa > Arthropoda > Insecta > Coleoptera > Brentidae > Aspidapion > Aspidapion aeneum. The sequence continues at coordinate 3,173,414 of OY755043.1, read as the reverse complement.
CTTTTGGTTTTTGCCATTACTTTTAGGCATTTTAAACCGGTTTTATTGGAAGGCTTAAAGGTAAACTTAATTCTTTTGTATTTATGGTTACCCATAGCTGCATATTAAATATTATTTAAATAGGAGGTCATATAAAACTTTGTTTCCTTAAGGGTTCTAACAGAAGTAAATAAATACTTTCGTATTTTAGTTTTTACTAGTACTAGTACAGATTGGTACCTACCTATTGCAAGATTGATTATTTATTATCGTCCTGGGTAGGGCACCCAAGCCTAGATAAGGCCTGTTTAAACGGCCAATATAAGAGGTTTCCCTCCAATCTGCAGGCACAACGGGTATCATTGCATTGGCCCTCCTGATTGTGTGCAAATTGCACAATAAAAAACATTTAAGTTTAACACAACACTTTAAAAATCAAATACAAAAAATTTAAGTGAGGTTATGTTCACTATGTTTACCTTCTCTTTTTTATTGGTTTCATAAGCGCACTCAAAAATCCTTGTTGCGATAGAGTAACAAATAAAACCAAGTGACCACTATAAAACGATAATGGCGTATATAGAATTATTTTAAAAATATTGTAAACAGAAAATATTTATCTAGTCGTTTTAGCAGTGTTTTTCAATAATAATTTTACTTTAATTTTGATTTATGTAAAACAAACAGACTTTTTTAATGGTGAATAGTGTAAATTATTTTATTTTTATTTTAAATATTTGTTATTTAGTTATCAGAAAACTAATAAAAAGCATTTGTGAGCTGGCGCGCTTGTTTTGAGAGCTTTTCAGATACGATTTTATCAGAAAAATAAGTCTGGCAGGCAATTTGATGATCCACAAAACGACAAACTCCTCATATATAGGTATATTTTTATGTGATACAATAATTTTGGGACTCTGACATTTTTGGCAATTTTATGACCTAAATTATTTTATATAGCCATTGTGAATCTAAAATATCGCTAAAGCTTTTATAGGAAAAATTATTTACTCTAAAGGTATTATGGTATTCAACAGAATTGCCAGGATACCAAATTACCAAATATAGTTTTATAACAGGATAGAGGACGTTTCTGAGTTGCTTTTAGAACCTGGCATAATAGCTTTAGGTTCTATACTGGTGGAACCGCTAGAGGGCGAAGCTAGCGTTTATTTCTTATGGTTTTATAATGAGTTTAATACATAGGTTGCCACCACCAATTGGGGAGTCCCATTTAGGAGGTCTAAGGGGTATATAAGCGTAATGGGAACGTGCTAGCGACCAAACATTGAAACTAATGGTTTTAAGGAAAGGCGCTGGCAACCTTTTAGCTTCTGCTATAAATAAAGAAATGTTACTTGGGTAGTCGCCAGGCCTAGAGTCTACCCCACATTACTACTACTACTACTACTACAAGTTTAACCTGACTCTTAATTTTGCATATCTAGACGACATTATAACGTCGAAGAAAAATTACTTTATTCTTAAAAACTACCTAGACGTCATATTGTTTTAAAAAATATACAGATTTTCACTGTTCATTAAATATAAATACAACTTTTGTTGAACTAGTCAAAATATCTGGGTTATTTGATTAGTGCAAGAGGTGTTGGTGTGAAATAGGTATTAAAAGAGTAATTTTGTTTTGTATGTGTATCCTATTTTTAAGTATTTGTCGCATAATTAATTTTTTTTGATTGAGTTTTGTCAATTTTATTTCTCGCGATTTTTTTTCATCATGGTCCTGCCACCCATTTGAAATTGATTTGTAATCAACTTTATCTGAGCGAAGCAAACATACAAATCTTTATTTTCATTGTGTGCAAAGATTCGACGACCATGCACTGGGTGCAATACAACACCGATCATGGAATCTGCCGTGCTCAAAAGATCCCAAAAATTAACATAATGTCCAGAAATCCAACGCGCTTGATGTCTCAGTTAAAAAAGTCGACCAAGAGTGAAAAATACCAGAATTTTTAATTCGTTTAAAAAGTTAAAAAGAGGAAATCCTCATCACGGTGCTGTCAAAAGCGAAACGACACTCCAACTCATTTCAGAATAAGAAAGAATCTGTGCATCTTTGTCAGACGCATGTTTTTATAATAGCTTGGTTTCGCGTTCGTTGTCAAAAATGTCACCTATCTTAACCTGAAACTGATTATATCGAGTCGTCGCAGTTGAAATGTCTTCGTTTAGTTGTGGTTTTTTGATTTTATCACGCATCACATCCATTTATAAATATACGCTGTCTGTCTATAGTGTATTCTGGTTTTTTTTTGTGTTGTGTCATCTTTATTTTTTTAAATATCACCACGAGTGCTTACCTAAATATTTAGGTATCCGGCTAGAATGATTATGGATTTCTCAATTTTTTGTTAATATTGTCAAATATAATTTTTGCTATTAGGGACAATTTGAAACACTTATTTGACAGCGCTTTCTTGTTTTACGCGCAAAATGATGGACTCCCAATGGGTTCATCTCTTTCGCCAGTGGTAGCAAACATCTACATGGAGTGGTTCGAGGACCATGCGATCAACACAGCAAGAGTCAAACCAAAACTATGGCTACGATACATGGATGACACATTGATTATATGGCCGGAAAATGATGATGAACTACAAAATTATCTACACCATTTAAACGGTATTCGACCAACAATCAAGTGCACCATGGAAATTGAAAAAGATTCGGCCTTACCTTTTTTGGACGTTCTTGTCAAACGATTAGACAGAAACATTTAAACCACTGTATATAGGAAACCTACACACACGGGACAGTACCTAAATTTTAAGTCTAATCATTCTATTGCTTCATAACAAGGAGTTATAAGAAGTTTGTATTTAAGAGCCGTAAATATTTGTAGTAATAATGAAGAATTAACCACAGAAATTAACAACATTAAAAAAGACTTCACAGGAATTCCCATGTTTTGGCATTTTCTCTTCCATACTTTAAGGAATTGTTCCAAGTATATCTTGAAGAGCGTAGGCGAGATACAGCAACCTTGTTTAAGACCTTTATTTACTTGAAAGCCTTTGGTTAGTTTTGCTTTTATTTTAACTTTAGCCTTACTATTGCGGTATAACTCTTTGATGGCCTTAATAGTTGTACGCTTATGTTTGTGTTTTCCAACGCTTTCCAAAGTAGATTTAGTGGTATACTATCATATGCTTTCTGCAAATCGACGTAAAGCATATGCAGCTCTTGTCCGTATGCCATTTTCTTTTCAATAACTTGGGTTATACAAAAGAGATGATCTGAAGTCGATCTACCCGCCCTGACAGCTTGTTCTTCTGCCTCCATGTCTTTATATTATATAATTATTAATTTAATAATTATTATATAATAGATGATAGATAGCCAAATTTATATTATTTAAGGTTTTACTTGCAAAATTTTTCTTTTAATACTGATGTTAATTTTTTTGCATTTTCATAATTATAAATTGTATATCTCATAATAACAAATGTTGTTTAAATGTGTGTTTTGATATTAAATTGGTTCATTTCATTTTTTTTCTAAAGCAATATTATTATACATACCAACATCTTAATTTTATATACTTACTTTACTTAATTGCACATAATATCCGCCAGGATGAACTAATGTAAAACTTATTACTTATTCTTATTTTTATTCTAGTTTTTATTGCATTATAATTATTTAAACCAACATGTTCATAATTATCTTCTTAAGCAGGAATATCATTAGCAGCAACTTCTTTGACTAGAATGTTGTTATTAAAATCAGTTTAATAAATTGGTTCTTATACTTTGAGATCGTTGGCAAAGGCAAACGTTTTTTAGATTAAGTTGTTTTTAAAACCAATTCATAACCTACCTATACTTAACTCTTAAATTATACTTGGTTAAGCTAGATTATGGCCACGCCCACGCTTTAAAAAAAGTTTATCGGGTATACTATTTTCGGTCAACGATCAAAAACTCGAGATTATTTGTTCCACTTAGGGCCGGTTTAAAAAAGAGATGACTGATATATTTACCACAATGCTAAAGAAGACAGCTATCAAAGATAACCCACGGATCAGGGCTAACCCTCTATTGAGAAACCGGCCCTTAGGAGAACGGTTGCCCCCAAATCTCTCGCAAGGATCATAGGGTGTTTGACAGTAGTAAAAAATAAATATATATTTAGTTTTAGATATATCTTTAGGTCTTGGGAATGCTAAAAACAAACTTTTTTGTTTCATTTTTTCTCAAAGTCAGAGTTCTTTTAATTAAATAAATTCATTGAATTAAAACAATTAGCCACGTGATTCAAAATAGGCGGTCTATCAATCAGCTGCGGGTGACGTCACAAAACAGTAAACGCCTCGAACGAACCTATTTTCTGTGTTATTTTCTTATGAATGATAATGTTTGCTTTGGTTTAAAGTGCGAATTATCGTTCTAAATTAGATTTTATTTTGTGTTTTGCTTATAAAAAACATTTTCAATGGAAAACGGATTTTCCAAAGCCGATAGCTTCAACTTGCCCATGCTTAATTCCTTTATGGTGGCAGGCTTCTTTCCCAACAACAGTGATTTTTGTTCTGAGGAATCTAGAAACGTTAAAATGTTAATGTAAGTATTCGATGAGTGTTTTTGTATATAGCCCAAAGTTTTTTTTTATGGTATTCTTCGCCTACTTTTACTCATTTAGATTTTGAGGTTAGGTTATATGTTTTGTTTTTTTGTTTAATATGCCACTTACAATAAATTCAATTAAATACCCAATCAATATTATTTTAAGCATTAGAGGTACTCCCTAGTCCTTCCTAATAACTGCCTAGCACCGCCTAAAAATTTGTACACCTTTCTGCCTATTATAGTTGTTCACCCCTTGTAATAAACATAACCTCAAAAGTGTCATCGCCATTTACGAAAAAGTTATATATAGTTATATAGACAACGTGAGAAAAATTAATAGAAACAATTTAGTTATACTCACATCAAAGTGATCTTCACAAATGTAAAGTCTCTTCGAGCAAGTTCTAGCCACTTTTTCCGTTCTTTTACTGCTGTAGGCACATGAATAAATAGTTTTTCAGGTATTTTTATGCTAGTATTCGAACACTGAGGCACTATACACCACTTATAGGATATTTTTTTAAATAAAAAGCAGTAAAAACAAAGACCAAAAACAAATAAACACTTGAATGCAGTGTATCTGTCCGCGAGTTTACTGCGCTGTGACGTCATCGCAGCGCTATGCTAGAAATGAGCGTTTTAGCGGCAAATTCAAATCGGAAATTAGAAAACTTGATTTTAAATGTAGTTATGATAAAATATACAATTTTAATAATTTTGCGTAGCAAATAAGGGTTCTATGTATCATTCTAAACTCTTTTCTAAAATTTTTCAAATACCCTATTCTCTGTTGCTCTCTGTCCTAAGACGGATTTTTTGGATCAAGAAGCAATAAGTAGGTAAAATTAAAATTCAGAATACAGTGAAACATCTTCTTGCGGACACCCCTATTAAGCGGACACTCCCTTTAGGCGGACAAATTTGTTGGAACCAAGCTTTTCCCTATTTCTTTACATGTAAAATTCACTCCTATAACCGGACACTCTAATAACCGGACGCGGACAATTTTTTTAATTAAAAATTTTTTAAACCTCCCTTAAGCGGACGCGAACTTCTGACAATAGATAGTTTAAGTTGTGCTACATATTTTTACGTAAAACTGCACGTTAAGCGCTCTACGTTTTGTTCCAAATTTGAGTTTAAGTTGAATGTTTTTACGTTACCATAACAAGTCTACTAATACCAGAGAATATGGAATTCGGCACTGTGTTTTTTTGATGTTACAATTTTGTTTTTGTCTTTTCAACTACAGTAGGAATTTATTTGCAAAGAATCGTTTGTACTGGAAGCGGAAATTATCGTCTAGGCAGGGGCGGCTCGTCCATAGGAGCGCTGGTGCGCGCGCACCCCCAGCAAAAACAAGAAAAAAATACAAACTATTATTAAATAACTATTATAATGCTTTTTATTTATTTTTTAATGATCCCGATCCCGCTAGTGGCATCTATCGGCCAATAACGGAAGTAATTAATATATTTTCGACTTGATGCTTGCTGCCGCATACGGTGGCCTTCGATCGCCTCGCCTCGCTTGAATCTAGAGATATGAGAGGGCGGGCTTGAATCTGGAGGTGCGCGTGGATTCGGCGTTCCTCTTTAAGCCAATTTTTGCCACGCAATTGGATCGGAAATGCTCGGGATATCGGCCGAGAAAAGGGCGAGGTGGTGCGCTAAATCAATACACACTTGCATCGTTTTTTTATAGTTCTCAGCTGATTACTGTTTATATTATCGTTAGTTGCGTGTATTGGGCGTAATTAAAATTTATTTACGCCGTTTTTAAGTGAATTTTATGCTGTTTTCGGCTTCTTGTTTGTAATTTTTGGGTTAATTATTATCTACAAGTGTCGAATATGTCTGAGGCAGTTATAAGTTTGGGTTCGGGTAATCCTGGAAGTAATTCAAGACTTAATTGTGTACAAAACATTATAGCAAGCTTTTCCTCCTTTAATTTAAATCAAAAAATTGAAATTAAAAGATTAGGAAGGCCGACTCCAGAACTAGAATTATCGCAAACTTGCTTTAAAAGAAAAGAAGGTAGGAATTTTAAAAGATACTTTAGAAAAGATATATACCAAAAAAACAACTGTGAATGTGATGTTACAAACTCGTTATTTTGTTTTTCATGCTTAAGGCCGCTTGACATGGTGCATGACGCGCTGCAAATATTTGCAAGCAAAAAATGTCGGTCAAATTGTTGCCTGCAAAAAATCTTCTTTTCGTTTGACATTGTGCATGGCCATGCATGGATTCCCCAGAATCTAGGTAAAATTCCCCAGTTTGCATGCAAGTACAGTTTGCATGCAAAAAAATGGCACCGGACCGATAAAACTGGATTGCCTGCAACAATCAGCTGGATTTGTACTGCGCATGCACCTGGGCAAAATTTCATGCATTTGCCTGCAAATTTTATTGTCATGCACCAAGTCAAGCGGCCTTTATTATTTTTCAATGCAAGCATGGATAAAAGCTGGAGCCGCATAGGGGTAACTGACTTAAATCAGGCAAAAATTAAAAAGCATGAATTTTTTAATCAACGTATACGAACATTACAATATGAAATGGTATTTGAATCAAAAGCTAAGATAAAACGGTTTTGTACATTGAATTAATGTTATCCATCGTTGGCTAAAAACTAATATGTATGTATACTGTAGGTAATTTTTTTTTGTGTAGGCATATTTTTATTTATTGGAGACCTGCTTTTTTTTACTTTGACAATCTTATTACCTACCTAGTGGGCACCATAAGTTCTTTTATTTGGCTACAAATAAATATGCAAATTTTTTTAACTTTATTTATTTTAAATTTATTTCGACTCACTTATTATAGCGCACACCTATTCTTATACTTCACGAGTCGCCACTGCGTCTAGGCCTCATTTTTCGATCGATCAATCAACCAATTCTATTCTTTGGTAACGTTAAGGTGACCGCAGACTGTCGTAAGCTAACGTAAATACGTAAGCTCCTAACGTGACCTTGACGACGGTGTAACGAAGTGGGCTTGCGTAACTGTCAAATCTCATGCTTACGTAAAAATACGTAGCACAACTTAAACTATCTAATGGAACGGAGCGCTGCAAGACATGGGCATAAATATTATGTAGTATGTTGGCAACAACGCAATCTGCAGCCGAAGAATTACCTCTTTTTGTTTTAATGCGGATACTAAATACTTCTGTCGTATTTGGAACATATTTTATGTGGCGGGACTGCTGTGTTTTATTTTTATTGTTTAGTTGGGTAGTAATAGATCTTTTTGAAATGGCGCTTAGTTAGAAACTTGTTAGTTTACGTGAAAAAATCGAAGTTCTTAACGTTTCGGAGAAGGAACATCTATCAGCACGAAAGATTGCTGAAAAATTTAATATCGAAAATACTCAAGCACCGGAAATTGTTAATAAATATATATAAGAATTTCGCAGTTCTCTCTCATAAGCGGACACCTCCAATAAGCGGACAAAATCGACGAAACCGTGAGTGTCCGCTTATAGAAATTTTCACTATATTTGCTTTTTAGCAGATACATGCTTTGTTAAGATTTTTGGGTCATCATGTCGCCGCTTTGACAGACCCAATATCGTTACTTCAACTTGTTTGTAAAACATAAAATTTTGGCTTTCAGAATTCACCTAGGTAGGTTGTACCCCATGATGTCAATAAAAAAATGGTTTGTTAGGAAAGTAAATTTTAAAACACCAAATGAAATAAATCGTACTTATATATCTACAGTAAAACCTCCATTAAGCGGACACTCCCTTTAGGAGGATAAATTAGTTGGAATCAAGCTTTCCCCTATGTAAAATTCACTCCTATAACCGGACACTCTAATAACCAAACGAGGACAATTTTTTTTTGTTAAGAAATTCTGAAACCTCCCTTAACGGGACGCGAACCTCTGATAACGAGACGGAGCGCTGTACGACATGGGCATAAATATTATCGAGGGGTGAACAGCTCTCACAATCGGTATACACATTTCTCACAATCTGTTCACAATCCTTCACAATCTTTACACAATCCCTCCCAATCACCCACAATCTCTCACAATCCTTCACAATCTCTCACAATCCTTCACAATCTTACCACAATCCTTCACAATCTTACCACAATCCTTCACAATCCCTCACAATCTCTCACAATATTTACACAATCTTAGCAAAAGATTGTGGATTTTCGCAATCGGCGTACACATTTTGGGGCACCCCTCGGTTATTAAGTAGCAAGGCCGGTAACGGTAAATGAAGAGGGCGGCAAAGGAAACTATTGACATGACCTTTTAGCTCACACATATACTATACTATAGTAGTGTGAGCTTTGGTGATCCTAATTTTTTCGAGAAAAAAAAAGTTGCTCCGATTTCAAAAATTTTTATATATCTTTGCGTTTCAGATGATTTTGAAACTTTTTTGTTGCGCCGTCTGTCTGTCTGTCTGTCTGTCTGTCTGTCTGTCTGTATGTCTGTCTGTATGTCTGTAACGACCAACGCGCATAACTCAAAAACCCCTTGGCCGATTTTAATAAAATTTGGTACCTAGGCTGGGTCTTGGGTCGAGATGGTCCCATTTAAAAATGAACAAAATCCACCGAACAGAAACCAAATAAAAGGGTGGGGGTAGATTTCAAAAATTAGAGTTTATGTGAAAATATGGCGTGTGTGATATCAAACGAAAGGTAATTGATTCTGCAGTTAAACAAAATACATTTTAATTTAGTTTTAAAAAAAGGGTGGGGGTATATTTTAAAAATTAGAGTTTAAGTGAAAATATGGCGTGTGTGATATCAAACGAAAGGTAATTGAGTCCGGAGTTTAACAAAATACATTTTAGTTTTTTGTTCTTTTTAAGGGTGGGGGTAGATTTCAAAAATTTGAGTTTAAGTCAAAACATGGCTTGTGTGGTATCAAACAAAAGGTAATTTAGTCTGGAGTTAAATAAAATATATTTCAGTTTTTAGTTATATTAGCTCACACGTACACTATAACTATAGTACCTAGTGTGAGCTTAGGGGCCCATATATTGGCAGAGTATTTTTTTTGGTCGCAAGAATTTTTGATGGGACGATGCCCACCCCCCTTTAGGCACGCTACACCGCTGCACAGTCCTCCACCATCCCTCACAATCTTGCCACAATTCCTCACAATCTTAGCAAAAGATTGTGGATTTTCCCAATCGGTGTACACATTTTGGGTTAGCTGTTCACCCCTCGAATATTATGTAGTTTGTTGCCCACAACGCACTCTGCAGCCAGGAAATTATCTCTTTCCGTTTTAATGCGGAGACTAAATACTTCTGTCGTATTTACAACATATTTTATTTGGCGGGACTGCTGTGTTTTATTTTTATTGATCAGTTGGGTGGTAATAGATCTCTTTGAAATGGCGCCTAGTAAAAAACTTCTTAGTTTACGTGAAAAATACTCTGCCAATATATGTGCCCCTAAGCTCACACTAGGTACTATAGTTATAGTGTATGTGTAAGCTAATATAACTAAAAACTGAAATATATTTTATTCAACTCCACACTAAATTACCTTTTCTTTGATACCACACAAGCCATGTTTTGACTTAAACTCAAATTTTTGAAATCTACCCCCACCCTTAAAAATAACAAAAAACTAAAATGTATTTTGTTAAACTCTGGACTCAATTACCTTTCGTTTGATATCACACACGCCATATTTTCACTTAAACTCTACTTTTTAAAATATACCCCCACCCTTTTTTTTAAATAAATTAAAATGTATTTTGTTTAAATGCAAACTCAATTCCCTTTCGTTTGATATCACACACGCCATATTTTCACATAAACTCTAATTTTTGAAATCTACCCCCTCCCTTTTATTTGGTTTGTGTTCGGTAGATTTTCTTCATTTTTAAATGGGACCATCTCGACCCAAGTCCCAGCCTAGGTACCAAATTTCATTAAAATCGGCTAAGCGGTTTTTGAGTTATGCGCGTTGGTCGTTACAGACATACAGACAGACAGACAGACAGACATACAGACAGACAGACAGACAGACAGACAGACCCCAACTAACATTTATAGTAGCGGCTACATGTTCTAAAGGCTTTGCTACTTTCTTATAGTAGAAATGTGGTGATCCCAACCAAAATTTGTTACTTTTTAGTTCTAACTACAATTTAGTATCAGGAAATAGTAGATGTTTCGTAAAAACGACCCTCTAAACTACTTCATAGGATTGTTTCTTGATAGTCGATTCTGATAGTATTCTCTACCACAATAGGACGTTGCTAAAGTTTTACTTTCTTTTTAGTCGTTATTTCGTAGTCGCCCTGACTTTTATATCCTACTTAATTACCACTAGAAAGTTAAGCTTCATTGGAGTCCCAAACAAGTGTATCCGACAACTACATTATAACTTTAATTTTTACCACAAAAGTTTGTGTCATCATAGTAACATCTGATGTAACAATGTAGACAAAATAACTTTTTGGATCAACTTTAAAGGCGCAACTACTTTCAAGTAACCTTTTCGACTATCAGGGAATATAGTTTGGGACGCCATGTTTTTATGTAAGAAAGAAAATTTAATATTTTTGTTGTCGTTTTATGAGCTCATATTAAAGAGCCATACTATTTTATAAACAAATTAGTTGAAGCTTACCAAAAATGCTCTTCTTAAGCACCATTTGTTGAAGTTAACTGTCGATTATGAAAACATAACCTCCAAAATCACAACACAAAAATTCCATCAGCTACCAGAAAACGGCTCAATTTTACGGGCGCACCGGTTTTTTGCAATATATATAATGCATGTTATACAAAAAACTTTGCGTCGCACTCGAATTTTGATCCTCTGCTCGTAAATTCTCACACTTTTGGATAACATAGTTCATATTATAACCATAACCAAACAAAAAAACTAAGCGAGTCTGTTTACTGTTGTGTCCACCATATTGTGTAACAATTCTACCAAAAAGAAACGATTATATTATTTGCAACTACATCGCAACTTTTATGCCATTACGAAAAAAAAACAGCCTCTACGACGTAGTAGATACCTGGCTACGACGTAGTAGTGTAGTTGTTACTACAGTGACTTTAAACACTTGGCCAAGTAGTTATAACCAGAAATTGGTTCCCCACTTAGGGAATTATAACGTCGCTGTATGGTATACTGAGACGTAGCGGGAGTACGTTGCGGTTACTTTTAAGAAATTCTTTCTAGTTGGGGTTTCGTCGTTACAACTTTAATTGTTTGTTGGGACAGACAGACAGACAGACAGACAGACAGACAGACAGACAGACGGCGCAACAAAAAAGTTTCAAAATCATCTGAAACGCAAAGATATACAAAAATTTTTGAAATCGGAGCGACTTTTTTTTTCTCGAAAAAATTAGGATCACCATAGCTCACACTACTATAGTATAGTATATGTGTGAGCTAAAATGAAAGTTCTTAACGTTTCGGAGAAGGAACATCTATCAGCATGAAAGATCACTGAAAAATTTAATATCGAAAAATCTCAAGCAGCAGAAATTGTTAATAAATAAATATATATATTAAAATTTCGCAGTTCTCTCTCATAAGGGGACACCTCCAATAAGATGAAAAAATCGACGAAACAGTGAGTGTCCGCTTATATAAATAAAAATAATAAATAAATAAAAATAAATCGTACTTATATAGTCACTTTTTGGAACAGAAGAAAATAGAAAAACAAATCTTACCTGTTCCCTGTAGCGAAATCGTGATGGCGCTAAACGGAACTTTTTAAAAACAAAATAACCCTCGACTTATAGTCTCCTCAATGTCAAAACATTTTGACATCAAAACACAACAAATCACAGTTCACCATTATTATTACGCAACGCACTAAATTTGGATTGATACCTAATTATTAGTTCATAGATGTCAGTAATTTACACTAAAATATCCTAGAATGTTTTTAATATTTTGGAATTTTTATTTTTTAAAGGATTCACTTTCATAAATCACATTAATTGTTTTGTTCAATCGAGATTTTAATCATAAAAACGTTGTGTGGATGTATACGAACAAGTTTTTTCGCAAAAGAAATTTTTACGATCGATTTTTGTAATCGATTATCGTGTTTTTGACAGGACGAGAAACAAAACCGCGTATCTTTTACACGCGCTTCACGTACTCTGCGGTTAATTCAGTTTTTTACCGACGCGGCGCTGCCTTCGACACCGTTTCCCCCAGTTTCATAATGGCGGACGCGACCTGTTTCCGATTGGTGCGCCGGGTGTTCAGGGGCGGGCTCGGGTTTTTTCCTTTCCGGACCAGGGGCGTGGAAAACCTCCTGTCAGGCAGAGTAAATTTCTGATTGTTCTTTTTTGCAGCGCGGCCTTTTCAGAAATGAATTATTAAATGTGTCTTGATACCGTTGCGCCCCTCGGCACTTCTTCTTTTTCTTCTTTTCCTCGACGATTTTTAGTTAATTTTATGGCTATATTTAGGACGTATACACGGTAGCAGGCAGCCAGCGCTGTTTTAAATTATTCAAAACAAAAATAAAATCAAGGTAGTTGGGCTCTCTCTCCGTAACTGAAGCTTAGCTCAGGGCTGACTCCGATACCCGGGCAATCAGCGATCTGCCTAGGGCGTGTAACGTTTGGGAATGATGGTTTTAGAAATTTAATATATTTACCCCCGCGGCCTCCAAGCGCGGATTTGGGTCAAAATCTAGGGGGGGGAGGGGTAATAGTCGATGAAAAAATTATTTGTAATATATTTTTTTTCTATAGGGGGTTAGTTCTCCTGTTATCTCTTTTATTGTTTACAAAAGGTGAATTTTTTTCAGTTGGGTAATTACCCCTTACCCAGGTAGCAAGGTCACGTTTTTTAAACGTCAAACAGCGACGACTATCGATTATTTTTGTACTAACTTCGATGGGGATGGCAGTGAGTGTGTTGTTATTTCGACAGATCTTTCCGATCACGAAGCTTTACTAGCAAGCGTTCCTCTTAGAACCCAAACTAAAAAAACTCCAGCCCAACTTAAAAGAATTTTTTCGGGAAGAAAATTTTAGAGAAAAATTGACAACGGTTGATTGGCATTCTGTGCTGGTGTCGGACAAACCTGTCGATTCCTTTCATTCATTTCTTCAAACACTGTTTAATAGTTGCTTTCCATTGGTGAGAATGAGATCACGTAATAAGAAAAAATCTTGGATGACTAAAGGAATCAAAACTTCAAGTCAAAATCTGCGCTCCTTGCATAAAATCTGCAAGCATATTAATAATAATTTTATAACTAACTATTACAAAAAATATCGCAAATTGTACAAAAAAATTATAAGGGTCGCTAAAAGAAACTTTTACTCAAACAAAATATCAAATGCGAAAAATAAAGCTAAGGAAGCTTGGGCAATAGTCAATGACTTTAGAGGCAAAAATAATTCTTCCAAACAATCAGCAAATATCGATGTCAATGTTTTAAATCAATTTTATTGCACTGTTGCCCAAAAACTTACAGCCGAATTAAGACCAGTAATCAATCCTATGGATAACTTAAATAACATCGTTATCAATGAAAACTTTAATCTAGGCATCACAGATAGATTGGAATTAAAAAACACAATAAATGAAATAAAAAACGTTTATTCTTCCGGTCAAGATGAAATGAACATAAAAATTTTTCAAAATTTGGACAACAGAACGTTGGATGCTCTTGTTGTTGCTATCAACTCATGTTTCTTAAAGGGTGAATTTCCAGATGTCCTCAAAATAGCCGTAGTTGTTCCTCTTCATAAATCGGGATCATTTGACGAGCCCACTAATTTCAGACCTATCTCACTGTTGGATACTCTATCTAAAATTATTGAAAAACTGGTAAAGGTTAGAATGACCAATTTTCTTAAAAAACATAGTATCCTTAGCAGTAATCAATTTGGTTTCCAGAGCGGAAGGAGTACTAACGATGCTTTGTTCTCTTTTTTGGAAAGTCTATATTTTAGACTTAATGATAAAGAAGCTGCAGCTGCAGTATTCTGCGACTTTCAAAAGGCCTTCGACTGTGTCAGTCATGACCTGCTTTTAAAAAAGTTGGAGAGATATGGGTTTAGAGGAGTCTCGCAGCGTTTTTTTCACTCATACTTGACTGGAAGATATCAGATGGTTCGAAATGGTGGTTGTGTCTCTTCTTTATCCAAAATTAACTTTGGTGTGCCTCAAGGTTCTGTTTTGGGCCCACTGTTATTTTTGTTATATATTAACGACTTTACTTTAATAGGTATAAGGGGTACTCTAACACTTTTTGCTGACGACACTACAATTTTATGGCATCATAAAAACGAAACAATATTAAAAGAAATAGTGCAAGAGGACATACAACGAATTAAAGAGTGGTGTGATGCAAACTTTCTCTGTTTTAACATAGATAAAACAAAAGTCCTCAGTTTTAAATTTTCTTTTGATGACCTAACTGTTTCCAACCAAAGAATAACTCAGGATGAAAATACTAAATTTTTAGGAATGTATATAGACAATAGGTTAAAATTCTCCTCGCATATTCCCTATCTTAATAAAAAAATATCGATAGGTAGTTACGCCGTTAGACAAACATTTTTCGAACTTGGTTGTGAAATGGCCAAAACAACTTATTACGCCCTTGTTGATTCTCATTTGCGCTATGGAATAGCCTTTTGGGGGAATTGCAGTCAGTATTTGTTCAGATCTGTGTTTGTAATTCAAAAAAGATGCATCAGATATATTTGCGGAGCAAAAATCAGAGAACATTGTAGGCCTTTGTTTATGAGAGAAAAAATATTAACTCTTTGTTGCCTTTTTATACTAGAAACAGTGGTGCTGATTTATAAAAAATTTAAAAATCACACATTTGAACAAACCTACCAAACAAGAAGTCAAGAATATAACAGCATACCACTGCCTATTCCTAGGTCTCAATTAACCCAAAACTCGATAATCTACCGCAGTATTAAAATTTTTAATAAGCTTCCAAATAGACTGAAAAGCATTCACTCGGAAAAAATATTTAGGGTTAAGGTAAAAGATTTGCTATTGGAGAAGGCATATTATAGTCTTAATGAATTTTTCGAGGACCAGTTATAGGATAATTGACAAATATATTTAACATTTAAATTTTTTTATTTTACTTGTGTATGTATCAGATTGTTCTGTTTGTTGTTACTTGTGTTTTATATCTAACTTTAACATATTTTATTTTTAACATATTTTGACGTTTTAACATATTTTAACATGATTTGACAAATTTTAACATGTTTTTACGTATTTTAAGATATTTTAAGATATTTTAACATGTTTTAACATATTTTAATTTAATGGTCAAAGAATTTCGTTGTATTTCGATAATAGTAAGTGAATAGGTGTGATAGGTGGAAAGAGAGCATATTTGCATAGGAGAAATATTTTAAAAAAAAATATATATCGCGAAATTTATAGACTGTTACACTATTTTAAATGACTATTCTGTACCTCAACTTAGACTTGTAAGCAAGTGTTTATCTTATATTTACAATTAAGGACCATTTTTTGCTTTGTCTGTAAAACTCTACTTTTTTGACAATAAAGCATAATTTGATTTGATTTGATTTGATTTGAAAAACAGGTCATTTTTAATGACCATTGACGTCTCTAACTTGACGTGTAAATGACCTTTAAATGACGTTCAAAAGACAGACCCAAAATGACGTCATTTTTAGACGTTTTAAAGACGTCAGCAATATGATTTATTTGGGACCAAATCAGAACATCAGACACACACACACACACAAACCTATTTATGACTTTTTTTAAACTCGTCTGAATATATGAAATGTTCCCTGCAGTTGAGAACACTGAAGGAAACTTAGACACAGAAGGTGACTCTTCTGTGACTTAGACCTGGAAGTACTGGAACAGGTACAGCGGTGTTGCCGGTGTTACAGGCGAGGTACAGATCAAAATAGACCTATACCTAGACTTACACATCTTCACCTTGAAGCGAAAGAAGCCTCGAAGTCTTGATTTAATATTTAATTTATTTTACATGCGTACCCCCATATTCCGTATAAATCCGGTCAAGTACTGACTGGGGCACCATCTATGTAAGTATGAGTGTATGTCCCTTGGACAAAGTGTGCAGTGTAGGTAGTGACCAATATATGACGTTTTTCAGACGTCAAAAACTACACTACGAAAAGATGTCAAGTAACTGACGCCTTAAAGACAACATTTTTTGGTAGATGACCTGCTGGTCATTCAAATGACCACTTTTCGACGAAAAAAAGACGTCATTTGATGACCCCTTGGTAGCTGGGACTCCAGGAATCACACCACGAATTTTTGACTAATGTTTAGGAAACACCCTGTATATTTTTCTATGACCTAATTATTTTAGTAGCTAGCCAAAGTTTTTTTAACCAGTTTTTCAAAATGTTGTCCTAATTTAGTTTAGGTAAGTCCTCTAATTGAATTTTTTATGTAGGCAGTTTCTCAAATTTGTTAGCTACCTAGGTATTAAGTATGTTCACAAGATATTTTCTAATTTTAAGTTTTTACCTTTCTTTTGTGATTCTTTTAGTAATGTCCCTTGAAGGTGTAAGTTTTTGCTTACAAAACATGTCGGAACTAAAAATTTTAATTCCTAATAATTTTATATTTTGCTCCTCTTAAGCCTTTTTTTGCTGGAAAACTCCATACCTTATTTTTCTTAAAAACAAATATTTTTTTCAAAACTTTTATAAGTATTATATTATACAGGCTATTTTATTAGGAAGGTGCGAACGAATCTAGAAACTTAAAAAATTACCAATTGACTTTTTGTTTAAATTGCGAAAATCCAAAATCATTCGTTATATCTTCAAAATTGGAACTCCACACAGTTTTATTAAAAATTAAAAAAGCGTAAATGATACGCCACTGTTTCTTTTTGAATTTGAGAATGTGTATGAAACGTGCCTAGTCGTCCTTTTTGAACCCAGCGATAACAATAGAAGCCCAATACAAGGGTGTGAATTGTGAACGGGTCGGAGTCTAATTGAGCCAGCAGTAACCATAGAAACCCAATAGAAGAGGTGTAAATTATAAACGGACTGGAGTCGATATCGTTAAACGTATCAGACGAGTACTGTGTTTTTTTGTAATATTAAAATTTTGTTAATGATAAATTTGCTAAAAATAAAGACAACCCGTTAAGACAAAATTGCTGTAAACAGAGGGAGATAGATTGAGTTAAGCCATCCATTGGCGTAGCTAGGGGGATGCCAGGGGGGGCCTGGCCCCCCTGAAGTCCCTCAGGCCCCCCCTAAGATATTTTAGGCCTCCCCTACCGACTACTAGTAAAAGAACATGACGCTGAAAATACATACTTTTCTATTATTATTCGGGAAATATTCAAATAAAATAGGTGCATTAAAATTTAAAATCATTCAGATAATGTTTACATTTCAGGAAAAAGCTCTTGTCTTGCGGAATTAGGCTTTTTCTCTTTAAATTATCGGTAAATTTTCTGCACTTATGCAATTTCCCGAAAAGATTTTTTAAATTTAAACATAAATATGCATATTGAATATTTCATACATATTGGCGACATCTTGTAAAATACTATAGAAGTGTAAGTTAAATTTCGCATTTAATAAAGACAGCGACCTTTGCCCCTCTGTTTCCGAAATCGGTTTGTAGATGTCGTAAGGTTATAAAAGACCTTTTTTCTAAAATAAATATAATAATCTTTTTAGTTTTTTTGAGGTTAGCGTTTAGTGTCTTATGAAAATTTTCCGATTTTGGTGACAATTTCATAACCATTTTCATATTAAGTTTTCCCACGTCGTTAAATGGAATAAATTCGTCGAGCAATACCGGGAAATTTTTAATATTAATACTTCTACTCTAAGAGCAGAAATGACCATTTTAAAGAATTGTATTTTTCGGTTAAATCAAACTGTTGGTCATGATTCTATCAAACAACATATAGCAGAAAACAACTATCCAAACCTCTACCAACTTTTTAAAGTTGCGAGTATTCTTCCAATTTCAAGTGCAACTTGCGAAAGGTCTTTCTCTGCCATGAGGAGAGTTTTTAATTGGCTTAGAACAACTATGACTCAAGAGAGACACTCAGGTTTGTCATTGTTATTCATAGAAAAAGATGTTGAGGTCGACTTAGACAGTGTGGTAGACGCTTTCAGTCAGCGACCTAGAAAACTTTCTTTGTAGAATTGCTGAATTACATACGTCCTGTGTATACATATAAATAAGTTGGTAAATGTATTATTAAATTTGTTATATTAAAATATTAAAACATTTAATGCGCGTATTTTTTTTTTATTCATTGCACACTTTGCACGACTCTTTAAAACCTATGTTTGCTTTTTGTTCAAGATAGACCGGGGCCACGGCCCCCCTGAAAAGCAAGGCTAGCTACGCCAATGAAGCCATCTCTTTTGCGCCTCATTTTATTCTGGCCGGACAGTATAAATATATTGTTTTAAATATGTGCATGCTAAGCTATATATTTATATAAGTAAGTATATGAAGTATTGGGTACCTATTTTTGAGTTGCCGGGTAGGTCAAATGTCTGGAGTCGGCCCTGCTTAGCTTTTTTGTTTTTACCTTTTTTTTAACTTTTTTTATAAAAGCTGACAAAGCAAGAAATGCAAGGTATATTTCGCCATAAATTTTGAATTTGAATTTGCACCGTAAAACATGTCAGCTTTTTTTTCGAAAAAAATAAGTAAAAATCTTTAAATCGGTTTTACCAATTTTGAGCACAGTTTTTTTCTTTATAAGCTAAATTTTTTAAAAGCATTTTTATTCGTGATTTTTTTATTTCGAACTACGAATCTTGGTAAGACAGGAACAGACTGTAAAGAACTTGAAAAAAGAATAGTAAAAGCAAAAAAGGTTATTGGATGTCTTAACAGTATTTTATGGAGCAGAAAGATAAAAAAAAATGTAAAATTGAACATATATAAAACAATGGTGAAAAGCACGCTGTTGTATGGAATAGAGACTTGTCGTGTAACAGAAAAATATAAAACAAACATTGAAGGTGTCATAATGGATGCAATAAGAAGATCAATGAGAATATCTAGAACAGATCACATAAGAAATGAGATCTTAAAAGAAAGAATGGGAATCGAGGGAAGCATAACGGATGACATCACTAAAAAACAACTGATATGGTACGGCGATGTACAACGGATGAACGACAAAAGATTACCAAAGCAGGTCCTAGAATGGCAACCAATAGGGCGGAGAAAAAGAGGGCGTCTTAAACTAGAATGGCAACAGTCAATCCAAAGATCAATGAGTCAAAAAAAGCTGACAGAAGATGATTGTCAGGATCGAAGGAGGTGGAGTATACGCATCGGACAACGTAGAAAAATATTCTAAACCGACACAGTAGTAGTTGAAGTAGTAGTAATACGAACGTAGGTTCTTTTAAAGGTATAGTCTTTGCAATAAGGCTAGTCCTTTTGTTTAATTACCCCGTAATTCTGGTAACAAAACGCACGTGTATTCTTAATTCAGTTTTAAACCACAGGTTCCTAAGGTAACTGATAATGGATGCTGCGAAACTAATTATCAGTTACCTTAATCTTAATATAATCGGTTACCACCCTTTATAATAAGGGTGGTGGATCGGTGTTTAAACTGCCATTGTTTTGAAATTTCTGACTTTGAAAGATTATCGCTAATTTTTTATTTAAATTCTGATTCTGATTTGGAATAGTTTTTTGAGAAAAGGTTCTGTCCGAAAACGATTTTATGTAGTGAAAAATTTATGAACAATTGGGGTGCCCTTCCGCCAAAGTTTCTACATTGGAAGATTTTCAGTGCGACTGACCGTAGAGCTACATACCATGAACAAACGATAAATTATTAATGATTATTTAATTTTTTCAAAAATGTTATTTTTTACAATGTATTTCGAGCTGGAGTTAAGCTAAGCTTTGCAATTTGTTTTGGTAAAAATTCATTCAAATAAGATTAGGCCCTATTTATATTATAGTTTTTGTAAACAGAAGTTTTTAATATTATTACCTAAGGATAAAGACTTAATAAAAGTTAAATTAGTACATACTCATTTCTCAGTATATAAGCATTTATATTTTTTGTTTAGGGTAAATTAAAACAGTATTTTATTATAATTTTTAATAAATAAACATTTTTTATGGTCGACACATAGATCTTTTAAAAAGTATAATAAGGTTCTCAACTGATTTAAGTGGAAATGCTTTGGGAATTTCAACAAAAACAGTATTGTACAGACTCTTTCTGAGTGAATTAAAAAATATATTTCAGACACAATATTTAAACTATAAATAGCTATATTGAGGCTATTACTAATTACTAAGTTTAAAATGTTGCAGTAGAACAGCTCATAGGATTAAAAACCAACCAAAAAACTGAAAATCTAAAATCTAACTAAAAAACAAACTATGCAAAAATAATTTATTCTCATCATCCAAAAAACTTTATCTCATAAACTGCCATCGTCAGTTATGACGAGAGGAGCGACATCAATAGCTGTTTCATTTTCTCAGTCTTCCAAAATTAGTTTTTCGCAATGCATCATGTAATTTTAACAATGCTTTTATCTATTTAAACAATAGTTTAACAAACTTTTTTTAATTAGTTTTCTAATGAAGTTGTTTTGAATGGCATCACAAAGTCTTCAAACTTTTTGTCATTACCTATACTGTGTTTCTTAAAACTTTGCTCTGTAGTTATTACGGATGGGACTAAAGATCTAAAAAAGCGTGGAATTTTCCTATGAACATTTTATCTTTGTCGCAATTTTTTTTACTATTTTGACTACTTACCAAAAATTTTTTGTTTTGAAAGTTGACTTTTATTGTCAATTTAAACTTTGATAGACAGACAGGCTTGCAACTACCAACTGCAATCTGGGGCCAACAACGATTTTCGATGCTATTTTCTGTCTTCTTTATAGAAGAAAAATAAAAAAGGATAGCAAAGGGACTTGGGGTATTGCAAGGACTATAGTTTTCTTGTTAAATAAATCGATATTTCTTTGTATTTTTTGCCAAAAAAAGTGTGCAAATTGAGCACTGAGTGTGCAAATTGAGCACTGAAATAGCTTTTTCGACTCTTCCTAGAATACCGGAAATAATTTAAATTTACCTACACATATCACGCCACACTTCTGTAAACATACAAAACCAATTTATTTGTCACCTATTTCTCAAAATATATTCCTTGTATTTGCCTCATTTTCACCTTTCAGCAAATTTTTCAACAATGCTGCCGTTCCCAACATCTCTCAACAATAAGGTATGTATTTACAATTGCCCTTATAATGACGTTTTTGTATACAAACAGACATCTAGTTGCCTGACGTTGTAACAAAAGCTTTTTTGGACGCCCGAGGTTCTACGTATGATGTCTCTATTTAGAAAACACCCGCTATAGAAATCGAAATATTTTCTAGAGCTGCCTAGACAAATACACAGACGGAGCTAGATTGACATGGGCCGAAACATGTCAATCTTGTGTTATGTGGGAGAACAATCCATTTCATTCACAGAATGCTTTAAGGTTTCAAGAAGTGCTTTTAAAAAAATATGTGTAAATTTTTTTTAGATTTTAGCAATGGCCCCTCGTTAATTTTAATACAGTTTTTGTAAGACAAGTTTTATTTATTAAAATACTAACCAAGATTAAAATACTTATTTAAAAAATAAAGAATTGTAATAAATAATATATTTATAATAACTAAATTACAGAATTTATAAAGAATTACAGCGACCAAGTCATCCCTCGACTTTCCTACACGAATTTTGTGTTTATGTTGAGATTTTCTGTCAAAAGCATAATGGTAAACTCCCTGTTAAAAAAAAAACAACAAACATCAGCTGATGTCTGTCACCGTCTTAGTCGTTGTCCTAAGGATTGAAAGTTGGCAACTCTTAAGACAAAGACTAATCAAAAACAAAAGCAAAAGCATTGTATGAACACTCCCATAACAAACAGTGATTTTAACTTTCTTATGACAAGACATAAGACTAAACCAAGACAAAAGACTAGACAAAAGACAAGAATGAAGACAAGGTTTATTTATTAAAATACTAACCAAGATTAAAATAGGGGAGCACAACGCTGTACTTTTTTCCAAAAGAATTCGCCATCAAGTTTTAATTGATCCTTGTATAAATTCAGTTTTTTTTAAAATTAAATTTGCTCAAGAGAATACAAAAAATTGCACTAGTTTCCTAAAAGACTACGAAAATCGTGACCAGCCATTGCTGTATTTTTTTTTTCAACAAAAATTCAATTTTCAATCAAAAAATTCAGTATTTTTTCTAATAAAATTTTTTAAACATACTACCGGAATTAAAGCTGTAGAAACTTGATTGCTAGGCTACCGTGTTCAAGTTAATAACTGGGTGTTTCAAATATCCAACAAAAAAGGTGTCAAATAAGGGATTCAGTGTTGTTCCTTTTATGCCCATCATATTACCCAATTCAAGATTGAATATATCGATAACGATATTCTTTAAAACCATTATCGTAGCATCAGATTCCTCAACAATACCAATAATATTTCTGGCATTTATAAATAGGCATCGAGGCAAAGAATATTACACCTCAAATGTAAACCAACACCGGCAAACATTTTTGTATGGGTTTCTATGGCAATATCAAATTACAGAAGCTCACGCAAGTCCTTACGGATTTTTACCTTCCAAAGGTGTATGATGAGTTAATAACTGGTATTATTGTTAAAGGGATAAAATGTGATTTAAAAAAGCAATACTGACTACCGTGCTCAATAAAAATGCCGTATCTACATAGGTATATCCCTATGCAGGAATAGATCGAGGGAAACAGTGGCGTAGCGTAAGGGGAGAGGTCGTGGGGGGGTATGTCGCCCCCCGGCCACGAGGGTACTGCCGGTAGGGGTACTTGCCCTCGAAATAGTTGTTTCTGTTGGTTTCACAAAGCTTATGCTCTACACGGAGCTATCGCCTACATTCATGCACCTGAGAATGCCCAAAAGGTCGTGGATTGGCATGGATCACTTGTTCCTGATTATCAGGACGTGTTCCAGACGGGGATCACTCGTATCCCTGTGGAGATAGTGAAAACCAAACAGTTTTAACAAGTTCCCAACGAAAGCACCAAGCCATCAGTATAATTCAATGCCGGTAGGGGTATTTTTCCTCGGAGTATTTGTTTCTGTTGGTTTCACAAAACTTATGCTTTACACGGAGCTATCGCCTACATTCACCTGAGGATGGCCCAAAAGGTCGAAACCGGTACGGTCGTGGATTGGCATGGATCACTTGTTCCTTGATATCAGGACGTGTTCCAGACGGGGATCACTCGTATCCCTGTGATCGACGTTGGAGATAGTGAAAACCAAACAGTTTTTTTGTAAAGAAATTGTTTATTAACTGATTCTCTTTTCCTTTTAGCTCACACATATACTATACTATAGTAGTGTGAGCTATGGTGATCCTAATTTTTTCGAGAAAAAAAAAGTTGCTCTGATTTCAAAAATTTTTATATATCTTTGCGTTTCAGATGATTTTGAAACTTTTTTATTGCACCGTCTGTCTGTCTGTCTGTCTGTATGTCTGTCTGTCTGTCTGTCTGTCTGTAACGACCAACGCGCATAACTCAAAAACCGCTTGGCCGATTTTAATGAAATTTGGTACCTACGCTGGGTCTTGGATCGAGATGGTCCCATTTAAAAATGAACAAAATCAACCGAACACAAACCAAATAAAAGGGTGGGGGTAGATTTCAAAAATTAGAGTTTATGTGAAAATATGGCGTGTGTGATATCAAACGAACGGTAATTGAGTCTGCTGTTGAACAAAATACATTTTAATTTATTTTAAAAAAAGGGTGGGGGTATATTTTAAAAATTAGAGTTTAAGTGAAAATATGGCGTGTGTGATATTAAACGAAAGGTAATTGATTCCGGAGTTTAACAAAATACATTTTAGTTTTTGTTTTTTTAAGGGTGGGGGTAGATTTAAAAAATTTGAGTTTAAGTCAAAACATGGCTTGTGTGGTATCAAACAAAAGGTAATTTAGTCCGGAGTTGAATAAAATATATTTCAGTTTTTAGTTATATTAAAAATAGTAAAAAAATAGCATGATATGTTCAAAATTGGAAAAATCTTGTAGTGATAACGTTTTGCACCAGGACAGATGATATATGTACAAAACCACTCAAATTTTATTAAATTGGGGTAGTTATCCAATTTTGTAAAAAAAAATGAATCTCCCCAAATTAGGAACCTGTGGGTGCCTAAATTGGGGAAGTCGAATTTTCGTATACATTCACCTTTGCAGAAGCAATTTATGGATTCAATGGGATGCAAAGTATATTTATAAAAGAATGGATGTTATTTTTAGGAAAATAACTTTAAAATCTGCTAAGATGCATTTATTAAGAAACAACTTTCTTATAAAAAACAAATGGATCCATGACGGATCTCAGACCTTCCTAGCTAGCCTATTAGCTCACAAGCCATGATATATCAGCCTTGAATACAATTTTTTTGTAGATATCTCAGAAACTAAAGCTCCTACGAAGTTTTTGGTTATAACACAAATTATTAAACAAAATGTAGTAATTTTTGATTGTCAAAAAACTCATCATTAGCATTAATGAATTTTGACCAAAATCTAATCAGCTCGTTAGAGTGTTGACCACTATTTAACCTAAAAATTTTATGAAAATTGATTGACCGGTTTAGGAGCTATCGTGTTACTGACAGACACACAGCCACACATACACAGACAGACATCACGACGATATTGTGAAGATAGGTCAAAATACACCCAAATAACACATTTTCGGCGTTATCTCAAAAAAAATGTAGTCGAAAATAATACCTTCTCTAGCCAATGCTGCGCGGACTAGGAAGATAAAAATGAATTCAAAAGTCACGATAAATGGTCATTTAAACATAGCTACGGCCTGAAGACCAAGATCCCCGCATAGTGTGTGAGTCCACTTGAAGCACACAGTGCAGCGAACCCAGTCTACACCTTCGTGGTCATCTGAAAAAAGTCCACCGCAGTAAATGCACTCCGCATCTTCTTCATCAGACATTGAGTCGACTGGCTTCGTCTTCTTATTAGAGGATTCTTCTAATATGGGGAGCCCCAAATTAGGACTCCCTAATCTCCCCATAATAGGAGACCCAGTCCTCTAAGGTTCATAACTTCAAAAAATAAATATCATATTTGTATTATTGAAAATAAACATATAGCATCAATGATGTCTCTACAAAGCTTCGTTTAATAAAAAAACAAGTCATTAATTACTAACCTTACCCTAGCCATTAATTAAAACGGATAACACAAATAAAGTTTCTAAATATTTCTATTCAGATAACGTGGGCCCATACGTTCCTGTTTTCAATAAAACAGGTGATCATTGCACGAGTCTTGTCTGAGATTTTGGATCTCCCCAAATTAGGAAACCTCCCCATATTAGGCGACTTTCCTCTACTGTATTGAACGGATACAAAATTTAAATAGTGATTTAGCGTACCTACAGCAGGGTAAATTTTTTGCCTGTGTAGGGAGAAGCTGAGAATGGATTGAAACATAACGACATAAATGTAGCTTGTAGCTGTGATCGAAATGTTTTATCAAAAGCGCCTTAAAAAAGATTCCTATGGACTGAAAACATCAATCCAACAACATTATCGAATCCAAAACCCCTTACATCAACTTTTCTCCAACAAGTCAATCTATCTGCTGAATTGACTGGTTTGTTTACAAACAATCGTATTTCTCACAACTCCTCACAGATGGCACCGCAAGTATATGACCAATTTGCAGTAGGAATTTAATTCTATCGCCGCCACCAAAAGCTTGAACAGTATTCTTTGACTACAAGAGGATACAATTTGTTAGCAAAAAACCCGTAATTAAATTTTTACCTTTTTTTGTGTCCACGATACAGAGCTGAACACTAATTGCCTTGAAAGTGCTTGAAAACGTGCTCAGAGCACTATAATAGTGCTTTCAGGCACTTTTAAAATACGGTGCTTGGTAATAATTCAAGCATTCCATAAAAAATTCGAGTTTGACATTGGATATTGCCATTTTGTCAAATGCCTGTGATTTTGAATCATGGTTTTTAGAAACAGACACGTCTTTTAAAAGAAGAACTGTGCTTTTAAATAAATGGCTTATCTTAAAAGGCGTATCTGGTTTTAAAACTATGTTCAGTTTTAAATTTTTGACATTATCAAATGCTTATTCTACGCATTTGGCACAAACGGTTTGTTTTATCAATGCTGATTCTACGTCATCAACACTGAAGCCAATCTCTTAAATTGTTAAGCTGGGATGTTCTTCTTCCTACGACGTATGAAACTGATGGATTTCACACGATTTGCATCCTCAGAAAACGTTAAATTTCACCTGTGTGCAGAAATTTTTCCACACATATGTGGAAAAGTACTTTTCCGCAAATGTATGGAGAAGTGTACGATGACGTTAACTGTTACCATACTTTTCCGCACATGTGTTGGAAAGTACTTTAAATCAAATGTGCGGAAAAGCAGTTTCATTTGGTTTGTGCAAAATTAAAAACAAATTTTTACAAAAATTAGTATAGTTCAACAGTGTTCGTGGGAAAAATAGCGTACACAACTTGATAGAAAGTAACTTTCTTACACTTGCATGTTGTTTCACTTGGCTAGCGCCTCGTTCATAGCATTCACGCGCGTTTGAAATTTGTCACATTCTTCTCTTGTTATGTAATATACTATCCCTCCATGACTTCTTTTTCGTTTAGTTTTTGCCTCCGTTACTATTGTAGTAGCCAATGGCGGTCACAAGAAGGGGCGGGGGTCATGGACCCCTTTTTTCCAAGGGAATACCAAAGATAAGAGGCATTCTGTTTTATTACACACCTGAGCAGTTTGTTAATAAAAAACGGGAAAATGAGAGAATTACCCCCCACCCAGTAGAGAACAAGGAATATTAAAAATAATTTTGTCGCCGACTATTACCCCCCCCAACATTTTGACCCAAATCCGCGCTTCTTAAGAGTGGATTTGAGTGCGGAGTAACGTGGAAATTACCCCCCCTATGAAAAAAATCTGTACTTTTTGTAATAATTAAAGGGAAAATAGGAGAATTACCCCCTAGAAAAAAAAATATTGCAAATATTTTTTTTTCGTCGATTAATACCCCTCCCTAGTGCTTACCAATCTTATTTTGTTCATTTAATAATTTTTGAAGTCGATTTGCAGAAGGCATATGATAGTATACCACTAAGTCTACTTTGGAAAGCGTTGGAAAACACAAACATAAGCGTACAACTAATTAAGGCAATCAAAGAGTTATACCGCAATAGTAAGGCAAAAGTTAAAATAAAAGCAAAACTAACCAAAGGCTTTAAAGTAAATAAAGGTCTTAAACAAGGTTGCTGTATCTCGCGTACGCTCTTCAAGATATACTTGGAAAAAGTCCTTAAAGTGTGGAAAAGAAAATGCCAAAACATGGGAATTCCGTTGGACGAAACCACCTTGTATACTTTATGTTTCGCCGATGATCAGATAGTAGTGGCTCAGGATTATGACCACCTCGAATATATGACACGAAAACTAATAGAAGAGTACAATAAGTGGGGACTAGAGGTTAATCTCAATAAGACAGAGTATATGTGTATCGGTGGAATGAAACAGGATCTAATCTTAAATACCGGGCAGCGAATTCAGTCCTGTGATGAGTATAAATACTTAGGTCTAAAAATTACAGCTGACGGAACACTAGACAAAGCTATAAAAGATCGAAACGTACAAGGAAGAAAAGCAATAACTTTATTAAATGGAATAATTTGGGACCAAACTATATCAAAACATAACAAAAAGCTTATATAAAACACCATTGTAAAAAGTATTGTTACATACGGCTCAGAAGTATGGCCAATTAAGGATAGAACAGAAAAAATGCTTTCCGCTACGGAGATGGACTATTGGAGAAGAACAGCAGGGAAACCAAAAAGAGAAAGAGTTACAAATCAAAGAATAAGAGAAATTATGACAGTGGGTGAACGTACTTTAATGGATGATATAAGAACAAAACAACTGGTGTGGTACGGACATGTACAAAGAATGAATGATGCAAGACTACCTAAACAAATACTACAATGGAAACCAACTGGCCGAAGAAAACGAGGACGGCCAAGGAGAAGCTGGAGAGAAGGAATAGACAGTGAAATAAGAATAAGAGGCCTAGATGATGAATTATGGGCAAACAGAAACGAGTGGAGATTGGGTATCGGAAGACGGTAAATATATATATAATAATTTTTGAGATAACTTTTTGACAGTTATCAGCATAGATAATTTTTTGTGGTTATCAGCTGTTATAAGCACCATAACACATAGTATAAGCCAGACAAAAATTTGTCCCAAAAAAGTTGTCCCAAAAAATTATGAACTGAACAGCAACTAGAAATGAATGCAGTTACGACTTCTTTGCCTAATCTAACACTTAATTTATTTGTTTAGAGTTTTAAATGGTATGAATTCGTACGTCCTGATTTATATTTAGCTATTGCTATTTTCTGCACTCCTGATATTTTGACAATAATTTTAGAGGAGGTTTCACTGACGACCCCCTTTTGAGAGAGAATTAAACAACTATAAAGCTAGTCCTGGCAAACCCATTCTTCTTCCGGAATGGGACAACTGGGCGCCGCCAACTGGGCGCCGCCAACTCGGCGCTGCTAACTGGGCGCCGGGCCAACTGGGCGCCGGGCCAACTGGGCGCCGGGCCAACTCGGCGCCGGACTAAAAAAAATTTATTCGATAAAATGTGTAGATGAAAAACAAAATAGATACCTATATTTTTTATAGAAAAAAAAATTTTACGCAATTTTCTTGAAATTTGGTTTTGTTAAGTAAAGTTAAATCCATTAAGTCAAGTGTTGAAATAAGGTAGGTGTAGTTTTTGGTTACCTGGTAACACTACAATTTACGTTTTTTATTATAACCGATTTGTCTTAAACTTGAGAGTTTGCAGTGCCTGAGAACACTTAATACAGTTTTATCATAAAACTTAAAAAATTCAAAATGGCGAATCCAAAATGGCGAATTTTCTTATTTACGAACCGATTTGTCTCAAACTTCAAATATTACATTGTGAGGTCATTTAAGAAATTTTTTTACTCAAACTTGAAAAAAATCATAATGGCGAATCCAAAATGGCAGACTTTCTTATTTACCAACCGACTTGTCCAAATTAGAAAAATAATATTGACTGCCCTTTATTGTTTATGCTATATCTTAACTGTCCAGTCCCCGTAGTAGTCAAACAAATTGCAAAATAAAAACTAAAAGAGGTTTCACCGAAAATACAATTCAGAAAAATAATATTGACTGCCCTTGAATGTTTATGCTATATCTTAACTCTCCAGTACTCGTAGTAGTCCAGGAGACTTAGCCAATAAATGTAAAAAAAAATTGCTAAATAAAAACTAAAAGAGGTTTTACCGAAAATACAAGTTAGAAAAATAATATTGACTGCCCTTTATTGTTTATGCTATATCTTAACTCTCCAGTCCCCGTAGTAGTCCGGGAGAATTAGCCTATAAATGTAAAAAAATTGCAAAATAAAAACTAAAAAAGTTTAATCGAAAATACAATCTAGAAAAATAACATTGACTGCCCTTTATTGTTTATGCTATATCTTAACTCTCCAGTCCCCGTATTAGTCCTGGAGAATTAGCCAACAAATGTAAAAAAATTGCAAAATAAAAACTAAAAGAGGTTTCAGCGAAAATACAATTTATAAAAATAATATTGACTGCCCTTTATTGTTTATGCTATATCTTAACTCTCCAGTCCCCGTAGTAGTCCGGGAGAATTAGCCAATAAATGTAAAAAAATTGCAAAATAAAAACTAAAAAAGGTTTCATCGAAAATACAATCTAGAAAAATAATATTGACAGCTCTTTATTGTTTATGCTATATCTTAACTCTCCAGTCCCCGTAGTAGTCCGGGAGAATTAGCCAATAAATAGCTTAATATGAGTGCTTACCAAACTGTGTTCTGTACAATAAACGGTATCACCCTGTATCTCGAAATAGCATTTTAGAGAGTAAGTTAATAGAACCTTTTTTCATATTTTTGAACGTGCTATATTAAAAAACACCCTGTATACCTTTATTAGTCCATGTACGTATGACTCACCGACTTACCCTGTATACACAACGCAAAAATGTTTATTTTGCATTATACCAAAAAAAATCAAAATGCAATGCACTCAATTAGTACAATTTTAGTTGGTGACATAACTGCTCTAAATTTTACGGACACATAAATGCACTTAAAAAAATGTAAATATCTTAATAGTTTTCAAAAAGGTCCATGTCTTATTTTTTAAGAAAAAAATCTGTTTACTGTTTACTGTACTTTATTGTTTTTGAAAATATACATTTTTATACAATATTGTTTCAAGTCGATTTAACTAAAGTTAGGTACCCAAATAGCAAATTGCAAATAATGCAACACAGGTAGCAAGAGGTCATCAAATGACGTCTTTTTTTCGTCGAAAAGTGGTCATTTGGATGACCAGCAGGTCATCTACCCAAAATGTTGTCTTTAAGGCGTCAGTTACTTGACGCCTTTTCGTAGTGTAGTTTTTGACGTCTGAAAAACGTCATATATTGGTCACTACCCACGCTGCACACTTTGTCCAAGGGACATACACTCCTACTTACATAGATGGTGCCCCAGTCAGTACTTGACCGGATTTATACGGAATGTGGGGGTACGTATGTAAAATAAATTAAATATTAAATCAAGACAAGCTTCGAGGCTTCTTTCGCTTCAAGGTGGAGATGTGTAAGTCTAGGTATAGGTCTATTTTGATGTGGACCTCACAGACGAACACCGTTGTACCTGTTCCAGTACTTTCAGGTCTAAGTCACAGAAGAGTCCACCTTCTGTGTCTAAGTTTCCTTCAGTGTTCTCAACTGCAGGGAACATTTCATATATTCAGACGAGTTTAAAAAAAGTCATAAATAGGTTTGTGTGTCTCTAATGTTCTGATTTGGTCCCAAATACGTCATATTGCTGACGTCTTTAAAACGTCTAAAAATGACGTCATTTTGGGTGTGTCTTTTGAACGTCATTTAAAGGTCATTTACACGTCAGATTAGAGACGTCAATGGTCATTAAAAAAGACCTGTTTTTGACGTTTAAAAAACGTGACCTTGCTACCTGGGAAAGACCTAACTATAAACAACAAGTGAAATTAAAGAAAGAAAAATAAGAAAAAAGTTTTTATACCTTTGACAATGGGAAGGAAGAATTATAAAGATCAGTTGGATGACTTGATCGAGTTAATACCCTGAGAGTTTCTCGTTGTTGTATTGAGACACCGCACACTTGCATAGATGAAAGTTTTCCGAAAATTTATGCATGGCCTTCGGTGGTTCAATGTTAAGAGCGTTTGCATACAGAGCTAGATATTCCGGGTTCAAGTCCCGGCTAAAGACATAATTTTTTTTCTTATTTTTCTTTCTTTTATTTCACTTGTTGTTTAAAGTTAGGTAATTGAAAAATCCTTACAACTAAAATTAAAACTAAGAGGAAAAAAAGAGAAATCCTGGTATTTTATAGCTTAAAACTTAAAACTGAGCAGCGGCGTAGCGTGCCCGAAAGGGCGGGGGGGGGGGGGGTGGCGACAGCAAAAAAGGGCGCCTCTGAAAACTGATGAAAAATCTTGTGACAAAAAAAAACAAAAAGGTCAAAAGGGCGCCTCTCACAAATCTTGCGACCAAAAAAAAAAAAAAGGTCTTTATGTCGTTAGTTTCCTTTGGCACCCACTCAATTGGCCGTTACCGGCCCGACTTAATAAAGCTGAGGGCGCTTCGGCCACCTATGGGGCGCCACTACCCTCGGGGCGGGGGGGGGGGGGGCGACGAACCCCCCACGCTACGCCGCTGAAACTGAGGTTAAGATATATGCTCTTAGTTAAATGAAAAAAATTAAAATAAAAACTAAGTAAATATGTTTACATGACAATTCCTATAAAAATTGAGATTTTGCATATTAAAAAGGTATATGATATAAATAAAGAAAAAAGTCTATAACACTGCCTTCCTAAAGTCCTCCTACTCTTCAAAAATTTGTATTTTGATTTTTTTACCTCAAAAGCCTACTATTTTGTTAATTCGGTACTTTTAAAAAAAGATGTATATTTCATAACTTTCGAAAAGATTTTACTTTTATCTGCATGACAAAAAAGGCCAATCTGGCCAATTTTCCGGACCTATGGGTTCTATGAAGAACACGCAATTTCTCTTGTGTATCGTACGTATCGGTCCAGTATTTTTAATCATCTTAAATGATCAGATTATTGTGTCAAAAAAATCACCTAGACTCTCGGGCCACTGCATTCTGGAAGCCCGACTTGGGGGACGCTAAGCTCATTTTAAGTGTTGTCGGCGGTCCTGGTTCGATTTCTGGCTAGGTACTTGGATGTTTGTGATTGTTTAAAATGTCTTACCCTTGCTATAACTTTGCGAAACTAAGCGATTGATCCTTATTGGAAAATCCCAGTATAAAAATTTTAAAAAACTCATTTTATGTGTCAGATCATTTGAATAAAGTAAACCGACAATTTTTCTTGTTGATTTTCTTCTTTCCTTCGCATATGCTAATATTATAGAAAAGGGTAAATTTGACACGGGGAAGTTTATTAAAACTTAAATTGTTCTTATCTTAACACAATAGTTAATAAAGACTGTAATAACAATAATTGTATCTTACTCATTCAAAAATATAGCGGTAGCAGTTTGAGGCGTTTTGTTAAAATTAAGTTAGTGCATTTCAGGCTGTAAAAACTAGGTAATACACCTACAACTAAGTATTATTGTCATGTAAAAGAAATATTGATGCAAAATATTTTATTTTTAAGCAGTTTTTTATCCGAGTAAGGTAATTATCACATTTTTTTTCGGTGATTTCATATGAATTGACTCACTGGGGAAAATTCCAAGCGTCTAGGAATTTTTTTAACCCCATATTCGGATTCAGCGTTGAAAAATATATGAAGGAATACCATGGTCTATCTTACGTATTTCAAATTTTTTTTTGTTGTGTAATATTCTTGGCCTATGACCAGATTAGGTTCGTTCGATACTTTTATTTAAGTACATTAGAATACGAAGTTATGTTTAAAATATTGAAATATTTCCCAAAATTTAAAAAAGAAATGTAATTTTTTAGAAATAGCTGATAGTTTTATTTATTTATAAAAAACATAGGGAAAAAAGTAATGGTTCACTTATTTTTTGCAAATAGACTGAAAATAGGTCCGTGGTTTATACACGTAAAAAGTAAAGGTTTGGGAGTGGTAGCGGTTTAATAGTGGTAGCGGTACAGTCGGGGACTTAATAAATGGCCGCTGCCGTTTTCAGAAGAGCTTGGATAAGAATCCCATTACCGGCCGAGGTTATTGACCAGATTTCGTGGCGCGTCGTTCAACACATATAATTTATTTGCATTCCTGGGTTAAATTTAATCATGAAAAATTTCGCTTAGGTCTGTATTCCGTTTGAATGTTCGGTTAAAAAAATACACATAATTGCAGAAAAAATTAGCTTTGGTCTGTAGTCCGTTTGAATGTTCGGTTCAAAAACTTAACTTTGTAAAAATATGTTTTATAATACATTAAATTAAACTTCTCGGTGCCCTCTATATCAACAATATAAAAGGTAAAGGACAAGTGTTTATAATAATGTCGCGAGAGGCCGCCAAAGTCACTTCAGTTTTGAGTTTTGGCAATTTAAACTTTTATTTATTTCTTACAAACACAAACCTTTAGACCAACTTTCGGGGTCTTTTTTATTACTTTGTGAGGCAAGCAATACAATTGTCTTGATGTATATCCAATATATATATCCAAGTATTTTTGTCATGTAAAAGAAATATTGATGCAAAATATTTTATTTTCAAGCAGTGTTCTATCGAAATAAGGTAATTATCACATTTTTTTTTCGTTGATTTCATATGAATTGACTCACTGGGGAAAATTCCAAGCGTCTAGGGATTTTTTTAACCCCATATTCGGATTCAGCGTTGAAAAATATATGAAGGAATACCATGGTCTATCTTACGTATTTCAATTTTTTTTTGTTGTGTAATATTCTTGGCCTATGACCAGATTAGGTTCGTTCGATACTTTTATTTAAGTACATTAGAATTCGAAGTTATGCTTAAAATATTGAAATATTTCCCAAAATTTAAAAAAGAAATGTAATTTTTTAGAAATAGCTGATAGTTTTATTTATTTATAAAAAACATAGGGAAAAAAGTAATGG
Source organism: Aspidapion aeneum (assembly GCA_963576565.1). Lineage (NCBI taxonomy): Eukaryota > Metazoa > Arthropoda > Insecta > Coleoptera > Brentidae > Aspidapion > Aspidapion aeneum. The sequence goes on along the minus strand of OY755043.1, from coordinate 3,138,542 downwards.
TTCACTTATTTTTTGCAAATAGACTAAAAATAGGTCCGTGGTTTATATACGTAAAAACTTAAGGTTTGGGAATGGTAGCGGTTTAATAGTGGTAGCGTTAGCCATCTTATAATGTTAAATATCGCAATTTTTTCTTGATTTTAAAACGCACGTATCAAGACCGCTTTTAATTAACAAACAATCGGTCATAAATAAAAAAGTTTGGGTAGTACATCATTCAGACCAAGAATTTTTATATCGTCATATTAACTCAAAAAGCCATTAAATCATTTTGATAGTGGATCCTGCTCAATTAGGAAATTTGATACCAGTAGATAGAGTGTGAAAAAATTAAAATCGTCGATAACACAAAAATAGTGACAAAATAGGTGACATAGATCATTGAGAAATTAGGAAAATCCGATTCTATTTTGGACAGATTACGACACAAATTCTGTCATATTTTAACTTATATTTTGTGATTGTAATTTGAATTTTTCATTTGAGACTGTTTAAATGCAACACAAAACTTCATATTATTTTACGATTCCATTAATTATACTATATATAATTATTTTTATCCGAGGGTTTTTGCACTTTTTTGAAAAAGTTCAAAAACCATCTCAAAAAAGTGCAAAAAACCATCTCTATCAATATAATTAACCTCTAACGAACTTAAACAGGCTAGTGATTAAGAACACTCCGTATTAGTATAGGGAATATTAATATAAATTTATTATATTATATTATATTATATTATATTATATTATATTATATTATATTATATTATATTATATTATATTATATTATATTATATTATATTATATTATATTATATTATATTATATTATATTATATTATATTATATTATATTATATTATATTATATTATATTATATTATATTATATTATATTATACTATTAAAATCGATAATTTTAAGGCAATATTTTTTTTTTAATTATATAAAAATGTAAATACAAAAAAATATATTGGTAACTAAGTATTTTGGTACACAAATTTAAATTTTTGACGAAGAGTTATTTAAAAAAAAACTAATATTTTGAAAAACCCCCTACATTAATTTATATTTATAATGTCTGAAATTGTCTCAAATTACTATTATTTACAGTACACACTTATATTTACTTTGCCTGTAATCACGATCGCGTGTCAGTTTTTTCCGAGGCAAACATATAAAAAACAAAGATTTTTTACTCCATAATTTAAATAAATCTTTTGAGTTAGGAAAATAACTTTTGGTTAATGATTTGATAATTTTTTTTATTAGGTCACTCAACATCACGGAAGTTTGTTTTCGATTAACTAGGAAATATTTTGGTAAGTTTTTTTTATGTCTAAAAATTTTTTAAACCTGTAGCCGTAGTGGGGATGCTAAGAGACCTATATAAACCATTTTTAACAAGTTATTTGTTTATTCTTTATAAGCTGGTAGGTACATTGTCTCCATTTGATAGTAATAAAAATAATCAGGGCGCTAAGGTTTAGGTTTTTAATGCTTAAAAACAATATAGGGGAGAGCGGGGCAAGATGACGATGTTAAAGATTAAAGCTTGCTGAAAAATACCCAAACCTGGTTTGGACTAAAAAACTTTGTTAAATTGTTAGATAGATGTTTTGGTTTACAAATAAACATTGTTGTCATCTTGCCCCACTAGCGAGGTAAGTTGACGAGCCTATTGGGGCAAGATGACGACTAGGCGCATTGGTCACAAATAAACGTCCCCTTTTTTTCATATGAGGTGCACGCTTTATGCCCCCAACCCTCGCACCTTCCACATCCAGTCCGCTACTGGAGGTTCAATCCATGGTTCCTGGTACCCTAAATAAAAATATTTTCGTTGTGTTTTTTTTGTTTATGATAGGTTTTGGTTAAAATCATTTAACTTTTAAGACCTTGCAATGAGTTTTCTTTTTATTTTCTAGTTCAATTTTTTCCAAGTTTTTTTCAAGCTCTTCTTTATTTGTCATTTGCCCCCGCCAACTTGCCCCATGGTACAATTTTTTAGTAAAAAATAAAAAGAACAAACGACCAAAGATGGTCAATTAAATGTTCTTATATTGAAAATTAAATAAATAATTTCCCAGTTACTATCAAATATTATTTTTCCCTTAGATTTTCCCGCAAAAGCTTATTTTTCGGCATAAAATTTTATAAGCGGCCACTCGAATTATAAGTTATGAGCCACTGTACTATTATTATTCTTACGTGCTCCATTTATCTTTAACCCATAAAACTTTGACTTTAGAGAATTCTAACAGCACCGTAATAAACTCGTTGCCATATCTTGCCCCACTCTCCCCTACTCTTATTTAGTTTCGAGTCCAAACTACTACTGTAAATATCCGTTACCCAAACTTTGGACTGGGTAATGGATATGCATATTTACAAATTAATATTATTAATACAACTGACTGTCAATGTTAATACCTAATTATATTTTTTGGAGAATTGATCATGACTCCTCAACTGAAGCTTCAAGTTTTGGTAGGTACGGCACTGTCACCTGTCCAATTTCTCTTGTTTCTTTGCCGAACAAGCTACAAGTAAAAATAAAAATAGGACTTAAATTAAAATCAAAGTCGTGTAAATTTCGCTTGGTCTGATAGTGTTTGCATGTCTAACACTCCCTTTATTAGGAAATTTGTTTTAATGGTTTTCACAGCCAATTTAGCTGAAGCTACAGGTACAGTCCGTTGCAAAATACAACGAATTTAACAAAGTAAGTAGGTATTAAACTACCTCCATTAAATAAGAGTTGGATGCAACTCTAGGAATTATATCCGACGTCATGCCCAACACGGTGTACAGCAGAAAGCTATACAACACTATCCTCCCGGAGAGGGAGGACTGGTTAAAGAACAGGACCAATTTTTCAAATAACGATAGCTTCTGGTATACCGACGGATCCAAAATGCCTTCGGGCGTTGGATCTGGAGTTGTTAGTATTCAAGAAAAAGTCGAGATTAAACATAGTCTCGGCCAATTGGCTACTATATTTCAGGCCGAACTCGTAGCCATTGAACTGTGTGCCCGGTGAATTACTGACCACGAATGGACCAACAAAATCTTCTCCGACAGTCAAGCAGCCTTAAGAGCGCTTGATTCCTATACGGTCTCATCGAGAACCGTAAGGAGCTGTAAAGATTCGCTGAATGCGCTTGGTAGCGCTAACAATGTATCATTAGTATGGATACCAGGGCATTCTGGGCACGAGGGAAATGAGGCCGCAGACCTTGCAGCGAGGGAAGCGGCATCTGCCGAGTTTTTCGGCCCCGAGCCAGCCCTGGGGATATCATACAATGCTGCTAAATCAACCATATTAAAATGGATGGAGAATAGCTTCCAACAATACTGGATAAATATACCAGAACTGGCTCACTCTAAAGAGTTCATTAAAGGACCTTGTAGAAACAGAGCCAGGAACATTATTGGACTTACCAGACAGGAGATACATATAGTGACTGGTCTGTATACGGGTCACTGTCGACTGAGAGTGCCCATGCACAGAATGGGACTAACAGAAGAGACCGAATGTAGACTCTGTATGGAGGATGACGATACAGTCAGACATGTACTGTGCGAATGTCCGGCTATTGCACGTTTACGTCAGAATACTTTCGGTAAACCTCAGATCGACTCAGAAGATCTGAACAGTGTCTCACCCAAACTGATAGCCGGCTTTTTTGGAGGATTAGGCATACAGTGGTGAGAAACCACTCAAAAGTGAGCCACAATAGCCACACTGGTGGTCGCAGTGGAAGGGCTGCAAGGCCCACTCACATATAAATCATCATCACCTCCATTAAATATAAAAATAAAAAAAGTTTCCAAGCAAAAATGTCCCCAACGAAGAAACAAGCGCGGACTTGAGGGGGGGGGGGGGTAACGTGGTAATTATCCCCCCCCCTAGAACCAAAAATATGCACTTTTTGTTATTGATTAAAGGGAAAATAGGCGAATTAACCCTCCCCCCTAGAAAAAAAAATTACATTACACATAATTTTTTCGTCGACTATTACCCCCCCCCCCCTAGATTTTCACCCAGATCCGCGCTTGCGAAGAAATTGGTTTTTCGAAAAGAAAAATGTTTTTTTAATAAGTATTTTATCAAAAAACTATCTGGTTTGTAAAAAAAAATTATAAAAAAAAATCTGCCAATATATGGGCCCCTAAGCTCACACTAGGTACTATAGTTATAGTGTACGTGTGAGCTAATATAACTAAAAACTGAAATATATTTTATTCAACTCCACACTAAATTACCTTTTGTTTGAAACCACACAAGCCATGTTTTGACTTATACTCAAATTTTTGAAATCCACCCCCACCCTTAAAAAAAAACAAAAACCTAAATGTATTTTGTTAAACTCCGGACTCAATTACCTTTCGTTTGATATCACACACGCCATATTTTCAAATAAACTCTAATTTTTGAAATCTATCCCCACCCTTTTATTTGGGTTGTGTTCAGTGGATTTTGTTCATTTTTAAATGGGACCATCTCGACCCAAGACCCAGCCTAGGTACCAAATTTCATTGAAATCGGCCAAACGGTTTTTGAGTTATGCGCGTTGGTCGTTACAGACAGACATACAGACAGACAGACAGACAGAAAGTTTCAAAATCATCTGAAACGCAAAGATATATAAAAATTTTTGAAATCGGAGCAACTTTTTTTTTCTCGAAAAAATTAGGATCACCATAGCTCACACTACTATAGTATAGTATATGTGTGAGCTAAAATTACAAAAAATTATTTTTGAAAATAATAATTTTTTGAAAAGTAGTTTATTCAAAAACTAATGAAAAAAAAAAAAAAATATATATATATATATATATATATATATATATATATATATATATATATATATATATATTTAAATAATATTATTTCAAAAAGCAGTTTTTCTAAAAACTAATTTATTAAAAAAAAACTAAAATAAACTCTTTTGGAAAAAATTATTTTTTTTAAATAATTTTACAAAAATTGGGAATTGGCATCTTTGGTGTGGTTTCTGTTTTAAACAATAAATTAAATTACAAGTTTTTTTTTAAGTTAGACTTTTATTTTATTATTTTTTAGTTTATTTTGTGGTTGGCTATACACAAAGGTTCTAGATAACCTTGACAACAATTTTGACCGTGACCTTCTTTTCCAGATTTATTTCGTGTAAAAATAAAAAAATATACGCTATCAATTTTAGGATAGGCACGCTATGCCACCGGATATCCGATATTTACGAAACCGTTCTAATATTACGTTACAAATAACAATATCTCTGGACATTGTGCAGATAAAAATTCTTTTAAAAAAAGCAAAGAATGGAAAAAATTTATAATGTCATGAAAAACATGATGTAGATGTGTTTTGGTTTGTTTTTCTTATATTTTAATTTTTTATGTTTTCCTGACGGCTTTTGACTTGATTTGGTATACTTTTTTTCTGTGTACATTGGAAAAAAACGATCCGGAAATTGTTGAAAGTGTATATATAACATTTTGTTAAGTTGATAGGAAGCTCGACCAAAATTATAAATTCTTACAATATATTCAGGACGGCCAAATTTGCAGACTGCAATGTAAAGATGCATTATGCATTATTTATTTGTTTATATTACTATGCATAAATAGTATAATAATGCATTGATGAATTTTTGATATGGTAAACCTATATTATTCTACAAAAATAGGCAGAACGTGCAAGAAACTAACGTTATAATTTTTGACAAGCCTGAGGTAGAGGTGTCAAAAATAGCTTAACACGTTACTGCGGAGCAATTATGGAAGCTTAGCTTATCTAACCCCAAAGTTGATCCCCCCACCACAAACAAAATGGTGATTAATTTATCAAAAAGCGAACTGACCAAGTTTGTGAAAATTTTCAACTGAGGCCCATTGGCCTAGCTAGAGGGGGGGCAGGGGGAACCTGGCCCCCCCTGAAGTCCCTCAGGCCCCCCCTAAGATATTTTAGGCCTCCCCTACCGACTACTAGTAAAAGAACATGACGCTGAAAATACATACATTCTATTATTATTCGGGAAATATTCAAATAAAATAGGTGCATTAAAATTTAAAATCATTCAGATAATGTTTACATTTCAGGAAAAAGCCCTTGTCTTGCGGAATTAGGCTTTTTCTCTTTAAATTTTCTGCACTTATGCAATTTCCCGAAAATATTTTTTAAATTTAAACATAATTATGCATATTGAATATTTCATACATATTGGCGACATCTTGTAAAATATTATAGAAGTGTAAGTTGAATTTCGCATTTAATAAAGACAGCGACCTTTGCCCCTCTGTTTCTGAAATCGGGTTATAGATGTCCTAAGGTTGTAAAAGAAATTTTTAAACTGTTTTTCTAAAATAAATATAATAATCTTTTTAGTTTTTTAGTGTCTTATGAAAATTTTCCGATTTTGGTGACAATTTCATAACCATTTTCATATTAAGTTTTCCCACGTCGTTAAATGGAATAAATTCGTCTAGCAATACCGGGAAATTTTTAGTATTAATACTTCTACTCTAAGAGCAAAAATGACCGTTTTAAAGAATTGTATTTTTCGGTTAAATCAAACTGTTGGTCATGATTCTATCAAACAACATATAGCAGAAACAGCAAACCTCTGCCAACTTTTTAAGGTTGCGAGTATTCTTCCAATTTCAAGTGCAACTTGCGAGAGGTCTTTCTCTGCCATGAGGAGAGTTTTTAATTGGCTTAGAACAACTATTACTCAAGAGAGACACTCAGGTTTGTCATTGTTATTCATAGAAAAAGATGTTGAGGTCGACTTAGACAGTGTGGTAGACGCTTTCAGTCAGCGACGTAGAAAACTTTCTTTGTAGAATTGCTGAATTGCATACTTCCTGTGTATACATATAAATAAGTTGGTAAATGTATTATTAAATTTGTTATATTAAAATATTAGAACATTTAATGCGCGTATTTTTTTTTTATTCTTGCACACTTTGCACGACTCTTTAAAACCTATGTTTGCTTTTTGTTCAAGATAGACCGGGGCCACGGCCCCCCCTGAAAAGCAAGGCTAGCTACGTCAATGCTGAGGCCCTTACACTTTTTAAACTTTTAAACAAAACTAAAATATTCTTTTGGCTCGCCATTTGTTCGAAAAGTAGTTCATAGTTTCATTCTTTGTAGGTACATATTATTTTTTGCGGAGCAATTTTTTTCCAAAAAGTACTCTTTTCTCCAAAAATTTTCCCCTTCGGTGCCTATTTTTTAATTTACCGAAAATTTTTTGCGCCATTCGTCGAATTAATTTTTTTTTTGGCACGATTTTTTTCCATAAATAAGTACCAATTTTTTATATTTTTTCTGTCTTTTTTGAATAGTAACTTTTAATTACTTTGTCAGGGGCGAAGAAAAAAAAGTTCGTGTTAATTTCCAACTGCGTCGCTTATACTTTTAAAACTGACCAAAACTTTTGTTTTTAACAAAAATTTTCTTCTGCGGCGGCATTTTTTCTAAGAATATCTAGTTTTTCCAAAAACTCTTTTATCTTTTTTTTTCAGCGGTCCCATTTTTTTTCGAAAAGCAAATAATAAACTTTTTTTTAATTTTCGCATGTGGCGCACTTTTTTAAAATTTTTTTAGTTTTTTTAAATTGCATTTTTTTTATCAAATTGGTATGTGTGTTAGGCCAGCTTACACAAAAGAGCTTAACGTCTATACGTGTCCCATATACTTAATTCTGTCGCTTTTGTTCCCAAATTTTGTTTTTTTTCCTAAACTAAAATAATATAAACATAAAATATGTCCAGGGATCTAACATGAAAGGAGAAAGGTACACATAAAAAAACAAAAATTATAAAAAAAAAACGTTTTTTAAATTCATAGGTGTTGTATGCACCCACATTACGAAAATTCGAGCAGGTCCAAAACTTTGTAAGGTCCTGTATGTTGAGCCAAGGCCAACACAAAAATAGAGGCCACGACCCTGAAAAAATCAGCTGTTCTCCCGGGGCTGAATTTTACATTGGGTCTTATGGAAGGTCAGACGTTTTTTTATGATATTTTCAAAATGGCACTACAGATTTCCGCAAAATTTCAGTGAAATTTTCTCAGACACCATCCCGATATTCCACGAAAGGTTTGTAAGGAAGCAACATGATTAAAAGGTTAAAATCTTCAAGATTTAGCATTCCTTATTTTGAATTCAAATTACCCGCCATGTACCACATGCCAACTGTTATATTTGACATGTATTTGACTTTGTCATCTGTGATTGTCACATTCGCTTCTACTTTAAACTTAATTTTTGTGTGAGTTAATGAAGCGGCTATGAAAAATTAGGACTTACTATACATTTAAAAAAAATTGTTCTGCCAGAATAAAGTAAAAACAATCTCAAAAACGGCTTTATTTAAAAAAAAATCAAATATCCATGAACCGTCATTCCAACTTCAATATGTTAAAGACAATCAGCTGTGTCGTAACGTGACCATCAAAAAAAAATCAGCCCCGAATGTGACGTCAACAAAGTGGAGGATCGTGGCCCGTCCATTTTGATAGCCCTGGTTGAGCTTTTTGGATATTATATCCAAATATGTCGACATACAGGGACTCTAAGGCAGAAAAAAGGCATTAAAACCTTGACAATGTCCTTATATGGGCGGTTTTTGACAACTCAGGGCTATCAAAATGGACGGGCCACGATCCTCCACTTTGTTGACGTCACATCCGGGGCTGATTTTTTTTTGATGGTCACGTTACGACACAGCTGATTGTCTTTAACATATTGAAGTTGGAATGACGGTTCATGGATATTTGATTTTTTTAAAATAAAGCCGTTTTTGAGATTGTTTTTACTATATTCTCGCAGAACAATTTTTTTTAAATGTATAGTAAGCCCTAATTTTTCATAGCCGCTTCATTAGCTCACACAAAAATTAAGTTTAAAGTAGAAGCGAATGTGACAATCACATATGACAAAGTCAAATACATGTCAAATATAACAGTTGGCATGTGGTACATAGCGGGTAATTTGAATTCAAAATAAGAAGTGCTAAATCTTGAAGATTTAAACCTTTTAATCATGTTGCTTCCTTACAAACCTTTGGTAGAATATCGGGATGATGTCTGAGAATATTTCAGTGAAATTTTGCGGAAATCTGTAGTGCCATTTTGAAAATATCATAAAAAAACGTCTGACCTTCCATAAGACCCAATGTAAAATTCAGCCCCGGGAGAACAGCTGATTTTTTCAGGGTCGTGGCCTCAATTTTTGTGTTGGCTTTGGACAACTATATGAAAGTTAAGTTGTTAAGGACACCGAAAACAAAAAAAATATTAGGGTAGCTTTTTCGGAGAGTGCGGAAAAATAGTGCAAAAACGTACTTTTCGTTCGGTCAATTGCAAAGTGCTACTTTCAGCACTTGTTAGGTAATTAACTTTTTGACGTATTTTGATTGAATGCCCACACCTTTTTGATGAATGTGGGTATTACCGTCACAATGCGTAATTTTTATAGTGATAGAATAAAGCAAAGTCATAAATTGAAATGAAATAAATAATAGATTGCATTATACTAACCGCCAAAGGCAAATAAGAACACTCCTACAAAAATTCCCTAAATTAAATCTACTACATTAAAAATATCCATAGCAAAGGATGCCAAACGAATTTATTGTTTAAAAAAATGAAGGTCGTCTGAATGCAAACCTTGTCAATGCTAAAAACCGAACCTGCAGCAGTGACTTAAGCCTGTTTTACACTTTTGCAACTTTTTCGTAAACTGCATGCAACTTTTTCAATTCTCTCTCTGTGTCATCGTTTAAAAGAGACAATCGTACGTAACGCTCAGAGTAGGGAAAGGGGAAGTTGCGAAAGGGTTACAGTAAAATTTTTACTACTACTAATTTTCCGGTCTGTGCGAAAATAGTTTTTAACTTTACCATACAAAATAATACCATTTTTTAAAACGTTATGGCCCCAGGGCTTTAAATTTTTACATCTTTTTGAGTTAAATGCAGGAAAATTGGTCAAACTAATAAGGTCTAAAATCATTAACTTAAACAAAAGTTTAAGACAAAACAAAAAAAGTTTTTGAAACTAAAATAAATATTGCAAAAAATAATAAATGCAAGTAACGATTACACAACCCCTAGATATGTAATCCAACTTAATAACAGCAGAGAGAGATAGCTCTGACGTATGTTCATGTAGTTCTAACGGTAACACGGCAGAGCCATCTTTCCCCTGCTGTTACTAAGTTTGTTGGGTTGCATATCTAGAGTTTTTGTAATCATTGATGCAAGCCAGCAAGTATCTATGTATGTGAAATAGTGTTTTTGATTATAAAATATATAATTTGTACAATAAGTACAATAAGTGGGGACTAGAGGTTAATCTCAATAAAACAGAGTATATGTGTATCGGTGGAATGAAACAGGATCTAACCTTAAATACCGGGCAGCGAATTCACTCCTGTGATGAGTATAAATACTTAGGTCTAAAAATTACAGCAGACGGAACACTAGACAAAGCTATAAAAGATCGAAACGTACAAGGAAGAAAAGCAATAACTTTATTAAATGGAATAATTTGGGACCAAAGTATATCAAAACATAACAAAAAGCTTATATATAACACCATTATAAAAAGTATTATTACATACGGCTCAGAAGTATGACCAATCAAGGATAAAACAGAAAAAATGCTTTCCGCTACGGAGATGGACTATTGGAGAAGAGCAGCAGGGAAATCAAAAAGAGAAAGAGTTACAAATCAAAGAATAAGAGAAATTATGACAGTGGGTGAACGTACTTTAGTGGATGATATAAGAACAAAACAACTGGTGTGGTACGGACATGTACAAAGAATGAATGATGAAAGACTACCTAAACAAATACTACAATGGAAACCAACTGGCCGAAGAAAACGAGGACGGCCAAGGAGAAGCTGGAGAGAAGGAATAGACAGTGAAATAAGAATAAGAGGCCTAGATGATGAATTATGGGCAAACAGAAACGAGTGGAGATTGGGTATCGGAAGACGTAGAACGTTGTGAAACCGATAAATATATATATATATAAGTATATAATTTGTAAAATTTGAATTTTCTAAGTTTCGTATAGCATAAAACTACAGAAAAACTACCTAGTATTTCTGTGATAAAACTGATAAGACTTGATACCCAAAATGTCCCTAATTTTGTTAATTTTTTTTAAATCTGAACGCACACTGTAGTTTTTTAAAATCTGTATTGTCAGACGTTATCAGAACTCGATGGATTTGTTCGTAAAACTTGTGTAACGCAGATTATGAATTTTAAAAATTTAACCAATTATTCATGCTTTTAAGATTTCAAAAAATCTTACTTTGGGGGCACGGAAGTGTCCCGCCAAGTTCGCGCAACTGCTGTGCCATCTTTTCTTGAAACATGTCAGACCATATTTGACCTATTTATAAAACTAAAACTTTGCACAGTCGTAGAGTCGTAGAGTTAACAACCCCTCCAACTTCATGGTTTTCCATAAAGTAGTAAAGTAGTTACGACATTTAAAAAACCGTCGAAATTGCCACTCACTCATTCACTCAATGAAACCAAATCAATTCATGTTGATTTTACAAACAAAAATATAAATCACATACAAATAACAATTAACAACATTCCAGTACCATATTCGAATCAGGCAAAATATCTAGGTATGACACTTGATACCAAATTGCGCTGGAAAGCACATGTTAAGAAAAAAAAAGAAGAACTTGAGATAAGGTATAGAAAAATGAACTGGCTAATTGGAAGGAAGTCTAATTTAACAATTCATAATAAGTTACTGCTTTATAGACAAATACTGAAACCAGTATGGACATATGGTATTCAACTATGGGGTTGTGCTAAAGAGAGTAACATTCTAGTTGTACAGAGATTTCAAAATAAAGTATTAAGAAACATTGTGAATGCACCTTGGTACGTTCGAAATAGTGACCTTCATCGAGATCTAAAAATCGAAACTGTAGCAGAGACTATAAAATAGTACGCAAAAAGCCATGAAGATAGACTCCATCGGCATGTGAATGTGGAAGCAATTCAGCTTCTAGACAATACTATGCTAGTTCGACGACTAAAACGAGTGAAGCCGTTTGAGCTAGTAAACTAAGTGAATTACACATAAAACAAAATAATGCTATAAACACAACACAATTGTGAGTTACAGACTAAACAAAGCGGGGAGAACTGTTGAGTGAACCCTAAGTTTAAATCTGACTTTTCCAGTAAATTAAGTTAAAACAAAATTGCTAATTAGTCTTACTGACTAGATTGTAATAAAAAAAAACACAGTGTGTTTGACAAATAAAAAAATTTAAAAAAAAAACTCATTCACTCACTCATGTATAGATCATGAAAATTCTACTGTACTTACATGCTACAAAGCTGAAATTTAGCAGACTGATAGGAATTAAGACCAAACCCTCGGAAAAAATCAAAGACCCCAAAAATTCTAAACTACTAACTACTACTAAGGGCGGATAGGAACTATAATAAAACTATGGAAAAAAATCAAAAAACCGCATATTTTACTACTTTAAAACTTGTTAAAAATAATATCCAAATCCTTTAAAAAAGGAGTGAAATCATAACAAAGACAATTCATGTAAAAAAAGCCAAATACGCGAAAATGATATTCCGTAAAAAGAATTCAGATGAAAGTAAAGCCAAGTTCTCCAATACAAATTTTAAAATGAAAGGTTCTTACTAGTTTGGAAATGTGTTTCCAAACTTGGCTATTAAGGCTGCAAATGACTCTTAGGCACAGTGCTAAATTGAACATCAAGAAGTTTGGCTGTAATAGCACAGTTAAAAAAACATTTCCAAACTAGTAAGAACCTTTCATTCTAAAATTTGTATCGGAGAACTTGGCTTTCATTTTATTTCCAATCTTTTTTCGGAATATCATTTTCGCGTACTTAGTTTTTTTTTACATGAAATGTTTTTGTTATGATTAAGTTTTTTCGTATCTCTACTCGCAGTGCTCTTTGTATCTTATAGCCCAAAAAATTCGCTTACACGAGAATACATTTATAAAGTCATATTTTTAGTACCCTTTTCTTTATGTTTAAAACCTACGTGATCGTAACAAACTGTATACTGTTAAAATATCCTTTTTAATCGGAAAATAAAATTACTAAAGTAGTTTTAAATTAGTGTTCTATGCAAAGTACATACATATATTCCCATTCCGGTATTTTGTCACAAAAATTGCGGTATGATCATCGATTCATTACATAGAATCTTTGACGTCACAGAACGCAAATGAGCGGAAAAGGGCGCATTTTTTTTTAAATTTGTTTCTCTACAATTTTATTAAAAGTGTTTTAAAACTATTTTGTGAAAAAATTAATAAATTAGTGTTTTATGTTAAGTTCATACATATATTCCGGTATTGTGTCCAAAAAATTGCGGTATCGTTATCGGTTCATTAAAAAAGTATTTTTAGTTTGTTATTATATTCTTTTACGTCACGGACGCAAGGGTGAATGTAAAAGTGCTTTCGCGAAAAAGAGCTCAATTTATTTTAATAAGTTTTAATAAGTTTTTTTGACAATTTTTTTAAAAAGTGTTTTGAAACTGTTTTTGTGAGAAAATTACTAAACTTACAGTAGTTTTAAATTAGTGTTCTATGCAAAGAACATACATAGGTATTCCGGTTAAGGTCACTATATAACAAAGTTCTTCGTTATACAGTGACCTTAATTCCGGTATATTGTTGAAAAAATTGCAGTATAATAATAAAGTCATTACATCGAGTCTTTCACGTCACAGAACGCAATGGCGAACGCAAATGACATTTTCGCGAGAAAAAACGCATTTTTTTTAAGTTTCTTTTTATAATTTTATTAAATAAATGTGTTTTAAAATTGTTTTTGTGTCAAAATAAAATTGAAATATTATTTTCAAACATATTATTTTCGCTTTTCCTAACTTTAAAAATATAATTTTTATTCATAACGCTTTCTAATTTTATAAAAACTCAACAAAAACATTGCGTAACATAATAATTTTTCCTAAAACAAATTTACTGTTTTTTTTTTCTTTTAATTATTGCTTTTGTTGTGATTCACGACTTTTTCAAAACCAAAAAATTTTAATAAAATATCATCAACTTTGATACTTTAGATTTTGACACCAAAATAATCTGACCCCTATATTGTAAACTTTTCCAGTGAAAAAAATTCTCTTATTTTTTTTTCGCGCGCCTGCACTTTGTATTATGGAAATTTTTGATACGGACGAAACCATTAAATAGAAAAAAATTGCTGTTATAGTTCGGTAAAATTATCGTTTCATTTTTTAGACAAAATTTAAAAGTCAAATTAAAATTTATTTATTTTTGTGTACCTACATTTTACGAGTTATTTATAGTTCGGCTTGGTATAAATCTTAATTAAAATACTTAAAGCAGTGGCACAGCTAGAAAATGTTCTTGGAGAAAAACAATCTCTTAAATTACAGTTTTATAAATTTAATAATAAGCGAAAAATTAAATTGTTTAAAAATTATATGAACTTTCTCATTGAATTAAATGCAATAGACAAAAAATTTAAAATAATATGTAAGCAATATATCAAATAAAATTAAAAAAATATAAAAAATTTAAAAAAAAATATAAAATTAAAAAAACTAATAAAATTTAAAAAATTATGTGCTAAATTTTTAAAAATTAAGTGCGCATGTGAACCCTAAATGGGCTCCCATATTCTTTTTATTTTCCTTGGTTACGTCCATGTCTAAACTAAATAAATAATAATAGGTACACATAAAGTCTTATCATGTTTCGCAATTTCTACACAGAAATAATGTAAATATAGTCTTTTGAAAAAATTAGGTCTGCTATAATTTTATGAGGTTAAAGTGGTAAAGTGAAGTGATGGAAAGAAGTAGCAACAGTCGTTGTAAATATTAAGTGTAATTTATATTAACCAAAATAAAATTAAAATCATGTATAAATAATTAAAAAAATACGCGAACATTTTCTCAAATTAATATTTGATATAAAATAATATCTAACATTATACAAGGCTTGGTACTACACCATTAAAAATATTTTGCAAAGTTTGGTAAAATAAAATTTGTAAAATATTTAATATTGCCCATTTTGTATGAAAGAAAAAAATTGTTATAAATTATGGGATATAACACTGTCAAATATTTTATAAAAATTAGAAATTAGAATAATATTAGAAACTGACCTTTTAAAAATATTTAAAATTATATCTAAATGTTTATAAAAATATTCCAAAAGTAGCGTGTACATATAAAATTGGATAATATTGCATAAGAAAAAACCTACAATAATGTTCTTATCAAGAGTTGCTAAAAATATTTAAACTATAACATTGTTTACAAAAATTATTCCGAAAATAGCATAAAATTTTACAAAACTTAAACTGTAAACAAATCGCTCATAACAAACAAGTTCCAGTGGTGGAGGTAGTGATTTTAAGAATATTCTGGGGTTCCGAAAATTTCATTTTTTAAATTTTCATTTTTTCGCAAAAAACTGACCTAAGTAAGGATCGTAGAATTATCTAACATTAGATCCAAATCTCCCCTAAAATACGTCCCTGAGTAATTAATGTTTTATCAAATAGGTATTATATTGCACCAATAAATTTGAAACGTTAAAAAATTTTCTTTAGATACCTACCTTAGTTTGAAGTTCCTTTATAAGGATTACTAGGCTAAACCTAACAAATAAAGGTGCAAATGATAAGGTCACTTACACTTAAATGAAATTTTAAAAATGGTACTTATTTACTTTTTACTTCGCATTGGAAAATTTTAGATTCTTTTTTCTACACCGTCGTTTATCCGTTGTACGTGGCCGTACCATATCAGTTCTTTTTTAGTGATGTCATCCGTTATGCTTCCCTCTATTCCCATTCTTTCTTTGATGATCTCATTTCTTATATGATCTGTTCCAGATATTCTCATTGATCTTCTTATTGCATCCATTTCGACACTTTCCATCTTTGTTTTGTATCTTTCTGTTACGCATCATGTCTCTATGCCATACTAGCGTGCTTTTCACCATTGTTTCACATATGTTAAATTTTACAGTTTTTTTATCTCTCTGTTTTTGTGTCACCCAAGTATACATACTCATTGCATGGAGATATTGTTTGTCCATTGTCTAGTTCTAACTTACTTGATTCGTTTCCAATACATAAGTACTGTGTTTTGTTCACGTTCACTGTTAACCCCCACTTTTCGTGTTCTTCCGTTAACTTTCTCATCATATACTCCATGTCTTCTTTATGATTAGCTGCAATTACTTGGTCGTCAGCAAACTGTAGTGTGTATATGGTAAATCGATCGTTAAGGTGTATTCCCATACCGTGTACTTTACGTTTCCAGTTTTTTAGAGCTGCTGCATATACAGTGTGTCCACGTAAGTTGGCGGCATATGGGAAACTTTTTTATTACTAGCTTTACGAAAAAAAGTTATTCTTCATAAAAAGTTCTGCATGGTCCAAAACCTAAAATGCAACCATCAGATGTTAAATTTTTTCATCATATTACGAGGTTTGTCAAAAAATGTGATTTTTGCTCTTGAATAAAGTACCTTTCTTTTTGACAATATCGAAAATTGTTATAAAGAAAAGATGTTTAGAATTAAAAATAGCTTTCAAATATTCAACATTGTTTATTTACATTATTATTATTTGTATCCTAGATTAATTATGCTTTAATGTGCAAACTTAAATTTCCAACGTAATCGCAGAAAATGTAGAAAAAAATATTTTTTAATGTAAATAAACAATGTTGAATATTTGAAAGCTACTTTTAATTATAAACATCTTTTCTTTATAACAATTTTCGATATTGTCAAAAAGAAAGGTACTTTACTTTGGAGCAAAAATCACATTTTTTGACAAACCTCGTAATATGACTGAAAAAATTTAACATCTGATGGTTGCATTTTAGGTTTTGGACCATGCAGAACTTTTTATGAAGAATAACTTTTTTTCGTAAAGCTAATAATAAAAAAGTTTCCCATATGCCGCCAACTTACGTGGACACACTGTATATTCGAAAAAAAGTTAGCGAGATACACATACCTGTTTTAGCCTTTCGTTACCAGGAATTCTTTTGAAAGTCGATTTATAATTTCAATTTTAGATTTTGACCCTTTGTCTAGTTCTTTTATCGCTTTTATGTATGTATGATTGATATTAGTTTGCTCTAACACTGTCCATAATTAAGCACTATCAACGTTTAATAAATAAAAAAAATTATTGGTTCGGTTCGGTTCGGTTCGGTTGTATTTTTTCTTTTAAAATAATTCTAACACTCAAATATTACTTTTAATACATAATATAATGCATAATTCCATAAAATTTCGATACGCTGATATAATTTTGTAAGTTTTAAGGAAGTTATAACAAGAAATCGAAAAAAAAAGTTATGAAAAATATACATTTCTTTATTTTTTATGCTAAATGTAATAACGTTTTCCTTATTTTGACTTTTTCTACCATACCCAAGTTTAGTGCATGAATTAAACTACAAGAAAGCTTTGTGTAGGTGCATACTTTTTAAAAGTTTGCCTGGTTAAATTTTAAAATAAATACCAATTTCTAAAAAAATTAAAAGCCAGTAAAATTTTGTAACAAAAATAGAGTGACCTGAATTTGAACTTCCTATTATTAATTTTTAATTAATTGGCCCGAAACTAGTTAACTGGAAAAACCTATTGTCATTAACAGTCTTTTCTCTAGTGAAGTCAATTCGATTTTATCGATGCGTTAGTTTTCCCGAAACAGCTATTGATATTGTTATTTGACCTCAAACGATTTATAATTAAAAAGTGTTTTATACAAAAACTGGTGTGATTTAAATTATTAAAAATGATATAAAAAATATATTAAAATTTATTAAAATGCAAAAATAATCAAAATTTGATAAAAGTTACCTTTGTCAGCCCTAAAAAAATCATGTTGCTGTTTAAAGATATAGTTAAGTTCTATTTGTTAGCTCCTAGACTACGGCGAGTCAGCTAATATAGCTACAACCAAGCTAAGCTAACGCGTTTCCGACGTATATCAATACTTCCACAACTTTCTGAAAAATTCAAAATAAAAGAAATTAAATAGAAAATAAAAAATGTTACAAAACTCAACTTTATCAGCTGTAGAAAACAAATGTGTTAACACATTTTCGGCCCATGTCAATACTCCCAAAACTTTCTAAAAAATTAAAAATAAAATTAAATTAAAAAAAAGAAACCTGTAACAAAACTAAATATCTATCAGCCCTTAAAAATATAGTGTGTTTCTAAAGATATAGTTAGTTTTGTCTGTTAGCTTCTAGACCACCAAAGAGTCAGCTAAAATAGCTGCACCCTAGCTAGCCAATGCTCTCAAAACTTTCTAAAAAATCTACAATAATAGAAATTAAGTTAAAAAAGAAACCCGTAGCAAATCTTAAGCCTATCAGCTCTAAAAAACTAATGTGTTTTTTAAAAGAAATATAGTTAGTTTCGTTTGTTACCTCCAAGACTATCGGCAAGTCAGTTAAGTTTTCGGCGCATATCAATACTCCCAAAAACCTCTAAAAAATCCAAAATAATAAAAATTAAACAGAAAAAGAAAGTGTTAAACACAGCTTCAGTCTATCAGCTCTAAAAAAGTGATGTGTTTTTTTAAAGTTAGCTCCTAGACTATCGGCAAGTCAGCTAACATAGCTACATCGAAGCTAAGTTTTCGGCGCATGTCAATACTCACTATATCAACGATTCGTGTTCATCCCGCAGTTTGAACTTTTTTGCTCGATATATGGGTGAAACTCAAGACATTGACCTTTCGCGTTTTTGAGCGATTTTCCTGATTCCTGGGTAAATGCAGTATAATAGGATGTAATAGTATAGTGAGTCCTGCCAAGTTGCAGGGATAGCACGTGCAGCAATATCGATTTTCTTCAGGATGTCGGCTTCGAGCACTCCCAGGTATGTTTATTTATTTACTTATATTATGGTGGTTTTATACAGATTAAAAACATATAAAAATAAAAATATTTTGATAAATAAAAATAAATTTTTAACATTTTCATTGTAAAAAAAAGCTGTAAAAGTATTTTTGGATTAAATCATATGCTTTTTAAGATTTGATTGCTGAAAATTGGTTAAAAAAACAAACAAAATCTACAACATAACAACAACAAAGGACATGTGACGCGATGTCGCATATGCGCATATCCGTTTTCAGATAAAATTATAAAAAATATAAAAGCTGGTAAACTTTTTATTTATATTAGGTTCTGTATAAATACGTATACATTTTTCCATAAAAACAACTTTTATTTTATTTTTATTTTTCTTTTACATGGGCGCACCCAGGGGGGGGGGCCGGGGCCCGGCCCCCCCAAGCCTTAGATTTTTTTACATATTTTTTTCATATTTAATGATAAAACACAAACAATAGCTTAAAATTTGACATCATGAGGCTTCGGGCCCCCCCCAAGCAGCGGCGTAGTTCGTCGCGTCCCCGCTAAAGACATGGTCGCACGTGTTTTGAGAGGCGCCCTTTTTAGCTGTCGGCCCCCAAGAGGCCTCGAGCCCCCCCAAGACACATTCCTGGGTACGCCACTGTTATTTTAATATTTATTTTTGTTTATCTGTATAAACCCAGCATAAGAATTCAGATATTTTTGTAATTAATAAATTTTTTTTAAACTTTTTTGGAAAAAGTTACATATCTACTCTTAAAAACATCCACAAAAAAGCAAAACAAAAACTAGCCTAAAATCATAATTATTTTACGTTTTTTACCATATATTTTTTGTTTCCCCTTTTTTATTTTGGAGAAAATTGGTGACTTAAAACAGTGGCACATCCAGGAATATGTCTGGTGAAAGGGGGGGCGAGATCAGGGATGGCGAGCCACGAAGCCCCCCCCCCCCCCCTGGGTACGCCAATGCTTAAAAACTAGCTATTTTGCTTTAATAAATATTTTTGACAACATATTTTACAGTGGCGCACCCAGGAATATGTCTTGGAGGGGGGGGGGGCGAGGGCTCTTGGGGGCCCCGAACCCTTATGATGTCGAATTTCAAGATATTTTTTGTGTTTTTTCATGAAATATGTGCAAAATATGTAAACAAATTTAAGGCTTGGGGAGACCCGGGCTCCAGGCCCCCCCTGGGTGCGCCCATGCATTTTATTTTAAAAAAAAGTTAAGGGTATTATTTGTGTGGTCAAAAATACTCCTGGAAACTATGGTATAAAAAAACTGAGAAAGAAAATTAATTTTAAAATAAATTAAAGAAAAAAAGCATTTGTATTTTGTAATTACTTCATGTTTCACAAAAAAATATTTCAAACTTTTTAAAATAAAAACAAAAATTATTTTTGCCAGACTGAAAACTTCTATAGGTAGGTACAACAATATTGCGACAATCAAAAAAAAATTCGACAATAAATAGTTTAGATAAGCCTCCTACTAAAAAAAATCTACATTTTATACAGGGTAGATACCACAACAAAACAACGACAAAAAAAGTGGATTTGAATTATATTTTCAACTTTATAAGTTGTACTTGATAATTTTTTATTTTTTTTAATTTTATTATTATTTATTATTTTTTAACATTAAATAGGTATAAAACAAGAAATAAACAATAAAAATATAATAAAAGTTAAACTCTAAACTCACACACGCAAGCATACATCCCCAAGCACACATTTAAAGATTGAAAATTTCGTCCAACTGCTGCATGTCGGGAATGGTTCCTATGACTGAAGCTGCATTTCCCCTTTGAATGGCAAGGCTTAACCTCTGAATCAAAAATGAGGTTGATCTAGGTTCGTGGGACTTACATTCGATTTTGGCACCAAGTTCTTTGACAAAATTTTTAGCTTTTTCCCCCCAAGGTCCAAAAGTCTCTACAGAAAAAGGAACAAAAATATAATTTTGAGATAATTCTGAATATTTGTTTATTTTAATTTGTTCCCTTATTTTTGCCGCTTCTCCCGCTTTTTTTGATGTTAAATTTATGTATGAATTAGCCATAGTATCGGAGCAAGTGGCGTCCCATACTAATGGCCTACCCCTATTCCAAGGAACTAAGGTTAGACCATCAGCTCTTTTTCCATCATTCCTGCAAATTCCTGAAGGCTCCAGGATAGCTGGAACGCCCGCGGAAACAAGTGCCCTTTTAATAATGTCATTTAGGCTGCTGTGGTGAGACCACCTACCAGCGCTCTTGCGGCAAGAAAGGCCGTGATGCCCATTTGAAAGAACAGATTCACCACAAGAGCAGGTATGGGTCTCGCATACAGGTTGACCAGTGCGAAGAGCTATGGATATTCTAAAAGTAGTATCGTCTAAATGTGTTCCCAGAGCGGAAGAAGGAAGAGTATTGAGCCATGCCCCACTTTCCTTTTCTTGAATTGCAATAAGACGAGCCTTTTTCAGTGGGTCACTAGATTCGGTAAAAATTTTATCTATAAAAAAAACTACATAATTTATCATCTAGATGCTTTTGTTTTGAAAAACTCTCTGACGAAAATTTGTATTTACATAAAGATGACCAAGATTTGGAGGCTTGAGTTAAAACATTGTCGGAGGAGTTTTGAATAATGGGTGGAAGAATCGTATTAAGAAGATTAGATACATTTTTGCATGAAGCTATAAATGCCGAGAAACATAATGAAGTTATATCGCGATTGCCTAAACCTCCATATTTTACTGGTAGTTTACAAATGGACCATGAATCTGAACTAAATTTACAATTTGTTATATTCTCGGATATATCTTTTAGAGTTAAATCATAATTATTTAAAAGATTTGGCTCTTTCCAGCAAGGGGTGCATCTAATAAGGTAAGTAACCCTTGGTATGGCGAAAGAGTTTTTAAGCAAAAAAAAGGCAGAGTGAGAACTTAAATTTTGTAAATTTGAAGAAAATCTTTTTAAGGTTAAAATGTTGTTTTGTAATTCAATTTTTAAACTATTAATTCCCATTTAATCTAAAAGTAAAAGAAAAATAAATGGATCCATAACGGATCTAATACCTTCCTCGCTAGCCTATTAGCACACTTCAAGTAAGCCATGGTATATCAGCTTTGAAAACAGTTTTTTGTGAATATCTCAGGAACCAAAGCTCTTACGCATTTTTTCGTTATAACACATATTATTGAGCAAAATGTAGTCTATTATATTCCAAAAACCGCATATTAATACGCTGCTCTATTCAAAAGTTAGTTAAAATTTTTTAATTGTCAAAAAACTGTCATAGCATTAATGGATTTTGATCAAAATCTAACCAGTTCGTTAGAGTGTCAAACCCTATTTAACCTAAAAATTTTATAAAAATCGGTTTAGCGGTTTAGGAGCTATCGTGTTACGGAGAGAAATAATATATACACACACACAGCCAAAATACATTTTCGGCGTCATCTCAAAAAAATTTTTTTCGTCGAAAATAATACCTTTGGTACGCGGGCTGAGAAAAATCAAGATTAAAAGTATTTTTTCTATAAGCGTGCGGAAAAGTCCACTTTTCTGCACGCATTTTAGTGTGGAAAGTGCCACTTTTCCGCACTAGTGCGGAAAAGTAAATTTGTTACGATTTTGAGGTGTTCTATAACATTTAGACCGTTCAAAATACATTTGTATCTTTCCTAGCACACGAAATATCCTAAAAATATTCAAATTGACTAAAATTCTGCTATATTTTCAATATTTTCGATAAAATAAAGTTTTCAGTAAAATAGGTTCAAATTATAAGTTTTAAACCTCCCCGGTATAAATATCGTCATTGTCAATGTCAAACAACAATGAACAGTAGTGGTTTTAGATTTGGCATCTTAAATCACCATAGCAACAAAGTACAAACAAACTGTTGAATTTTTCAAACAAAAAAATCAGATTTTCAATGGATTCTTCGGACGAAGATCTACCCGTCAGTTCTAGAAGCCGCTAGAATGTGAATAATAATAATTGATTTGATTAAAACGTTTTGAATATAAATAATTTTCTGATTATTTTTTGGTTTTTTCCTCACGCTTATAGAAAAAATACTGTACCTAACTCGTGCGTAAAGTGTCTTTTCCGCACTTGATTGCTGGCCAAACTCCGCTATCGCGTCGTTTGGCCATCTGCAATCGCGTGCGGAAAAGAAGCACTTTCCGCACTAGTTAGGTAAACTACTATTAATACTCTTATTTATGTACTTTGATTCTAAAAAACTACAATTATTACAAACAAATTCTTACGCTTTAAATAACGCGTTTTAATAGCTACTGTAATTTTTGAATTATGAACATTTGAACCTTTACTACCCCACCAAAAACAAGTGGCCTTTTCCTTGTACTGCAAAAAATTTATGCTAGGTTAAAATCGGTTTAATGCTTTTTGAGTAATCCGAAGACAGACAAACGCCATTACAAAATATATAGCTAAAAAATCCTATATCATATTTTAAATGTGTATCTTCTTTGGACTTTTTGGGAATTAAAACAACAAAATGTGTCGAATGTATTAAAAAAAAGTTTTGAAACACCTTGTATATAGCAATAACGCCACAAGGCAGTTCTTACCTTATCATTGTGTGATAAAAGCGTTTCTAAGGTTAAGTGTTTATGGTGATTTGGTGTGCTGTGCGTATTTTACGTTGTTTTAAAAAAAAATATATTTTCACTTCTATCCGGGATTTTTACCCAGAACCTAGTAATAAAGTGATAACCCTATATATAAATATATCTATCAATAATGGATAACGAAAAAAATAACAACTATTGGACAATTACGTTAGATTCATGCTACTATATTATTAAAGCTTTTCTAATTTATCTTTGGATATATTAACAATTTGAGATTTTTTTAGAAAAATAAACCGGCGGATATTTTTTCTTTAGAATTTACTTGAAGAAATATAAACTAAAACAGGGACACATCATCAGGTTTTGACTAAAAATCAATTTCTATGTACAAAATAAATGCTGGCAATACTTCTTAGTGAGTCTTTCTTAGAAACCAAATTAATATTTTTAATTAGTTCGCGTAAATAAAAATCATAATGGATCAAAGCAACAGAGAGTTTGTTTCAAATTTACGAAGGTCAAGTCGATTTAGCAGTATGTTAAATCTAAATACGTCAAGGTCAAGTCTATTGGCTTCAAGGTCAAGTCTGAATACCTTGCCTTCAAGTCCAAGTTATGGATCTTTGTAAGTATTTATAAGATCTGATAATCTGATCCATATTGTGTTTAGAAAGTGTTTGAGACGTTTCTGTTAGTAAGTATTTCTAACCGTTTTCAAGTGTAAACTAAACAATCTAGTCTATAAACTACTACTTATACTACTTGGTGTGCAGTAAGGTGTTACGGCCCGCCCTCTTTTTTTAATCCTAAGACGCCTGTTTTCCTTAAGGAGTGGTTTGGTATGTTTGACTGAAAACTTCTTGATTCTGCATTATCAACGCAGCTTCAATAAACTTTCGTCTTCTCCATTGCGACTCCTTATGCAAAACTTTAGCTTCTGACCACTGAATCCTGTGATCATTTGACCATGCAGGATCCGCTAAACCGGATCTACAAGTTTCAAACAAGGAGTAATCATTTAGTGATGCCAATCCGATATGAAATTCCCCCTAACAATTTTTACAATTTTACCGAAGCAGAAAATTCACGCATGTGGTTATTAACATTTAAAACTATGGTTAATATAATAATTAAATTTGATCTAAAGACGCATTTTTTGCATAATTTATAGAAAAATAATTGCTTGTTCGTGATAGAACAAATGTAGAAAATTTTATATATTGTTTATTTACCGCATATTTTTGTAATCGTGATCACTGAGATGGCTTGGAGCAAATTTAAGGAATTTTATAAATAATAATTGTTTGTTAAAAAAAAATTAATTCAATTTAAAAATAATAATATAACATATTCAGGCGCGGATTTATCTATGGGAGAGGAAAAAGGGGAAATTTTCCACCAAATATCAAAATTTATTTAGTTTTGACACACAGAATAAACCTTTTGGTCACTATGTTCAAAATAGCTTCATGCAGTGTTGCCAGATTTGAAGGTTTTCCCTCAATTTGAAGGATGCTAAAGGATGTCATAAAAGCTTTTTCGAGGGTCGTCAACAAGTTAAAGATGATGAACGAGAAGGGCGCTCCAACACATCCAAAACAGCGATGCTCATTGTTTTTCTTTTCGATATTAGGGGTGTTATTCTTATTGAATGGGCGCGTGAGGGTCAAACAGTTAACCAACATTTATATTTGGAAGTATTGATGTAGCTACGGGAACGTTTAAAGAAAAAACTTCCAGATTTGTGGAAGAAGAACGCGTGGCTGCTCTACCAGGATAATGCACCGGTCCACAATGCCCTATCCATTAAGCAGTTTTTAGCTAATAAGCCCCATATTCACCAGACTTGGCTTCTTGCGACTTCTACCTGTTTCCGAGCAAGACTTCTTAACTGCCTCTCTTCTGATGATTTCCAACATTGAAAAAAAACGCAAGCAACTCTGCGTCGATAGAGAAGGTTTGTATATTGATGGGCTCTGGAACGAAATAGCGATGTACAAAATAGCGAGTATTAAAATAGCGGTATCGAAATAGCGACAATCAAAATAGCGATGTAATGAAAGGGCGACTATCAAAATAGCGATGTAACAAAATAGCGATTGTAACAAAATAGCGATGTAACAAAATAGCGATGTATCAAAATAGCGATGTAACAAAATAGCGACTATCAAAATAGCGATGTAGCAAAATAACGACTATCAAAATAGCGATATTTCGGTTCCGTTCTGGCATATAGTTCGACTAAATGGTTTCATTCTTAGAAATTTTTTCAAAAAAAAATCTTTCCTGACTTCTTTCCCGGGATCCTAGAGGGTGTGAATCCGAACCGAAACGAACCGAACCAGCATATTTAAAAAAAAAAAACTCTCCAGACTTCTTTTCCGGAATCCTAGAGAGTGTGAATCCGAACCGAACCGAATTCGGTTCAGATCGGTTCGGTTCGGTTCGAATTCAAACCCTCTAGGATTCCGGAAAAGAATCAGGGAAGTTTTTTTTTTGAAAAAATAAGCTGGTATAGGCAAAATACCAAAGGATATAATAGCGCATTTCAGTCCGTTTCGGTTTGGATTGGTTTGATTCGATTCGGTTTGGTTTGATTCGGTATTTTGGTACATCGCTATTTTGATACATCGCTATTTTGATACATCGCTATTTTGATTGTCGCTATTTTGATTGTCGCTATTTTGATATATCGCCATTTTGATTGTCGCTATTTTGATACATCGCTATTTTGATATGTCGCTGTTTTGTTACAAACGCTATTTTGATACATCGCTATTTTGTTAGTCGCTCTTTCATTACATCGCTATTTTGATAGTCGCTATTTCATTACTCGCTATTTCGTACGTCGCTATTTTGTACATCGCTATTTCGTTCCAGAGCCATATTGATGGGATCATCATTAAGCGTATTAGTATTTAAATACAGTAGATTTTTTAGACCAGTCTTATAATTTTATTGGCACACCTTGTATAATTGACATACAGGAACTTTATTCTCTCACCTTAATAATGAACAATAATGTTGTTGCAATGATGAACAAGCAATTTGTTCAATTGAGTTTCGCTTTGATGCGGAAAAAAGTAAAAGAAATAAAAGGCAATATTGATTCCAAAGCACCTGCAACTGATGCAATCTTGATAATTAGCTTTGCCTATGAGAAAATTAAATCAATCAAGTCTCTTACTCAACCAGGAAAGTAATTAGATTATTGCTCTTGTTATAACAATAATATTGGGAAAATTATTTAACAAAAAACGATAATAGTGTATGTAGTCCAGTTATTATAAAATTTTAGCTTGCAAATGGTGGTGTAGTCGCAATTTTGTCATAATGTTGATTTTTGGACCTTAAGGGGGTCGGCTGCCCCCGCCATTTTGGATTTAGTGTGCACAAAAAGGTTTTTTTTTTAATTACTTAGTTACTGTATGTTTTAGAAAAAAAGTTGTAAACAAGAGTTGAAGACAATAAAATTTCCTAAACAAAAGCTTTTACACATTCTTTTGTCAGATGAATAGTTTTTCAGTTATGACGCTAAACATTTTGTCGTCATTTTGGATTTGGACCAATTTTTTTTTAGTGGCCTTTAACTTCGACACTGGTTATTTTTAAAAAAATCTATAATAACGTAAAATAAAGACCAACTAATAGCCTATAAAATGAGATATCATTGAGTTCTGTGGGTAGTACCCTTGCTGAGATACGAAGACGGAAGTGTTTGTAGTACACCCGTTTCCTATTTATTTCCATATGCAAAATAAATCGAAATAATTCAGTTTTATGTCATTTTGAAAGGTAAGCATTTTACAGAAAGTGTGTAATCAACTTTATTGTAGAAAATTAAATTATCATTTAAACGATGTATCACCTAAGTCCACGATTAGCACTTAATTGGCATCCATAAATTGGGGTTATGTTTTAGGATCACGAAAAAAAATCTTGTTTTTTAGGTTTTATTGAGTTTTCGAAAAAACTAAGCATTTTAGGGAAAAATGTTAAAATACCATTTTTAGAGAAAATAAAATGCTTCTTTAAACGGCGTATCACACAGTTGTGTTAAAGCTATTATTAACACTCCAGGGGCGTCCATATATTAGTTATGTTTTTCCAATAATTTTTTTATTAAATTTGTTATTTAATTTTCATAAAAACTAAGCTTTCTGAAAAAAAATGAACTCTACTTTGTTAAAAATAAAATTATCTTAGAACGATATGTATGTAGTGGATTTCTGTTAACGGGCAACACTCAAAGAATATGAACAATGTGAACAACATATGTCAAAATTGCGACTACTCCACCTTTTGCAAAGTGGGGTCTTTTTTTTACTCTAGTGACTGTCCTAATATTAATAGCAAGCAAGCAAAGGCGTGCAAGCGGGAGAGGGGCGATAGGTAGGTTAATTGATTCTGTCTGCCATCTTGGATTTTAAGAGGACAGACAAAAATAAATGCAGTTTGCCTTATTAAAATCGGTGGTATAGTTCTAAAGTTTGAAAGAAAAATATTTTTTCGGTTTTTTTTTGGCCCAGGTATATACATTATTCGACAGAAATTAGAACTCTTAGAAATCATTAAGAACAAAACGAAAAATCAATGATATTAATTTTTAGATTTAAGTTTAAATTTTTAATTGTGTATGGTTCTTGACATTTTGCTTACTTTGATACTAACTTAAACCAGAGACAGAGGAAGGTTCATGAGTCGTGCCTAAACCTAAACTAAACATACCAATTGTAGTAAAAAACAGCTAGTAAATGGTTATTTAATTTTTGTGGTAATGGTAAATAAATTAAAAACAAAAGACGACTATCAAGCAATCATTAGATAATTGCTTACTTAATAACTTTTCTTTTTATTTTGATGAACAAAATTACACCTTTTTATTAAACGCTAAACCGATGAACTTCCAAGTCATGTTTAAACATTGAGAAGTGATAATAAAACATGGTAAATCCAATATTTTTATAAATATTTAAGACATAAGACAAGACAACAATATATTTTACTATTTATATCTCAAATTTTTTATTCCCTGAGAAAAAAAAAGTTTTAAATTTGAAGGAAGTTCACGAGGTATAAAGTCTTAACAAAAAGTTTCACGGGCAAGACCTCAGAGGTAAAGGTAGCACGGGGACGCGTTTCTGCCGTTGAATGAAGCCTAATGAGGCAGAAACGCGTCCCCGTAGCTACCTTTACCTCTGAGGTCTTGCCCGTGAAACTTTTTGTTAAAAAAAAAGTTTATTATTTTTGGATTAAAATCAGCCAATCAGATAGGCTTAAATGGCACATTGATAGACAAAAAAAACAGTGTTTTACTAGTAAAACTAATAATTAAAACTAATTTTCAGTATTTTAGTTAGTACAGTCCCGTAGTCTATAAATAATTATGATTTTATTAATAACAAACAGAAATACCTATTATTTACAAATAATGTTTAAGATTTATTTATCGGGGTATTTTATCTATTTTTATCTAAACTACGATTTACAATGTTTTGTTTTCTTAGCTCTTCTAATTATAAACCAAATTCTTCTTTGCATTTATAAAACAAATTAAGGCAATTAGAAATTTTACGCTTTCGCTAAATCTAATTATTAATTTCAATTTTTACTCATATATAATCATTTTGCTATAAAAAAAAATCAGTAAACCAAAAGGTAGTTTTAATATGCCACATATCATCAAAGGCTTTTTTATAATCTCCAAAAATAAAATACTAATAAAGATTTCCTTTTCATTAATATTCTGTTTACATCTTTCAAACACCTAGATATACATGAAAAAAAATAACATGTTATTTAAAAGTTTTTATCTTAAAACAGATATTTTTTTATTGTAATTTTGGGACACAATTTTTAATTTTAAGATAACCTTACGAGAAACAAATGATAGTTTTTATGATTGACATGTATTTTTACCCAAGGATATCTTAAAAGATAATCTTTAACAAAGTTAGGATTACCCATTGTTTTACTATTAGTAGTATTTTTAATACATTGATGAACTTAAATCAGCGTCGTAACTAGGATGATTGGCGCCCGGCAAGGACAAATGGAAGTCAGTTTTAGGCCCGGTGCAATATTAGAGTTTGGCGCCCCCCCTCCCCGCTATAAAAATTAACTCAAAAGGTCCCACTCTCTAGTTACGGCACTGCTATGGCCCCCCCATACTGCAACTCGGAGCTTTTGCTGATATAACTGTATAGTTTTTAAATTATAAAATTTAAAAAATTGGCCATTTTGGTCTTACTAAGTAAGACCCTACCCTAAAATTCGCTAAATGACGTTTTCCGAATCTTAGCTCAGGGTGTGGTTTTTTCGCATCTCTATGGCCCCATCATTTTCAAAGTTTGGCCATTTTGGCCTTATGGGATTCCCTACCCTAAAATTCGCTAAATGACGTTTTTTCCGAATCTCTGTACTCATACTGCAACTCGATGCTTTGGTTGATAAACTATATATCTAAAGTTTTGAAATATAAATTTTCAAAGCCTGAGCATTTTGTTTGTATGGGGTTCCACACCCTAAAATTCGCTAAATGACGTTTTTCCGGTAGTGTGGTTTTTTGTATCTCTTTGGCCCCACCATACTGCAACTCGGTGCTTTTGCTGATAAACTGTATAGTTTTTAAAATATGAATTTTCAGAGTTGGCCATTGTGGTCTTATGGGATTTGCATCTCTTTGACCCCACCATACTCCAACTCGGGGCTTTTATTTATAAACTGTATAGTTTTTAAAATACGAATTTTCAAAGTTTGGCCATTTTGGTCTTATGGGATTCCCTACCCTAAAATTCGTTAAATGACGTTTTTCCGAATCTTAACTCAGGGTGTGGTTTTTTTCGCATCTCTTTGGCCCCACCATACTGCAACTCGGTGCTTTTGCCGCTAAACTGTATAGTTTTTAAAATATGAGTTTTCAAAGTTTGGCCATTTTGGACTTATGGGATTCCCTACCCTAAAATTCGCTAAATGACGTTTTTCAGAATCTTAACTCAGGGTGTTATTTTTTTGCATCTCTATGGCCCCTTCATTTTCAAAGTTTGGCCATTTTGGTCTTATGGGATTCCCTACCCTAAAATTCGTTAAATGACGTTTTTCCGAATCTTAACTCAGGGTGTGGTTTTTTTCGCATCTCTTTGGCCCCACCATACTGCAACTCGGTGCTTTTGCCGCTAAACTGTATAGTTTTTAAAATATGAGTTTTCAAAGTTTGGCCATTTTGGTCTTATGGGATTCCCTACCCTAAAATTCGTTAAATGACGTTTTTCAGTATTTTAGTAGGGTAACTCAGGGTGTGGTTTTTTCGCATCTGTTTGGGCCCACCATACTGCAACTCGGTGCTTTTGCCGCTAAACTGTATAGTTTTTAAAATATGAATTTTCAAAGTTTGCCCATTTTGGTCTTATGGGATTCCCTACCCTAAAATTCGCTAAATGACGTTTTTCAGAATCTTAACTCAGGGTGTGGTTTTTTCGCATCTGTTTGGGCCCACCATACTGCAACTCGGTGCTTTTGCTGATAAACTGTATAGTTTTTAAAATATGAATTTTCAAAGTTTGGCCATTTTGGTCTTATGGGATTCCCTACCCTAAAATTCGCTAAATGACGTTTTTCAGAATCTTAACTCAGGGTGTGGTTTTTTCGCATCTGTTTGGGCCCACCATACTGCAACTCGGTGCTTTTGCTGATAAACTGTATAGTTTTTAAAATATGAATTTTCAAAGTTTGGTCATTTTGGTCTTATGGGATTACCTACCCTAAAATTCGCTAAATGACGTTTTTCAGAATCTTAACTGTGGTTTTTTCGCATCTGTTTGGGCCCACTATACTGCAACTCGGTGCTTTTGCTGATAAACTGTATAGTTTTTAAAATATGAATTTTCAAAGTTTGGCCATTTTGGTCTTGTGGGTTTACCTACCCTAAAATTCGCTAAATGACGTTTTTCAGAATCCTAAGTCAGGTTGTGCTTTTTTCGCATCTGTTTGGGCCCACCATACTGCAACTCGGTGCTTTTGCTGATAAACTGTATAGTTTTTAAAATATGAATTTTCAAAGTTTGGCCATTTTGGTCTTATCGGATTACCTACCCTAAAATTCGCTAAATGACGTTTTTCAGAATCTTAACTCAGGGTGTGCTTTTTTCGCATCTGTTTGGGCCCACCATACTGCAACTCGGTGGTTTTGCTGATAAACTGTATAGTTTTTAAAATATGAATTTTCAAAGTTTGGCCATTTTGGTCTTATGGGATTACCTACCCTAAAATTCGCTAAATGACGTTTTTCAGAATCCTAAGTCAGGTTGTGCTTTTTTCGCATCTGTTTGGGCCCACCATACTGCAACTCGGTGGTTTTGCTGATAAACTGTATAGTTTTTAAAATATGAATTTTCAAAGTTTGGCCATTTTGGTCTTATGGGATTACCTACCCTAAAATTCGCTAAATGACGTTTTTCAGAATCCTAAGTCAGGTTGTGCTTTTTTCGCATCTGTTTGGGCCCACCATACTGCAACTCGGTGCTTTTGCTGATAAACTGTATAGTTTTTAAAATATGAATTTTCAAAGTTTGGCCATTTTGGTCTTATCGGATTACCTACCCTAAAATTCGCTAAATGACGTTTTTCAGAATCTTAACTCAGGGTGTGCTTTTTTCGCATCTGTTTGGGCCCACCATACTGCAACTCGGTGGTTTTGCTGATAAACTGTATAGTTTTTAAAATATGAATTTTCAAAGTTTGGCCATTTTGGTCTTATGGGATTACCTACCCTAAAATTCGCTAAATGACGTTTTTCAGAATCCTAAGTCAGGTTGTGCTTTTTTCGCATCTGTTTGGGCCCACCATACTGCAACTCGGTGGTTTTGCTGATAAACTGTATAGTTTTTAAAATATGAATTTTCAAAGTTTGGCCATTTTGGTCTTATGGGATTCCCTACCCTAAAATTCGTTAAATGACGTTTTTCCGAATCTTAACTCAGGGTGTGGTTTTTTTTCGCATCTCTTTGGCCCCACCATACTGCAACTCGGTGCTTTTGCCGCTAAACTGTATAGTTTTTAAAATATGAGTTTTCAAAGTTTGGCCATTTTGGACTTATGGGATTCCCTACCCTAAAATTCGCTAAATGACGTTTTTCAGAATCTTAACTCAGGGTGTTATTTTTTTGCATCTCTATGGCCCCTTCATTTTCAAAGTTTGGCCATTTTGGTCTTATGGGATTCCCTACCCTAAAATTCGTTAAATGACGTTTTTCCGAATCTTAACTCAGGGTGTGGTTTTTTTCGCATCTCTTTGGCCCCACCATACTGCAACTCGGTGCTTTTGCCGCTAAACTGTATAGTTTTTAAAATATGAGTTTTCAAAGTTTGGCCATTTTGGTCTTATGGGATTCCCTACCCTAAAATTCGTTAAATGACGTTTTTCAGTATTTTAGTAGGGTAACTCAGGGTGTGGTTTTTTCGCATCTGTTTGGGCCCACCATACTGCAACTCGGTGCTTTTGCCGCTAAACTGTATAGTTTTTAAAATATGAATTTTCAAAGTTTGCCCATTTTGGTCTTATGGGATTCCCTACCCTAAAATTCGCTAAATGACGTTTTTCAGAATCTTAACTCAGGGTGTGGTTTTTTCGCATCTGTTTGGGCCCACCATACTGCAACTCGGTGCTTTTGCTGATAAACTGTATAGTTTTTAAAATATGAATTTTCAAAGTTTGGCCATTTTGGTCTTATGGGATTCCCTACCCTAAAATTCGCTAAATGACGTTTTTCAGAATCTTAACTCAGGGTGTGGTTTTTTCGCATCTGTTTGGGCCCACCATACTGCAACTCGGTGCTTTTGCTGATAAACTGTATAGTTTTTAAAATATGAATTTTCAAAGTTTGGTCATTTTGGTCTTATGGGATTACCTACCCTAAAATTCGCTAAATGACGTTTTTCAGAATCTTAACTCAGGGTGTGGTTTTTTCGCATCTGTTTGGGCCCACTATACTGCAACTCGGTGCTTTTGCTGATAAACTGTATAGTTTTTAAAATATGAATTTTCAAAGTTTGGCCATTTTGGTCTTATCGGATTACCTACCCTAAAATTCGCTAAATGACGTTTTTCAGAATCTTAACTCAGGGTGTGCTTTTTTCGCATCTGTTTGGGCCCACCATACTGCAACTCGGTGGTTTTGCTGATAAACTGTATAGTTTTTAAAATATGAATTTTCAAAGTTTGGCCATTTTGGTCTTATGGGATTACCTACCCTAAAATTCGCTAAATGACGTTTTTCAGAATCCTAAGTCAGGTTGTGCTTTTTTCGCATCTGTTTGGGCCCACCATACTGCAACTCGGTGGTTTTGCTGATAAACTGTATAGTTTTTAAAATATGAATTTTCAAAGTTTGGCCATTTTGGTCTTATGGGATTCCCTACCCTAAAATTCGCTAAATGACGTTTTTCAGAATCTTAACTCAGGGTGTGGTTTTTTCGCATCTGTTTGGGCCCACCATACTGCAACTCGGTGGTTTTGCTGATAAACTGTATAGTTTTTAAAATATGAATTTTCAAAGTTTGGCCATTTTGGTCTTATGGGATTCCCTACCCTAAAAATCGCTAAATGACGTTTTTCAGAATCTTAACTCAGGGTGTTGTTTTTCGCTTCTCTATGGCTCCACCATACTGCAACTCGCTGGTTTTGCTGATAAACTATGTAGCTTTTAAAATATGAATTTTCAAAGTCTGGCCATTTTGGTCTTATGGGATTCCCTACCCTAAAATTCGCTAAATGACGTTTTTCAGAATCTTAACACAGGGTGTTGTGTTTTCGGATCTCT
Organism: Aspidapion aeneum; assembly: GCA_963576565.1. Classification (NCBI taxonomy): domain Eukaryota; kingdom Metazoa; phylum Arthropoda; class Insecta; order Coleoptera; family Brentidae; genus Aspidapion; species Aspidapion aeneum. Next base: position 3,104,159 of record OY755043.1, on the reverse strand, counting down.
ATGGCCACACCATACTGCAACGCGGTGCTTTTGTTGATAAAGTATATAGTATTTGAAATATAAATTTTTAAAATTTGGCCATTTTGGTCTTATGGGATTCCCTACCCTAAAATTCGCTAAATGGCGTTTTTCCGAACCTTAACTCAGGACGTGATTTTTTTCGCATCTTTATGGCCTTACCACACTGCAACTCGGTGCTTTTGATGATAAACTATGTAGTTTTAAAAATATGAATTTTTAAAGTTTGACCATTTTGGTCTTATAGCTTTGACAACTGGTTTGAGCGAGTCGACAGTACTTAGAAGAACAATAAAATCTTTAAAAGTTATCTACTGTTTTGTTCCAGCTGTATATGCAAAAAAAACAACTCTCGTATAGTAAAATAAACGTTAGTTAGTAGTAGTAGTGATAGTAGTGGGGGGGTTGACCCGCAGGTCTGACAAGTAGGCCAGAGTAGGCCCTTTTTGCCATGCCCCAAGTCTGTCCCTTAACCCACTCAGGCACTTCCCTTTGATGGTCGGGTAACTCATTGGGCCTTCCTGTTCTCTTTACAAAGTCCAGTAAGTCTGCCCATTTGAGCTTGTGCAGTTCTTCCTCGCTCAGAGTTGGCGCTCCGAGTGCCTGTTGTCTCATCCTTGCGTAGGCCTCGCATTCTGCCACGAGGTGTCTTGATATCTCTTCTTCCTGTCCACAGGCTGGGCAGGTAGGGTCATTCTCGACTCCTATACGTGTCATGTGCCTCCTCAACCGGTTATGTCCGGTTATAGTACCTATCAGCAGTCCGAGGTCTTCTCGTGTCCGTCCCAGCATCCATCTAATTCTGGTCGCTTTTAGACGGTCTACGAATTCTCTGGTCTGTCTGCAACCCGTTCCGGTTTCCCAGGAGTTTAATAGCGCGTCCTGGGCCCATTTGTTGAGTCCGCTTTGCACTTGTCTTTTTGTCCCGCCCAAAAGTGGCTCCGGTCCTACATAGGCGGTTCCTGCCCCGAGTCGTGCGAGTTCGTCCGCCTTCTCGTTGCCTGGTACCCCCGTATGTCCCGGAACCCAAACCAGCGTCACCCGTTTGCCATCGCTTAGGGTCTCCAGCGCCTCTGCGCATTCTTCCACCAAGCCGTCAGCAATCTTGGGTGCGTTTAGCGCCTTCAGGGTGGCTTGACTGTCAGAGCATATAGAGTAGCTCTTCTGAACTTCTAGTTTTTCCACGTTAGTTAAGGCAGCGGCCTTGACATAGAGCAATAAACTTGCAGTTGCATGCAAGATTAGTGTCCCTGAATGAAACATATTTGTTTGTATATACAACAAATATCATGTCAGGGACCCTAATATTGTATGCAACTGCAAGTTTATTGCTCCATGTCAAGCGGCCTTTAGGTATTTCATTTAAAAAATTCTAAAACACAGTATTTTAATGTTTGCAAACGAAAAAATACCCAATTGAATTCGGTTCCACTTGGCCACCAACATGGAACGAAGAAATGGTATGGTTGATGGTATTGCAATAATGTAAAATTCACACTTGTTGAGCAGTTTTAAAGAAAAATTCGTCGGGCTTACAACAACAACAAACGAAACAGTGCTAATTATTTGTTGTTTCAAAAAATATTTGTTTATAAATATCAAAAGGTTCTATGATTTAAAAAGTGTTTTTAAAACTTTTTAATTTTTAAAAACAATTTGTGTTCAGTTTATTGATTGTAATCTGTTGGTCATGGGCACCCCTGGTGTTAAAAGAAGAAATGTTGGGGCCTTGGGCCCCAGTGCAAAGGCTACTAATCAATCAGCTATTGATATGAAATTTTGGTTAAACCTCAATTTGTATGGCAACTACCAATTGCTAGTGTTAGTATAGTATCAATAGATGGCATGCCCTAAAACACGTTAGTCGTATTACTCGCATTATTTTTGTGCGTGGAGCATGGCTGTTTTAATTTACGCCCTTTACAATACATTTCAATTATTCCAGCAGAATTTTTTGATACATTTTTAGTCATTTTATGGCGGAATTATATAGAATTAGAAACCCCAAACGTAGTAGTTATGTTTTTCAATGACTTGTGGGTAAACATTTGGGTGCAGCACCCCGAATTTTTTTTTACTAACTCAAAATTCTGCCACTACCATGTTTTAATGACTCGAGCCGCCGCTTTCATAAATAGAGTAAATTAAATTAAATCGTTTTTCCAAATCATAGTATTCTTAACAATAGAAAAAGTACTCCATACCTCTTAGTAGAGCTGAATAGATTTGAAGAAATGAAACAGCCACTGTCTTCCTCTAAAATGTTTAATTTTAAGACTTAAAATTAAAGATTGTGGAGAAAGACAGTGGTTTAATTTCTTCAAATTAATATTTTTTAAAAAGCATTTACCTAAAATAAAATGGATTTGGAGAGCTTATCGAAGATGGTTTGACGGATTGAATTGGGTTCTCTGGAAATAAGTGAAATAACTTGACCTCGATACCAACTATAGCTTTGGCCTCTTCTTATTTAAAATTTGCAAGTTTTAGATTACGAGAAAAAGTTAGAATTCCTAAAAATATTACAAATAATATAAGGAAATTTTAAATAAATGTACTCTTTTACCTCTAAACCTTTGTAAGAGAGAGTTGCAAAAGTTGCATTTTATTGAAACTTTGCGTAATCTGAGTAGAGTATTATAGGAGTAAGAGAGATTGTTTTTTTTTTTTACCATTAAAAGAAAAATTTGTCGGGCTTACAACAGCAACAAAAGAAACAGTGCTAATTATTTGTTGTTTCAAAAAATATAAGGTTCTATGATTTATAAAGTGTTTTTTTTAATTTTTTAATTTTTAAAAACAATTTGTGTTCAGTTTATTGATTGTAATCTGTTGGTCATGGGCACCCCTGGTGTTAAAAGCAGAACTGTTGGGGCCTTGGGCCCCAGTGGAAAGGCTACTAATCAATCAGCTATTGATATGAAATTTTGGTTAAACCTCAATTTGTATGGAAACTACCAATTGCTAGTGTTAGTATAGTATCAATAGATGGCATGCCCTAAAACACGTTATTTTAATTTTTAAATCTTCTTTATTGGTTTTTATTTTATGCATTTCTTTTTAATTTATATATTATATGAAATTCGATGGCCCTGTGCAAGGCAGTGGATCACACTCCGTCACGATGCGCCGCCGACGCGATGAACGGGCCGCTGAAACCCAAAGCAGCGTAGAACACGCTTCCACTTTTCTCTTGGCTCCTTCGTATAGAAATATATTTTATCTGCAGCCTATATGAGCAACAGTGATAGCGCCAATGTTGGGCATTTTAGCATTGTTTAAATACGAAAAATCAAAGAAATTTTGTGCCTGGCACAGACCATCAGTTAGTCGTATTACTCGCATTATTTTTGTGCGTGGAGCATGGCTGTTTTAATTTACGCCCTTTACAATACATTTCAATTATTCCAGCAGAATTTTTTGATACATTTTTAGTCATTTTATGGCGGAATTATATAGAATTAGAAACCCCAAACGTAGTAGTTATGTTTTTCAATGACTTGTGGGTAAACATTTGGGTGCAACACCCCGAATTTTTTTCTACTAACTCAAAATTCTGCCACTACCATGTTTTAATGACTCGAGCCGCCGCTTTCATAAATAGAGTAAATTAAATTAAATCGTTTTTCCAAATCATAGTATTCTTAACAATAGAAAAAGTACTCCATACCTCTTAGTAGAGCTGAACAGATTTGAAGAAATGAAACAGCCACTGTCTTCCTCTAAAATGTTTAATTTTAAGACTTAAAGATTAAAGATTGTGGAGAAAGACAGTGGTTTAGTTTCTTCAAATTCTTAATAATATTTTTAAAAAGCATTTGCCTAAAAAAGATGGGATGACGAATTGAATTTGGTTCTCTGGAAAGATGTGAACTAACCTGACATGGATACCAACTATTTACCTTTGGCCTTTTCTTATTTAGATTTTGATAACAGATAAGAAAGAAGAACTGATAAAAATGCTGGAAGAATTAAATACAGCAGCTAAAAATATAGGCTAAAGTATGAACTAAAGAGAAAATAGTACAAATAGAGGAATATGCAGTATGTCCCCCGAAGTTGGAATCATATGGAAAACTTTTTATTATTAATTTTAAGAAAAAAAGTTATTCTTCATAAAAAGTTCTGCATTATCTAAAACCTAAATTACAGTCATCAAATATCAAATTTTTTCAGTGATATACAAGGTTTGTCAAAAAATATGAGTTTCGCTCGAGAGTAAAGTACCTTTAAATTGGACAATATCGAAAAATGTTACTAAAAAAAGTTGATCAGAATTCAAAATTACGTTTAAATATGTAAGTACATCCATTTAATTTAAAACTTCAGATTATTTTATTTTTTACCAATATCTCTATTTTGAATGAACATGTAATTACGAAACACATGATAACCTTTTAGTTTTTCGATGTTTTCTAATAGTTTTGCAATTAAAACGCGTAATAAGTGCATATTCATTTATTTTGCAAATTTAAAGGTACTTTACTCTTGGGTAAAACTCATATTTTTTGACAAACCTCGTATATCACTGAAAAAATTTGATAGTTGATGACTGTATTTTAGGTTTTAGCTAATGCAGAACTTTTTATGAAAAATTTTTTTTTCCTAAAATTAATAATAAAAATGTATTCAACTTAGGGGGACATACTAATATACCTGGGACAAATTATTAAACTAAAAAAAGAAAACCAAACGGCTGAAATCAAAATACGAGTACGATTGACCTGAGCAGCATTCGGTAAATTAAGCTACATATTAAAAAATAAAAAATATCCTTAGTACATTAAAACGAAAGTTTACTAATGTATCCTTCCTGTACTTAACTATGGATCCCAGACCTGGACACTTACCAAATCAAACATGGATAAGGTAACAAAAGCCCAAAGATCAATGGAAACAAAAATGTTATGTAAAGCTAACAAATAGAAAAAGGAATGAATGGATAAGAAATAAAATAAAAGTAAGGGATGTCAGAGGACAAGTAGCAAAATTAAAATGGAAATTTGCAATGAAACAAATGTATTCTAAACTGCAGACCCCCCCCCCCCCCATAGATAGATAGATAGATAGATATACCTATAGCTACTTACCTGCTTGTTAAAAAAATTAAATTAATGGATCCATTTAGCTTAACTCATTTTGGTTTTGCTCCAAATAATAAAAACGTTCGTGCCACAATGCTTTCAGAAAAGCACTTAGCGGAAATCTATGCTAATGTGGCCTTTAAAATTAGGAAGAATATTGTTTTTGGTGCCTTGCACGTATTATGTAAATGCCGATCCTTGCGAGTACTGATGATCCTATCATAACTGATAAGACTAAATAATGATAGTCCATTAAAAGAATAATCCTTAGGGCTCCCCCCCTGTTAAAAAAACAAAAATAGATTATTTTAAAAATATGTATGTTTCTACTTTTTAATCTGTATTAGATAAAGGGGCAAAAAATGTTCTTATTAACAATGAACAGCAGCGGAAATTTGTTTAAAAATGCGTTGTTTGAAAACCGATTGTTTAAAATAAATACTTCAAAAAATAATTTTTCGAAAAAAAGTTCTTCAAACGACTTTTTGTTACAAATTATGTGGCCTTTAAAATTAGGAAGAATTTTGTTTTTGGTGCCTTGCACGTATTATGTAAATGACGATCCTTGCGAGTACTGATGATACTATCGTAACTGATAAGACTAAATAATGATAGTCCATTAGAAGAATAATCCTTAGGCTCCTCCCCCCCTGCCAAAAAACAAAAATACATTATTTTAAAAATATGTATGTTTCTACTTTTTAATCTGTATCAGATAAAGGGGCAAAAAATGTTCTTATTAACAATGAACAGCCGCGGAAATTTGTTAAAAAATGCGTTGTTTGAAAACCGATTGTTTAAAATAAATAGTTCAAAAAATAATTTTTCGAAAAATATTTTTTCTATAAGCGTGCGGAAAAGTCCACTTTTCCGCACGCATTTTAGTGTGGAAAGTGCCACTTTTCCGCACTAGTGCGGAAAAATATTTTTTCCGCACTAGTGCGGAAAAGTAAATTTGTTACGATTTTGAGGTGTTCTATAACATTTAGACCGTTCAAAATACATTTGTATCTTTCCTAGCACACGAAATATCCTAAAAATATTCAAATTGACTAAAATTCTGCTATATTTTCAGTATTTTCGATAAAATAAAGTTTTCAGTAAAATAGGTTCAAATTATAAGTTTTAAACCTCCCCGGTATAAATATCGTCATTGTCAATGTCAAACAACAATGAACACTAGTGGTTTTAGATTTGGCATCTTAAATCACCATAGCAACAAAGTACAAACAAACTGTCAAAACAAAGCCAATTTTGCAGATACAAGCGTCTTTTGAATTTTTCAAACAAAAAAATCAGATTTTCAATGGATTCTTCGGACGAAGATCTACCCCAGTCAGTTCTAGAAGCCCCTAGAATGTGAATAATAATAATTGATTTGATTAAAACGTTTTGAATATAAATAATTTTCTGATTAATTTTTAGTTTTTTCCTCACGCTTATAGAAAAAATAGTTTACCTAACTCGTGCGTAAAGTGTCTTTTCCGCACTTGATTGCTGGCCAAACTCCGCTATCGCGTCGTTTGGCCATCTGCAATCGCGTGCGGAGAGAGGCACTTTCCGCACTAGTTAGGTAAACTACTATTTTCCGCACTTGTGCGGAAAAGTCAATTTGTTACGATTTTGAGGTGTTCTATAACATTTAGACCGTTCAAAATACATTTGTATCTTTCCTAGCACACGAAATATCCTAAAAATATTCAAATTGACTAAAATTCTGCTATATTTTCAATATTTTCGATAAAATAAAGTTTTCAGTAAAATAGGTTCAAATTATAAGTTTTAAACCTCCCCGGTATAAATATCGTCATTGTCAATGTCAAACAACAATGAACACTAGTGGTTTTAGATTTGGCATCTTAAATCACCATAGCAACAAAGTACAAACAAACTGTCAAAACAAAGCCAATTTTGCAGATACAAGCGTCTTTTGAATTTTTCAAACAAAAAAATCAGATTTTCAATAGATTCTTCGGACGAAGATCTACCCCAGTCAGTTCTAGAAGCCGCTAGAATGTGAATAATAATAATTGATTTGATTAAAACGTTTTGAATATAAATAATTTTCTGATTAATTTTTAGTTTTTTCCTCACGCTTATAGAAAAAATAGTGTACCATCTGCAATCGCGTGCGGAAAAGAGGCACTTTCCGCACTAGTTAGGTAAACTACTATTTTCAAACGACTTTTTTTATAAATTATTTTTAAATTTTCTCCACTATATACTTTTGAAGTGTCAAAATTGATGCTAAACCAAGCTCTGCCAATTGATCGCAAACGTATTCTAATCTGTCCAAAAAACCCTTCTTCTTCTTTTTCACCTAAAACATTTTTAATGGGCATGTTAGGATACGTTGGCGACCAATTGACAAAGGTTAAGTTACTAAGATCGATTTCGACCTACAAAAAGGAGTTAATTAAAACAACATCATTTTAGAAAAAAAATTATTTGAAAAAATTATTATCCGAAAAAAATATTTTGAGTATTTCTAGACATTGATCCTTGATTGTTGTTATAATTTATGTAGTTATAATAATAATTTTTTTTTAGGCGGAAGCCTGCATTTCCAGGTTCCTTAACCGACCTGCACCGGTTCCGTAAAACGGCACACGGTCATGATGGTTCCAGTCGGATTGTCATGGTGAGAAAAACTGATCAGAGGACTTTTGCTTCAGTGCAAGATGGCCAGGTCAGTAAATACCTATGATACTTAGTGATCTATTTCAAGTAGCAATAAGTCGTCGGATCAACGTTGTGCATCGCGTGCCCACGTTGCGTCCAAACGTTGACTTTGAGTCAAACTCTACCCTGTTTCAAACCGATTTAAAGAACGATTTTTTGGTTGGGTAAATTTCAAGAGGATAAACAACTTTACCAAAAAACTAAAGAAGGTTTTGTAATGCTTTTAATAATATAATATTAACTATTAAACGTTTTTTACCAACAAATTTAATGAACTGTTTTTAGTGCAGAAAATTCCACTTTGCCGCACTAGTATTTTTTTCACAATGATCAGAAAACGTTGAGTTTTGATCTGGAAAATGTAGTATACATTTTAGGCCTTTGTTAACGGCCTCTTCACAACTAAAAATATACCTCAAATATTTGGTTTAAATTATAAGGTCGCGACGAGTTGCGTAAATTACCTTAAGTAGGGTAAACGTTGAGAAATCGTAGTTTTATCTGCTACTGCTACTTCGGATAGAATCATCATGTTAAACATTTTTTGTTTAAACATTCGTTGTGGCTTGATCATCTGTTTTTAAAGTAAGGATGTAAATGTTCCTCCTTTTAAATCCCAATGGGTTATTTAGTATGATGCTGAATTATAACAATCAACGCAGTATCTCATCTCTAGCTAACCACATCACAACTATACTTAAAAATTATTTACATTCACTAAATAAACTCGTTGGCGCTGAAAAGGAAAGAAGTCTATCGTCTATAACCAAGTTCTTCTGGAACAATAGCGATGTTAGATAGATGCAAATCTAACATGTAGCAGAGCCACATTTTAGAAGGGGTTTAAAAGCGTGGGTCCACTGTGTATACTTGCTAAGCAGTATAAAGATCACTGCCCTTGACAAAGAGGTGCCTGGCAAAATTAAGTCCTCTTTTGCCGTATTCCATTGGGAAAATGAGTGCAGCACTGGTGGTGCACTGACACTGAAACGGTGCTGTCAAAAATTTGCACCGATTGCAGTTTCAATGGAACACGCGGAAAATGAAAAATCGCACTCGTGTGGTATAAGGTCACTATATCACGAAGTTCCTAACTTCGTGATATAGTGACCTTAGTGTGGTATGCCATTATGAGCTGTAGAACTTCTTTTTTATTCTTGCTTTAAGCAACGTTAATATAACATTTTCTTGCAAATAATTTTTTATAGTATATCCATTATGAATAGGGCAAATTGATTATGCAAAAATCTCATTTTTGAAAAAAATGTCACACAACCTGTAGTTTTATCAGGCCAACGACGATATCCATTTTTATTTGTTTCAAAGTTACACGCCGATAAATATTATCCTAAGATAACAATAAAAATTCGTCAAATAAATAAATAATGATTTTATTTAAAAAAAGTTAATAAGAATATTTTAAAAATTGTTGAATGCATTCTTGTGCTCGTATACCAACAGATAGAGTAGTTATCTATATTTCGCGCTTGTTTTTCAAAAAAACCTAACCAGAAGTGTACTTTATGTTCCCAAAATTTGAACATAAGTATTCGAAACACCTTGTATACATATATAATATTTCACAAGTTTCTTTCAACTAAACCTAACTTTCCTGCCTTGCGGAATTTGGTCAAAAACATGTTGTTCAAAATCCATTTGTTCGAAAGTAATATTAATACTTCAATAACATTTTCTTGAAAAGGAAAATTATTTAAAAACATTTCCTTCAAACAAAAAATTGTTTGAAAACATTTTATTAAAATTTTTTTGTTCAAAAACATTTTCTTTGAAAGTCATTTTTTTTCATAAGGAAAATTGTTCAAAAAAGTTTTTGAAGAAAATATTTTTGAACAAATTTCCATTCAACAAGAACATAACCTAACCTAACAGCTAAGCGTAAGGGTGTTTGAAAATACCATAAAAATGGCAAGACATGTGCCTCAGCGCTAATGGGGTTTCGTACCCCTTGTTCTTTTTTTGGACAAAATTGAGGCTACTTGAATTTATTTATGAGGAATTCTGCAGTTCTCATCTCGAGCCGAAAGTGTTTCTTGAACTAAAAAATACATTTATTTTTACTTATAATCATAGCTGCCAGAAAACCCCAACTGTCGGAAAATTAGCCCCAGGGCCCCAGTCAACCAAATCCATACAAATCTATACTTACCTGTTTGTTTATTAAATCGGTAAACCACATTTTCAATAAAGTTTTTTATTTTTGGGGTTTCCGTTCTCATTGTTTTTATTGCACAGAACTGTTCTTCTTCATCTTCATCGCTGCTACTACTTAGCAGCGAAGAAAATAATAAAAAATCGCTAACAACTTTATTTTCACTCATTTTTACGTCCCACGACAATAATAAACGTTTAAAATTAATGGCGGGAAAAAGTTTTCGGTGCGGCACAAGCCCTCAGAGCCGGTGTCAAAAAAGCCGCACTCAGTGCAAAACTGAATTCATAAGTTCCTCAATGGAATACGAAAACTGAAAAAGTGCATGTCAATGGAATGCAAACACCGAGCCAGTTGTGCACTAGTGCTGCACTCATTTCCCCAATGGAATACGGCATTAGAGAAAGAAAACTTGCATCCTCAAGGGCACGTGCATCAGTTGGGTATATGGTGTACGGACAAATCGGGGTTTGCGAAAAGGGAGCGCCGTGTGCCCAGTCGCTACTACTAGGTAAACTCCAAATAATAATTATACAAAATTATCCATTGCACCTAGCTTCTGATCCAACTCACACAGAAAATGAGACCATAGAAAAATAGTGATCCAACTATGTCCAAATATATTTTGTTAATCTTCTATCTGTTTTAAAGAACTTTCAATTTGTTTTCTTTTTCTTTATTATTGAAACCACAAGACTTCTATAAATATACTTTTATCACGTATGCCAATTCTGAAGTGTATCCTTGTTAAAAAACATTTCTTATCGGTAGTTTGACACTTCAAATTTTAATTGTTTTACAACAATTAGTATATATATTTGTAAGAATTATCTTGTAAATTTGTCATCGATATTTCTATCAAAAAACAACTCAGAATTAGATCAATATTAACCAGAGCGAATATCATCATTACGAGCTTAGAGTAAGAAATTCTTACTCTGAGATTACGAGACTACTGCATAGATTTTAAAAACTGGAAAACTATTCTATTATGTCGGCTTAGAACGTTCTACGTTGTCCGACGCATATTCTCCACCTCTTTCGATCCTAACAATCATCTTCTGTCAGATTTTTTAAAACTCATTGATCTTTAGATTGACTGTTGCCATCCTAGTTTCGGACGCCCTCTTTTTCTGCGCCCTATTGGTTGCCATTCTAGGACCTGGTTTGGTAATCTTTCGTCGTTCATCCGTTGTACATGGCCGTACCATATCAGTTGCCTTTTAGTGATCTTATCAATGAGAATATCTAGAATAGATCATATTATAAGAAACGGGATCATAAAAGAAAGAATGGGAATCAAGGGAAGCATAACGGATGACATCACTAAAAGACAACTGATATGGTACGGCCATGTACAACGGATGAACGACGAAAGATTACCAAAGCAGGTCCTAGAATGGCAACCAATAGGACGCAGAAAAAGAGGGCGTCCTAAACTAGAATCGCCACAGTCAATCCAAAGATCAATGAGTCAAAAAACCTGACAGAAGATGATTGTCACGAACGAAGGAGGTGGAGAATAGGCATCGGACAACGTAGAAAAACGGTCTAAACCGACATAGTAATACAGATTTTGTCACTATCAGTTCCGGTTAACACACAATCTAAATTTATTTATATTTTTTATACAGTACACAGATCTAAAGCTGCGTTTACATTTGGAGAGTTTACTGGCGGAAAGTACTGGCAGCCACTAAACTAGGTCAACTCTTGGAAAGCACTTTCGGGAGAGTAGCAAGTGTACTTTCTTGTAGTTTACACATGGCAAGTTTAGTGGCTGCCAGTATTTTCCACCAGAAAACTCTCCAAATGTAAACGTAGCTTAACGTCAAATATTTGCCTTTAGGAGAATCATTCAACAAATATCTGGATAATTTTAAAGAATGCGTCATTGTTGGCAATAAAAGCCCACACTTTAAGTTTAGGGGATTATATGAAATGTCATCAACATCCATTTTTTTATTATTAATCGCTTTAAATTGAGTTATGAATTGAGGGTTCCTATCTTATCAATGTCGCTAATTAATATTTTCTGTTCGGTATTTACAAATAATTAGGTTATCTGGCACTGAAATTGGCCTATAAAAGTCATCGCCAAATTAGAAATCAGGTTTAGTTTCCGGAAATTTCTACTACTGATAGGGCTATAATTTAAGTGAGTGTTGTTTTATAAGTATACATACATATTTGGTGATAAAATATACTTTTAAGATATAGTTTATAGTTTTAGTTCTCTTATGGATCGTTCATACTCGTCTTTTGTCTAGTCTTTTCTCTTGGTTTAGTCATATATCTTGTCATAAGAAAGTTAAAACCACTGTTTCTTATGGGAGTGTTCATACAATGCTTTTGCTTTTGTTTTTGATTAGTGTTTGTCTTAAGAGTTGCCAACTTTCATTCCTTAGGACAACGACTAAGACGAGTGACAGACATCAGCTGATGTTTGTTATTTTGTTTTACAGGGCGTCCGAAGAGCGCAAGCGCGCGGTCGAAATTTTGAATTTACCGTTATTAATCATGTTTTTAACAGAAAATCTCAACATAACCTCTAAATTTTATTTGCTTTTTTTTCTTTTTCGCTTTTCTTCTTTCGTGTCTGTGTTTCGTGCACAGATTGGGTTAAATAAGATTGTTTTGTGTAGAAAATAACTTTTGAAGAGGGTCTTTTTATTGAAATTGGTTTTTTTTTCAGTGAGTTATGACTAAGACTAATCAAAAATAAAAGACGAGTATAAACAGTCGATTTTGTTTAAGACAGCTAAGACTAATCAAAGGACAAAGACTAATCAAAAACAAAAGACTAAGACGAGTATGAACAATACTTTAGTGTACGCATATAAGCTATACTTACTATTTAAAATTAAGTAAAGTAAGTTGGACATACAGTGAAACCTCTCCTTGGGGACTCCTCTATTAAGCGGACACTCCCTTTAGGCGGACAAATTTGTTGGAACCAAGCTTTTCCCTATTTCTTTACATATAAAATTCACTCCTATAACCGGACGCGGACAATTTTTTTTGGTTAAAAAATGCTGAAGCCTCCCTTAAACTGCTCGCTGCACGACATAGGCATAAATAATTGTAGAATGTTGGCAACAACACACTTTGCAGCCGGGGAATTACCTGTCTGCTGTGTTTTATTTTTATTGTTCAGTTGGGTCTCTTTGAAATGGCGCCTGGTAGAAAACTTCTTAGTTTACGTGAAAAAATTGAAGTTGTTAACGTTTTGGAGAAGGAACATCTATCAGCACGAATGATCGCTGAAAAATTTAATATCGGAAAAACTTAAGCAGCAGAAATTGTTAATAAATATATATTAAAGTTTCGCAGCTCTTTCTCATAAGCGGACACCTCTAATACGGGGACAAAATCGACGAAATCGTGAGTGTCCGCTTACACAAGGTTTCACTGTATATGTTATAGTTCTTTTAGGGAACGAAATTTTGAATCCCAGAGTAGGTAACTAGGGATAGCGACAGAAGAATACTGGAGGGGACATTTTTAGGCCAATTTTTAACATTTACGAGTATTATAAAATCCCGGGGCATTTCTTCAGGGCCAGGTAGAGCGGTAACTTTTAATTTCAAAATAAAAAAAAGAACATAATATTTTTCAATATTATGCAAAAGTAAAGTAAAAATCTTAAAATGCGTATATATTTTATTCTTATAAAAGTTCAAATATCGAGTTGGTTAAAAAAAAGTAAGTATTAACTACGTTTAAATATGAAGGGTTTTATATATTATGGAGTTAGGGAGGAGGTATCCACTTATCATCTCATATGGCTACATGAGCGTAGTCAGGGTCTCGCTCAGGGTGGGGCAAAACAGCAAAAAAATGTACAATCAAATATTTATTACTAAATGAGCTAAATCCAGGATGGGGCAGGTGACAAGCCAGGGTGGGGCAAGTGCCCCACCCTGCCCCACCCTGACTACGCTCATGTATGGCTAGGCATGTATTTTAAAGTAAGAGTCGGATTATAAAAACAAAACCATAGTCAGGCCCCTGCTCATATAGGCCCTTTGTATAATAATTAATATTTTAAATAAATATATAAAAAAATTACATTTATTTAGGAAAATAGCTTTTTGCAGTCAACGTATGTTTTAAGTGAAGTCGATATTCCTACATGCCATTTTTTTCCAAGAATTAAAGGCATTTTGAATTTTTTAAAGGTTTGCGTGTTCTATAAAACTATGATAACCACATATCATCGATTTATAGGTAGCATGTAATTTTTAGTAACAAGAGTGGCGGGAATCCCTATCTATCATCGTAAATGACAAATACAAAATCTTCCATGATCAGTGGCGAATCCAGGGGGGGGCCAGAGGGGCCCCCTCCCTCTCCCAAACATATAACTTATTTTTTAGTCTAGCATCATTACTTATTTAAAATTTGTCACAAATTTGTTTAAAAATTTCGCCTGCGGCGCTATTCATCTTTTTTAGCTACTAAATTTCACACCTCAATTTCTATCAAAAACAACTAAAAATTTTTTTTTGATGTTTGCTGCCACTTTGGCTCCTCCCCCCTGGAAATCCTGGATCCGCTACTGTCCATGATCATAATTGAAAATGGTATAACAGTAATACCACTCCTACTGTCCGATGTCTATTCTCCACTTCCTTCAATCCTGACAATCATCTTCTGTCAGATTTTTTTGGCTCATTGATCTTTGGTTTGACTGTTGCCATTTTAGTTTAGGACGCCCTCCTTTTCGGCGCCCTATTGGTTGCCATTCTAGGACCTGCTTTGGTAATCTTTCGTCGTTCATCCGTTATATATGGACGTACTATATCAGTTGCCTTTTAGTGACGTCATCCGTTATGCAACCCTCAATTCCCATTCGTTCTTTTATGATCTCATTTCTTATGTGATCTATTCTAGATATTCTCATTGATCTTCTCTGATAATAGTAATAACCGGAGATTATACAAAAACGTCATTCATCAAAACAAGACAAAAGCTAAATGGAAGTTTAGCATAAAGTCTTTTATCAGAACCGGACAAAATTAAAAAGGACAAAATCATAAAAAGGGGCCGGGCCTCGCATGAGCAACTCTCTCTTTTCTTTTCATGTATACTGGTTCTGTCTCTCTTTCTTTCATACAAATCGATCTCATGGAAGTTTGGCGGCAAATTTAAATCGGGAACAAGTAATATTGTTGTTTATGGACTAAAAAACAAAAAATAAATAAAAATGTCTGTTTTTCTCCTTTAATTAGCTTCCATGTCCTTCTTTTGAGAGGTCGAAATCGGTGTTAACCGAATCAAACCGAACTTCTTGGTCAATTGCAAATAAATCCTAACCTAGGGTCCAACACTTGACTTTTTTTAAGGATGGGCCTTGCTTAATGAAAATGCCGTATGTGCTAATGCAATTCCTGTGTAGATACGGCGTTTCATTTAGGCATATCAGTAAAGAAATTGCAGTGAAGGACGCTACAATTGCATAGCAATAGCAGGACCGCTCTTCTTTAGGTGAGCGTCACAAGCTAGGCCTGACCTTTTTTTATGATCTTGTCCTTTTTGATTTTGTCCGGTTTTGATAAAAGACGTTATACAGAACTTGGATTTTGCTCGTCTTGGTGAAGAATGACGTTTTTGATATAGTCCGGTTATTAATAATTCCGTTTTTAACAAAGGAATGTTATGCCAGTTTCCTTTATTAACAAACTTGAAATTTGGTACCCGTGAATTTAAAAATCAAACAAGTTTCGTGGCTAATCGGGTAAAAAGAAGTTTTTGTTTCTCTAATATTTTTCCGTGGGTAGCTTGAAAGTTTAACCTCACGGGGGTCCAAGATCTAATGGACACCTAATAAGTGTTCTGAGGAGTCCCATAAAGACGAAACAGTTAACTGTCAACACTTATTAGGAGTCCATTAGATCTTGGACCCCCGTAAGGTTAAGCTTTCAAGTCACCCACGGAAAAATATGCGAGAAACAAAAACTCCTTTTTACCCGATTAGCCACGAAATTTGTTTGATTTTTAACTTCACGGGTACTAAATTTTACGTTTGATAAAATGGAAGCTGTGACGATTGTCCATGAAATTATTTCTAACATACTTTAACATTTTAGGAACCAAAACTCGAAACAATCACCAGAGAAACAATCGAAACATTCCGAGGACAAAAGACTGAGTGTAAAATTACCACAGAAAAGAAGGGCTTGGAAAATTCCTGTCCGCAAGATATTTTAGAGGCCTTAAATGAGAGGGTAGCTGCAAAGACTGTTTTACAGAGTAATAAGCCAAAGCCTAGTCCTAGTAAGGTAAAATATTACTCTAGATAAAAGGGAAATGGGACATCGCTGCGAGGACAATTCGCCGCCGGCGAGTCTTAAGATTACCATTTTGTTTATTTCGTCTAGTATAGATACATATTTTTGTAAAAATATTAAAAAATAAAAAATTGCCCTGGCGGTAAATTGTCCTGGCGGTGAATTGTCCCGGCGGTGTATTGTCCCGGCGGTGAATTGTCCCGGCGGTTAATTGTCCCGGCGGTGAATTGTCCCGGCGATGAATTGTCCCGGCGGTGATCAGTCCCGGTGGTGAATAGTCCCGTTGGTGAGTTTTCCGGGCGGTGAATTGTCCGGGCGGTGAATTGTCCCGGCGGTGATTTGTCCCGGCGGTTAATTGTCCCGGCGGTGAATTGTCCCGGCAGTGAATTGTCCCGGCGGTGAATCGACCGCTGCGAATGGTCCCATCCCCAGTTTACTATGTTTTATACGATAAATTAAAATTACTGATTATCAAAAATAATTGAAAATGTCAAATCTAAACACTCGTAAGTACCTACCTACCCGTTGTATAATTTTACAACATAAGAGAATCAAGACAAAATTGCGATATTTTGTAATAAAATATAAGCCTATTCCTAATTTTAAAAAAAATTAATTATTTTTAGACGTTTTAAAATTTATAAAACTTTCATATTTAAAATTTTGAGAATTTTAACAAAATTAAAATTATTTTGAAAAATTTTAAAAATTTTTTGAATTCAAAAAATATTTCAAAAATCTAAAATTCTTTCCTGAAAGTAGGTACGTTAAACTCCTTAAAAGAACCTATCCAAGTTAGAAAGTACTTAGGTATATTCTAGTCGAAATTTATTTTTATTTTTTTAGCTAAGACTAAACAAAAAGATGGATTTCCAAAACGAATGCCTAAAGGCGCACAACGATTGTCGCAGAAAACATGGTGTGTCGCCATTAAAGTTAGATAGGAATATGTGTAAGATAAGCCAGGATTGGGCCGATTATTTAATCAAGAAAGGTGCCTTAAGTCACAGTACTAACAGGGAATATGGTAAGCAATCATATCTTATCATCCCAGACCACCAGTCCACCCCTTTTAAAATATATAAAATAACATTTCTGTCACTGTCAACACTTATTATGTGTCCATTAGATCTTGGAGCCCACGGAAAAATATGAGAGAAACAAAAACTTCTTTTAACCCGATTAGCCAAGAAAACTTGTTTGGTTTCTAATTTATAACAATTTTTTTTAGGTGAAAACCTCTTTATGATGCAATCATCCAATCCGAATTTCACAGTATCAGGCAAAGAAGCAGTTGAAAGTTGGTATGAAGAAATTAAATTTCATCACTTCGGAACGGAACCTAGCAGTTTGTCTTCCGGCCATTTTACCCAAGTTGTGTGGAAGGAATCTAGGCAACTTGGAGTTGCCTTCGCCAAAAGCGGTGGAAAAGTGGTAGTCGTTGCTAACTATTTTCCTGCAGGTAATTATCTACTCGTATTATATAAACACTAGAAAAAATAATTGGATCTATGATGGATCTGATACCTTCCTAGCCCAGTAGTACACTCCAAGTGCTATATCAGCCTCGAAAAGAGTTTTTGCAAATATCTCAGAAACGGAAGCTCGTACAAAGTTTTCAGTTATAACATAAATTATAGAAAAAAACGTGTTCTACACATTTTTAACTTTCAAACTGTCAAAAAGCTGTCACGTACACACACACACACATACGTTATTGCTAAGATAAGAATTTTTTTTGTCGAAAACAATACCTTTCCAAGCCGTTGCTGCGCGGGCTAGGAAAATAACACTGTGAGTTTCAGTAACTTTGATGAAGTCATATGTGGAGGGAGATAACTTTAATTAAGTGCCTCCGACGTTCTTTTGTGTCTTTGTGTACCAACAGGCTTCAACAGATTCAATAGCTTGAAGAATCACGCTGAAAAATTTCAAACTGGTACCTAAGCGGAAGTAAAAGATTTTTAAATCAAATTCACGAACTAATAAACCATAAATAACAAAGTGTTTGTCAAAGTTCGTTAGGATCATTTTAACATGCTTTTTTAGGAAACATCATTGGCCATTTTGCCGACAATGTCCCACCACCAACTCACCACGACCGTACTCCAGAGTCTCCCAGCACGCCAATAACACCAAAATCCCCCAGAGTGAACCACAACAACAACCATATTGATTTACCGAGTGAAATGTCAAGGTTGTCGGTGAGCTCGAGGCTGTCGACGAGTTCTCTGAAGGAAGTAAACAGGTCGTTCATAGAGGGACCGTTTGAAGAGGATTTCTTAGAGGCTCATAATAAGTACAGGTTGGTAAAAATAAAGTTTATTATATCCCAGACAGCACAGGATGTCCAATTTACGTCCATTTTAAGTCTCGAACGCATAATGATAACGTCTATTGAACGTTCCTTTATGTCTAAGGATGTCCAAACACACATTTCTCCTGCCCCCGCTCGAGAACATCCACCTATATCCTGCTGAAAAACGGGTGAAACTGAAACCTTGCCCTGCGCGGCGCTGCCGGCTTGTAATTATTTACGCTTAAAAAGTTCAACCAATTAATCGCTTTATGTTAACCACAGATGATAAAAACAACTAGGCAATCATGTCGTAAGGGACGATTTAACTTTTTTTAAATAAATCAATTAAAAATACTGTTTCTTGTCTTGTTTTGGGAGGGCACTACCCCGTTGCCCTCCCTGTAGTAGAGTAAAAAATATGTTTTCTTGCTCTAAGCGCCATACCCAAAAAGTGATAGACAGAAAAGAGGTTAAATATAGAAAATAAAGGAGGAAATGGTTAACTAAACGTCGCACAGTGCGGACAAAAATAGGGTTTTTGGACAATAATCAATATCTTTGTTGTTTTTCAAAAAAGTTAACTTTTTTATAGGGTATGTGATAAAGTGTAGTCTAAAACTTTTTAAAATATATACAGGGTGTCATTAAAAGTTTGTAACAAACTTTGACAGGTGATAGTACACATAAAAATAAGAAAAAAAGTTCATATGAACATAGGTCCTAAAATGCCTAGTAGGGGAGCTATGGGCAGCAAAAGGGTTAATATCGAAAATGGTTTTTTTTATACAGCAACTTTAAAAAGCTATGGAATTTTACAAAAAATTTCAAATGTAAATTAATTTTGACCCTTCACATTGTGGTAAGGTAAAAAAATAATTACTTAACTCAAAAGGGTACTTTTAGTAGGGGTGGGGGGTTTATTTAACAAGATTTTTTTTTGTATAGCATTTTTGTACATTTTGAGTTTATTTTTAAAAACTACTCCCTTTTTTAAGTAAAAAAGGTACTCTTGTCTAAAGTCGCCCAGAGTAACGGTTTACGAGATAATTGAGCGTAAAGATTTTTAGTACCTTAGAATTTTTTTTTTGTATTGCATTTTTTTACATTTTGAGTCCATTTTTAAAAACTACTCCCTTTTTTAAGTAAAAAAGGTACTCTTGTGTAAAGTCGCCCAGGGCAACGGTTTACGAGATAATTGAGCGTAAATTTTTTTAGTACCTCCCATAAGCAGAATAACTTTTACGTTCAATTATCTCGTAAACCGTTGCTCTGGGCGACTTTAGACAAGAGTACCTTTTTTACTTAAAAAAGAGAGTAGTTTTTAAAAATGGACTCAAAATGTAAAAAAATGCAATACAAAAAAAAATTCTTCTTAAAACAACCCCCCACCCCTACCAAAAGTACCCTTTTGAGTTAAGTAATTATTTTTTTACCTTACCAAAATGTGAAGGGTCAAAATTAATTAACATTTGCAATTTTTTGTAAAATTTCATAGCTTTTTAAAGTTGCTGTATAAAAAAAAACCATTTTCGATATTAACCCTTTTGGTGCCCGTAGCTCCCCTACTATGCATTTTAGGACCTATGTTCATATGAACTTTTTTTCTTATTTTTATGTTTACTATCACCTGTCAGAGTTTGTTACAAACTTTTAATGACACCCTGTATATGTCATTTTATTTAAAATAAAAAAAATAAATAAATTAAAGTACATTCAGTTTAACCTACAGTTACGTTAAAAATATAAATCAATTTACTTTTGTGTTCGAAATTAAACTAAAATTACTTTTTTTATTCGGATTCATGGGCGTAGTTAGGAAGGCTTGGGGGGGTTAAGTCCCTTCCAGAAAAATTAAGTTAGCAACCCCAAAATAATTATTTTTACCATACACACACATTGCACCCTCAGTTTCTTTGTTCTTAAAAAGCCGTTTTAGGCCGTCCACGACTCGGTCCGGGTCCATACCCCCTCTGTTTCCGAATCTGTATTTTTTGATTTTTTTGATTCCGTTTTATAACAAAATTTCTCAGATAAAATATCTTTATTTAACCATTCGAAATAACGGTTTTGAAAATAAATTTTGTTTCGTCCCGATACCTTCCATTTAAGACTTTTGCAAAAATTTAATGATGCCTTATTTAGAATTTGGTTATTTTTGTCAGAACATTCTTCTAAACCCAACAAGGGTTGAATTTTTTTGAAAATATTTAACACCTTCAGATTTTCGTGAGAGGCCACTCATTTAACAAGTCTGAATGTTTTATGCTTATGCGTTCTAAAAGTAAAAAAAAGTGATAAAATAGTATATTATCTTCTTAGGGACTTAAGTGGCACTTTTACCCTGAGAAGAAAATATTGTATGTAGTTACAGTTCGCCGAGTGCTCAAAAGATACTTTAGTCATTTTTGGGCCCCGTTTTTATTAAAATTATTTTGCAAGAAAAACAGACTTCCCATTTTTACGTTTTATCTTTGAACGTCACTTTTTATCCCTTTTATACTTTATCCTTAAAATTTGTGATAAAAAGCGCACTTTTGATCTCCAAAATGCAAAAAAACTATTTTTTTTTAAATAATCGCCCACACAAACACCAGAATAATTTTTGGCATATATATTTTAAGACTGATAGCAGTATTTTTATAATTTTATTGACTACCTCAAATTATTGTTTTTGTGTGTTCCCATTGACAAAAAACGGCCAATACGATATCTGATTCTAAAAATATTTAATTTTCCATTTGGCTCACAGTAGTATAAGGTGACTTAGTACCATAAATATTTAGGGAATTTTTTAAAAATTTATTATTATAGTGATAACCACTCGCCATCACCGAATAATAAGCCTCATATCTTCTCCAGATTTAGTGCCATTTTTGACACCTTGCTGCCGCCATTTTTGACGTTGATGAGAGCTGTCACAATTTTATATTTGTCCAAATGGCGGCAAGACTGGTTTTAAGGGTATACCTAAACAGGAGATGATGTGAGGCCTCTCAACCGGGGTGGTAACCAATGTGTTATAAATTATTAGGATTGAAATATATTATTTAAAAAAAATACAGCACCCTTAGTAGCAGTCAGTAGCAAAAAATATTTTTTCTATAAGCGTGCGGAAAAGTCCACTTTTCCGCACGCATTTTAGTGTGGAAAGTGTCACTTTTCCGCACTAGTGCGGAAAAATATTTTTTCCGCACTAGTGCGGAAAAGTAAATTTGTTACGATTTTGAGGTGTTCTATAACATTTAGACCGTTCAAAATACATTTGTATCTTTCCTAGCACACGAAATATCCTAAAAATATTCAAATTGACTAAAATTCTGCTATATTTTCAATATTTTCGATAAAATAAAGTTTTCAGTAAAATAGGTTCAAATTATAAGTTTTAAACCTCCCCGGTATAAATATCGTCATTGTCAATGTCAAACAACAATGAACACTAGTGGTTTTAGATTTGGCATCTTAAATCACCATAGCAACAAAGTACAAACAAACTGTCAAAACAAAGCCAATTTTGCAGATACAAGCGTCTTTTGAATTTTTCAAACAAAAAAATCAGATTTTCAATGGATTCTTCGGACGAAGATCTACCCCAGTCAGTTCTAGAAGCCGCTAGAATGTGAATAATAATAATTGATTTGATTAAAACGTTTTGAATATAAATAATTTTCTGATTAATTTTTAGTTTTTTCCTCACGCTTATAGAAAAAATAGTGTACCTAACTCGTGCGTAAAGTGTCTTTTCCGCACTTGATTGCTGGCCAAACTCCGCTATCGCGTCGTTTGGCCATCTGCAATCGCGTGCGGAAAAGAGGCACTTTCCGCACTAGTTAGGTAAACTACTATTTTCTATAAGCGTGCGAAAAAGTCCACTTTTCCGCACGCATTTTAGTGTGGAAAGTGCCACTTTTCCGCACTAGTGCGGAAAAATATTTTTTCCGCACTAGTGCGGAAAAGTAAATTTGTTACGATTTTGAGGTGTTCTATAACATTTAGACCGTTCAAAATACATTTGTATCTTTCCTAGCACACGAAATATCCTAAAAATATTCAAATTGACAAATTCTGCTATATTTTCAATATTTTCGATAAAATAAAGTTTTCAGTAAAATAGGTTCAAATTATAAGTTTTAAACCTCCCTGGTATAAATATCGTCATTGTCAATGTCAAACAACAATGAACACTAGTGGTTTTAGATTTGGCATCTTAAATCACCATAGCAACAAAGTACAAACAAACTGTCAAAACAAAGCCAATTTTGCAGATACAAGCGTCTTTTGAATTTTTCAAACAAAAAAATCAGATTTTCAATGGATTCTTCGGACGAAGATCTACCCCAGTCAGTTCTAGAAGCCGCTTGAATGTGAATAATAATAATTGATTTGATTAAAACGTTTTGAATATAAATAATTTTCTGATTAATTTTTAGTTTTTTCCTCACGCTTATAGAAAAAATAGTGTACCGAACTCGTGCGTAAAGTGTCTTTTCCGCACTTGATTGCTGGCCAAACTCCGCTATCGCGTCGTTTGGCCATCTGCAATCGCGTGCGGAAAAGAGGCACTTTCCGCACTAGTTAGGTAAACTACTATATGCTCCCTTTTTGCTAATTCATTGGATTAATATTTAGGATATATGCCAAACCTTGCAAATCTTTGCAATTTTTTATAACCTTAATAAAATTTAAAAAATATTTTTTTTTGTAAGCATAACAGTTTTAATTAAATTATTTTAAAAGCGAGACGTCAATTTGACAAAATTTTATTTGAACCAGTAGCGTAAATATATATCACTGTCATACTTAAAGAAAATTTTTTTATCTTTGAATGCAGAACCAGTAAAATTAATTTTCTGATAGGTATTTTATACGATTTTTTTTGTACCTTTTTTAAAAGAACGACTTTAACTATTTATTTTGTTCACTTTCGCAAGTGTGACTAAAAAATAGGTTATGATTACAGATAAACTGGACATTTGTCTATACTTTTGCAATATTAAAACTTTTAAAATGTAACCTCAGTTTTTCGAATATTGTCCACAGGAGTCCGCACTGTGCGTCGTGTCGCTGTAAAAAGTTGAAGAAAGGTTTGATTTATGTTTTAGATTAAGACATGGTGTCTCACCTCTAAAACTTGACAAGAAATTATGCAAATACGCCGAAGAGTGGGCCAAACACCTCGCTGCCAAAAACATACTCGAACACCGTCCAGAAAGTAACTATGGCGAAAACATCTATTCCCTCTACTCTTCAGATCCAAGTTTTACTTTGAATGGACACACTCCTGTAGATCAGTGGTATGAGGAGATTAAGGAACATCCATTCGGGAAGGAACCCAGCAATTTGAAGTCAGGGCATTTTAGTCAGGTTATATGGAAGGAGAGTGAAACGTTAGGTGAGTAGGAGAAAGTAACAAATACACTATACGCAGGGCTCTCAACACCTTCATATTTTATGAAAATGTCAAAAAAACCTTCATATTTTTCATATTTTCCTCAATGAAGAAACTTCAGTCATAGAATAAGTGTGGAAATTTTCAATATTTTTCCTAGTCTTGAATTTTGAGTTCCTTTTAGTTTATTATTAGTTTGTTGCCTCTGAGAAAGTCTGAATAAAGTAGGGCATTTTTGCCTTTTGTTTTATTATTCTTATGTTTGTTGCATTTTTTATGTTAATTAGTTGTTTTGGTCATCCGTGGTTAGTTTTGAAAAAGTCTAATTGAGCAGGTCTTTTTCGTGAATTTTAGGCTTTTACTCTGTAATGTTGAGTTTTTTAAATGTTTGAGCTCGGAATAGATATTTAAAGTATACCAAGTATATCATCAAGTATGCTTAAGTTTTCTGTGTTACTAGATGTACAGGGTGTTTGGGTATATTTCAACAAAGGTCTACTGCACTGATTTCAAGAGATAGAAAGGGGTAAGGACCTATTTTCAAGATTATGAATGTAAAAGTTGTAGGCTGTATCCTATACCATCAAAAAAAGTTATAAAAAATACAAACATTGTAAATCTCTTACGGAACATTCTACAAATTAATATGTTAATGATTTAACTATTAAAAAAATAGATATTTTCTTTCTAAACTCAAAAATATATTATAAACTGCCATTTGATAAAGCCACTGTTAAAATACTCTGCCAATCTATGGGCACCTAAGCTCACACTAGGTACTATAGTTATAGTGTACGTGTGAGCTAATATAACTAAACACTGAAATATATTTTATTCAACTCCAGACTCAATTACCTTTCGTTTGATACCACACAAGCCATGTTCTGACTTAAACTTCAATTTTTCAAATCTACCCCCACCTTTTTTTTTAAACTAAAATGTATTTTGTTTAACTCCAGACTCAATTACCTTTCGTTTGATATCACACACGCCATATTTCCACATAAACACTAATTTTTTAAATTTACCCCCACCCTTTTTTTAAAGTAAAATGTATTTTATTTAACTCCAGACGCAATTACCTTTCGTTTGATATCACATACGCCATATTTTTACATAAACTCTAATTTTTGAAATATACCCCCACCCTTTTATTTGGCTTGTGTTTGGTGGATTTTGTTCATTTTTAAATGGGACCATCTCGACCCAAAACCCAGCGTAGGTACCAAATTTCATTAAAATCGGGCAAGCGGTTTTTGAGTTATGCGCGTTGGTCGTTACAGACAGACAGACAGACAGACATACAGACAGACAGACAGACGGCGCAACAAAAAAGTTTCAAAATCATCTGAAACGCAAAGATATATAAAAATTTTTGAAATCGGAGCAACTTTTTTTTTCTCGAAAAAATCACACTACTATAGTATAGTAGTAGTGTGAGCTAATATTAGTATCTATAATTTCTAGCGGTTTGGGACCTGCTCTACATTTCTTGAAAATAGGTACCCTATTTTCTATCTCTTGAAATAAGTGCAGTAGACCTTTGTGGAAATATACCAAAACACTCTAGTAACACATCTAGTAACACAGAAAACATAAGTATACTCAATGATATAATTGGTATGCTTTAAATACCTATTCCGAGCTCAAACATTTAAAAAAAGTCAACATTACAGAGTAAAAGAATAAAATTCATGAAAAAGCCCTGCTCAATTAGACTTTTTCAGAACTAACCACGGATGACCAAAACAACTAATTAACATAAGAAATGCAACAAACATAAGAATAATAAAACAAAAGGCAAAAAAGCCCTACTTTATTCCTTTCTCAGAGGCAACAAACTAATAATAAACTAAAAGGAACTCAAAATTCAAGACTAAGAAAAATATCGAAAATTTCCACACTTATTCTATGACTGAAGTTTCTTCATTGGGGAAAATATGAAAAATATGAAGGTTTTTCTAAAAATATGAAGTTTAATGAAGTCCCAAAAAAAATATAAACATTTTCATAAAATATGAAGGTGCTGAGAGCCCTGAGGCTGAGGATGATCCAGATTACTCACTTTTGGGAAGTCTAAGGGACTTTTAAACTGAATTTCGTCTGTCACTTTTAGTTGTTGAGATATTAGATAAAGTTTGTAGTTTTTATGGAATGGCCCTTTTCCTAATCGATTTTTGAAACAAATGTAAAATTTTACGCTGATTTTAAAAAGAAAAAGATAGTCTATACATAAAAAAATACCAACTTTATGTAAAAGTGATAAAAAAAAGTAAGATAAAATTCAGTTTGACAGTTGGATGTTATATAACTTTTTTTATAAAAAAAGCAATTATTTTTATTTATTAAAATAAAATTTTTCATACATAAAAAAGTAATAGACCCCCTACAAAATATAAATTTTACAAAATTTATCCAAGGCCAACACAAAAATAGAGGCCACGACCCTGAAAAAATCAGCTGTTCTCCCGAGGCTGAATTTTACATTGGGTCTTATGCGAGTTCAGACGTTTTTTTATGATATTTTCAAAATGGCACTACAGATTTCCGCAAAATTTCAGTGAAATATTCTCAGACACCATCCCGATATTCCACCAAAGGTTTGTAAGGAAGCAACATGATTAAAAGGTTAAAATCTTCAAGATTTAGTATTCCTTATTTTGAATTCAAATTACCCGCCATGTACCACATGCCAACTGTTATATTTGACATGTATTTGACTTTGTCATATGTGATTGTCACATTCGCTTCTGCTTTAAACTTAATTTTTGTGTGAGCTAATGAAGCGGCTATGAAAAATTAGGGCTTACAATACATTAAAAAAAAATTGTTCTGCCAGAATAAAGTAAAAACAATCTCAAAAACGGCTTTATTAAAAAAAAAATCAAATATCCATGAAACGTCATTCCAACTTCAATATTTTAAAGACAATCAGCTGTGTCGTAACGTGACCATCAAAAAAAAATCAGCCCCGGATGTGACGTCAACAAAGTGGAGCAGGGCTATCAAAATGGACGGGCCACGATCCTCCACTTTGTTGACGTCACATCCGGGGCTGATTTTTTTTTTGATGGTCACGTTACGACACAGCTGATGGTCTTTAAAATATTGAAGTTGGAATGACGGTTCATGGATATTTGATATTTTTTTAATAAAGCCGCTTTTGAGATTGTTTTTACTTTATTCTGGCAGAACAATTTTTTTTTAATGTATAGTAATCCCTAATTTTTCATAGCCGCTTCATTAGCTCACCCAAAAATTAAGTTTAAAGCAGAAGCAAATGTGACAATCACATATGACAAAGTCAAATAGATGTCAAATATAACAGTTGGCATGTGGTACATGGCGGGTAATTTGAATTCAAAATAAGGAATGCTAAATCTTGAAGGTTTTAACCTTTTAATCATGTTGCTTCTTTACAAACCTTTGGTGGAATATCGGGATGGTGTCTGAGAATATTTCAGTGAAATTTTGCGGAAATCTGTAGTGCCATTTTGAAAATATCATAAAAAAACGTCCCACCTCCCATAAGACCCAATGTAAAATTCAGCCCCGGGAGAACAGCTGATTTTTTCAGGGTCGTGGCCTCTATTTTTGTGTTGGCCTTGAGTGGAGGATCGTGGCCCGTCCATTTTGATAGCCCTGATTTATCATAAAAAAATTATTTCAGGTGTTGGTGTCGCCAAAAATCACCACGGCAGTATTTTCGTCGTTGCCAACTATTTCCCTGCAGGCAATTTCGTCGGACACTTCGTGGAGAACTGTCCACCTGTCAAACCAAAGTTTTACAACAGTATCATCGGCAACGATGTAGACAAAAAAGAACTTCGTCAACCATCAAGTCTAAGTAGCAGTCTTTCAAGTAAGTTCTACAAAGAAAATTGGTCCTAATGAGTTGCTTTATTTGGATTCTATCTCAGTTTCATCCAACAGGGCTATCAACAGATAAACAGCAAAATAATATGAAAAATGTGAACTTTCTAATAAAATTATGAAAAATATGAAATTAAGAAAACAAAATATGAAGGAAATATGAATAAAAAACTAATTTTTTTTTTGAGTCCTCTACCAAATGGCTTGTTATGTCAAACCCAACTTTTTTACTAAACAAAAATATATATTTCTTAAAAGTATTAACAAACATTTTCAAGTTGAATTAGGCCTGGGTGGAGTATGGTCAAACAAAAACAAGGCACATTTTTTAAAGTATATTTTACAACAAGGTATAAGGTGTTTCCGTATTTTTAAACCAAGGTCTACTGCAATTATAAAGAAATAGAAAAAAAATTATAAATGCAAAGCTGTAGTTATCCTATAACATCAAAAAAAGTTATTAAAAACACAAACATTGTAAATCTCCTACGGAACATCCTACAAATTAATATGTCAATGATTTAACTTAAAAAAAAAAAGATATTTTCTTTCTAAACTCAAAAATATATGATAAACTGCCATTTGGTAAAGCCACTGTTAAAATATAAGCATCTACAATTTCTAGCGGTTTGGGACCTACTCTATATTTCTTGAAAATAGGTACCCTATTTTCTATCTCTCTCCTTTTTTAAAGGCAAATAAATTCTGTTATTACACATTTTTTAATAATTCAAGTAGTTTTGAGATATATCAAGATTACTAGTATTTTCGTTCGCAAAAGAATTACAATAATACCCATGCTCATTTGATTGTAGCTACAATATTATTAACATTTTTTTTGTTATATAGAAGGTTTTAAACCTTTTACAGAAGGGGATATTAACTTTTTGTTTTTAGTTCATTGGATGGTACCCCTAAAGACTGCCTCAAAGAGGGTGGTTTTTAAAACTGTTCACAAGATTATACAAAATGTGAATTTGCAGCGAAACGATTCATCCTAGCAAAAAACGTTAAAAATAATTTTTTATAGTGCTTTTAATTCCGCTTCCTGTTCCAATTTTTCAGAAAAAAATCGATTTTGGAGCGAAAACATGAAATTTTTACAAAATTGTATATTTTAGCTGGCTTGTAGAGCTAACTATCAAAGCTAGGATGCTAAGTGATACATCAGAAGAAGCGAAATTAAAAGTACTATAAAAAATTAATTTGATCATTTTTCGCTAGGATGCATCGTTTCGCTGCAAATTCACTTTTTCTATAATATTGTAAACAGTTTCAGAAACCACCCTCCTTAAGGCAGTCTTTAAGGGGTACCATCCATCAAACTGTAAAAACATATAGTCAATATCCTCTTCTGTGAAAGGTTTAAAGCCTTCTATGTAACAAAAAAAACTCTGCCAATATATGGGCCCCTACCCAACTAACATTTATAGTAGCGGCTACATGTTCTAAAGGCTTTGCTACTTTCTTATAGTAGAAATGTGGTGATCCCAACCAAAATTTGTTACTTTTTAGTTCTAACTACTATTTAGTATCAGGAAATAGTAGATGTTTCGTAAAAACGACCCTCTAAACTACTTCATAGGATTGTTTCTTGATAGTCGATTCTGATAGTCTTCTCTACCACAATAGGACGTTGCTATAGTTTTACTTTCTTTTTAGTCGTTATTTCGTAGTCGCCCTGACTTTTATATCCTACTTAATTACCACTAGAAAGTTAAGCTTCATTGGAGTCCCAAACAAGTGTATCCGACAACTACATTATAACTTTAATTTTTACCACAAAAGTTTGTGTCATCATAGTAACATCTGATGTAACAATGTAGACAAAATAACTTTTTGGATCAACTTTAAAGCCGCAACTACTTTCAAGTAACCTTTTCGACTATCAGGGAATATAGTTTGGGACGCCATGTTTTTATGTAAGAAAGAAAATTTAATATTTTTGTTATCGTTTTATGAGCTCATATTAAAGAGCCATACCATTTTATAAACAAATTAGTTGAAGCTTACCAAAAATGCTCTTCTTAAGCACCATTTGTTGGAGTTAACTGTCGATTATGAAAACATAACCTCCAAAATCACAACACAAAAATTCCATCAGCTACCAGAAAACGGCTCAATTTTACGGGCGCACCGGTTTTTTGCAATATATATAATGCATGTTATACAAAAAACTTTGCGTCGCACTCGAATTTTGATTCTCTGCTCGTAAATTCTCACACTTTTGGATAACATAGTTCATATTATAACCATAACCAAACAAAAAAACTAAGCGAGTCTGTTTACTGTTGTGTCCACCATATTGTGTAACAATTCTACCAAAAAGAAACGATTATATTATTTGCAACTACATCGCAACTTTTATGCCATTACGGAAAAAAAACAGCCTCTACGACGTAGTAGATACCTGGCTACGACGTAGTAGTGTAGTTGTTACTACAGTGACTTTAAACACTTGGCCAAGTAGTTATAACCAGAAATTGGTTCCCCACTTAGGGAATTATAACGTCGCTGTATGGTATACTGAGACGTAACGGGAGTACGTTGCGGTTACTTTTAAGAAATTCTTTCTAGTTGGGGTTTCGTCGTTACAACTTTAATTGTTTGTTGGGTAAGCTCTCACTAGGTACTACAGTTATAGTGTATGTGTGAGCTAATATAACTAAAAACTGAAATATATTTTATTCAACTCCGGACTAAATTACCTTTTGTTTGATACCACACAAGCCATGTTTTGACTTAAACTCAAATTTTTGAAATCTACCCCCACCCTTAAAAAAACAAAAACTAAAATGTATTTTGTTAAACTCCGGACTCAATTACCTTTCGTTTGATATCACACACGCCATATTTTCACTTAAACTCTAATTTTTAAAATATACCCCCACCCTTTTTTTTAAATAAATTAAAATGTATTTTGTTCAACAGCAGACTCAATTACCTTTCGTTTGATATCACACACGCCATATTTTCACATAAACTCTAATTTTTGAAATCTACCCCCACCCTTTTTCTACCCCCACCCTTTTATTTGGTTTGTGTTCGGTGGATTTTGTTCAATTTTAAATGGGACCATCTCGAGCCAAGACCCAGCCTAGGTACCAAATTTCACTAAAATCGGCCAAGCGGTTTTTGAGTTATGCGCGTTGGTCGTTACAGACAGACAGACAGACAGACAGACAGACATACAGACAGACAGACAGACAGACAGACAGACGGCGCAACAAAAAAGTTTCAATCATCTGAAACGCAAAGATATATAAAAATTTTTGAAATGATCACCATAGCTCACACTACTATAGTATAGTATATGTGTGAGCTAAAAACAAATGTCAATAATATTGTAGCTACAATAAAATGAGCATGGGTATTATTTTAACTCTTTTTCGAGCGGAAGTACTAATATTCTTGGTATATCTCAAAAACTACGTAATTTATCAAAAAATGTTATGACAAAATTTGTTTGCCTTTCAAAAATGAGTAAAGCAAGCTTTAAAAAATTAAAGTAGGACCACTGGGTAGGGAGATACACTTAAACAAAACATATTTTAATTTGGCGACCATTTTCAAAGATGGCTACTAAACGACCAAGAGTTCGGCCACGTGACCAAACTTTTTTTATACTGCTATGGGTGCTTAACAAAGCCCCGCAGTCAAACTGAGCGCACATATTAGGCCACACGTGACAGGAGCCAGCGCCTAGACTAACTAGAAAAAAAAACAAAAAAATTGATCAAATTTCGAAAAGAGGATCAGCAGCAGAATGTGCAATTAGTTTTTGGAACCATTTTTATGTAACCTATACTTCATTCGGGCAATCTGTCTCCTACTTAAATAAAGTTTTTCCTACCTGATACGTTTTATTTTCTCTTTGTAGATCCTGCACCTTCTG
The DNA here is from genome assembly GCA_963576565.1 of Aspidapion aeneum. Classification (NCBI taxonomy): domain Eukaryota; kingdom Metazoa; phylum Arthropoda; class Insecta; order Coleoptera; family Brentidae; genus Aspidapion; species Aspidapion aeneum. The sequence goes on along the minus strand of OY755043.1, from coordinate 3,072,459 downwards.
CAGTCGAATCTTCTCGAATACCCAAGTCGCCTTCAGGAGAAATTAACGTTCAGGAATTCGCAGCGGAAGCCCTGAAAATTCACAATGAGTACAGAAGAAAACATGGCGTTCCAGAGTTACAGTTATCCAAAGAAGTAAGTAAAAAAACTTGGCTAGAATTTGATTTCCCAATTTTTTTTATGGAAAAACAATTTTGCACTTTCATGTATTCTAACTCCACTAACCATACCGACAGATGTCGAGAAGGCAAAAGAAACATAGTTATAAACAACAAGTGAAATTAAAGAAAGAAAAATAAGAAAAAAGTTTTCTGCTTCGGCCGGGGATCGAACCCGGGATCTCTTGCTATCTAGGCAAACATTCTACCACTGAACTACCGAAGTCATACATAAATTTTCGGAAAACTTCCATCTATTCAGGCTGCGGTGTCTCAATACAAGGACGAGAAACTCTCAGGGTATTAACTCGACCAAGTCATCCAACTGATCTCTTTAATTCTTCTTTCTCACTGTCAAAGGTATGATAAATTTTTATTTCTTTAATTTCACTTGTTGTTTATAGTTTTAGGTCCTTGCATTATTTGCAATTTGGTATTTGATAAACATAGTTTTTGTTGTCGTGGTTAGTAATATTATCATTGTCAATTCGTTGTCTTTTCCTTGCATTGCAGTCTATCGCTTGCTTTTAGTTTCTCTTGTATTTAGTAGGTGACTCTACTTGTAAAACCATACGGTCGCAGGAGTAACATCTTTCTTACAAAGAATATAAAATGAGTTTCGTGGGAACAAAGCTTTTTAGCAAGCCAGGGAAAAACTGCAAGAGAAAAAAACTAATTTTTTGTTTATTGTTTTAAAATATTACCTATATGGATGATTCTACCAAAAGTGGGCTATATGGATATCATTTTTGGTCATTGCCTTTAAATAACAGTACAGCATAGTAAATAATTTAGTTTTTTTAAATTTATGTAACTAATTAGCTGTAAGCTAAGAAACATTTATTTTCCCGAATTTTAGGAATTATTGCATAAAAGTTCCAGAGGGATGAGTACCAGAGGAATGAGTTTTTTAATGGTTTTCCAATTTAAATCAAAATTTATTTAGACTACTTAACTTAAGTTTTATATAAACAAAGTTCCTATACTTATAATTTTAAAATAATCAACAAAAAAATTATACTATTGATATCAGTCGAATATATACTTACCAGAGGAATAATAATTGAAACGTTCCTTTTTGATTTCTCCGAAAAAACTAATTTTCTGCCGAAAATAAAACGATCTAAAACTTAAACCAAACTAAAGTTGACATAATCTGTCACAACTTGTCACCCTCACAAGTAAATTAGATATCCAGAGCCGTCTTTTTCTCTAGAAATTAACCGGTTGTATCAATGAATACACAACTCTATATTCATTGGTTGTATTCACAAATATTGTGTTATTAACAATGGAGCACGTTTAAATTTGTAAAATTTTCCGGAGAAGATGTAAATTCGGATTTTCAAAAATATGACTGCAAACTTAAGTTTTATCAATTTTTTGATAAATAGTTAAGACTTGGTAAAATATTATTTATTAGGATATTTTTTCAATTTGAGTTTTTAATATTTGGTTTGGGACTACACCAGAGGAATGAGGTATTTGCTTTGTAATAAAAAAAATTATAAACTTTTTTATTTTATATATTAAAACTCAAATACTCCATAAAGAAAACATTTCGTTTTAAATCTTATAACTAAAACTATGCTTCAATTGCAGTCTGTGTTTGAAAAAAATGCATTCCCACTCCACAGCACCATTTTTGTAGAATCATCCATATAGACATTTTTTTAAAAATTTTAGATGTGTAAGTTTGCTCAAGAATGGGCGGAGACATGCGCCCGTACAGCCAGCCTCCAACATCGGGCTAACAATCCATATGGAGAGAACATTTTCTCCATGTATTCTTCCGACTACAACCACGTTCCCACTGCAAGAGATACAGTGAAAGAATGGTAAGAGTGTTTATATAAAACGTAGAGATTTTTAGAGATTTTGGTTAGGTATTTCTAGTATTTGTTTCTTCACAAATTGCTAAAGTACACATCTGAAAAATATTTTTTTAGTTAAGTTGTATTGCAAACTACAGGAGCGGGAGTATACGTGGAAAAACTAGAAATTCAGAAGAGCTACTCGCTCGGTGAGCAGGCTACTGTTTTTCAAGCAGAAGTCTACGCCATAATAATGGCGGCAACCCTAGAAGAGGTTCGGAACAGCGAAGAGGAGCTTATATATATATGCTCTGACAGTCAAGCCACCCTGAAGGCGCTAAACGCGCCCAAGATTGCTGACGGCTTGGTGGAAGAATGCGCAGAGGCGCTGGAGACCCTAAGCGATGGCAAACGGGTGACGCTGGTTTGGGTTCCGGGACATACGGGGGTACCAGGCAACGAGAAGGCGGACGAACTCGCACGACTCGGGGCAGGAACCGCCTATGTAGGACCGGAGCCACTTTTGGGCGTGACATAAAGACAAGTGCAAAGCGGACTCAACAAATGGGCCCAGGACGCGCTATTCCTGGGAAACAGGAACGGGTTGCAGACAGACCAGAGAATTCGTAGACCGTCCAAAAGCGACCAGAATTAGATGGATGCTGGGACGGACACGAAAAGACCTCGGACTGCTAATAGGTACTCTAACCGGACATAACCGGTTGAGGAAGCACATGACACGTATAGGAGTCGAGAATGACCCTACCTGCCCAGCCTGTGGACAGGAAGAAGAGACATCAAGACACCTCGTGGCAGAATGCGAGGCCTACGCAAGGATGAGACAACAGGCCCTCGGAGCGCCAACTCTGAGCGAGGAAGAACTGCACATGCTCAAATGGGCAGACTTACTGGACTTTGTAAAGAGAACAGGAAGGCCCAATGAGTTACCCGACCATCAAAGGGAAGTGCAGAGAGTGGGTTAAGGGATAGACTTGGGGCATGGCAAAAAGGGCCTACTCTGGCCTACTTGTCAGACCTGCGGGTCAACCCCCCCCCCCACTACTACTACTGTATCTAAAGGACAACTTAACATTAAATAAAGGGATCGATGACGGATCTGACACCTTCCTAGTTAGCTTATTATCACACTTCAAGTGAAGCCATTATAATATATTAGCATTGAAAACAGTTTTTTGTAAATATCTCAGAAATTAAAGCTCCTACGAAATTTTTGGTTATAACACGGAAAATTGAGCAAAATATAGTCTACTCATTGACTTCTATACCCTACGGGTAGACCCGGCATGGGCCTAAATTGCCATTATATCAAGCTTTTATCGCAATTGACCAAATACAAGTAAGAATTTAATGAGCAAGACAGGGATGAAAATAGAATTTCAGTTTGGTAAGTCCGGACACATGCAACATCGCAAAAATATACTATCTGCTTGTCTTGGATAAAAAAGGGCAGTGACGCCGCAAAATAAAAATTTTGAATTCCACCAGCATTTTTTTATCAACAATTTTCTGTTTGAATAATAAATAATTCATGAATACATACTTACTTGTGTATACTGTGTTTACAAAATTCTCTTTAGTAAAAAAAAGAGTAAACAGAATTTGTTAGTATGCTAAGTGCATTGGATGGATTAAAGTTATTGTTTTCATCTCAGAACTTTACAAATGTTGTACCTACCAGGTAAAATATTTTCTTTCTTTGAACAAGGGTCTTCTTCATTTCTTCTTGGGTGGACTACAAGTTATGCTCGAGTCAGATCAAATTTCGGAACAAAAAATTTTAATTCGGAATGGGACAACTGGGCGCCGGGCCAACTCGGCGCCGCCAACAGGGCACCACGCCGGGCCTAATGGGCGCCGGGCCAACTCAGCGCCGGACTATTTTCTTTTTCGATAAAATATGCAGATCAAAAATAAAATAAATATGTTATTTATCCAAAAATTTCAACATCTATTAATTCGAGTGTTGAAATTTGGTACGTGTTGTGTTCTGGTAACCTGGTAAAAACACCATTTACGTTTTTTATTTCAAGAATGGCGGATCCAAAATGGTGGATTTCTTTATTTTTAAACTGATTTGTCTCAAACTTGAAAGTTTGCAGTGTTTGAGATCACTTACACTATAATAATATATCTATTTTGTTTTTCATCTGCACATTTTATCAAGAAAAAATATTTTAGTCCGACGCCCAGTTCACCCGGCGTCCAGATGGCCCGGCGCCCAGTTGACCTGCCGCCCAGTTGGCCCGCCGCCCAGTTGGTGGCGGCGAGTTGAGTTGAGTTTATTAAAAAATAATCTTATAAGTGCGGGGAAGTGACACTTTCTGAATCAAAATGTGTGAGGGTAAAATCGCACGGTCGCAGAAAAAACTATCTATCGTGACACTACTGAACTTTCTCGTGTTTGCAAAAACTATCCGTCAAGACGACTTACCCATGAAATGTTGTATTTTCATCGATTTTTTTTCTTCTTTTGCACAAAAAACAATTTCGCACCATGTTTGAACTCAAATAGTTACTTCTAAACTTGTTTTTAAACGTTTTTAAGATTTCTTTTTGTAATATTCCCGCACGAAATTCAAAAAAAAATCATTCCGTACTTAGACAACATTGTCTATCAGTTTTCCCTGTATAAACCGACTAGCAGGTTGAATCACTCAAAATACGGCAGGTGGATTAAAAGTAGCCAGCTGCTTTTCTGTCGCACTTATGCCGTCAGTCTGAAAGAGATAAAAGTACCCTTTATATTATCTAGGGTATTATTAGCATGCCAAATCAGCCTATCTTTGTCCGTTTCACATGTTCAATAATGTCTATCTCTGTTTTTATTGTAAAAGAAATACCCGCCCTTAGAAACCAAATTGGATAGGGTCAATAAAAAATGCCTTATACAACTCAATGAGTCTACTATATTCCGAGAACAGTGTATTGATACGATGCTCCGTTAAAAAGTTAAGAGTGTACACTATTTTATCTAAAAATTTTATGAAAAGCGGTTCAGTGGTTTAGGAGCTATCGTGTTACGGGCAGAAATAATATACACAAAGACATACACACAGACAGACATCACGACGATATTGCTAGGATAGGTCAAAATACATCGAAAAAACACATTTTTGGCGCTGAACAAATTTTTTTTTGTCGAAAATGAAATCTTCTCTAGCCATTGCTACGCGGGCTAGGAAGGTAAAAATGGCTTTTAAATAACACTGGAGTTACATAAAGGCCGCTTGACATGGTGCATGACGCGCTGCAAATATTTGCAAGCAAAAAATTTCGGTCAAATTGTTGCCTGCAAAAAATCTTCTTTTCGTTTGACATTGTGCATGGCCATGCATGGATTCCCCAGATCAGAATCTAGGTAAAAATTCCCCAGTTTGCATGCAAGTACAGTTTGCATGCAAAAAAAATGGCACCGGGCCGATAAAAATGGATTGCCTGCAACAATCAGCTGGATTTGAACTGCGCATGCACCTGGGCAAAATTTCATGCATTTGCCTGCAAATTTTATTGTCATGCACCATGTCAAGGGACATCAACGTTACAGAAAAATAAGTTAAAAAGCACATGAGTACTGTATTTCGTCTCATCTGCCTGCCTTTTGTTTTTACTGGTAGTTTCTTTTGCATTTGGTAGAGGTCACCACTTGTGTAAAAACCATACGGTATTGCATTATTTTGCATTTCTATTACCAATATCGTAAGATAAGATTTATATACCGTCTCTTTAGCTTCACAAAAGTGTCACATTGGCCATGCAGTGTTCTGAGGAGCACCTTAAAGACGAAACAGTTAACTGTGTATAGCTTCCGAGCTGCCAACGGAAAAATACAAAGGAAACAAAAGATTCCTACACAGTCAAACCTCTCCTCTATTTAGCGGACACTCCCTTTAAGCGGACAAATTTGTTTGGAACCAAGCCCTTCCCCATTTCTTCACATGTAAAATTCACTCTTATAACCTGACACTCTAATAACCGGACGCGGACAATTTTTTTTTATTAAAAAATTCTGAAACCTTCCTTAACCGGACGCGAATCTCTGACAACTCGACGGAGGGCTGCACGACATAGGCATAAATATTATGTAGTATGTTGGCAACAACGCACTCTGCAGCCGAGCCGAGCACCTCTTTCCGTTTTAATGCGGAGACTAAATACTTCTGTCGTATTTACAATATATTTTATTCGGCGGGACTGCTTTGTTTTATTTTTATTGTTCAGTTAGGTAGTAATAAATCTCTTTGAAATGGCACCTAGTAAAAAACTTCTTAGTTTACGAGAAAAAATGGAAGTTGTTAATGTTTCAGAGAGGCAACATCTATCAGCACGAAAGGTCGCTCAAAAATTTAAAATTGAAAAAACTCAAGCAGCGGAAATTGTAAATAAGTATGGATGATTCTACCAAAAGTGGGCTATATGGATATCATTTTTGGTCATTGCCTTTAAAAAACAGTACAGCACAGTAAATTATTATTTTTTTGTTAAATTTATGTAACTAATTAGGTGTAAGCTAAAAAACATTTATTTTCCCAAATTTTAGGAATTATTGCATAAAAATGCCAGAGGAATGAGTACCAGAGGAATGAGTTTTTTAATGGTTTTCCAATTTAAATCAAAATCTATTTAGACTACTTAACTTAAGTTTTATATAAACAAAGTTCCTATACTTAAAACAATCAACAAAAAAATTATACTATTGATATCAGTCGAATATTTACTTACCAGAAGAATGATAATTGAAGCGTTCCTTTTTGATTTCTCCGAAAAAAACTAATTTTCTGCCGAAAATAAAAAGATCTATAACTTAAACCAAACTAAAGTTGACATTATCTGTCAAAACTTGTCATCCTCACAAGTAAATTAGATATCCAGGGCCGTCCCTTTCTCTAGAAATTAACCGGTGGTATTCACAAATATTGTGTTATTAAAAATGAGCACGTTTAAAATTGTAAAATTTTCCGGGAAGATGTAAATTCGGATTTTCAAAAATATGACTGCAAACTTAAGTTTTATCAATTTTTTGATAAATAGTTAAGACTTGGTTAAATATTATTTATTAGGATATTTTTTTCAACCTGAGTTTTTAATATTTGGTTTGGGACTACACCAGAGGAATGAGGTATTTGCTTTGTAATAAAAAAAATTATAAACTTGCAATTTTTTTTATACATTAAACTCAAATGCTCCATAAAGAAAACATTTCGTTTTAAATCTTATAACTAAAACTATGGTTCATTTGCAGTCTGCGTTTGAAAAATATGCATTCCCACTCCACAGCACCATTTTTGTAGAATCATCCATATATATTAAAATTTCGCAGTTCCCTCTTATAAGCGGACACCTCCAATTAGCGGACAAAATCGAGGAAACCTTGAGTGTCCACTTATAGGAGGGTTCACAGTACCCGCTTAATCACGAAAAATTGTTGTTTTTTAAATAGGTATGTTGCGTTGTAGGTATGACGAAATCAAGAAGCACACCTTCGGCAAAGAGAAGGTGATCCAAGGTAGCCTTCATTTCACTCAGGTGATATGGAAAGCATCAACCGAACTCGGGGTGGGGATAGCCAAAAACAAAAAAGGACAAACATATGTTGTGGCCAACTACAATCCTAGAGGAAATTATATTGGACAGTTTGTTGACAATGTTCCCCCTCTTAAGCCTTGACGAATTCGTAGGCCTTTCAAATCCGTCAGATTTTTCTTAGTAGCTAATTCTACAATATAAATTTCAGTACAATCGTAAAACATATTTACCTAATCAAAGAAAATTAACATTCCTACTGAAAAACTTATTCTAAATATAGAGACATCGGGAAGGTAATTAATTCTTCGGTAGCGGAAGGAGGGGAGCATTCGACCACAAAATGGTTTTTTGTATATAAAAATTTGTTAAATGCATATTTGTAAAACAAAAAAGTACTGATGGGTAGATCGGAGTGTTGTTTAATAATAACGCAATGGTTGAATGCTCCCGCTGGTCGAACTCTCCCCTCTTTCCCCTACTCACATACGGTCTATGAGACCGACGGTATTAATCTGTGAGACCAACGTTATTAATCTCCGCATCTCTGAATTGGAAGACATCGACATGCATACGTACTAATCCTTTGGTACTACTACAAGGTCTGTGAGACCGACGCGGTACTACCCTCAATACCCATTTTATACTAAATACAGTAAATTCAATAATGTATTGAGTCTTCGGTAATTACATAGATATATGGTCTCTGAGACCGACGAGGCATCAATTGACATACACGTGTTTAAGGATCTCGGCGTCATGCTTCATTGCAAAATGACAATCAAATCTCTCCAGCAGCTTTGTTTTAGGAGAAAAAATGGTCTGTGAGTCCCAACCAGGTACCAGACGACTCTAAAACTTGTTCTTCCCTGTTGAATGGCCACGAAACGCAGTATTTTCATCTAAAAAAAATGTTTTCAGAGGGTACAGAAATAGTTTAAAATATTTTGGTTTTGGGAAATTGTATCAATATTACATTATAACCACACTTAGAGTTAATCAAATATTTGGCATAAATTATCTTGAAAATAGATATCGGTCTATCAGACCGAATATTTTTATAGTAGTACCAAAGGGTTAAATCAAAATACAGGGTGTTTCGTAAACATTGGTCAAAAATTTGTGGTGTGACTCCTGGAGTATTTCCATGAAAAAAAGTTCCTAGAAACATTTGTCGAAAAATGGGTCCTAAGGGAGCTGCGCCCCTTTAAAAAAGGCACCCTGAATACTGTTTTTCCTCAATATAAACACCCTGTATATTAAAAACTTCGTTAAAAGCGGGTGTCGCATAACATAAATGTTATAGTGGGTTTACACATGCATGAATTTAGTGGCGCCAGTGTTCGCGCCAGTTCTATTGGCACGCCAGTAAAGGTTTACACTATTGTGCGAAAATTAAAAAGACTGGCACGCCAGTTTCATTTTTAAAGTGTACACGATACGCGATATGTCGGCTGAACTCTCGGAAGCCTGCAAAATAGTCGCTAAACTTTTTTTGGAAATAAAATAATAAAAGAGATTCAGGAAAAGGAACAACGAAAAGGCCGTATCTGCATGGGTTAAAGCATGGATTGCTAGTCGATCTACTTTGGGTGCTTCCGAAAAACTTTTAGGAGAACTTGCAGCAGAAGATCCTGCGAGCTATAAAAACCATCTTCGAATGACAAAGCAACATTTTGATATTCTTCTAGAGTTTCTCTTATTTAAACAACATTCTTTAAAACTCGGTCTGCTACTTTAAACCATGGTACTTTTGGGGTGTATACTTCATTTGGACCGGCTCCGGAACGTTGGCTTTTTTTAATTTTTGTCAATTCCAAAGCATATGTGTTTCTTATGGATCATATTTTTGCTTTTACTTCTGCAACTTCAAAGCCTTCAATAGTCATTATTTTACTAATTTTTTGGGAAGCATTATCTCGACTATCTTTGTTTTTATACGAACTACTGTGTACATCCCATAAACAAGGAAAACATTAATAGCCTTCAAGAAACTGTATGGTCAGTTCTGCTGACCACTTTTTTTAGCCATATTAAACTATAAAAACAAAAATTTTTAAGCTCAAACACAATGAAAATAAAAATAATGTAAAATAATAAACTTAAAACTGGCGAGCCGACGTGCAAATTCAGTCAGCTGCAGACTTTTTTGATTCATGCATGCAAAAAAATAACTTGTGTGCAAGTCGGTGTTTACACTTACAAATTTAACTTACTGGCGCGCCAGTTTTTATTGGCGCCAGCAAATCCATGCATGTGTAAACTCTCCTTTAGGATAAGTTTAAACACCAAAAATGTATTTTTATGAAGTCACATTCCTTTATATGCCAAAGAAAGCTAATAAAACTTGGTGCTGTGAAAATAAGTGTAAGTATTAGGGTTTCTTTAAACCTATTCTAAACAAAATTATAAAACATTTTTAATAAATAAAAAACATATATTTTAGAATGTTTTTTTTTTTGGTTTTGTTTTAATATTCTCAAAATTAACAGATGTCAAAAAGCACTTTACTTAATTTATGTCTTAATTTTTTTGATTAGGAACTTATTTCAATAATGCCGGGTACTATTCTGACAGTTTTCCATTGAAAACTGACAGTTAATCTTTCAAAATTGCCATACCAAAGTCGAATTTATAAATCCACTCGTTTATTTTTCATTAATAATGGCGGCACTATTAATGCTGGCTCTTATAATACACAAAGGCCTAATTTTGAAAGAAGACAGCTATTCTTATAATGCAAAACTGTCAGAATAGTGCCCAGCACAATTACTGCCTGGCTTTATTACAATAAGTTCCTACTATTGCTAAATTTTTATTTATAAAGAAACCATAATGTGCTGAGCAACTTTTTTTAGTAAAATATGATATTTAGGTAAATTAGTCATTTACATATCCAAAAATTTTGTAGGGCAATTAAAACTAGATTATCGATAATGACAAGGACCTTTTTTTTAAAAAATATAGTTTACAAACTTTGGTACTTACTTTATTATCTTTAAATTTACACCACAGAATATTCTATATATGGCACTTTTTTTGGAACAAAACCTACATTTTTGCTAAAAAATAAAAGTTTTTAAAAAATTGTTTTAAACTGAACGTGTCAAACTTCAAACTAAATATTATGTGTCACTAAAAGCTAGTAAAATATATGTGAGTTGCATTTTTAAAAAGGAGTTGTTGTGGAATGGAAATTTTTTTGTCCTTTCGGTAAGGCGGTAGTTTTTCCTCACAAATGGTTAAAATACACATTATCTGAAAAATAATTTATAATTAAGAAAAAAAGAAAAAGCCAATGGCCAATGGCCAATGGCAAATGGCCAATGGCCAATGGCCAATGGCAAATGGCCAATGGCCAATGTGCAAATGGCCAATGGCCAATGGCCAATGGCCAATGGCCAATGGCAAATGGCCAATGGCCAATGGCTAATACCCAATGGCCAATAGCCAATGACAAATGGCCAATGGCCAATGGCCAATAGCCAATGACAAATGACCAATGACCAATGGCCAATGGCAAAATGCAAATGGCCAATGGCCAATTGCCAAAGGCAAATGGCCATTGGCCAATAGCCAATGGCAAAATGCAAATGGCCAATGGCCAATGGCAAATGGCAAATGGCAAATGGCAAATGGCAAATGGCAAATGGCAAATGGCAAATGGCAAATGGCAAATGTCAAATGGCCAATGGCCAATGGCAAATGGCCAATGGCCAATGGCAAATGGCCAATGGCCAATGGCAAATGGCCAATGGCCAATGGCCAATGGCCAATGGCCAATGGCCAATGGCCAATGGCCAATGGCCAATGGCCAATGGCCAATGGCCAATGGCCAATGGCCAATGGCCAATAGCCAATGGCCAATAGCCAATAGCCAATAGCCAATAGCCAATAGCCAATAGCCAATAGCCAATGGCCAATGGCAAATGGCCATTGGCCATTGGCCATTTGCCAAAAGCACCCAATTTATAACACCACACAAATATAAAAAAAAAATATAATTTCCAACTTAATTGCAAAAAAAAAAATCAATGTCTCGATCAGTAAGACAGGGACCATTTCTGTAACATTGAAAAATAGTGTTCCGAACGGGACAAATCGTGTTACAGATGGGACAATGTCTTTATATTTTGCACTTTCTAGCTAAACCAAATTTATGACACAACTTTTTTTTTCAGTTTTGTTCAAGATTTTAACGGTTTTGTCTGAGAAAATATTGATTTTCTATTAATAGGATATACAACAAAATTCATATTTACAAATCTAGAAACTTGAAATTTTTATAAAAGGCAACTTTTAGGGCAATAATTGAATTTCAAAACTTGAGAATCCTACACTTACCGCCGGGACATTTTTATGTTTCCGAAAACTTTTTTGTTGCTTTTAACTGATTAATTGGTTACAGACCTAAAATGGTGTTCTTCATCATAAAATTTAAAAAGCTTTAAATAAATATTTTTTTTAGTCTGTAACATGCAAAATTAGGTTTTTTTCAAAAAAAAAGTGCCGTAGCTACTTAAGTTTTTTCTTTATTTATTATAATTAAGTCACGCCTTGTTATTTATAATATAAACCTATTGTTACCTAGGTACCTACTAGGTACTTATTTTTTCAATGTAAGGATAATTCGTTAAATAAAAATATACCAAAAAATCAATGATTATTTATTTATGCAGCCAAAAACTACTCTAAATGTTCTTCAAAATGGCTAAATGTTGCTCTACTCCGTATCCTACTAAAAATCTTTCATCGAAAATTCGCGAGTGCGAGAGATAAGCTATACAGAAACAAAATTTCGGACTTCCATTGTCTTTATTTCTTTTAAACAGGACGTTTCGGTTAGTAAGTATCTCTAACCGTTTTCAATTCTTAACTAAACAATCCAGTCTTCAGCATACTACTTGGTGTGCAGTCAGGTGTGACGGCCCGCCCCCTTTTTTAATCCGAATACGCCTGTTTTCCTTAAGGAGTGGTTTCCATATGTTTGGTATGTCTGTAATTGGTTGACTAAAAATTTCCTTATTCTGCATTAAAAAAGCAGCTTCAATAAACTTTCGTTTTCATTTGTGTGTGATCATTTGCCCGCTGGTCAAAAGCTAAAGTTTTGCATAAGGAGTCGCATTGGCGAAAACAAAAGTATATTGAAGCTGCTTTTATAATGCAGAATAAGGAAATTTTCAGTCAACCAAGTACAGACATACCAAACATATGGAAACCACTCTTTAAGGAAAACAAGCGTCTTAAGATCTAAAAAAAGGGGTCTCTCTCCACTCTGTCAATAAGTGTGATTTTTTCTGTTTCTCTCTATTTTCCCTACTATTGGCAAATTTCCATGTTAAACAGCACGCAAGGAGATGTGGCTTGGATAGCTGATTTCTTATGACGGCCCCATTGTACTGAAAAAGTTTGTCCCGTAACTCCGTCGATAAGTGTGATTTTTTTTCTGTTTTTCTCTATTTTCACTACTATAAGCAATTTTCCATGTTAAATGGCACGCAAGAAGATGCAGCTTGGACAGCTGATTTCTTATGACTGCCCCATTGTACTGAAAAAGTTTGATCCCGTAACTCTATCGATAAGTGTGATATTTTCTGTTTCTCTCTATTTTCCCTACTATTAGCAATTTTCCATGTTAAATGGCACGCAAGGAGATGCGGCTTGGATAGCTGATTTCTTATGACGGCCCCATTGTACTGAAAAAGTTTGATCCCGTAACTCTGTCGATAAGTGTGATTTTTTCTGTTTCTCTCTATTTTCCCTACTATTGGCAATTTTCCATGTTAAACAGCACGCAAGGAGATGTGGCTTGGACAGCTGATTTCTTATGACGGCCCCATGGTACTGAAAAAGTTTGATCCCGTAACTCTGTCGATATAGTTATTGGGATATTCTCAGATTTTAAATGGGCCTTTGAAACAATTGATAGAGAGAGACTTCTACAAAAACTTTATAACTATGGATTACGAGGAAAAGTTTTGGAATGGTTTAAAAATTATTTGTTTAACAGAAAACAACGTACTAAAATAATAAACACACTATCATCAAAAAAAGAAATCAAAATTGGGGTACCTCAGGGAAGTAAATTGGGGCCATTAATATTTATTCTTTACATAAATGATTTACCATCCATTTTAAAATATAGTTTAATTCAGATGTTTGCGGATGATACGTTAATTTACTTAAAAGGCAATTCTTTGGAACATATTATTAATTTACTAAATTCTGACTTAAAATTAGTTTTAAATTGGTTAAATACAAACAAATTAAAGTTAAATGTTAATAAAACGAAATGTATGACAATAAATTTAAAAAGTAATCCATTAAAAATCGTGAATTCATTCAAATATCTAGGAATTATAGTAGACTCAAAATTAAAGTTGAATTTATACTACGATAATATAATCTCGAAAATAGCAGCAAAAATTGGATATTTAGGAAGAATAAGTCATTATTTATCATTTTTCTCAAAAAAATGTGTATACAACACAATAATTTTGCCATATTTTTTGTATTACTCAACTATTTTATATTCAGCTAATGAAGACATTCTGGAAAAATTAGAAATTTTACAAATTCGTGCAATGAGAATAATTTTAAATGCAGATAAATATACCAAAATAAAAACAATGTTAAAGAAATTAAACTGGCTAAATGTAAAAAATTTAATATTTTATAATGTTTGTATTTTTATTTATAAAATTAATAATAATTTACTACCAGATTCCTTAAAACAATTTTTAAATCAAAATTATAATTATCATACTTACAATACCAGGAAAAAAGAAGATTTTCATTTAAGCACTACATAAAAATTAGTTGTTCAAAAATCAATATTTTCAAAAGGCTTGAGTGAATACAACAAATTAAACATGTCAATTAAAAATGAACGAAATTTTAAAAAATTTAAAAAAAGTATAAAAAAATATTTATTTTCAAACAATTTATATAAAGTTATTAAATTTTATTAATATAGTATTAGTTTAAACCTATTTATTTATTTGTTGTATAAATTTAAATTTTAAGTATAGTTTTAAGTTGATTTAAGAAAAAATTGTAGCAAATATGCTAAATAAAAGCTTAAAACAACAAACTACTACTTTATAGAAGTCCCTGAAACTTGGAAAGTTTGAGTTTCGTAAATGTAGATAGGTCAAATATGGGCTGAATGGTTTCAACAAAAGATGGTACGGCAGTTTACGCCGCGAACTTGGCCGGGCACTGCCGTGCCCTCAGTTATTATAATACGTAAAAATAGGCTAAATATTTTCTTAAATCATCTAAAAATAAAGATAAGGGAGTCTCGCCAAACCCCCAATCACCCCAATACAGAAGCTGTCGGATTTATTTAGCCAGCTTAACTCTCGTGACGTCACTGCGACGCGTGTATCGATCCCTAATAGCGTGCGAGAATTTCCAAAAAACACCTTTCCAATATCTCTACCTCTCATTTCTTCTAGTGGATAAGAGAGAAAGGTGTAAAAGAGAATGTAAACGGAGAGTTCTTGGTAGATTCCGCGAAATGGACCAGTCTGAAACTTCCTGTTCCAGACTTCCAGGAAGCGTTGTAACCTAAATCTCTATCTTTTGTTATATTATAATAATAGAGAGAGATAGACAAAATACTAAGGGTTATACAGATAACCAGGGAGTTTAGCAATATTTGCAAAAATTGCGGCTGTGATCTCAAATGTCGCTTGAGCTCGATTTCACATGCTATTCCATACTTTTTTGTCCTTATCGATTATCCAGTGATAAAACGAGATAGATATTGACCGGATGAGTTGAAGGGGAAGCTATTGAAGGACGTAAATTTGCAGAAATGGACATCGTGCGTATACTCTAGATTAGATCTCATCTCACTGGTGTGGGCAATTCACGGGTATGGTCGCATATATTGTTCTAAATATAGAAGTTCAGGTATCTCGATGTTAGTTAATTCAAAAAAATGACAGACTTTTAAGATTTTTTAGTGTCAAGTGTAGTGTTAGTTCGTTTTTACATTTCGGGTCACGGAAAGTAACAAGTTCTTTTGAATGCGGATTTTTTAGGGTAGGTTTTCTTTGCAGTATTTGTTTTCTTGAGATATTCGAAATCTATTTTTGGCTATTTTGCGGTTATTTTAAGAAAATCAAAATCATATTTTATGAAACTAAAATTTTTAAGAATATGCCTTAGGAACATTTTTGGGATGTAATTTAAGCTATTTAGCTGAAATTTTGGGGTATTTTTTGGACATTTCGCTGCGGCAAACTGAAGGACACTTAACCAACAGTTTTGCTGCAGTAAAACCTTGCCGTTTGGTAAACAAGAAATGAGGTCCAGGTCGGATCGGATTTATTTGTTTTTCTTCTGGACTAATGATTTATTATTTTCATTTCTCGGTTGTTTGTTATAATCTTTAAAAATATTTCTTTAAATATTATGTTATTCTCTGTCTACATATTGAGTAATTTAAAAAATAATACGGCAATACATGATGATTCATTTAATTATATTTCTGTTATTATCGGAAGATTTGGAGGATTTTTCCTGAATCCTGAAAATCTTGGGCTAAAAATGACATATGTCCATAATAAAATAAGGAAACTATTTCTTTGTTAGTTCTAGTACAATAATAAATTTGGTCGTGTGTCTAATATGAATGATATTGTTACCACAAAAACTTTATTTAAACCATTGAGTTGTATAACGCCCTACCCATTTTTTGTGGGTTTTATAGCTTTTCTTTGATTAAAACCTATGCTCTCGTCTATATAGTTTTAAATATAGAAGAAGTTCAGGTATCTCGATGCTAGTTAACTTAAAAAAATTACAGATTTTTAACACTTTTTAGTGCCAAATGTAATTTTAGTTCGTTTTTAGATATCGGGTCAGGTAACAAGTTCTTTTAGATGCAGATTTTTTAGGATAGGATTTCTTTGCAGTATTTTTATATAATAATAGAGAGAGATAGACAAAATACTAAGGGTTAAACAGATAACCAGGGAGTTTAGCAATAATTGCAAAAGTTGCGGCTGTGATCTCAAATGTCGCTCGAGCTCGATTTCACATGCTATTCCATAATTTTTTGTCTTTATCGATTACCAAGTGATAAAAAGAGATAGATATTGACCGGATGAGTTTAAAGGGGATGCTGTTGAAGGACGTAAATTTGCAGAAATGGACCTCGTGCGTATACTCTAGATTAGATCTCATCTAACTGGTGTGGGCAATTCACGGGTATGGTCGCATATATTGTTCTAAATATAGAAGTTCAGGTATCTCGATGTTGGTAAACTCAAAAAAATGATATACTTTTAAGATTTTTTAGTGCCAAGTGTAGTGTTAGTTCGTTTTTACATTTCGGTTCACGGAAAGTAACAAGTTCTTTTGGATGCGGATTTTTTAGGGTAGGTTTTCTTTGCAGTATTTGTTTTCTTGAGATATTTGAAATCTATTTTTGGCTATTTTGCGGTCATTTTAAGAAAATAAAAAACAAATTTTAGAAAACTAAAATTTTTAAGAATTTTCCTTGGGAACATTTTTGGGATATAATTTAAGCTATTTAGCAAAATTTTAGGAAATTTTTTTGACATTTCGCTGCGGCAAACTGAAGGACACTTAACCAACAGTTTTGATGCAGTAAAACCTTGCCGTTTGGTAAACAAGAAATGAGGTCCAGGTCGGATCGGATTTATTTGTTTTTCTTCTGGACTAATGATTTATTATTTTTATTTCTCGGTTGCTTGTTATAATCTTTAAAAATATTTATTTAAACATTATGTTATTCTCTGTCTACATAATGAGTAATTTAAAAAATATTTCGGCAATACAAGGTGATTTATTATATTTCCGTTATTATGGGAAAATTTGGTGGATTTTTCGTGGATGGTCGTGA
Source organism: Aspidapion aeneum (assembly GCA_963576565.1). Taxonomy (NCBI): domain Eukaryota; kingdom Metazoa; phylum Arthropoda; class Insecta; order Coleoptera; family Brentidae; genus Aspidapion; species Aspidapion aeneum. The sequence continues at coordinate 3,055,067 of OY755043.1, read as the reverse complement.
AGTGTATAATAGTAAAAGGAAAGAGTCCAGTAGCATAAATTATCCTAAGTAAGAAAACTATTTGTCAACTCGTTGGACTGTGGAACATTATTTTACTTGAAAATTTTAAGAAAATCGGTTGAGCGGTTTAGGAGCTATCGTGTTACGGACAGAAGAAATATACACACACACATACACACACAGACAGACATCACGACGATATTGCTAAGATAGGTCAAAATACACTCAAATAACACATTTTCGGCGTTATCTGAAAAAAAAATTTTTCGTCGAAAATAATACCTTCTCTAGCCATTGCTACGCGGCTAGGAAGGTAATAAATACAGAAATATTTTTTCCGCCGACCATTATCCCCCCCTAGATTTAGGTCCAGATCCGCGCTTGTAAATGGGACAAACTGTTTACGTTTTACGTCAATATATACGTCTAGTTTTTAATTAAACGTTTTATACCTACCGACTAATGAAGACTTATAGGGCTACAGATTATGACTGCTTACTGGAGCATTCTTTTTTGTAAAGCAAGTTATTAAGTTGGGTTAGTCGGCGGTGAAATTTTCGAAATTAAAATAGGGCATTAGTGTAAAGGAGAAGTCGCTAAAGAGTAGTAAGTAGGTAGGTACTTAAAATTAAGAGATATTTTCAACGACTTTGAGGATGTAACATTTTGGAGTTTACTCGTTTCTTAATACAGGGTGTATAAATGATCCCAAAATGTAGACATTTTAATAGCTGGTAGGTGAGAAAACATTCTGTAGTACAACTAATACCTATATTAAGAGAATAAAAAAATTATAAAAAAAAATTTAAATCAAAAAAACACCCAACTGCTAAATTTACTTGTAGCTACTAGTCGCAGTTGAGTACAAAATTGATAGGTATACCTATAATGTACGACATGCTTCAAGTTTTGATGCCCAAAGCGCACTTACGAAATTATACAGTTTTTTATTTTCATCTACTTTGGAAAGCGTTGGAAAACGCAAACATAAGCGTACAACTAATTAAAGCCATCAAAGAGTTATACCGCAATAGTAAGGCAAAAGTTAAAATAAAAGCAAAACTAACCAAAGGCTTTCAAGTAAATAAAGGTCTTAAACAAGGTTACTGTATCTCGCCTACGCTCTTCAAGATATACTTGGAACAAGTCCTTAAAGTATGGAAGAGAAAATGCCAAAACATTGGAATTCCGTTGGACGAAACCACCTTGTATACTTTATGTTTCGCCGATGATCAGATAGTAGTGGCTTAGGATTATGACGACCTCGAATATATGACATGAAAACTAATAGAATAGAACCATAAGTGGGGACTAGAGGTTAATCTCAATAAGACAGATTATATGTGTATCGGTGGAATGAAACAGGATCTAATCTTAAATACCGGGCAGCGAATTCAGTCCTGTGTTGAGTATAAATATTTAGGTCTAAAAATTACAGCTGACGGAACATTAGACAAAGCTATAAAAGATCGAAACGTACAAGGAAGAAAATCAATAACTTTATTAAATGGAATAATTTGGGACCAAAGTATATCAAAACATAACAAAAAGCTTATTGTAAAAAGTATTATTACATACGACTCAGAAGTATGGCCAATCAAGGATAGAACAGAAAAAATGCTTTCCGCGACGAAGATGGACTATTGGAGAAGAGCAGCAGGGAAATCAAAAAGAGAAAGAGTTACAAATCAAAGAATAAGAGAAATTATGATAATGGGTGAACGTACTTTAGTGGATGATATAAGAACAAAACAACTGGTGTGGTACGGAAATGTACAAAAAATGAATGATGAAAGTAAATCCACTTTATTGCTTTGCAGATGATGGCAATGTAGTCTCCTCAGTCATACCACCCACATGTCTCTCCGCGCGTGAATTCCATTACCTTAGACTAACTGAAATATCACAGATAAATAGCGACTTGGAGATAATAGAGGACTGGGACAACAGAAACCTTGTACAGTTCAACGCGCAGAAAACCCAAGCAGCCCTGTTTTCAAAAAAGACCAGCACCGGTGAGCCAAACATCATGCTATCTGGAAGTGCTGTCGCATTGCAGAGCCAGTTGAACATCTTAGGAGTCACTGCAGAGACCAACATGTCTTGGCACAGTCACGTGGCAGATATAGCTAAAAGGGCGTCCCAAAAGCTTGGCGTGCTATTTCGTACAAGACATCTGTATACACCAGGCCAACTGCTGACACTCTACAAAGCCCAGATTCGACCAACTATGGAGTACTGCTCACATATATGGAGTGCGGCACCCAAACATACCTTAATGCTTTTGAACACCGTGCAAAAACGAGCTATCAAGCTGATCAATGACTCCGCACTTACCCGTAGCTTGGATAGTCTCGAACATCGAAGAAGTGTGGGCGATCTATCTCTCTTCTACAGGTATTATCACGGAAAATACTCTGAAGAGTTGGCACGTATGATCCCCCCGGGAGTAGCACCTACTAGGCGAACACGTCAAACAGACCGTAACCATCAATTTATTCTCAAAATAGAGGCACCAAGAACCTCATTATATCAGAATTCATATCTCTGGAGAACAGCATCGCTATGGAATAAACTCCCTGCGACAGTTTTCCCTGCAGGTTACAACCTAAACCGTTTCAAAACCAACACACACCAACATTTCCACGCACTTGCCGCTTCTCGAGCGTGATAGGGATCTCCTTGCGAGTGCGTATACCCGTAAAAAAAAAAAAAGAATACCCAAACAAATACTACAATGGAAACCAACTGGCCGAAGAAAACGAGGACGGCCAAGGAGAAGCTGGAGAGAAGGAATAGACAGTGAAATAAGAATAAGAGGCCTAGATGATGAATTATGGACAAACAGAAACGAGTGGAGATCGGGTATCGGAAGACGTAGAACGTTGTGAAACCGATAAATATATATATATATATATATATATATATATATATATATATATATTTTCATGAATCAGATTGGGTAATTTTGTACCCAACTGCAATTAGTACTTACAAGTAAATTTAGCAGCTGTTTTTTTTATTTAATTTTTTTTTATTTCCATCTTTTAGGTTTTATTCTTATTCAGCCTTATAAAAACCACTATGCATTTACAATTCATTTAGGTTCATCCAAAAAGTACGTGTAGATTTCCTACGGACGCGAGCAGTCCATTTGGTGAAGGTGGGGGAGGAGACAGGGAGGAGGAAACTAGCAAAATGGTGTCAAAAAAAATCTTTAAGCGTGTGCCGAAATATTTTTTGAAATCGCTCTAAATTTGTGAAAAGTATAGTTACAACTGTTACTAATAAAGAGGGTGGGGAGAAGAGAGGAAGAGGAAGGGGGAAACTAGTAAAATGATGTTGGAAAAAATGTCTTAAAGCGTGTGCAGAAAGAATTTTTGAAATCGTTCTATATTTGTGAAAGGTATAGCTACAACTATTACTAATAAGGAGGAAGGGGGGAAGAGAGGGAGGGTGAAACTAGTAAAATGATGTTGGAAAAAGTCTTCAAGCGTGTGCAGAAAGAACTTTTGAAATCGCCTTATATTTGTGAAAGTTATAGGTATAACTATTACTCATAAAGATGGCGGGACGGAGAGAGAGGGAGAGGCGGGGGGGGGGGGGAGGAGGAACTAGTAAAATGGTGTTGGAAAAAAATCTGAAAGCGTATGCAAAAATAATTTTAAAAATCGCTCTATATTTGATTATGCAAACATGGTTTTTGAATAGGGTGGGGGGAATAACAGGAGAGGAGATGGATGGAAGGACTACGAATTAACTACAGCAAATTAGAGGACATTTGGAATAGGTGATTACAGGAATTTCATTAAAATCGCCTGAAATTTAGATAATTTGTATGACTTAAAGCCTGCATCATGTGACAAAATGGCGATTGACGACCGCCATGTTGATTCCTGTTTAAGAAAATATAGCCTATAACACCTTCGGGATCAGTAGCATTTCAACGACACCTTTTTTGTCAAAATCGGTTCAGCCGTTGAGCCTCTAGCGTGACACAAACATACATATTTACATACTTACATACATATCCCAATCGAAAATCATTACCCTTCCTTTCGCCGCGCTGCAGTTGGGTAAAAAGAGGAAGTTTTTAAATATTAGGTATTAAATTGGGTTCTATAATGAACATTGATTGAAACTAAAAGCTTTTGTAGCCGCTGCGTTGCTGTGGTTTTACATGGAATTAATAAAATTTACTAAAAAGAGATAAAAATCAATCGAACAATATTTTCCTATATTTAGATTATGTCTGGATAAAAATAACTCATTTTAATTGATTTCAACATCTGCCATTCATGTTTTCTGGATTAAAACAGGAATCGGTAACATGTGATTAAATTGTATGACATTAATAAGGACCAAATAGTCACACATTTTAAAAAGTTGCCTGTTTCTTAAATGATCCTCAACAGCGGCGTAGCGTGCCTCAAAGGGCGAAAGGGGCCGACAGCTAGCTAAAAAGGGCGCCCATCAAAAAATCAAAAATCTTGCGACAAAAAAAAAAGATCATGTCTTTAGTTTCCTTTGCCGGCCTTTCTACTTAATACAGCTTAAGGCGCTTTTTTTCACTCATACTTGACTGGAAGATATCAGATGGTTCGAAATGGTGGCTGTGTCTCTTCTTTATCCAAAATTAACTTTGGTGTGCCTCAAGGTTCTGTTTTGGGCCCACTGTTATTTTTGTTATATATTAACGACTTAACTTTAATAGGTATAAGGGGTACTCTAACACTTTTTGCTGACGACACTACAATTTTATGGCATCATAAAAACGAAATAATATTAAAAGAAATAGTGCAAGAGGACATACAACGAATTAAAGAGTGGTGTGATGCAAACTTTCTCTGTTTTAACATAGATAAAACAAAAGTCCTCAGTTTTAAATTTTCTTTTGATGACCTAACTGTTTCCAACCAAAGAATAACTCAGGATGAAAATACTAAATTTTTAGGAATGGTTAAAATTCTCCTCGCATATTCCCTATCTTAATAAAAAAATATCGATAGGTAGTTACGCCGTTAGACAAACATTTTTCGAACTTGGTTGTGAAATGGCCAAAACAACTTATTACGCCCTTGTTGATTCTCATTTGCGCTATGGAATAGCCTTTTGGGGGAATTGCAGTCAGTATTTGTTCAGATCTGTGTTTGTAATTCAAAAAAGATGCATCAGATATATTTGCGGAGCAAAAATCAGAGACCATTGTAGGCCTTTGTTTATGAGAGAAAAAATATTAACTCTTTGTTGCCTTTTTATACTAGAAACAGTGGTGCTGATTTATAAAAAATTTAAAAATCACACATTTGAACAAACCTACCAAACAAGAATTCAAGAATATAACAGCATACCACTGCCTATTCCTAGGTCTCAATTAACCCAAAACTCGATAATCTACCGCAGTATTAAAATTTTTATTAAGCTTCTAAATAGACTGAAAAGCATTCACTCGGAAAAAATATTTAGGGTTAAGGTAAAAGATATTGGAGAAGGCATATTATAGTCTTAATGAATTTTTCGAGGACCAGTTATAGGATAATTGACAAATATATTTAAACATTTAATTTTTTTTATTTTACTTGTGTATGTATCAGATTGTTCTGTTTGTTGTTTCTTGTGTTTTATATCTAACTTTAACATATTTTATTTTTAACATATTTTGACGTTTTAACATATTTTAACATGATTTGACATATTTTAACATGTTTTTACGTATTTTAACATATTTTAACATATTTTAACATATTTTAACATATTTTAATTTAATGGTCAAAGAATTTCGTTGTATTTCGATAATAGTAAGTGAATAGGTGTGATAGGAGGAAAAAGAGATATTTGCATAGGAGAAATATTTTTTAAAAAAATATATATATCGCGAAATTTATAGACTGTTACCACTGTTACACTATTTTAAATGACTATTCTGTACCTCAACTTAGACTTGTAACCCAACTAACATTTATAGTAGCGGCTACATGTTCTAAAGGCTTTGCTACTTTCTTATAGTAGAAATGTGGTGATCCCAACCAAAATTTGTTACTTTTTAGTTCTAACTACTATTTAGTATCAGGGAATAGTAGATGTTTCGTAAAAACGACCCTCTAAACTACTTCATAGGATTGTTTCTTGATAGTCGATTCTGATAGTCTTCTCTACCACAATAGGACGTTGCTAAAGTTTTACTTTCTTTTTAGTCGTTATTTCGTAGTCGCCCTGACTTTTATATCCTACTTAATTACCACTAGAAAGTTAAGCTTCATTGGAGTCCCAAACAAGTGTATCCGACAACTACATTATAACTTTAATTTTTACCACAAAAGTTTGTGTCATCATAGTAACATCTGATGTAACAATGTAGACAAAATAACTTTTTGGATCAACTTTAAAGCCGCAACTACTTTCAAGTAACCTTTTCGACTATCAGGGAATATAGTTTGGGACGCCATGTTTTTATGTAAGAAAGAAAATTTAATATTTTTGTTGTCGTTTTATGAGCTCATATTAAAGAGCCATACTATTTTATAAACAAATTAGTTGAAGCTTACCAAAAATGCTCTTCTTAAGCACCATTTGTTGGAGTTAACTGTCGATTATGAAAACATAACCTCCAAAATCACAACAAAAAAATTCCATCAGCTACCAGGAAACGGCTCAATTTTACGGGCGCACCGGTTTTTTGCAATATATATAATGCATGTTATACAAAAAACTTTGCGTCGCACTCGAATTTTGATCCTTTGCTCGTAAATTCTCACACTTTTGGATAACATAGTTCATATTATAACCATAACCAAACAAAAAAACTAAGCGAGTCTGTTTACTGTTGTGTCCACCATATTGTGTAACAATTCTACCAAAAAGAAACGATTATATTATTTGCAACTACATCGCAACTTTTATGTCATTACGGAAAAAAAACAGCCTCTACGACGTAGTAGATACCTGGTTACGACGTAGTAGTGTAGTTGTTACTACAGTGACTTTAAACACTTGGCCAAGTAGTTATAACCAGAAATTGGTTCCCCATTTAGGGAATTATAACGTCGCTGTATGGTATACTGAGACGTAGCGGGAGTACGTTGCGGTTACTTTTAAGAAATTCTTTCTAGTTGGGGTTTCGTCGTTACAACTTTAATTATTTGTTGGGAAGCAAGTGTTTATCTTATATTTACAATTAAGGACCATTTTTCGCTTTGTCTGTAAAACTCTACTTTTTTGACAATAAAGCATAATTTGATTTGATTTGATTTGCTTCGGGCACCCGTGGGGCACCAGTAACCGCGGGGCGAAGGGGGACGACGACAAACCTTCCGCACCCCCCCCCACCACCACGCTACGCCTCTGATCCTCAAAGTCAGCGGCGGCTCGTGTTGTTTAAAAAATAAATATTTCACTAGTTGCCGACAACGTAAAAATTAGAAGCAAAACAGGATAATCTATTATGCCGCATACATTAAAACGGTTCCAAGAACTAATTGCACATTTTGAATATGGACTCTTTCCTGACTTCAGAGCGATATTCATATGAATTCTAGCTGATCCTCTTCTCGAAATTTTATCAATTTTTTGCCATTTTTCTAGTTAGTCTAGGCGCTGGCTCCTGTCCCGTGTGACCTAATATGTGCGCTCAGTTTGACTGCGGGCCATTGTTAAGCACCCATAGGTGTATAAAAAAAGTTTGGTCACGTGGTTGAACTCATGGTCGTTTGACCGCCATCCTTGAAAATGGCCGCCATATTGATAGATTTTTTTGTTTAAGCGTATCTCCCTACCCAGTCATCCGATTTTAATTTTTAAAGGCTTGTTATACTCCTTTTTTAAAGGCGAATGAATTTTATAATTACACATTTTTTTAATAAATCAAGTAGTGTTTGAGATATACCAAGATTATTAGAATTTCTGCTCGCTCGCAAAACAATTAAAATAATAACCATGCTCATTTTACTGTAGCTACAATATTATTGACATTTGATTTTTTTGTTACATAGAAGGCTTTAAACCTTTCACAGAAGAGGATATCCCAACTAACATTTATAGTAGCGGCTACATGTTCTAAAGGCTTTGCTACTTTCTTATAGTAGAAATGTGGTGCTCCCAACCAAAATTTGTTACTTTTTAGTTCTAACTACTATTTAGTAACAGAAAATAGTAGATGTTTCGTAAAAACGACCCTCTAAACTACTTCTTAGGATTGTTTCTTGATAGTCGATTCTGATAGTCTTCTCTACCACAATAGGACGTTGCTAAAGTTTTACTTTCTTTTTAGTCGTTATTTCGTAGTCGCCCTGACTTTTATATCCTACTTAATTACCACTAGAAAGTTAAGCTTCATTGGAGTCCCAGACAAGTGTATCCGACAACTACATTATAACTTTAATTTTTACCACAAGAGTTTGTGTCATCATAGTAACATCTGATGTAACAATGTAGACAAAATAACTTTTTGGATCAACTTTAAAGCCGCAACGACATTTTTTTAATGTCGATCTTTTAAAGTAATCTCTCCTTCCTGTTTCTACTTTGAAAACGTAGACTTTTTGAAGTCGCATCTTGGTCGCACACATTCTTAACCCTACTTTTTGTGGCTCCTTTTATAATATGGGAATATTAGGAATAGTTTTGAAAATATTTTTTTAACTACCTTGAGCAGTCCATTTTTTCGAGCTCATTGCTTGACCATTTTGCAAAACATTCAAAATGCAAAATATTTATCCAAAGTATTGAGTACCGCACACGGATTTTAAGAATTTCCTGGTCCATGCTTAATCTCCATCCTTAATCTTTTACGCTACTTGTTGCTGTTCTATTCTTGTACTGTCTTTACGGTCGTTCGTGGTTTGTGCTGTGACGTGTCGTGTCTCACTGTGATTCATTTTATGTGTTGAGCTTGGGTCATTGTCTTTTTGGTTTTCTTCAAATTTGTGCTGTTGTTAAAGCTTGGTTTGAAGTGAATAAACTTAAATTTCTGCTGTGTACAATGTGCCAGGCTTTATTGCAATAGGTCCCTAATATCTAATTTATGCACGGCCCCTAAAATAACCTCTGGGATATGCTAGACTTCATCTAGGAACTTTTGCGCTGTTTGCGGCTAATAAAAAAACAAGTTAAATATATCGTGGTTACATGCGGATTTCTAAGCGATCTAACAAGTCTCAGAGATTGTTTTTTTACTTATAGGGCTTATAATAATAAAAATTACTGAATATTGACAATGCCAAAATATCTAAAAACAATAAAACATACTACATACGAATTGTGAGAGCAATGTGTAAATAAAAAAAGTAACAATAAGTTGATTTCATTGACGTTCTTTTAGTTCCTTGATCAACACTTCTTAGAAATTCTAGAATAGGAATCATGCTCTCGACTGCAACATACATTTTTAAAAAACACTTTTTAATGGCAGTTCATTTATTATTCTAATGGAATTTAATTTATCTTGTTTTTGTTTTAAAACCTACCACAAATTCACGCTCGTACATAACCTATAAGCAGTGGTGCTGTTGTTGACAGAAACGGCAAATGACAAGGGGCGACACCCCAATAACTTGAGGGTAGTAGTTATACTTATCGCGTAGTTCCTATCACTCTGTAGACGTTTTCTAGTGGCGAAAGCTAGTTAATAATACGTTTCTGCAACGAAGGAGTAGAAATTCGAGTGTGTTATCTAGAACTAAAAAGGAATGCCGACATAAAAGTCGTAAGTGACACGTTGCCGTAACTTAGGCTCACTTTCAAGTAACCCTTTGACTATCAGGGAATATAGTTTGGGACGCCATGTTTTTATGTAAGAAAGAAAATTTAATATTATTTTTGTCGTTTTATGAGCTCATATTAAAGAGCTATACTATTTTATAAACAAATTAGTTGAAGCTTACCAAAAATGCTGTTCTTAAGCACCATTTGTTGGAGTTAACTGTCGATTATGAAAACATAACCTCCAAAATCACAACACAAAAATTCCATCAGCTACCTGAAAACGGCTCAATTTTACGGGCGCACCGGTTTTTTGCAATATAATACATGTTATACAAAAAAATTTGCGTCGCACTCGAATTTTGATCCTCTGCTCGTAAATTCTCACACTTTTGGATAACATAGTACATATTATAACCATAACCAAACAAAAAAACTAAGCGAGTCTGTTTACTGTTGTGTCCACCATATTGTGTAACAATTCTACCAAAAAGAAACGATTATATTATTTGCAACTACATCGCAACTTTTATGCCATTACGGAAAAAAAACAGCCTCTACGACGTAGTAGATACCTGGCTACGACGTAGTAGTGTAGTTGTTACTACAGTGACTTTAAACACTTGGCCAAGTAGTTATAACTAAAAATTGGTTCCCCACTTAGGGAATTATAACGTCGCTGTATGGTATACTGAGACGTAGCGGGAGTACGTTGCGGTTACTTTTAAGAAATTCTTTCTAGTTGGGGTTTCGTCGTTACAACTTTAAATGTTTGTTGGGATTGACTTTATGTTTTTAAAGTTCGATGGATAGTACCCCTAAAGACTGCCTTAAAGAGGGCGGTTTCTAAAAGTGTTTACAAGATTATACAAAAAGTGGATTTGCCGTGAAACGATGCATCGTAGCGAAAAACGTTAAAAATAATTTTTATAGTACTTTTAATTCTGCTTCTTCTGACCAATTGTCATATCTTTTACAATTAAAAAAAAATATATCGATTTTGGAGCGAAAACATGGAATTTTTACAAAATTGTATATTTTAGCTGGCTTGTACAGCTAACTATCAAAGCTAGGATGCTAGGTGATACATAGGAAGAAGCGAAATTAAAGGTACTATAAAAAACTCATTTTATCGTTTTTCGCTAGGATGCATCGTTTCGCTGCAAATTCAGTTTTTCTATAATATTGTGAACAGTTTCAGAAACCACCCTCTTTAAGGCAGTCTTTAGGGGTACCATCCAACAAACTTTAAAAACATATAGTCAATATCCTTTTCTGTGAAAGCTATAAAGCCTTCTTTGTAACAAAAAAAAACAAATTTCAATAATATTGTAGCTACAATAAAATGAGCATGGGTATTATTTTAACTCTTTTGCGAGCGGAAATACTAATAATCTTGGTATATCTCAAAAACTAGGTAATTTATCAAAAAATGTGTTATAATAAAATTTGTTTGTCTTTCAAAAAGGAGTAAAACAGGCTTTAAAAAATTTAAACAGGACGACTGGGTAGGATACGCTTAAACAAAAAATCTTTTAATTTGGAGGCCAGTTTTAAAGATGGCGGCCAAACGACCATGAGTTCAACCACGTGACCAAACTTTTTCTACACTGCTATGGGTGCTTAATAAAGCCCCGCAGTCAAACTGAGCGCACATATTAGAGAGAAGAGGATCAGCTAGGATTTATATAAATATGGCTCTGAAGTCAGGAAAGAGTCCATATTCAAAATATGCAATTAGTTTTTGGAACCATTTTTATGTAACCTATACTTCATTCAGGCACACTGTGTGCTTTAGCTCCTGGCACCACTGCTGTTCTGTTTATCGTAACTGGAAGCTCTCTGGTGTTTCTGTTTGCATGGCGGAATTTTTTTGTATGGTATGGAATGTCGGCTTATCAAGTGAAAATATATTATTTTTTGCTCAAGGTCAAAACATAATTTTTTTCTAGCTGGTTTGGGATTTTGAAACACAGTGCGCCCGCTGGATTAAAGCTGCGACCGTTGGCAGAAAATTAAAGAGACAAAAAGCGCGATTGTATTGGTTTAATTAAAGTATTTTAAATTAAACCAAAACGAATAAAAGGGGAATAGGGAAAGGAAAGCTTAGTTGTTGAGTTAAAGAGTACGAACTCTGCCAGCAGTGAAATGAAAGTTAATTTACATTTTTACTGCAAAATAAATGGATTTATGATGGATCTGACACCTTCCTAGCCTCTATCTAATCTAATTAGCTCTTTGCAGTATAAAAAATTTCATGGAAATCGGTTTAGGACCTTTCGTGGACCGGACAAACATACACCATATACGTAATATTCCAATACTCCCTGTTACCTCTTTACACAATGGTTGGCGTTTGATGCAAAAATTCTGAAATAAAGGTACGAAAAATGCACAGATACCAAATTTACATAGATAGAGTTTTTGTCAACTGTACGCCGATAATTTGACGTAACGAATACAAGAATAAAATAACATTCCTGCTTAAAAGTATAACCAATCAGGACATTTTATCTTAAGGACCGCAAAAATGATAGTCTTATACCCATTGATACTGCTATTTCAAATATGTTTGCATTCTGCATCGTAAGGTACCGTAGGTATTGCAATAATACGTGCTATATGGAAATAATATGCATATGTCTTTGAAAGCAACCAATCAGGTCTTTTTTGCTTAAAGACCCCAAGGCCCTCATGTTTGCATCATGAATGGGCAGTTACCGTGGGTATTGGAATATTATGTATATGACATACACACACACATGCGATATTTCTAAGATTCGACGTTATCCCAAATAAAGTTTTCGTCGAAAATAATACCTTTTCTAGCCATTGCTGCGCTGCTAGGAAGGTAAAAACTAATCACAGGTTATTTCACCCACTAGTTCTGTGGAGACGTTTTAAATATGTAAAAAAGACCCACAAAAATGTCCCAGGGACGTTCTAGGGACCAGTTTTGCACTTTGAGGTCCGTAAAGATACCTTTTTAAAACGTCCCCTATTTACCCAACTGCAACACGGCGAAAGAAAGGGTAATGTTTTTCGATTGTTGTCTGTATGTAATTATGTATGTTTGTGTCACGCTAGAGGCTAAACGGCTGAACCGATTCTGATAAAAAAGGTATCGTTAAATTGCTATTGATTCCGAAGGTGCTATAGGCTATATTTTTTTAAAAAGGAATCAACATGGCGGTCTTCAGTCGCCATTTTGTGACATGATGTAGGCTTTAAGGCATACAAGTTATCTAAATTTCAGGCGATTTTATTGAAATTCCTTTGATTATCCATTGCAAATGTCCTCTAATTTGCTGTAGTTACTTTGTAGTCCTCCCTGCTCCCACCCATCTTCCATTCTGTTATTTCCCCCACCCTATTCAAACACCGTATTCGCATAATTTTATCGAATAAAGAGCGATTTCAAAAATTCTTTCTGCATCTGCTTTCAGATTTTTTTTTCAACAACATTTTACTAGTCCCCTCCCCCGCATCTCCCTCTCTCCTCCCCGCCATCCTGATTAGTAATAGTTATAGCTATAAGTTTCACAAATATAAAGTTCTCTCTGCACACAGCGGCGTAGCGTGGGGGGGGGCGCGGGGGGTTCGTCGCCCCCCTCCCCCGCCCCAAGGGTAGTGGCGCCCCATAGGTGGCCGAAGCGCCCTCAGCTTTATTAATTCGGGCCGGTAACGGCCAATTGAGTGGGTGCCAAAAGAAACTAACGACATGAAGACCTTTTTGTTTTTTTTTGGTCGCAAGATTCGTGAGAGGCGCTCTTGTGACTTATCGGCCGCCCCCTCACACATGATGACCTGTTTTTTTTTTTTTTTTGGTCGCAAGATTTGTGAGAGGCGCCCTTTTGACCTTTTTGTTTTTTTTTTGTCACAAGATTTTTCATCAGTTGTCAGAGTCGCCCTTTTTAGCTGTCGCCCCCCCCCCCCCCCGCCCTTTCGGGCACCCTACGCCGCTGTCTGCACACACTTGAAGACTTTTTACAACATCATTTTACTAGTTTCCCCCTTCCTCTTCCTCTCTTCTCTTTAGCCACCCTATTATTTATTTATTTATTTATTTATTTATACAAGTACAAGTACAAGATATTATTACAAAAAAAGAGACATGTGGTTCATGGAACCCAAAGAAAAAGAAGATGCTAGCAGAAGACACGATGAATTTTAGAAATTTGTGTGTTTCTCCAACTAGCATTCTTACCTTAGACTAAATTACATAAGTTGTTTTAACATACTATTATTATATAAATTATTAGACATTTTTAACAAAATACACAAACAGGTAAAGCATAATATTTTAACAGAAATGTGTTAATTTTATGAAAACCAAATTATTTCAGACATAATTTGTTGGTAGTCATTTTTAACCCAAATTTTTATAGTTCTTTTTGTTGCCTTATTTAAAGATTTATTTCTTATATTTAGTGGCAACAGATTAAGGAGTCTAGGACCTGTAAATAAGATACTTCGCTGAGTAATAGTAATAGTTGTAGATATAGGTACCTTTCACAAATTTAGAACGATTTCAAAAATCCTTTTTTGCAATTCAGGGACTAAAAACGCATTTTAGTCCCTCATTTTAGGGACTAAAATAGTACTTTTTATCCCGGGGACTAAAATATTTTACTCCCGGGGACTAAAATATTTTACTCCCGGGGACTAAAATATTTTAGTCCCTGGACCCGAATTCATGGTTTTTTCAAATTTTGTATTTTTGTATTTGGGAGCATCTAAAAATAGGCCCATACACTATCAAAATAAACTACCTAGCCTAATCTATACATTCCTACGTTATTTGACATTATTATTGTTTGTTATATTGATATTCAAAATAGCGCCGCTACAGCCAACTAAATGAATCAATGATCGTGGATCTGAATCGATTTCGCTTCGCTGTTGGTTGAGGTTGATGTTTTGCAGTGGAGATCCGAAAATTGCTGGTTCGGTGTGATCAGTGCTGCTGTCTTCGTTGATTGTGGGTTCTGGAAAATTGCATACTGTTACGGTACGTGATTGGCCTTGGCTTTTATGACTCTTGACATCTGTCCTCAAGTTTTGACTGAATATTTTATCCGCCACATTTTTTTTGTTTTCGATTAATTGCTCAACATACCCTTCAGCAACGGTAGCACTTTTCCAACCACCGTGTCTTTTGAGCTGGTCAATATTCGCTCCAGAATCTGCTAAAAGGGAAGCAGAGGTACGCCTGAAGCAGTGTCCTGTGTATGAAACGGCCTCTGGCAGGTTCAGGAGGGCAGCTATTTTTCGCGGGAAAAGCCCAAAAGTATTCTTTCCAACAGGTTGTGATAAACATTTGCCGTCTTTATAGCCAATGAAATATCTCGATATTGTCAAATTTGTTGGTCTCAGAGCCATGTAGGATTTACAGATTTTCACTACGTCTGTAGCGTTGCTTTCTTTGGAGTTCACTATGAAGCATCGGTCAGTTTGATTTTTCGTGTTTCGAACTGTGACAACAAGATGAAAATCTTGGACTTGAACATCTTCATTCTGTAGCTGGCACAGTTCAACACCCCTGCATGCACCGGCAACTCCCATTATCCACGCCACCTGGAAAAAATTTTTCAGTTAAGTAGCAATACAATTTTTTGTACAAACTACGTAACCTGATAGCAACAAATGATATTTCAAATCAGTGACGTTAACATGGTTCAAAATAATGTAAAAACAGTTCACTTTACCTTGATCATCAACTATTCTTGATTGGGTGCTTCCTGGAGGAACTGCTGGATATGATCCATGTCCAGTATTCGAGACTTCTTTGGGCGGTAGCCATCCCCATTTCTTTTCAAAAATGCCTTCAATTTTGAATATTTTCCAATGTCCAAACTTTTTTCAACGATCAGCTTTGATTTAATCATTGAATAATGTGACCAAACCGTTGAAGCCTTCAAATTTTTCGCATGATGGAAGAAATATGCAAGAAGTACTTTCTCCTGTGTAACATCAGCAACATCCTTAGCTTGACACCAATCCAGGAAATGTTTGTATTGTTTTTCAAATATTTTCTCCGATTTAGCGGGCAGCAGTGCCTTCACAGCCTCTGCGGCAGCTGTATCAATATCAATATCCATTTTTTTTACTTTTGGGAACGCACTAGCAAATCGCAGAAATCTCCACGGCGTTGTTTGTATTTTAACAGTTATTTTATGGTACCTTGACAACACCCTGACAACCAAGTATTATCCAAGGCTATCTAAGAAATATCAATTGACTTAACGTCAGAGAATGAATGGTACTTTATTGGTTGTCACATTTTATAGGCCAATCAATAGTGCAGTGGAGATGACTTTCTTTTCGAAAAATTTAATTAAAAATTTGAATGAAACTATGCCCAGAATTGCAAAAAATAGTATATATACCACTTGACTAAAGTGTCTTTTTATCCCTCAGCGAAAACAAACATTTCGCCTCGGGATAAAAAGTATCACTTTAGTCCCTGGGTATATAATGTACTATTGGCACACGCTTTAAGATTTTTTTCGACACCATTTTACTCCCTCCTCCCTCTCTCCTCAACCACCTTCACTCAATGGAAGGTAACACTGTTCGAATCCGTAGAAAATCTACACTTATTTTTTGGGTAAAGCTAAATGAATTGTAAATGCATAGTGCTTAAGACTGAATAATAAATAAACCTAAAACTTGGAAATAAAAAAAAATTAAATAAAAAAAATACCCAACTGCTAAATTTACTTATAACTACTAGTCGCAGTTGGGTACAAAATTTCCCAATAACCTTATTAATGAAAATACAAAGTTGAAGCACGTCGTACATTACAAGTAAATTCATCAGTTGAGTGTTTTTTTTATCTAAAAATTTTTTTCAATTTAACTTTGTTTTAGAAACAACTCGATGACACTCTGGTGCAGCAAAGAAACTCGAAGGAACCGTCAAACATCCAAAACTGATGGCAGTACCATCTGGCGTGAACGGTAGCATTCAGTGGCATCAACACAAAATTAACTAAGTAAACGTTTTAAAAAATCCCAAAAACATACAAAATTGAACTACTAGAGAATCTATAAATTTATTCATATAAAAGCTATAGAAAATATTAGTAAAAAATTACAGTAATTTACAGAAGAACAAACTACTAGTACCTACCACGTAAACTGAGTGGCAGATCAAATAAATACTTAAAATTAACAGTAAGCTTGGTACCAGATATTCCTAGAGTACGTATTAAACTAACGAATACACGTTGGTATTGTTTACAAAATGGATAGGATTTGCTTAAAGCTGGAAACTAAGACAAGAAGGTCAATAGCAAGATGGGTAATTTTCCATAGATAATTTTCCAAACTTGGTACAAGATGAACCCCATTCATTGTACCCTAAAGACAACAAAATAGAAAATTTAAATTAAACCATACTAACAAAAAAAATAATCAGGGTATTAATTACCTACTCAGTTACATTATTGATGGTTAATGAAATGAACAAATTTATTTAGTGTTGGATTTGTCGCTGTCCGGGGCGCCAAACAGGCCCGGATCCAGAGGGCCCGTAGCCGGGGCAGCCATGAGGCGCGTTAAATAGTATGAAGAAGCAAAACGTACGCACCTTATCGTTGATCGTGTGCACTTTTACGTACCTGCTTACTGGTGCAGCCTTCTTTGATGCCCTCGAGTCGGAGACTGAAGCTAAGCGGAAGGTAGTACTGCAAGGTTAGTACTAAAATGATTTATTTGTAAGCTTATTATGGGTCTGTTCCATCAGGCCTTTCGACAGTCATAAAACCGGCCGAAAAATCCCAAAGCACGCGCAATGCAGTATGAGGACTGTTTTAAAACGGGTTTGGTAGATGGAACCACAAAAAATATAAGCATAGTATTCGTTTGTGGCTTCAGACCTCTGCTCGCTCTTTACTTTGTGACTTTGATGCCTATTTCTTCCCAATCTCCCCAGGTAGCAAGGAGTCATCAAATGACGTCTTTTTTTCGTCGAAACGTGGTCATTTGGATGACCAGCAAGTCATCTACCAAAAAATGTTGTCTTTAAGGCGTCAGTTACTTGACGTCTTTTCGTAGTGTAGTTTTTGACGTCTGAAAAACGTCATATATTGGTCACTACCCACACTGCACACTTTGTCCAAGGGACATACACTCCTACTTACATAGATGGTGCCCCAGTCAGTACTTGACCGGATTTATACGGAATGTGGGGGTACGTATGTAAAATAAATTAAATATTAAATCAAGACAAACTTTGAGGCTTCTTTCGCTTCAAGGTGGAGATGTGTAAGTCTAGGTATAGGTCTATTTTGATCTGTACCTCACAGACGAACACCGCTGTACCTGTTCCAGTACTTCCAGGTCTAAGTCACAGAAGAGTCACCTTCTGTGTCTAAGTTTCCTTCAGTGTTCTCAACTGCAGGGAATATTTCATATATTCAGACGAGTTTAAAAAAGTCATAAATAAGTTTGTGTCTGTGTGTGTTTGTCTGATGTTCTGATTTGGTCCCAAATACGTCATTTGCTGACGTCTTTAAAACGTCTAAAAATGACGTCATTTTGGGTGTGTCTTTTGAACGTCATTTAAAGGTCATTTACACGTCAGGTTAGAGACGTCAATGGTCATTAAAAATGACCTGTTTTTGACGTTTAAAAAACGTGACCTTGCTACCTACCTTAAAATCATCTTCTAGGGCCTGGTTAAATAACTTAGGGGAAAACAAGTTATTACCTATTATTGTTATAATTTGGGGAAAATTTTGACAGTTTTGCATTGAAATATGACAGCGAATCTTTCAACATAAGGATTTTGTTTACTATACGAACCGAAATAAATACTGCCGACTTTGGTATGTCAATTTTGAAAGATCAACTGTCAGCCTGCAATGTAAATCTGTCAAAATAATGCCTGATACTATTATTTCATGGCTTTATTCCAAAAGGTCCCTTTTATTTATAAATCCGTGCACAGTCGAATCTTAAAATAATTTTATAAAACTTGTGACAGAATTTAACACAATATTTTCAAACAAGTTTCGTGACCAATCGGGTAGGAGTTTTTGTTTCTTTCATTTTTCCGTGTTGTAACTTCAAAGCTTAACCTCACGGGGGTCCAAGATCTAATGGGCACCTAATAAGTGTTGACAATTAACTGTTTCGTCCTTATGAGACTCCACAGAACACTGCTTGGTCAATGTGACACCCTTGCGAAGTTAATCAGACGGTTTTGTCTCTAATCCTATGTAAAAAGTGAGAAAACTTTCGCAAGAAGCGCTATCTACCAAGATACGAGTGAAACTAGAACAAGAGCAGGCTAAAATAAACTGCTCTTATATATCGATCAATGAAAAGATCGATTGCTATTAAAAAGAAACAAACAATCTGTGACCTACGACAGCTCTTCTGTCTTTCAGGCCAGATCAACGCTGATTTGCGTTTTTACCCGCCATTAGACACGCAAGCGTCAATCAGTGGAATTTTTAAGCCAAATAATACTAACAAACGTGAAATTTAGTACCCGTAAATTAAAAAATAATAATAATAA
Source organism: Aspidapion aeneum (assembly GCA_963576565.1). Taxonomy (NCBI): domain Eukaryota; kingdom Metazoa; phylum Arthropoda; class Insecta; order Coleoptera; family Brentidae; genus Aspidapion; species Aspidapion aeneum. The sequence continues at coordinate 3,035,842 of OY755043.1, read as the reverse complement.
ATTCACGGGTACTTAGTTTCACGCTTGTCACAATATTTTGTTTCACAAGTTTTCTAATTTTTAACTAACAACCTTAAGAAACTAAAATATTTTTGCAGAAATTCAAGCAATCATCAGACAAAAATACAACATAACCGATCAGGATTTTCGGATTATGGAAACGCTAGTTCTAAAATCGGAGCCACACCGAGCCGGTCAGCAATGGAAGTTTACCGGGTCATTTTATTATGCGACGACTGTACTTACAACTATAGGGTAAGTAAATCTATATATAGAGATATTTTAAAGAAATAAAGACGCGACTAATCCATCAAAATCCATGAAAATAAAAAAAAGCGATTTTTTGAAAAAAAAACAACAAAAAAAGATTAAAAAAAGTTTTCGTAATCTTATTTTTGACCTGCTATGCTATATCAAAATTAAAATCAATAAATATCTAAGTACAGGGTTTTTTAAATATCGAGCAAAATTTTAAAAATTTAAATTTTGTCGCCAACTTTTAAACAAATTTAATCATAACAAAAACATTTTATGTAAAAGAAAAGCCAAGTACGCGAAAATGATATTCCACAAAAAGAATTGAGATAGGGTTACCAGATGAAAACTTCTCTAACCAGGACCAGCCGTCAAGAAAATCCGGACAAAATCCGGACGTCAAAATTTTTTTGATGCCACACACAAAAAATCAACTTTTTTTTATTGAAACAATAACTAATAAATAACATAATATACCTACTATTTTATAGGTACTTTTCACTGCTTTGTATTTTATTCAACAGCGTTGAATTTTTAGGCAGAAGTACAAAATCGTAAAATTCTGACCAGCTCATATTTCTTAAATTGTATGAAGTCATGAGTATTCCTTTTACAGAAGATAAAAGCAGCCTATTTCTTTCTTTGGTCCACTGGGTAGAAATACTTGCATTAAAATATTTTGCCCATTTTTCGTGGGTAGGCAGATTGTGGTCATCAGAAGTAGAATTGTCTGATATGTACTTTTTTATATTACAAACTTCATCAAAAAAATTGTGTGTGCTTAAGACCACACGGCAGAAGTGTAAACTTCAACAAGGCGAAATTAATAATACTACTTTAGGCGGGGTCTTCACATAACGTTTTACCTTTCTTGCCTGTCAGTCAAAAGGGTCAAGTATGACGGTTGAAAGACTAGCGTAGACACTTGATAGTTTTAACGTACGTTTTTAGATCAGTTTTTGATACAAAACGATGGTTTAATTGGAAAACAATGCGTGATCCGGTCAGTTCTCTAGGCGGTCTTCCGTCTTAAATCAGTTCAAGTAAAACGTCCGTTTTTCCGTCTACACACAAAGTTTTACTTGATGCGTTTTGACTGAACAGGCAAGATGTAAGGTAAAACGTTATGTGAAGACTCCGCTTAAAGGTGAATTCACACTGCTAAATTTATCGACGATTATTGTTTAATTACACTTTTTGAAACTAGTTTATTTTGCATTGTTTGATGTTTATAAAATCCGGACGTTTATGAAAAATCCACCCGGACCCACCCGGACGTAGTCAAAATCCGAACATGTCCGGATTAATCCGGACGTCTGGTAACATAAAAGTAAAACCAAGTTCTTTAATACAAATTTTCAAATGAAAGGTTCTTACTAGTTTGGAAATATTTTTCCAAACTTTGCTATTACAGCCAAACTGTTTAATTTTCGCGTACTTTTTTTATATGAAATGTTTTTCTTATGATTTCACTCCTTTTTTAAAGGATTTGGATAATATTTAAGTTTTGAAGTAGTAAAATATTTGGAATATTGTTCAAAAATTTTGCAATGCCTTATTTAAAATATTGAGATTGTTTAATTTTTTCCATGGTTTTATCATAGTTCCTATCAGTCTGCCAAAGCTCAGCTCTCTAGCGTTTCTAGAAATGGGCAATGTTACTTTTACATAATTTTACATGTATAGGAGAGGGAAGTCAATTAGAATTTTGGGGTTTTTTGATTTTTTCCAAGGTTTGGCCATAATTTCTATTAGTTTACCAAATTTTAGCTTTGTAGCATGTCTGGAAGTTCCAGTAGAATTTTGATGGAAGTCCATGAAACTTGGAGGGGTTGTTAATACTATGAAGATCTACGACTTTGCAAAGTTTGAGTTTCGTAGCTCATTCCGAAGTAGATTTTTAGATAGGTCAAATATGGGCTGAAATGTTTCAAGAAAACATGGTACAGCAGTTGCTTGAACTTCGCCGGGCACTGACATGCCCTCAGATAAACCTCAAATTGTTTTAGTGCCACGACCAATAGCGAATTTTGTCTAGGCTTTCTATTTTTTTTTAGAAACCGTCTCCGAAATCTTAATGTTACTTTCATCTGGATCTTGAGACACTCTGTGTATACCTAAAAAATTTTATTGAAATCGGTTGGTTTATTCAATTATCTATAATTAAAAAATGCTTTTGTTTGGCAAACATTTAAATTGTTCAGCAGCAGTGATTCGATTATCCTGATATTCCTGCATGCGTTCGACAAAGGCATTGCATCTGTTAGGTCGCTGAACTGAAAATAAAGACCGTAAAGATTTAAATCACACGAATATTTTATGGAACAAGTCATGTAGACTGACATTTGACCTTTAAGCAATCGTAAATCTAGAATCCAGAATCTTATAGCTCGTGGCTCATCTTGCATGATTGCATTTACGACCTCCATATTAGCTCACACGTGTATTATACCTATAGAATAGAATAGAATAAAATCTGGGAGCACGACAGTGCCCTGCCAATTTCGCGTAAACTGCTGTTTCACCTTTTCTTGAACCATTTCAGCCCATATTTGACCTATCTCAAATGAGCTTCGAAACTCAAACTTTGCACAGTCGTAGATCTTCATAGAGTTAATAACTCCTCCAAGTTTCATGGACTTCCATAGAGTAGTAAAGTACTTACGAAATTTCAAAAAATGTCGTAATTGCCACTAACTCACTCACTCACTTATGTATAGATCATCAAAATTCTACTGTACTTCCAGACATGCTACAAAGCTAAAATTTAGCAGACTGATAGAAATTATGACCAAATCCTTGGAAAAATCAAAAAACCCTGAAATTCCAATTGACTCCCCTCCCCTATACATGTAAAGTTATATAAAAGCAGGGCTATCAAAATGGTCGGGCCACGATCCTCCACTTTGTTGACGTCACATCCGGGGCTGATTTTTTTTTGATGGTCACGTTACGACACAGCTGATTGTCTTTAAAATATTGAAGTTGGAATGACGATTCATGGATATTTGATTTTTTTTTAAATAAAGCCGTTTTTGAGATTGTTTTTACTTTATTCTGGCAGAACAATTTTTTTAAAATGTATAGTAAGCCCTAATTTTTCATAGCCGCTTCATTAGCTCACACAAAAATTAAGTTTAAAGCAGAAGCGAATGTGACAATCACATATGACAAAGTCAAATACATGTCAAATATAACAGTTGGCATGCGGTACATGGCGGGTAATTTGAATTCATAATAAGGAATGCTAAATCTTAAAGATTTTAACCTTTTAATCATGTTGCTTCCTTACAAACCTTTGGTGGAATATCGGGATGGTGTCTGAGAATATTTCACTGAAATTTTGCGGAAATCTGTAGTGCCATTTTGAAAATATCATAAAAAAACGTCTGACCTCCCATAAGACCCAATGTAAAATTCAGCCCCGGGAGAACAGCTGATTTTTTCAGGGTCGTGGCCTCTATTTTTGTGTTGGCCTTGGTAAAAGTAACACTACCGACTTCCAGAAACGCTAGAGAGCTTTGGAAGGGTGATAGGAACTGTGATATATTCAATGCAACAGTATATGAGTTTTTTGATTTTAGTTTAAGTAAGATTTTTCCCTTTCTTGTGTTACTATTCTTCTTTTAATATTACTACTTTTTGTATATTTTATTACAATGATAATATTATTGTTACATTTTGTCCTGTAATTGGTATAACTGTTGGGCTATAAAATCTATATAATTTAATTTAATTTTTTAATTTAAAGTCATAGGAAAAAATTAAAAAACTTCAAAATTTTTAATAAGGCATTGCAGAGATTTTAAACAATAATTCGCATATTTTACTACTTTAAATTTTCATCCAAATCCTTTAAAAAAATTTCATGTAAAGAAAAGCCTATGGTATTGCGTAAAAAGAATTGAGAAAGAATTTCAAAAAGAATGGTTCTTACTAGTTTGGAAATGTTTTTCTAAACTTGGCTATTACGGTTGCAAATGACTCTTGTGCATAGTGCTAAATTGAACATAAAGAAGTGCGGCTGTAATAGCAAAGTTTAAAAAAAACATGTCCAAACTAGTATGAATTTTTCATTTTGAAATTTGTATTGGAGAACTTGGTTTACTTTTATCTTAATTCTTTTTATGGAATACCATTTTCGCGTACTTGGCTTTTTTTACATGAAATGTTTTTGTTATGATTCATCTTTTCGGCTACAAAAATGTAGGTTAGGTTACGTTAGGTTTGATTATGAGTGGTGCGACTGTCGCCCTTCCACTGCGACTCAAGTGGTCTATTGTGGCTCATCCCAACTTAAATATCACCAATACCTATCTCCTTTGTGAAGCAGATCAGTTTGTTTGGTGTTATTTCCTCAAGATCTTGAGGCTCTATCTGTCCAGGTCCGAATATTTTCGCCCTAGTTCTTTGTCCTGCTACGCAGTGGCAGATTAGATGAAGTGGCGTTTCCTCCTCAACACCACAGAACCTACACGCTGGTGTTTTGCTTACTCTCAGTCTGTTCATGTGTTTGTTGAGTCGGCATTGGCCTGTGTATAGCCCTGTGATTATTCTTAGGCTATTCCTGTTTAATTCCAGGAGTTGGTTCGTTCTGTGTTTGTCTGGCTTGCTTAGAAAGGTTTTGGAGTGTTGTTGTCTCAGGGTTGCCCGCCAGTTTTGAGTCCCCTTTCTAACAACCCACTCTCCTATTTCTTTTGTGACTGTGGCCTTAGGTAAGCCAAAGTAAGGCTCCGGTCCAACCAGCGCGGATTCTGCTCCCGCCCTGGCTAGTGCGTCTGCTGCTGCAAAAATGTAGATAAGACAGGTCAAAAATTTTACAAAAAATATTTCTTATGGTTTCAAGGACCCCGTTAACTTTTTGTTATAAATACTAAAAATAATCTAAAATTACAAACAAAGTAAAAAAACAAACATTTATACTGTGATTGTAAAAAGACATCTACATCTGAAACGACAGTTTTATGAAATATGTATTTAATAACAAAATAAAATTCTTCCTTCCGCTTAGCAGAAAGTTTTCAATGGGTAACAAAATTATTAAATTAGGGATTTATTGCAATAAAGTCAGGCAGTAAGAGTGACAGGCAGTATTTAGACAGTTTCACCTTATAAGAACAGCTGTCTTCTTTCAAGATTAGGCCTGTTTGTATTATAGGAACCAGAATTAATGCTGCCGCCTTTATTAAAGGAAAACAAACGACTGGATTTATAAATTCGACTTTGGTAAGTCAATTTTGAAAGATCAACTGTTAATTTTCAATAGAAAAACTGTCAGAATACTGCCCGTCCTTATTGCATTATGTCCCTATTAGATTCGTCATGATTCATGATTCATGAATCTATTCATTATAATTTATTTTAGGTATGGACACTCCACACCAACCACGATCGGTGGAAAACTGTTTACAATGGTGTATGCCATGATCGGAATACCCCTAGGCCTCGTTATGTTCCAAAGTATAGGTGAAAGAGTCAATAAGTTAAGTAGGTAAGAAATAAACAACAAGTGAAATTAGAGAAAGAAAAATAAGAAAAATGTTTTCTGTCCTCGGCCGGTACTCGAATCCGGAATCTCTTGTTCTGTATGCAAACGCTCTTTACATTGAACCACCAAAGTCCATATTGCAATATGGTACCCAACCCGGTGCTTTTGCTGATAAACTGTATAGTTTATAAAATATGAATTTTCAAACTTTGGCCATTTTGGTCTTATGGGATTCCCTACCCTAAAATTCGCTAAATGACGTTTTTGCGAATCTCAACTCAAGGTGTGATTTTTTCACATCTCTATGGCACCACCATACAGCAACTCGGTGCTTTTGTTGATAAACTGTATAGTTTGTAAATATGAATTTTCAAAGTTTGGCCATTTTGCTCTTATGGGATTCCCTACCCTAAAATTCGCTAAATGACGGTTTTGCGAATCTCAACTCAAGTTGTAGTTTTTTTCGCATCTCTATGACCCAATCATACGGCAACTCGGTGCTTTTGCTGATAAACAATATAGTTTGTAAAATATGAATTTTCAAAGTTTGACCATTTTGGTCTTATGGGATTCCCTACCCTAAAATTCGCTAAATGACGTTTTTGCGAATCTCAACTCAAGGTGTGGTTTTTTCGCATCTCTCTGACCCCACTATACGGCAACTCGGTGCTTTTGCTGATAAACTGTATAGTTTGTAAAATATAAATTTTCAAAGTTTGGCCATTTTGGTCTTATGTGATTCCCTACTCTAAAATTCGCTAAATGACGGTTTTGCGAATCTCAACTCAAGTTGTGGTTTTTTTCGCATCTCTATGACCCAATCATACGGCAACTCGGTGCTTTTGCTGATAAACAATATAGTTTGTAAAATATGAATTTTCAAAGTTTGACCATTTTGGTCTTATGGGATTCCCTACCCTAAAATTCGCTAAATGACGTTTTTACGAATCTCAACTCAAGGTGTGGTTTTTTCCCATCTCCATGGCCCCACCATACGGCAACTCGGTGCTTTTGCTGATAAACTGTATAGTTTGTAAAATATGAATTTTCAAAGTTTGGCCATTTTGGTCTTATGGTATTCCCTACCCTAAAATTCGCTAAATGACGTTTTTACGAATCTCAACTCAAGGTGTGGTTTTTTCGCATCTCCATGGCCCCACCATACGGCAACTCGGTGCTTTTGCTGATAAACTGTATAGTTTGTAAAATATGAATTTTCAAAGTTTGGCCATTTTGGTCTTATGGGATTCCCTACCCTAAAATTCGCTAAATGATGTTTTTACGAATCTCAACTCAAGGTGTGGTTTTTTCGCATCTCTATGGCCCCACCATACGGCAACTCGGTGCTTTTGCTGATAAACAATATAGTTTGTAAAATATGAATTTTCAAAGTTTGACCATTTTGGTCTTATGGGATTCCCTACCCTAAAATTCGCTAATAACGTTTTTGCGAATCTCAACTCAAGGTGTGGTTTTTTCGCATCTCTATGACCCCACCATACGGCAACTCGGTGCTTTTGCTGATAAACTGTATAGTTTGTAAAATATGAATTTTCAAAGTTTGGCCATTTTGGTCTTATGGGTTTCCCTACCCTAAAATTCGCTAAATGACGTTTTTGCGAATCTCAACTCAAGGTGTGGTTTTTTCGCATCTCTATGGCCCCACCATACGGCAACTCGGTGCTTTTGCTGATAAACTGTATAGTTTGTAAAATATGAATTTTCAAAGTTTGGCCATTTTGGTCTTATGGGTTTCCCTACCCTAAAATTCGCTAAATGAGGTTTTTGCGAATCTCAACTCAAGGTGTGGTTTTTTCGCATCTCTATGGCCCCACCATACGGCAACTCGGTGCTTTTGCTGATAAACTGTATAGTTTGTAAAATATGAATTTTCAAAGTTTGGCCATTTTGGTCTTATGGGTTTCCCTACCCTAAAATTCGCTAAATGACGTTTTTGCGAATCTCAACTCAAGGTGTGGTTTTTTCGCATCTCCATGGCCCCACCATACGGCAACTCGGTGCTTTTGCTGATAAACTGTATAGTTTGTAAAATATGAATTTTCAAAGTTTGACCATTTTGGTCTTATGGGATTCCCTACCCTAAAATTCGCTAAATGACGTTTTTACGAATCTCAACTCAAGGTGTGGTTTTTTCGCATCTCTATGGCCCCACCATACGGCAACTCGGTGCTTTTGCTGATAAACTGTATAGTTTGTAAAATATGAATTTTCATAATTTGGCCATTTTGATCTTATGGGATTCCTTACCCTAAACTAAGCATTGTTCAGTGACCAAAATATAGCTGACAGCTAACACTGACTTACACCGTTTTTATTGGACATCTCCTAGTGACGTTTTAAGGTTTATATATGGCTACCATTTTTAAACCAAAATATTATATTCTTTTTATTTATTTCTAACCTTTGTGTGGAAATAATGTCTTTGTTACATCGGAAAAAGATGAGCCATATCGCAAGGTATATTTATAAACAATTTATATAAATATTAAAAACTATTGCATTAACGGGAAAAATAAGTTAAACCTTCAGCCAATATCTAGACTTGTAGACTTAGGATTGTAGCACTGTAGATCCTTTAGTAACTATTGGTGTTAGAGTTTCATTTTTATTTAAATATAAAATCATTGGGCCAAGTTATATATTTTACAAATCAAATAAGTTTCGTGGCTAATCGGGCAAAAAGGAGTTTTTGTTTCCCTCATATTTTTCCGTGGGTAGCCTGAAAGCTTAACCTCACGGGGGTCCAAGATCTAATGGACACCTAATAGGTGTTGACAGTTAACTGTTTCGTCCTTATGGGACTCCTCAGAACACTGCTGGTCAATGTGACAAATCTTGCAAAGTTAATTAGACGGTTTTGTCTCTAATTAAATGTAAATAGTGAAAAAACTATCGCAAGAAGCGCCATCTACCGAGATACGAGAGAAACAAAAAACAAAAGCAGGCGAAACACTGCTATACAATATCGATCAATGAAAAGATCGAATGCAAATAAAAGAAAACAACTATAGTCCGTGACCTACGACAGCTCTTGGTCTTTTAGGCCGGAACAACGCATATTGCATTTTTACCCGTCACCAAGACAGTGAGCGTCAATCAACGGAATTTTTAAGCCAAATAATACTAGCAAACGTGGAATTTCGTACCCGTGAATTTAAACGTAAAACAAGTTTCGTGGCTAATCGGGCAAAAAGGAGTTTTTGTTTCCCTCATATTTTTCCATGGGTAGCCTGAAAGCATAACCTCACGGGGGTCCAAGATCTAATGGACACCTAATAAGTGTTGACAGTTAACTGTTTCGTCCTTATGGGACTCCTCAGAACACTGCTGGTCAATGTGACAAATCTTGCGAAGTTAATTAGACGGTTTTGTCTCTAATCAAATGTAAATAGTGAGAAAACTATCGCAAGAAGCGCCATCTACCGAGATATATTTTACTTTCAGTGTTATCATAAGAAAAGTCCGGTCTTCCCTCAACTGTAAACAAACAACAGCGTCAGAATTAGACTTAATCTGCGTAGTCACCTTCCTGTCTTCTTTGACCATAGCTGGAGGTGCAGCGGCCTTCTCCAAGTACGAAGGCTGGAGCTACTTTGACTCGGTCTACTATTGTTTCATTACACTGACAACGATAGGCTTTGGAGATATGGTAAGACGACGAATTTTTGCGGAAAATATTTTAAAATTTCAGATAACGATAGAGTTTTGAGATATGGTAATCAAATAGTCAAATTAATTTTCAAAATATTTGAACTGTTTTTTAAATTTTTAAGAAATTGAAAGAAAATGAAAAAAATTAAATTTAAAAAAAAATTTAAAAACCAAAAATTTCAGCGTATTTTTTTTTTAATTCAATCGTTCTATTAAGCTGATACGGTTTGGATATATGGTAAGTCAAATAAATTTTCAAAATGCTTGAAATTTTGAAAACCTTTAAAAAAAATTAAAAATATACATTTTTAAACTTTTAAAATTGCAGCGAGAAATTTAAAATTTTTTAAAATATCAGCATTATATTACGCTAGGGTTACCAGACGTCCGGATTAATCCGGACATGTCCGGATTTTTACTACGTCCGGGTGAGTCCGGGCGGATTTTTCATAAACGTCCGGATAATAAAGTAACCACCTTTATAAACATCAAATAATGCAAAATAAACTAGTTTCAAAAAATGTAATTAAACAATAATCGTCGATAAATTTAGCAGTGTGAATTTATCTTTAAGCGGGGTCTTTACATAACGTTTTACCTTCGTCTTGCCTGTTCAGTCATAACGCATCAAGTAAAACTTTGTGTGTAGACGGAAAAACGGACGTTTTACTTGAACTGATTTAAGACGGAAGACCGCGTAGAGAACTGACCGGATCAATAAAACCATCGTTTTGTATCAAAAACTGATCTAAAAACGGACGTTAAAACTATCAAGTGTCTACGCTAGTCTTTCAACTGTCATACTTGACCCTTTTGACTGACAGGCAAGACGTAAGGTAAAACGTTATGTGAAGACCCCGCCTAAAGTAGTATTATTAATTTCGCCTTGTTGAAGTTTACACTTCTGCCACAATTTTTTTGATGAAATTTGTAATCTAAAAAAGTACATATCAGACAATTTTACTTCTGATGACCACAATCTGCCTACCCACGAAAAATGGGCAAAATATTTTAATGCAAGTATTTCTACCCAGTGGACTAAAGAAAGAAATAGGCTGCTTTTATCTTCTGTAAAAGGAATACTCATGACTTCATACAATTTAAGAAATATGAGCTGCTCAGAATTTTACGATTTTGTACTTCTGCCTAAAAATTCAACGCTGTTGAATAAAATACAAAGCAGTGAAAAGTACCTATAAAATAGTAGGTATATTATGTTATTTATTAGTTATTGTTTCAATAAAAAAAAGTAGATTTTTTTGTGTGGGGCATCGAAAAAATTTTGACGTCCGGATTTTGTCCGGATTTTCTTGACGGCTGGTCCTGGTTAGAGACGTTTTCATCTGGTAACCCTATATTACGCTAACAATAATAAGGTTTGGAAATATGGTAAATCAAATAAATTTTCAAATAAATTTTCAAATAATTTAGTAATTTTTGAGAAATTTTAAAATTTTTAAAATGAAAGATTTCAACATTTTATTGCGCTGAAAACGATAAGATTTAGAGATATTGTAAGTCAAATAAATTTTCAAAATATTTTGTTTAAAACTTTTTATTATTATATGAGTCAATCAATAAATATTTTTTTATTCTGGATCTAGAATATTTAAAATGGGTACTATATAAATCCGTACATTAGTTTTTGAGAAATATTAGCATTAACAGCAAAATTAAAAAATAAATTATAAATTAACTGAATGAGGAGCTACCGTTAATAAAGCTTTTCACCCTTGACCCTTTTCCCTTTTATCTCACGCAAAAATCTAAAATTACACTAATTTTTTAAAAAAATACTCTTTTAATTCGCCTGATGTCATTTCCCCGTTGAAATGCCAGGTTAGCTTTAAAGGTTCTTTATCCATTCAATGATTTATTTATAGATACCTTCTCTTAGATTAACCGGTAAAGGCGACCCCGCAACGACAAAGGTCGAATTATAAAACAATTAAGGAATATTTCGTTTTTTATATTTGTGATGTCATTTATCGGGTGTTCATGTCAGTCATTTATTCTATCACAAATTAGGGCACCAGAGAGTATCCTATTATTCACATAGTTTTTAATAAAATTCCCGACAGGTGGCGCTACAAAAAGACAACGCCTTAAGTCAAAAGCCCGAATACGTCATGTTCGCTCTAATATTCATCCTCTTCGGTTTGGCCATTGTTGCCGCATCGCTGAATCTTCTAGTTTTAAGATTTGTCACCATGAACACTGAAGATGAAAGAAGAGATGAAGCACAAGCTATCCAGGTTAGTTAAACTACATTCTGCGGTCTCCTTATACAATAGCTAAACTTTTATTAAATTATTATTGAATGCTGAGATGAAATGTTATGTCTTTTGAACTCACAAATGCTTTTTCAAGCTAAACCCTAGCTAGCTAAACCTAAACTGGGTGCAAGTTGAAAAAGAATTTGTCTATTAAAAATAAGTGTTTTTTTTCCAAAATTAGTTACTTTTTTTTTAATAGGCCATGGCAGGGGCAGTTCGTCTAGAAGGTGACGTCATTACGGCAAACGGGTCAATTTTAAGCGGTCACCTTGGACACCATTGCGTCACGGAGACTGCGTCGATAGACATCGACGACACCTCTGTGTGTTCGTGTAAATGCGGATGTTTACCTATCAATCACAGGCACAGGTCAGTATGCGTTTTTGACTTATCGCTGGGGTCAGGTCTGCACAAATGGCAACACTTCGTCAGGCGTCGGTACGGGCTGCAAGGGTTTCCAAGAGATAGCGATACTTACAAAGGCCTTTAAAAATGTTTTCTATAGTTTTCGGTGCAGAATAGTTGTAAGTGGTCGAAATTTGCAGCCCCATCTGCGCTGACTAAAAAGAAAGCTATAATTTAAAAAATCCTGCCTAAAAAAGATATACAAATATATTATTAATATCCTATAATTCAAGACTAACATGTAGAACTGGCACCATAGTGGTGACAAAGAAGATATATCAACAAGAAGCGAAATACTGTCACTCAAAACATTAGGGACTTATTGGAATAAAACCTGACCTTATTTTAAAATCGACCCTATGGTGACATATTTACATATAAAAAGCAGCTGCTCTGCTTCAAAATTCGGCCTTTGTGTATTTAAAAACCGGATTTATTAGTGTCGGTATTTATTTAATGAAAGTTAGGGTCTGTATTATTAAATTTGGCTTTGGTATGTCCATTTTGAGAGGTCAGCTGTTGTATTTTCTGTGCAAATGTGTCAGAATAAAGTCGACTCTAAAATAAAGTCAGGTTTTATTCCAATAAGTCTCTATTGTTCATATGGGAAATAAATATGTCACGCTTCGACCAAATGACACTAATGCAGTTATATTACACTGAAAAATTTTTTGTGTAACTGTGGTTTGTGGTGCATTTTTATTACACGAAGAAAAAAATCAAATTAAGAGGGACATTACACCTATAACTGTGGTCATAGAAAATCGACCCTTTTTAACTATTTATTTGATTGTTTGCAAAAACGGTTATATATTTTTATCGAGAAAAATCAGTTACGGAATGAAATAGAAAAAATAATAACTAAAAAATAAACAATATTTATTGTAATATTTATAAAAATCTAAATAATATTATATTGTTTAAAGATTCCTTCCGGCCATTTTAAATTTAAAAATTAGAAGAAAAAGGAAAAAAAAGGAATTGACAGCAAAACAAATTTTGTTAAAGTAGAGATTTTTATAAAACGTTTTGAATCTCTGTTATATGTTTTTGTTGTTTTAGAAACAGGAACAAACCCAACCACAATTGGGAGAAAATACAATTAATAGCTATTTACGTTACTAGACCTGTAAAGATAGTTTCCGATCGTGTATCGTACGTATTTTTTTTAAACAACAGGTATAAAACAGCACAAACACAACCAACATGTAAATAATAATTTTTTTAAAAAGCGATTAAACACTACAAACATGCTACTCTACATGTAGATATTAAAGTAGTCAAAAGCTATTATATTTATAAATATCAAAAAACCCATAGGTTATAATTTATAATTGACTATATTTCAATTAATTCGTGCTTAATTTTAAATGTCACTTTATATTTTAGATCATTTTTAAAAATGGACCGTAAAAATAGATTTTCCTGTCTCTTTGTTCTATTTCCGTGCCTTTTGAAAACGGAAAATTTTCCAAAAAGAAAAAAATATACGTAAAGTACTTGTTATCCAGTCGGTCTAAAAAAAAATTAATTACAGCTAAAATATGCAAAAAATTGTGTTTTTAAAACAAATCCTAATTAATATAGAAATAAATGAGGTGGTCTCAGGCGGGGGCAATCCCCATTTTTTTTCAAAAATAAGAGGCACATTCTGGTGTATTACACACCTACAGGCAGTTCTTTTATGTCAACATAAAGAAAATTTCCACTAGACACTAGAGAAATGGATTAGTCGGACAAAATATTTTGGAACACGTGCCGGTGGCGAGCTGAAGACGCACATTATAAATACCGGTACAAACCTTATTCTCATTTAAAACTCGCTGCATACATCCTAGAACTCATAGAACATGCTAGACCAGTTTTATAGAGTCCGATATATTTAAAGGCCAAAGTGAAACATGCATCCCTGTATATAGGACTTGGTTCCATTATACAAATAAACAATTCCTGACAATATATTTGCTAGTAAAGTTTTGAATTTGTTTTTTTTTTCGTCTAAAACAAAAATTGCACAATTTTTTCTTTGAGTGTAATAGTACTGCATTACTGTCATGCAGGTTTTGTCGCTTCTTGTTGATATATTTTCTTTGGTGGTGAGGTATTCCTCTATACAGGCGCTCTTGTTTATGTATCTGTCAGTTGCGTTAGGGTCCTGTCAAACTTCTAGTTATCGCATATTAAATTTAGCAGCATAACAGCAGTGAAATAAGAAGTTAAAGTCACATATCAGTCTTAAAAAACCTAGCTAACCCATTATACACCGCTCGGTTATTTAAAATTTGCCAAACAAAAATTACTAAAATGTTTTGTTAATTTTTTGGTGATTTTTTATCTGTGCTTCACAGGTTTACAGTTCGCCGTTCCCCTACCCAGATTCGTCACTTGTTGCCAGTGTTGCCAATGCACGAACTACATCCGCCGCAAGGCCCACCGTTGCCAAAGCCAGCGATATATCCGCACCACAGAGCGTCGGTATGATAAACAATTAGCAAAGAAATCGTAAAGCAATATTGCGGATTAAACTTATGGTATTTTCGGGACCGCCTCTAAGCATAGACATACAAAAATAAATAGAACGCTTTGTTAAACCTGCGAGATTGTGTTGTATCATTTTTCTATATCTATAGTATTTTTGTTGTGAACAATAGATATAGAACAATAATTATATAGCGCCAGACTTTAGAACGCAGTGACCTTACAAGCGCAGTTTAAGCCACCACCGCTAGAGGTCGCCGTGGAAAATAAGCAGTGACGCTCTGTCAAATATCTTTAATTAAAATCAGTAGCTCCATAAAATGTTTTACCACGAGTTTGGTTCAATGTCGCTGTCTTTCAAATCGGGCATGTCAAAATTGGCCTTGCTCAATCTCAAGGTCTGTAGAGGATAGGTTACCTGGTAACTTTCTGACCAATCAGAGCCAGTTGTTGAAGCGGGAATAACGTCACCCGGAGTGCCCATTTAAATAAAAATTATTTAATATAGTAGAGAATCTTCAAGTTTCTTGTGTTCCTTTATTGATTTAAATGTAAAAATATGTCTTGTTATTTATTTTTAAAGTGTCTCTAATGGCAATATTCATAGAATGCATTAACTAACTCAAATATAAAACTCACCTGATACCAAATATCCCAAAGGCAAAATGTCTTGGGAAGCTTTTAGCCTGTTAAAATAACAACAAGTAGAAGTAGTAGTAGTGGGGGGGGGGTTGACCCGCAGGTCTGACAAGTAGGCCAGAGTAGGCCCTTTTTACCATGCCCCAAGTCTGTCCCTTAACCCACTCTTTGCACTTCCCTTTGATGGTCGGGTAACTCATTGGGCCTTCCTGTTCTCTTTACAAAGTCCAGTAAGTCTGCCCATTTGAGCATGTGCAGTTCTTCCTCGCTCAGAGTTGGCGCTCCGAGTGCCTGTTGTCTCATCCTTGCGTAGGCCTCGCATTCTGCCACGAGGTGTCTTGATGTCTCTTCTTCCTGTCCACAGGCTGGGCAGGTAGGGTCATTCTCGACTCCTATACGTGTCATGTGCTTCCTCAACCGGTTATGTCCGGTTAGAGTACCTATCAGCAGTCCGAGGTCTTTTCGTGTCCGTCCCAGCATCCATCTAATTCTGGTCGCTTTTGGACGGTCTATGAATTCTCTGGTCTGTCTGCAACCCGTTCCTGTTTACCAGGAGTTTAATAGCGCGTCCTGGGCCCATTTGTTGAGTCCGCTTTGCACTTGTCTTTTTGTCACGCCCAAAAGTGGCTCCGGTCCTACATAGGCGGTTCCTGCCCCGAGTCGTGCGAGTTCGTCCGCCTTCTCGTTGCCTGGTACCCCCGTATGTCCCGGAACCCAAACCAGCGTCACCCGTTTGCCATCGCTTAGGGTCTTTAGCGCCTCTGCGCACCAAGCCGTCAGCAATCTTGGGTGCGTTTAGCGCCTTCAGGGTGGCTTGACTGTCAGAGCATATATATATAAGCTCCTCTTCGCTGTTCCGAACCTCTTCTAGGGTTGTCGCCATTATTATGGCGTAGACTTCTGCTTGAAAAATAGTAGCCTGCTCACCGAGCGAGTAGCTCTTCTGAACTTCTAGTTTTTCCACGTATACTCCCGCTCCTGTGGTTTGCCTCTCTGATAGTTTGGATCCATCAGTGTAGCAAACTAAAGCGCTCTCCTCAAACATCATTTTGTCTCTCTGCCACGCTTCCCTGTCTGGGATGTGGATTTTGTACTTCTCAAGCCTCCAAGGTGCGTGTGCTCTGCTGACCGTCATTGACGTGAGGGGGATTTCTCTAATTGTCAGCTCTTCTATAGCTAGATGACCATCTGTTTCCCGTCTTCCTCTCCACTGACCCGTGTCCCTTAGACGTAGGTAGGTCCCCATCGCCTCCCTCTTGATCCAAGTTGGTAGCGATGGTAGTCCCAGAATTGTCTCAACAAGTAGAAAGTATGAGTAAACTAGAACATGTATTTAGGGTCTTTAAATAATAATAGTCCGAAAAAACAACACAAATGTAAAAAATATACCATCGAAGAATAAAAATACTTGAAAACACATGTAAACAATGAGCTCTAATCAAATAGTAGCACTCCAAATGACGCGCTGTCACCTCTCACGCAACCTATCCTCTACAGACCATGGCTCAATCTGTTTTTCCTCCAGTCTCTGCAGGTTTGACAAGCACTCTATTAATTTTTTTTATTTCTATGGTTGTGAAATGGTTTTTTAATAAAAATTTGCAACCAAGCGCCAAAACAAAGTGCAAAAATGAAGTTATCTTCTTTTGTCTGACTCTTTGATCCATTGAAAATTGCGGAGTCGCCCAGGGCCGGTACTAACGGATTTAGAATCAATAATTTCCATCGAGCAAAACCCGAAAATACTTTTAAACTAAGATCAGGGTAATTGTGCGAGAACCCCTTGCGAAAGGGAACAATAAGAGCTGGTTGTTTTAAATAGGTACTTACTTATATGTATCTAGAATCTACTGCTTTGAGTCGATGCGAGTGATCACAATTATTACCCTGGTAAAAGTTTAAGTTAATATACATAGAATTATTACCTTTTGTATCAAAAGATTCTAAAAATAAAATATATTCCTAAACAATTTTCTCATATAAGCTTAAGTTAAGAACTTGTAAAAACATAAAATACTAAGGCCGTATGAATAAAGTAGTTAGCAGAAGCACCGACCGAGGATGCTCACATTCTCGAACGTTTCATTTGACGCCCCGAAGTGCTCCGCAGTTCTTCCTCTTTTTTTTTGAATGGGTCTTTTGAAACCCATTCAAAAAAAGAGAAAAATATTAATGAGTTAATAGTCTATGGACAAATCAAGTTTCGTGTGCAAGTCGTGCCAACTTTCTGCCGATAAGCTAACTTTGTTAAGGGCATCCCATATATCAGGTTTTGACTTGTTGTCATTCTGGTAAAGATGACGGATTCAAAATGGCGGAAAGGCGTATCTTTAAAAAAATTGTAACTTTTTTATTTCTTACCCGATTTTCATGGAACAAAGTTTTAAGTACTTGCTTTGTGATGAACTTAAAAATGTATTGGTCAGAAAATATGTATTTTTTTGTATTTGTCAAAAAAAAATCAAAAATACGGTAATTTTTTTATTTTATTTTATTTATAAAACTATTGGAGCTAGAAAAAAAAAGTTTATATAAAAAAGATAGCTATTCTGATTCTTTATTTAAATCTGATTCAAATGTTCCAATGCGTTAATTAGTTTTTAAGTTATGTCCAAGTAACTGGTCGAGCGCTTCGGGCGTCCAATCCAACGCTTGAGCCTGTGAACATCCTCGGTCGGTGCTTGTGATAACTACCTTATTCACATGCTAAGACAACTGAACAGAGTGCTGCACCATAAAAATTTACGTAATTTTTTATTTTCAAATGTCATTTTTACATGCCCAATTTTGACAAGGGATTTTTTATGTAAAATAAAACACCCTATAGTTTATTAGAGCTACAGATTTTAATTTATATCTAATTTAAATAGTGTAAAGGCGCGTATTTATTTACGGAACGAATTCGCATGCCTAGCTACTAGGCCGAATAAAGCATTTTGTTTGTCTTAAAGCGCGTATTCACTTGAGCATGAATGTGAACGAGGCATCATGGCATAGGCACTGGTTTCTCTTAAGGCGCAGATTCACTTGAGCATGAATGCGAACGAGGCATTATAACATAGGCAAATTCAAGGCCAACACAAAAATAGAGGCCACGACCCTGAAAAAATCAGCTGTTCTCCCGGGGCTGAATTTTACATTGGGTCTTATGGGAGGTCAGACGTTTTTTTATGATATTTTCAAAATGGCACTACAGATTTCCGCAAAATTTTAGTGAAATATTCTCAGAGACCATCCCGATATTCCACTAAAGGTTTGTAAGGAAGCAACATGATTAAAAGGTTAAAATCTTCAAGATTTAGCATTCCTTATTTTGAATTCAAATTACCCGCCATGTACCACATGCCAACTGTTATATTTGAAATGTATTTGACTTTGTCATATGTGATTGTCACATTCGCTTCTGCTTTAAACTTAATTTTTGTTTGAGCTAATGAAGCGGCTATGGAAAATTAGGGCTATCCATGAACCGTCATTCCAACTTCAATATTTTAAAGACAATCAGCTGTGTCGTAACGTGACCATCAAAAAAAAAACTGCCCCGGAAGTGACGTCAACAAAGTGGAGGATCGTGGCCCGTCCATTTTGATAGACCTGGCAAATTAAAGAATCATTTTTAAAATCGGAAATAAAAGCAAGGCAAACATAAAAATAGAGGCCACGACCCTGAAAAAATCAGCTGTTCTCCCGGGGCTGAATATTACATTGGGTCTTATGGGAGGTCAGACGTTTTTTTAGGATATTTTCAAAATGGCACTACAGATTTCCCCGAATTTTCAGTGAAATATTCTCAGACACCATCCCGATATCCTACAAAACCTTTGTAAGGATGCAAGATGATTAAAAGGTTAAAATCTTCAAGATTTAGCATTTCTTATTTTGAATTCAAATTACCCGCCATATACTGCATGCCAACTGTTATATTTGACATGTATTTGACTTTGTCATCTGTGTTTGTCACATTCGCGTCTGCTTTAAATTTAATAACTCAAAAACGGCTTTATTAAAAAAAAATCAAATATTCATGAACCGTCATTCCAACTTCAATATTTTAAAGACAATCAGCTGTGTCGTAACGTGACCATCAAAAAAAAATCAGCCCCGGATGTGACGTCAACAAAGTGGAAGATCGTGGCCCATACAAGGTAAATCAGGGCTATCAAAATGGACGGGCCACGATCCTCCACTTTGTTGACGTCACATCCGGGGCTGATTTTTTTTTGATGGTCACGTTACGACACAGCTGATTGTCTTTAAAATTTTGAAGTTGGAATGACGGTTCATGGATATTTGATTTTTTGTTAAATAAAGCCGTTTTTGAGATTGTTTTTACTTTATTCTGGCAGAACAATTTTTTTAAAATGTATAGTAAGCCTTAATTTTTCATAGCCGCTTCATTAGCTCACACAAAAATTAAGTTTAAAGCAGAAGCGAATGTGACAATCACATATGACAAAGTCAAATATATGTCAAATATAACAGTTGGCATGTGGTACATGGCGGGTAATTTGAATTCAAAATAAGGAATGCTAAATCTTGAAGATTTTAACCTTTTAATCATGTTGCTTCCTTACAAACCTTTGGTGGAATATCGGGATGGTGTCTGAGAATATTTCACTGAAATTTTGCGGAAATCTGTAGTGCCATTTTGAAAATATAATAAAAAAACGTCTGACCTCCCATAAGACCCAATGTAAAATTCAGCCCCCGGAGAACAGCTGATTTTTTCAGGGTCGTGGCCTCTATTTTTGTGTTGGCCTTGGGTAAATCTAACTTATATTTGACATTTTTTATGACATTTGACAACTTGGAAATGATAAATCGGGGATGATGACATTTATGGTGAAACACCCTGTTAAATGTACAACCTATTTTTAAACCAATATGGCTTGTGCAAAAGTGATCCGCAGGTCTTACAAAGTGTATTTTTGGGAACAAGCTAAGTATTTACTTAATACCAAATTTAGCTAGTGTGTTGAATATTAAATTTTCACATCAAAATGTCATTTTTTAAGCCTTTGTCGTTAGTTGGAAAATAAAATCAGAAATAATCCAACCTACTTTTGAACTTTCAAGTGATCGAAATCCGAAGAAAAAATCTTAAATTTTCAAGTTTTTTAGGATGACACCCAAAAATAAATCGAGAAAAATTTAAAAATTTAGAAAGTTAATTTTCTTTTTAATTTAATAAGGGCATATCCTTAAATTACGTAACCTTTAAGGGGGGAGGGGAGTTTGATCTTGCGCAAATACGTTATAGCATAAATACATGTTCAAAGAATTGAAAAGTGAAGCCCTCATAGCTGGCTTTGGAAACAATGGCAAATTTAATTTCGTTGACGCGAATTTTCAAGTGCGCAGGCGTGTATCTGGTCATGTAGACACACAGCTGCCGTGTGGGTGGAGGCCATCTTTGTTGTTTGTTTACATTTTGCAGTGTTTTGCATTTGTCGTCTAAAATTATGTTTTTTTCTATGAAAAATGGGAAATAATGTCCGGGAGAAGTAAGGGAGTGCCATTCCATATGTAACTACTTGTATTTTTCTTAATAATTTGTTAATAAAGTTAAGAGTGCTTTATAAACGCTCTATATGGTGTCCACAATAAATCTGCACAATTAGTTTTAGAATAAATTTAGAAACAAAAAACTTTTTGAAAACAAGCTTTTATAAAATGGACTAAAAAGCATAAAATAATTTTTTGAGTGCTCTGATATCATAATAATAAAAGCGATGGGCGTATTAAAGGAATTTTACCAGTTTTTGATTTAGCCTTGTTAACTCGAAGTTTAGTGAAAATCCAAATTTATTATATTATAGCAGAGAAATGTAAGGGTAGACAATTTAACCCAACCCTACTCAAGCTACCCTTACATTTTTCTGATATGGATGGACATTATTATGCCTGCTTCATATTAGGCAGATCATCCGCGACCGGCAGTGTGTCGATTTATTTTGTCACATTGAAAAAGAAGTGTCGGCCCATCATCGGTTGTGGACGATCCACCAAATGCGCATGGAAAGGCATTTACCTAATATTAAATACGCTCATCGCTTTAATTATTATAATATCAGAACACTCAAAAAATTATTTTATGGTTTTTACTCCATTTTATAAAAGCTTGTTTTTTAAAAGTTTTTTGTTTCTAAATTTATTTTTTAATTTTTAGATTTGTCTAAGTCTATGCATTTCAGCTAGCGCATCGATATTGCAGGGAGTCTTTCCTGTCAATTTTGAAATATCTAAGTCTTCGATGAAAGGCCGTCCAACGATTTGATACGGCTCAAGGCGACATAAGCTTGACCAGGAGCAAAAAGCTTAGGTCCCAAGTAAATCACAGCATAGTCAACAGTACTACCCTGCATTTTATGAACAGTAGATGCCCAGCATAAGGCTATAGGTAACATTCTTCGCTCGGCCGTGCCATAACTGTATTTGGCAGGAAATTGCACAGATTTCGACTGAATCATATGAACGCCGTCATTACCAAAGTCTATTTCCATACCTACGTGGAAGTCAGTTGAAAGTAATCAGAAAAACTCGTCATTAAATCGTCCATGTTGTTGAATTTTTGTAACCTGATCAAAAATTCGTAATCCTCATCCTCAAAAACCCCCAGATACCAATTTTGGTGGAAATCCGACAAACTAAAATTTTACCCCCTCTCCATCCTCCACGTTAGGGGTGAGGTAGGCAGTCATTGATACCACATTATTAGATTGTCATCGGAACTATAACGGTATGCGAAATTTGAAGTCAATCGGATACGTGGAAGTCAGTTGAAAGTAATCAGAAAAACTTGACATTAAATCGTCCATTTTGAATCCGCCATATGAATTTTTGTAATCTGATCAAAAATTCGTAATTCTCATCCTCAAGGACCCCCAGTTACCAATTTTGGTTGAAATCAGACAAACTAAAGTTTTACCCCCTCTCCACCCCCCACGTTAGGGGGGAGGTAGGTACTCGATGAAACCATATTATTGTATTGTGTTGTAAAAAAACTACAATTTTAATCCATAATTTGATAAACTTTCACCCAATCAACTAGTTTTTAGAAAAAAATAATAGACATAACTCTAAGCTTTTAACCATTGTCAAATAATGTAGTTTTTTGGTTGGTTTTCGAGACAAGCATTCCACGATAGATCAAGTACATAGAATTACTAATATAATAGAAAAAGCACTAGAAGAGGGAAAAGTTTGTTCAACATCACAACAAACATTTGACAAAGTGTGGCATGAAAGCCTTACTTTTAAACTAAAACAGTTTCTGCCAAAACAATATTCGGATATTTTGGAATCATACATATCTGATAGACATTTTAGAGTAAAACAGGAAGACTCATACTCAAATTTAAGAGAAATTCAAGCAGGCGTGCCCCAGGGTAGCATACTAGGCCCTTATCTATACTTATTATTCACTTGCGATATCCCAAAGCCACAAAATTGTCACTTAGCAACATTTGCAGATGACTTGAGATGATGAGACTGATTTATTGACGGTAGAAAAATCTATTGAAAAATGCATAGAAAAACTTCAGGATGCAGTCACCGAAGTTCACAGTTGGACCACAAAGTGGCGAATAAAATTAAATGAAACCAAATCAATTCATGTTGATTTTACAAACAAAAATATAAATCACATACAAATAGCAATTAACAACATTCCCGTACCATATTCAAATCAGGCAAAATATCTCGGTATAACACTTGATGCCAAATTGCGCTGGAAAGCACATGTTAAGAAAAAAAAAGAAGAACTTGAGATAAGGTATAGAAAAATGAACTGGCTAATTGGAAGGAAGTCCAATTTAACAATTCATAATAAGAAACCAGTATGGACATATGGTATTCAACTATGGGGTTGTGCTAAAAAGAGTAACATTCTAGTTTTACAGAGATTTCAAAATAAAGTATTAAGAAACATTGTGAATGCACCTTGGTACGTTCGAAATAGTGACCTTCATCGAGATCTAAAAATCGAAACTGTAGCAGATACTATAAAAAAGTACGCAAAAAGCCATGAAGATAGACTTCATCGGCATGTGAATGTGGAAGCAATTCAGCTTCTAGACAATACTATGCTAGTTCGAAGACTAAAAAGAGTGAAGCCGTTTGAGCTAGTAAACTAAGTGAATTATATAAAACAAAATAATGCTACAAACACAACACAATTGTGAGTTAAAGACTAAACAAAGCGGGGAGAACTGTTGAGTGTGTGAAGTTTAAATCTGACATTTCTAGTAAATTAAGTTAAAACAAAATTGCTAATTAGTCTTACTGACTAGATTGTAATACAATAAACACAGTGTGTTTGACAAATAAAAAATAAAAAAAATGTAGTGACGTATCGGAGTATGTTCCCAAACCATCAAAACTCACGCATGCGCATTAACAGAAATCCAGTCTACCCGAAAAAGGAACATTAAGAATTAAATAGGAGCCCTGGCTTCTAGTATCGCGTGTGAGAATGCATGGGTATGCCCCATATTTATGCTCTAAGGTATTTGGCCTTGCGTTACACTGAATGTTTTTTTAATGTGTTTTTTTCTTGAAAATGCGTTACGAGGGGAGGTTAAAAAATCCTGGGTTTTTGCGTTACGTAATTTAGGACGTTCCCTAAACTGCTAAATAAAAAAATGCGATAAAGCCTTGAATATGCGACAGAAAACAAACTAAACTAATTAAGTATAGGAGATAAAGAAAAAAATTAATTCATCTGAGTAATAGCATTTATAATAACTTTTTGTCAGTATTAAAAACATTTGTGCCAAAACTAAAAACAAAGATAATAACTTTAAAAAATAAAACGTTTTGTGATGCCATAGTTAAGTTTCGTTAAGAAAAAAATAATTTATATTTGCTCAAATCACTACCTGTTTGTTTTAAACTTTATACAGGTTGACGCAAAAGAAACGCAAGAGAGGAACGACGATTTGACACTTTGCTAACGCACAGTTTAAGTTATGCAATTTTTAGTAGCCATGACATAATATGAATAAGGTATAAACAACAAGTAAAATTAAAGAAAGAAGAATTATAAAAAAGTTTTTCTTCGGCCGGGATTCCAACCCGGATCTCTTGCTCTGTACGCAAACGCTCCTTCATTAAGCCACCAAAGACATAAATTTTCGGAAAACTTCTACCTATGCATGTGTGTGGTGTCTCAATATAAGAACGAGAAAATTCTCAGGGTATTAACGCGACCAAGTCAATCAACTAATTTCTATAATTCTTCTTTATATATTTATCGGTTTCACAACGTTCTACGTCTTCCGATACCCAATCTCCACTCGTTCCTGTTTGCCCATAATCCATCATCTAGGCTTCTTTTTCTTATTTCACTGTCTATTCCTTCTCTCCAGCTTCTCCTTGGCCGTCCTCGTTTTCTTCGGCCAGTTGGTTTCCATTGTAGTATTTGTTTAGGTAGTCTTTCATCATTCATTCTTTGTACATGGCCGTACCACACCAGTTGTTTTGTTCTTATATCATCCACTAAAGTATGTTCACCCACTGTCATAATTTCTCTTATTCTTTGATTTGTAACTGTTTCTCTTTTTGATTTCCCTGCTGCTCTTCTCCAATAGTCCATCTCCGTAGCGGAAAGCATTTTTTCTGTTCTATCCATGATTGGCCATACTTCTGAGCCGTATGTAATAATACTTTTTACAATGGTGTTATATATAAGCTTTTTGTTATGTTTTAATATACTTTGATCCGAAATTATTCCATTTAATAAAGTTATTGCTTTTCTTCCTTGTACGTATCGATGTTTTATAGCTTTCTCTAGTGTTCCGTCAGCTGTAATTTTTAGACCTAAGTATTTATACTCATCACAGGACTGGATTGGCTGCCCAGTATTTAAGATTAGATCCTGTTTCATTCCACCGATACACATATACTCTGTCTTATTGAGATTAACCTCTAGTCCCCACTTATTGTACTCTTCTATTAGTTTTCGTGTCTTATATTCGAGGTCGTCATAATCCTGAGCCACTACTATCTGATCATCGGCGAAACATAAAGTATGCAAAGTGGTTTCGTCCAACGGAATTCCCATGTTTTGGCATTTTCTCTTCCATACTTTAAGAACTTGTTCCAAGTATATCTTGAAGAGCGTAGGCGAGATACAGCAACCTTGTTTAAGACCTTTATTTATTTGAAAGCCTTTGGTTAGTTTTGTTTTTATTTTAACTTTTGCGTTACTATTGCGGTATAACTCTTTGATGGCCTTAATTAGTTGTACGCTTATGTTTGTGTTTTCCAACGCTTTCCAAAGTAGATTTAGTGGTATATCATATGCCTTCTGCAAATCTACGTAAAGCAGATGCAGCTCTTGTCCGTATGCCAAATTCTTTTCAATAACTTGGGTTATACAGAAGAGATGATCAGAAGTCGATCTACCCGCCCTGAAACCGGCTTGTTCTTCGGCCTCCATGTCTTTATATTCGCTTTCCACTTTATTTCTTATTATTTTATCGTATATTCTGCTTAGCGTACTAGTCACAGATATACCTCTATAATATTATATTATATAATTCTTCTTTCCCACTGTCAAAGGTATGAAAACTCAAATTAGACGTAAAGTATCAACGTCTGAAAAGTTGAGTTTTTATGACAGTTGGAAAGAAGAATTATAGAAATCAGTTGATTGGCTTGGTCGAGTTAATACCTTGAGAATTACTCGTTCTTGTATTGAGACACCACACACATGCATAGATAGAAGTTTTCCGAAAGTTTATGTATGATCTTTGGTGGCTTAATGAAAGAGCATTTGCGTACAGAGCAAGAGAGCCGAGTTCGAGTCTCGGCCGAAAAAAACCTTTTTATATAATTCTTCTTTTTTTAATTTACTTAGAATTATATATATATATATATTTATCGGTTTCACAACGTTCTACGTCTTCCGATACCCAATCTCCACTCGTTTCTGTTTGCCCATAATTCATCATCTAGGCCTCTTATTCTTATTTCACTGTCTATTCCTTCTCTCCAGCTTCTCCTTGGCCGTCCTCGTTTTCTTCGGCCAGTTGGTTTCCATTGTAGTATTTGGTTAGGTAGTCTTTCGTCATTCATTCTTTGTACATGTCCGTACCACACCAGTTGTTTTGTTCTTATATCATCCACTAAAGTACGTTCACCTACTGTCATAATTTCTCTTATTCTTTGATTTGTAACTCTTTCTCTTTTTGATTTCCCTGCTGCTCTTCTCCAATAGTCCATCTCCGTAGCGGAAAGCATTTTTTCTGTTCTATCCTTGATTGGCCATACTTCTGAGCCGTATGTAATAATACTTTTTATAATGGTGTTATATATAAGCTTTTTGTTATGTTTTGATATACTTTGGTCCCAAATTATTCCATTTAATAAAGTTATTGCTTTTCTTCCTTGTACGTTTCGATCTTTTATAGCTTTGTCTAGTGTTCCGTCAGCTGTAATTTTTAGACCTAAGTATTTATACTCATCACAGGAGTGAATTCGCTGCCCGGTATTTAAGATTAGATCCTGTTTCATTCCACCGATACACATATACTCTGTCTTATTGAGATTAACCTCTAGTCCCCACTTATTGTACTCTTCTATTAGTTTTCGTGTCATATATTCGAGGTCGTCATAATCCTGAGCCACTACTATCTGATCATCGGCGAAACGAAACATAAAGTATACAAGGTGGTTTCGTCCAACGGAATTCCCATGTTTTGGCATTTTCTCTTCCATACTTTAAGGACTTGTTCCAAGTATATCTTGAAGAGCGTAGGCGAGATACAGCAACCTTGTTTAAACAAATAAACTTAGAATTAGTTAATATTAAAAAAAGATATACAAAAACCATGCATTCCTTTTGCGCCACCCCGTATATTGTATTTTTATAATGCGTTTACAACGTTTTTTTAACATAACATTTTTTTACGGTGCTATATTATTATTAAGTTTTTTAAAAATATTGTTACATCTATTAATTACTTTAATACGATTTGCTTGGACTAAAATTAGAATAAAATAATTCAACCCGAATTTTAAAATTAGAATTCACTACAAAACAACACACGCTATAGATTATGTATAAATCTGTCTGCTTTCTGCACCCGTGTACAAAACTAATAATTAAAACAGTTTAATTTTAGTTTACATAAAATCAGCGTAAAATAAACAAAAATTTAAAAGTGTCTTTTAAATTAAAAATCTTATAATTTATTTAGTTTTTAAGATTTAAACAAATTGGGCAAAAAGTGCTGCCAAACATTCCTAAACAAGGTATATTCAGCAGTGGCAGAACTAAAATTTCCGAACAGAACGTCATTTTTTTATGGTTTTAAATCAGTCGGAGCTATAAAAAAATTCCTAGACTTAAAAAAATAGGTTTTACCGACAAAGAGAAGTCATAAACCCTCCCAAACCGCCACTGTTGATAATCAACAGGCTAGGTTCTCGTACTTGAATGATGTGACAGTTCTCATCAAAGCCAATGGCCAATGGCAAGCTTTAAATTAGCTCCGAGCTGTCACGTGCCATGCGAAATGACCTCCATTGCGCAAGCTTCTCCTACGATCCGACCGAGAAACGTTGAGACGGTACGGGGCAGGAGAACAGATTTCACTTCAAACGTGTAAAATTTACTAACTCTGAAGAGCGGGCGACTATGCTATGGGTCGAGACAAGTCATTTCATACAACACGCGACCGCTCAGAGTTTGCTATTGGTCACATCGTTCAAGACCCAGAATAGAGCACCTGTTGCACTGCTGTGTGATGAACTATTGCTCCATGTTCGCTGCCGAACAATGTGCCATTTGCAGTATTATACATTTGGTTTTTACAAAGGAGGAGGCACTAAATACATTGTTTACCGGAATGCGTCAAAAGAGCTGAATTTGAGATATGTTGAAGGCCAAAGCTTCCTGATATTTTTTCCAGTGGTGCGTATTTAAATAATTATAGCTCAAAAACGAAACCGATGACCTCCCAATTTTTTTAAACAAGCATCTGGACGGTTTGGGCTCTAACATATCATAAATTGATCTCATTTGACGCATCTTGGTAAACACACTATTCCGTAGACCATTAGTAAACATGTCATGCAATAAATTAAATTTTTTTTGGAAAAACCATGTAAGTTTATCACATAACATTATGCAAACATCACTTCAGAAGAGTTAAAACGACTCACACGAAAACAGGTGATAGTAATTTACCTAACTAGTGCGGAAAGTGATACTTTTACGCACGCGACGGCAGTTGCCCGAACGACGCTTTGCGGAGTTCGGGCACGCCGTCAAGGGCGGAAAAGGCACTTTCCGCAAGAGTTAGGTACAAAATTTTTCCTAGTTGCATAAAAAGCTTGGTTTTACATTTTAATATATTTGGTATTTTTTACATTAAAACAGCAAAAAACAAATTCTGTTTTCAATTTTAATTTATTTGAGTTTATAAATGGGTCAATAAGTCTAATTAGGCCTCATTTTTAATTTAATTGAGTTTATAAATGAGTCAATAAGTCTAATTAGGCCTAAAATTCACGGCGTGCGGAAAGTTCAACTTTCCGCACGCAAATGCGTGCGTAAAAGTACACTTTACGCACGCAAGTAGGAAAAGTTAATTTTGACAATGTATTTTCAGTTTCCTTTCTTTATACCTAAAATCTCAATCTCTTATTTTTTTTGAGCCACTCTGTAGGTATCTGACGCAAACAACATGTCAAAAATTGATCAAATTCTTAAAAGGACTCTTTTTACAATAAAACAAAGCTATTATCGGTTTTTTCTTTTTATTTTACGATAAGTTACAGCAAAAAAACTACAAAAAGGTGCATTTTTTCATATTTCAGTGGCGTACATTTAAACAGGGGCGGCTAGTGCATAAGGGCTGCAGAGCTGCAGAACCCTCAAAATTTTCACATTATTTGACTATTTTTCAGCCGCTGCTATTTTTCTAATATAATTATTTTATTTCTAAAATTGTTGGAATAGCAGTATATTTTCGGTCCGGTGTTGGTATAGTAGGCCTTCAAATCGCGTACATGTCGCCGTCGCCGAAAACCGCATTTCACAGTCGGTCAAATGAAGTTATTGGCATTGTTGCGCTGCTAAATTGCAACACAACGTAGCTGGACGGCTAACGAGATCTGTGCTCGGCTAGGAACCCCTTCCTTCGCCCCGTACCGCACTTGCTCCAGGGTTTAGATAGCGAAATCTAGGCAGAAATAGAGCTGCAAAACTTGCAGTTCCAGTACAATTCCGGGCGGGCGGGTTCAGCGTTGCGTGTTTGCGGGCGCATTTATTTATTTAGAAGACGCCAAACGCATGAGCGGGAGGTTATGGTCGTGTTTGTTTTTGTATAATTGTGTCACAATGAATGAATTGTAATTTTTGCCAAACCAAACTTGGCAATTTTTTACTTTTTATAATAGACACGTCTGGACACTGTAAAAAAATAGCATTTTTTATACCCTATCGGCAGAACTCACAAACTTTACTGTCACGAGCCGTCACTGCATTTAAATAAGTATAGCTCGAAAACGAAACCTATGACCCCCCCCCCAATTTTTTTGGAAAAAATATCGAAAAGGTTTAGCCTTCAACATATCTCAAATTCAGCTTATGTGACGCATCCCGGTAAACAATGTATTTAGTGCCTCCTCCGTTTACAAAAACCAATTAGTTGTTTTTTTTTTAATTTTTTCAGTTTAAATTTTAGGATGTAAATAATTTTTTAATGTAGATAGCGTTTTAAAAACAAATTCTAAATCTTATATTTATCCACTTAATATCCTACGATACATATTTATTGTTAATTATTAAAATTATCGCAAACATTTTATACTATTTTGTTGTAAATACGCATAATGTAACTAAATATTTGTTACCTGTTAAATTTTTTGTTAAAATTTTAGTTTGACATTTTTAGCTCACACACATACTATACTATAGTAGTGTAAGCTATGGTGATCCTAATTTTTTCGATAAAAAAAAAGTTGCTCCAATTTCAAAATTTATTATATATCTTTGCGTTTCAGATGATTTTGAAACTTTTTTGTTGCGCCGTCTGTCTGTCTGTGTGTCTGTCTGTATGTGTCTGTCTGTCTGTCTGTCTGTCTGTCTGTATGTCTGTCTGTAACGACCAACGCGTATAACTCAAAAACCGCTAAGCCGATTTTAATGAAATTTGGTACCTAGGCTGGGCCTTGGATCGAGATGGTCCCATTTAAAAATGAACAAAATCCACCAAGCACAAGCCATAATAAAAGGGTGGGGGTAGATTTCAAAAATTAGAGTTTAAGTGAAAATATGGCGTGTGTGATATCAAACTAAAGGTAATTGAGTCCGGAGTTAAAAAAAATACATTTTAGTTTTTGTTTTTTTAAGGGTGGGGGTAGATTTCAAAAATTTGAGTTTAAGTCAAAACATGGCTTGTGTGGTATCAAACAAAAGGTAATTTAGTCTGGAGTTGAATAAAGTATATTTCAGTTTTTAGTTATATTAGCTCACACGTACACTATAACTATAGTACCTAGTGTGAGCTTAGGGGCTCATATATTGGCAGAGTATTTTGTTCAGGAATGCCATTCTTTAACCATAACTTTTTAAAATATATGATTAATCAATCTTTATTAGCGGAATTACTATTATTATTATTACTATTATTTACTAACATTAAAATAATTGAAATTGGCCAAAAATCGTTTATGTTTTAATTATAGCAAGCTTTAATATTTTCGTTAGGGTTAAGTATTTATTAAAAAATGTTGTTTTAATTGACCAATAATAATTTTAAGCGTAAAGACTTAAAACAACTACCAAAAACAATTTAAGTAAGGGACCATTAGATAGTTTAAGTTGTGCTACGTATTTTTACATAAGCATGGATTTGACAGTTACGCAAGCGTACTTCGTCACACCGTCAACAAGGTCACGTTAGGAGCTTACGTATTTACGTTAGCTTACGGCAGTCTGCGGGCACCTTAACGTTACCAAAGAATAGAATTGGTTGATTGACCGATCGAAAAATGAGGCCTAGACGATAATTTCCGCTTCCAGTACAAACGATTCTTTGCAAATATATTCCTACTGTAGTTGAAAAGGCAAAAAACAAAATTGTAACATCAAAAAAACACAGTGCCGAACTCCATATTCTCTGCTATTAGTAGACTTGTTATGGTAACGTAAAAACATTCAACTTAAACTCAAATTTGGAACAAAACTTAGAGCGCTTAACGTGCAGTTTTACGTAAAAATACGTAGCACATCTTCTATCTATTCTTAAATTACGCAACGCTCAATGTTTTTTCTTCAAAATGCGTTACAAAGGGAAGCGGGGTGGTTCAAAAATCCTGCATTTTTGCGTTACGTAATTTATAAATGGTCCCTAATCAAATTTAATAATCTTATTATTTGACATATATATATATATATATATATATATATATATATATATATATATATATATGGGTGTTAATAAAGTATGTAGCCAAACTTCAGGGGGCGATTTCTGGAGTCATTTTAGGAAGAAAAGTTTAAATAAGCATAGGTCCGAAAATGCATATCCAGCAAGATACAGGGTGTTAAACTTTGAAAAAAAAATTGTTTTTTGTAAATATCTTCAAAATCGTTCGCTTGATTTCATTGAAAATTGGCAGAGATAATTCTAGTATAAAGGGCCTACTTTGGCTCTAAAGAAGTTGCAATTAGCAAGTCCAGTGGCGTACCAGGGATGACCTTAGCAAATACTTTGTTAAAAAAAGTGTACGCCAATGCCTTTTTTGACATTTTTGTATTTTTTTTGTATTGTCCAATTCAAAGTACATCTTTTAGGTCTCCTGTATTTTTTTCACTACTTGCTCTGTTTTCGAGATAAAAAATAAAAAGCATTTTATTACAAAACAAATTTCACGGTAAAAAAAAAATCACTTTTAAAAGTATAACACTCTTTTAAAAGTGATTTTACTGAGAACTGTTGTTGAAAATTATCTTCAATTACTGCATGAGGGTTTTCGTCACACCAGACATGATTGTTATGAAAGATCATAATCGCATTTCTTGAAAAACAGGCTTCATCCGTAAATAATATTTGACTTAAAAACCTGGGAGATGCCTCTTGTTGTTGGAGAAACCAAGTGCAATAGTTTAAACGCCGGGGGAAATCAGTAGGTAGCAGAGCTTGAACACGCTGTAGATGGTAAGGGTACAGCTGGTAATCTCGTAAAATTTGCCATACAGTTACGTGATTTATGTCTAATTGACGTGCAATTTTTCTCGTACTTGTACCAGGATTTTGTTCAATTTCATGCAATACCGCTTCTTCTTGCTCCACCGTTCTAAGTACTTCAGGCCTCCCTACAGCATCCCTCCTCTCAAACGTACCTGACTCGCATAAAAAAATGTTTGTCTGTGTAGTAGAATTCGGTTGGGATGTCTCTCTGCATAAATACGTCTTGCCTCTCTTGCATTACCTTGGGCCATCCCATAAACAAAATGCATTTCTGCCATTTCTGCGTTTGTAAATTGCACCATTATCTAGCATACGTAACTTTTAGAGCTAATTAATCAATTAATTAACACATTTAATTAGCACGTAAAAAAATGAAACGTACTTATACGATATTTTTTATCGTTGTAATGGGACTTTGTCAAATTTTCGATATTGTTGATTGTTACCATGGGACTTTGACAGTTTTGTTTTTCTTTCATTCCACGACATTCCATTTTTTCTAAAAAGTCGTATTTTTAGTTGTGCTGTCTGAAAACATAAGAATGGCAAAAAAATTACTGCCGTACAATTAATTTTTATTCTTATTGGTTAAGGTGTGCACCTAGACGCCGCTGGACTTAAATTTATTTTAATTTGGAATTTTGTAAACAAAAATTACCCAGAAAAGACTTAGTATTTTTTTTTAACCGTAAAATGTTTTTTCCAAATAAAATCTTTTTATTTTTTTATCTGGAAAACCGAGCAAGTAATAAAAATAAGTCAAAAGACATAAAAGATGTATTTTTAGTTGGACAATACGCCAAAAATACAAAAATGTCAAAAAAGTCATTGGCGTACACTTTTTTTAACAAAGTATTTGCTAAGGTCATCCCTGGTACGCCACTGGACTTGCTAATTGCAACTTCTTTAGAGCCAAAGCAGGCCCTTTATACTAGAAATATCTCTGCAAATTTTCAATGAAATCAAGCGAAAGATGTTGAAGATATTTACAAAAAACAATTTTTTTTTTCAAAGTTTAACACCCTGTATCTTGCTGATTATGCATTTTCGGACCTATGCTTATTTGAACTTTTCTTCCTATAATGACTCCACTACATACTTTATTAACACCCTGTATATATATATATATATATATATATTTACATTCTTACGTATCGTTATTACAGTTATCGTTTTTATTGTTATTTAGTTTTATTTTGTTGGAGATATTTACAATTTTTACATTCCTTATGCAACAAGGGGTGATCCAAGTTTTGTGAATTTCAAATTCCATAATATTTACAATAAATATTTTAAACAATTAATATTTTAATTTTATTATCCTTTTTGTGTATTTTTCAATTTAATTTACCTTGACCTGATGTACAGAGTGTCTCAAGTTTTATGTTTTTGAAGGGTTTTAGTGTTTCCAGGGGGAATACAAAAAACTGACGTATTACTCGCACTGTTTATGTGCGTGGAGCGTGGATGTTTTAATTTACGCCCTTAAATTTAAATTAAATAATAAATGCAAACTTTTGTTTCAGAAATAAAATATAGATTTTAAGAAATTGTATTAATTCTTAGCCAGAGAAAAATTAAAAAATAAGGGCCTTAAAAATTTGCATATAAATCAAATAAATGGAAAAGTTTTGAACGGTAGTTACGTAGTCATGACAACAAACACAACTACGGCATTTGTTTCACAGTCAACTAAGTGAAAAACTATTTTTTAAATAAATTCACATTTTCCGTCATTCAAAGATAGGCTTACTATACATAGTGAAAAGCTTTTTTAATGTTCTATTTATTGACGTATAAATTCAATATGGCGGTCATAATAAATAACAAATTTGGCAATGGTTTCAAAAAAGGCCTAGAAAAAAATTGTTAGTCATTCAATTGGCCGTAGTTTTGTTTGCAAGATGGCGGCGATATTTCAATTTTTCAAAAAACACAATTTTTAGTTTTTGCTCGATATTTTAGTAATCCCTGTAGATATTTTTAATCTTGATACGGCACCTGATTGTGCTTAGAATAACTTTTTTCTCATTTAAACAAACTCGTATTTCTTACCGATTCCGAAATTCCCATGTAGTTGCTTTTATTTGGGACACCCTGTATATATAGATAGATCAACTCAATGTGTTAAATTTAAACATTGTTATTCTTGCGGCGACGATAAAACTTCAAGTTTGGCACTACCCGTGACATCTGACAACTCCTTGGAATGAAAAGTA
The DNA here is from genome assembly GCA_963576565.1 of Aspidapion aeneum. Classification (NCBI taxonomy): domain Eukaryota; kingdom Metazoa; phylum Arthropoda; class Insecta; order Coleoptera; family Brentidae; genus Aspidapion; species Aspidapion aeneum. The sequence continues at coordinate 3,001,203 of OY755043.1, read as the reverse complement.
GCCACGATAGTAGCTTCTCCCACTTTTTTAGCTACGATTTCGGCTATTGTCGATACGTATCCGTAAGGTTTTACATCTGATTTGGCCAAAATAAAATTTCGAATTAAAGATGGCGACGATATGTGGAATTTGCAGTTGGTTAATGTTTTGGGAATGGGATTTTTGAAGCTTAGGTTTATTCTGATTGGTTGGTATTCTGAGATCTCTGAAGGTGTCTAAAAAAAGTAAATATTATCAATTAAAATTAAATTTTGAAACAAAAAAGAATAAATCCCTATTTAAAATTTAAAATTTTTTAAAAATATTTATAATTATCAAAATATTTAACATTTTGAAAATTATTGAATTTTGAAAATTTTATATAATTTTGGAAATTTTGTGGAATTTTGAACATTTTAAAAATAAAGAAAATTTTGAGATTTTTAAAAAAATTTGGAAATATTAGAGAAATCGTAAAAATTTTAAAAAATTTTGAGAATACTATTTTGGAAATTTGACTGAATTTTGAAAATTTTCTTAAAATTTGAAAATTTTAAATTTAAAAAATTTGGAAATATTAGAAAAATCGTAAAAGTTTTAAAGTATTTAACGTTTTGAAAATTTCAATTAATTTTGAAAATTTTATTTAATTTTGAAGATTCTATAGAATTTTTAAAATGTAAAAAAATTGAGATTTTTAATTTTGAAAATATTTTAAAATAGAAAAATTCATATATAAACCTTACCTCTATCTTTATCGAAGGTTTCATAACCTGAAAATCATCTTCATCCGCCCATGTTTGATTGGTTTCAACCACCGAAGCAATTGCACTTATTTTAACGTTGGAATACTCCACCAATTTTTCCAAGTAGTCATCTCTTTTAACCAGAAGTTTTACTTTTTCATCTACAAAATTAGAATTACTTAAATATTGATAATAATTTTTGATAAGCCACTGTAAATGTATAATAAATAATCATGAAAAGTTATATCTGGCTCATGACAATTGACAGTACACTTTAACCTAAAAAAAGATAATAGAGCATAACCGATTGAGATTTAGCCAAAGTTAAAGTTACTAATCCAAAATGTGCTTGTCAATCGCTGATTTTTAATTGTGTTTCTGCGAGTTTTTATAATTAAATTTTTTATTTATTATTAAAAATCCTTTTTACCTGACTGTGGTTGAATCTTGAACTCCCCTAATGACTTTTTAATTTCATGTGCCAAAACTCCGGTATAATAAACAGAAACAGCATGCAACGTCGCTTTTACGGTTCTGACGTCTTTGCTTTTGTTTTTGACAATCAAATGTACTGCGAATTCTTCACCTATGTAAATTTGGTCAATTTCGGTCAAATCAAATTCGACATCTTCCAATTCTTTTTGGGGCATTTCATAAAATCTAAAAAAAACAGTGGTTTAAATTTTAAATAAAAATCACAAAAATGCCAAAATCGATGTCGACGGTTTTTATCAAAAACGCACGGCAAAGTATCCGAAAAAGCCTTTGCTGACTTAAAAAAAAACACCCTGTATCTGTACCTTTTCGCTCCTTCATTTCCTCTTACAGCATTTAGCAGTGATAATCTTTCGGCACTAGAGCCCTCTTTCGGTTTGTATTGATGAACTACATCCTCTTTATCTCTGTCGCCGTTGTGATCAAATATGAAAGGCTTTTTGGTAAAGATGTGTTTGCCAATACTAAAAAAAATGGAATAAAGCAATTCGGAAATTTAATTTAGGTTAGGTTACTTGGCAGACCACTAGTGGTAGTAGTAGTGGGGGAGTGAAAGGTACGTCTGGCAAGAAGGCCAGAGTAGGCACTTTTTGCCATGCCCAAAGTCTCTCTCGCCTCAATCTCTGCACTTCTATAATATGTTGTCCAGGTAGCTGGATTGGGCCTTCCTGCTCTCTTTACGAAGTCCAGTATATCAGCCCAAGTATCTTACGGTTGGTGTCCTGAGTCCTGGTCTCATGCTTACGTAGGCCTCACTTTCTGCCACCAAGTGTCTTGATGTCTCTTTTTCCGGTCCACAAGCTGAGCAGGTAGGCCCGTTCTGGGTTCTCAAGTATGTCATGTACTCCCTCAATCGGTTGTGTCCAGTTAGAGTACCTATCAGCAGTTCAACGTCTTTTCGTTTGGCATCATTGTATTCCGGGGAATCCAAACCAGCGTCTCCCGTTTACCATCGCTTAGGTTCTCCAGACCCTTTGAAAGTGGGGAACACAGGATTGATCCAATTTCTGTGGAAAGCCGTCGACTTGCCAGGCGAAGGTAACGGATGATGAGTACTACGCGAAGACCACTTATTATCAATTACCTTACGCCTCAGCACCTATTGCCAAACTTACTGATATTTGTTGCTGTAAATCCGACTCCAGCCGAAATCGCTTTTCGGGTCTTCTTTCCATTTCATCAGGTCGGCGTTGACAGACGCAACCATAAATGCGACGTCATGGTTAAGGCCCACGTGACCTTTTTTAATGGCTTGAAGGGAAGCTGGGCCGCACTGGAAAAATCCGCTGGAAGTTTCTTGCGGAGTTGCGTCGATTGCCTGCCAACCTCCGTAACCTAAAATCCATTGGGGGAATTAAGGGGGGTATGGGGCAAGGTCTGTAGAGTATAGGTTACCTGGTAATATTCTGATCAATCATAGCCAGTTGTTGACAAAATTCATAAAATACATCAACTAACTAAAATATAAAACTTACCTTATACCAAATATCTCAAAGGCAAAATATCTTGGGAAGCTTTTAGTCCGTTAAACTAACTACAAGTAGAAAGTATAAGTATAGTATTTACGGTTTTTAAATAAATATAGTACAAAAAAAACACCTCAAGTGTAAAAAATAAACCATCCAAGATTAAAAATACTTAAAAACACATGTAAACAAAGGGCTCTAATCAAATCGTGGCACTCCAAATGACGCGCTGTCACCTCTCACACCGCTTCGCTTCGACCATGGAGTTACCAGGCAACCTATCCTCTACAGACCTTGGGTATAGGCCGCTTGACATGGTACATGACGCGCTGCAAATATTTGCAAGCAAAAAATGTCGGTCAAATTGTTGCCTGCAAAAAAATCTTCTTTTCGTTTGACATTGTGCATGGCCATGCATGGATTCCCCAGAATCTAGGTAAAAATTCCCGTTTGCATGCAAGTACAGTTTGCATGCAAAAAAATGGCACCGGACCGATAAAAATGGATTGCCTGCAACAATCAGCTAGATTTGTACTGCGCATGCACCTGGGCAAAATTTCATACATTTGCCTGCAAATTTTATTGTCATGCACCATGTCAAGCGGCCTTATGGGGTAGGGCTCTGGAACGAAATAGCGATGTACAAAATAGCGAGTATAAAAATAGCGGTATTGAAATAGCGACAATCAAAATAGCGATGTAATGAAAGGGCGACTATCAAAATAGCGATGTAACAAAATGGCGATGTAACAAAATAGCGATTGTATCAAAATAGCGATGTAACAAAATAGCGATATAACAAAATAGCGACTATCAAAATAGCGATATAACAAAATAGCGACTATCAAAATAGCGATGTAACAAAATAGCGATTATCAAAATAGCGATATTTTGGTTCGGTTTTGGCATATAGTTCGACAAAGAGGTGTCTTTCTAATAATTTTTTTCAAAAAAAAAACTTCCCTGACTTCTTTCTCGGGATCCTAGAAACAAACTGAACCGAATGGAAAAGAAGTCAGGGAAGTTTTTTTTTTGAAAAAAATTGTTAGAAAGGTTCGGTTTGGATTGGTTTGAACGATTCGGTTTGCTTTGATTCAGTATTTTAATACATCGCTATTTTGACACATCGCTATTTTGATTGTCGCTATTTTGATACATCGCTATTTTGATACATCGCTATTTTGATTGTCGCTATTTTGATACATCGCTATTTTGATTGTCGCTATTTTGATACATCGCTATTTTGATTGTCGCTATTTTGATACATCGCTATTTTGATATATCGCTGTTTTGTTACAAACGCTATTTTGATACATCGCTATTTTGATAGTCGCTGTTTCATTACATCGCTATTTTGATAGTCGCTATTTCATTACTCGCTATTTCGTACGTCGCTATTTTGTACATCGCTATTTCGTTCCAGAGCCGCCCTCCCAAAACTAGACAACAAACAGTATTTATAATTGATTTATTTAAAAAAAGTTAAATCTTCCCATTTACGACTTTAAGCGGTGTATGGGTGATGGGTGGCTGTTCTCGCGCGGGGGCGGGGGAATGTTTCTTTTAGTTGACGTCGGCCATCATGATCGTGCCCAAATGTTTGTTGCCCTTTCTAGTGCTGCCGGTTCTTTCCTTAGTGAAGAAGTATGAATTTGTTTTGATTTGGGGTTTGTCACTTTTTACTAAAGTCCTGCCGGTCGCGTGTCATTGTTTGTTTTGGTTATCGTTTGTTTATAAACTGGAAATAAATACCGTCGATTACATAATTAACTATCAAACAAGTTTCATGGCTAATCGGGCAAAAAGGAGTTTTTTGTTTCCCTTATATTTTTCCGTGGGTAGCTTGAAAGCTTAACCTCACGGGGGTCCAAGATCTAATGGACACCTAATAAGTGTTGACAGTTAACCGTTTCGTCCTTATGGGACTCCTCAGAACACTGCTGGTCAAGTGACAAATCTTGCGAAGTTAATCAGACGGTTTTGTCTCTAATTAAATGTAATTAGTGAGCGAACTATAGCAAGAGGCTAGGCAAGACTGATATTAGGTGCCAATTGAATAGTGGCTATAGGCAAAACATTACCGAATATAATGAAAATGTGACAAAAATTAGACATATACTTATAGTAGATTAATAGACTTTTTAAAACTCTGTGGGATTTTTGAGGTTGCTCTACAGGGCCATAAAAAAGATAGGCGAATGGATTTTATCTATAAACAAATAAACTAAAAACTTGTGCTTGTTTGGAAAATACTAAAATAAAATTGTTTTGGTAAGTTTTTTTATCTAATTTTTTATGCAATATAAATTTCTGCCCCCCCCCTCAATTTATAACGTCACCAGCCGCCACTGATTGAACATAAGATCACCCGTAAAAGTATTATAAACATTTCGGCTCATTACATGATAGTGGGTTTACACATGCATGAATTTAGTGGCGCCAGTGTTCGCGCCAGTTCTATTTGCACGCCAGTAAAGGTTTACACTATTGTGCGACAATTAAAAAGACTGGCATGCCAGTTTCATTTTTAAAGTGTACATGATACGCGATATGTTGGCTAAACTCTCGGAAGCCTGCAAAATAGTCGCTAAACTTTTATTTAAAAAAAATAAAAGAGATTCAGAAAAAGGAACAACGAAAAGGCCGTATCTGGGTTAAAGCATGGATTGCTCGTCGATCTACTTAGGGTGCTTCCGAAAAAATTTTTGGAGAACTTGCAGCAGAAGATCCTGCGAGCTATAAAAACCATCTTCAAATGACAAAGCAACATTTTGATATTCTTCTAGAGTGTGTGACGCCACGAATTGGAAGTGACATTAAGATATCTTGCAACAGGAGATTCTTTGGCATTGTTGCAATTTCTTTAACGTGTACCAATATGTACAATTTCAAAATTTATCCCTGAAGTTAGCCAGGCCATTTATGATGTGTTAAAATACTTTATTAATGTAAGCAAATACATACTTAGGGTTAAATAATAATAACAAATAAAATTTTTTAATAATCGTCGTCATAAATTGGACTTATTGCCTGTGCAAGCATATCTGACTGTTTTTTGTTGAGACTTGATATGTAAATTTATATCGAAGTGTTATTGTTGTAGTAAGAATGGGGTTGAACTGCAGCATTATCATCCTGTGAAAGTAGATTTAACTGTTCTTGCTGGGGATTGTCATATAATACATATTTTACATCAGTAGGATTGGTATAGTAAGAATTTTCCTGTGAAAGCAGATCTGACTAATCTTGTTGAGTATATTAATTATCGTCATCATAAGAACAGTTTGAACTTGGGAAAAGGAAAACATTCATAACCTTCAAGAAAATGTATGGTCAAAATTTTGAAGCTCAAACACAATGAAAATAAAAAAATAATGTAAAATAATAAACTTAAAACTGGCGAGCCGACGTGCAAGCACTTGTTTACACATGAAAATTTTCTTTTTCTGCGCGCATGCGTCACCACTGGCACCAGCAAATTCAGTCAGCTGCAGACTTTTTGGATACATGCATGCAAAAAAATAACTTGTGTGCAAGTAGGTGTTTACACTTGCAAATTTAACTTACTGGCGCGCCAGTTTTTATTGGCGCCAACAAATCCATGCATGTGTAAACTCTCCTTGAGGTTAAATTTTCGAAAATGTTCGCTAAATTGGGGACTAAGTTTTGATTTTTGACCTTTGCGAACAATGCGTGTTAGGAGTTTTAAATCAGAGTACTTAAGTATATACCTCTATGACTTTTAATAATATTTAATTTAATAAATGTGCGTTGTCGGTGAAAAACCTCTTTGATGTAAATAGATTTATGTAAATTTGTAACAATTAATAAATTTTCTTTTATATTAAGGATTGTTTAAGTCAATTAAAGAAAATAAAAACAATTCATTTTCTGTCATTATGCATGGCTAATATAAAAATAATAGAAACACCAAATTTACATAAGTAATTATTTATGATAATGATTTATTATTGAGATCAACAGAACGATTAACAAAAAACATACATATACTGCTTTTCAAAAAAAATTGTACTCCTAGCATGGATTTTAAAAATGCAGGTGTACAATTTTTTTTGTTAAGTAGTATATATAAGAATTCAGGCAACTTTTACAGCAGCAAAACAGGTTTATAAAATCAAATATAAAAAATTTAAAGGTTAACAATTTTGTTTTTAACCAACCATACATAACAAAATAGCTGATTTGGGTCAAAAAAGTCCTAACTGTGCCATATTATGTGAGGGTGTCTGTCTGTTTGTCTGTCTGTCTGTCTGGGACACCACAACTTAAAAACCAATAAACCGATTTCAGTTAAATTTGGTACCAACCCTTTCCGTGGATATAAAGCCATTAGCTTTTGCTGGGGTTAGAGGATGTAAAGGGGCCTACAGACACGCGAACATTTGTAGAGCTTAGTACGCGCGTACAAGTTTGCGCATACTAATCTCTTCGTGTGTAGACAATATCCGCCTAAAATATCTCTCGAAGATTAGTTCGCGCGCACGATGTACGCGAGCAAATCTCTCGGTGTCTAGGCAAAACGCATTGATAATATCGTGTTTATGTTTAGAACGTTTAATTTTGTCTTCGTGTGTGTAGGCAATTCCACCAAACGTACATGTATGCAGAGATTAGTTCGCGTACTAATCTCAAGAAATGCTCGCGTGTTTGTAGGCCCCTTTAGAGGATAGAATGGGGATTCAAATATTTTTGTAGGTATATAAAAATAAAAACGTCAGCAGTTAGAGTAACGTAGAAATTTTAACAAAACTGAAGCTACCATAACACCCAGAACACTATTACTTATGCATGACTGTAGGTGCCTATTGGCGCAATTATTTTTATTTGGTACCATTTTGTTTGCAAAAATCGTTTCTAAGCTGTTAGACTTTACCTGCGGGAAGATCTGGTCTTGCCGTGTACACCTCGTTCCACACGTGGTAATTCCATATGGAATCCATAGCGCCGCTTTTATTGTTCGGGTCGTACTGGATCTCGTTGTTCGACTTGTCAAAGTACTTGTCAATCGAAAGTGTTCCATTTGCGTCATGAGCTGATACAAGGTTGGTAACCACTCTGGATGGTATTCCTAAAGCTCTGCAAACTAAGATTCAAATATTTAAATTAAATTGACTTTTTAAAAAAAAATCCAATACAGTGAAAATTTTGAGAGAGAGAACTGCGTAATTTTAAGTATTAACAATTTTCGCTGCTTGAGTTTTTCTGATATTAAATTTTTCAGCGATCTATCGTGCTGATAGATGTTCCTTCTCCGAAACGTTAACAACTTCCATTTTGTGACATAAACTAAGAAGTTTTTTACTAGGCGCCATTTTAAAGAGATCTATTACTAGATAACTGAACAATAAAAAGAAAAAACAGCAGTCCCGCCGAATAAAATATGTAGTAAATACGACAGAAGTATTTAGTCTCCACATTAAAACGGAAATAGGCAATTCCCCAGCTGCAGAGTGCGTTGTTGCCAATGACATACTACATAATATTTATGCCCATGTCGTGCAGCCAGTGGCGTATATAGAAAAAAGTTTCGGGGTGGGCCCGAGACAGTTTTGGGGGGGGCCGAGACCTCATGAGGCTGTATTTTATGCTATTTTATGTTTGTATTCATGAAATATGTGGAAAATATCCAAAAAAATCTTTTATACGCCACTGCGTGCAGCGCTCCGTCCCGTTGTCAGTGGTTCGCGTACGGTTAAGGGAGGTTTCAGAATTTTGTAATCAAAAAGAATTGTCCGCGTCCGGTTATTAAAGTGTCCGGTTATAGGAGTAAATTTTACATGTAAAGAAATAGGGAAAAGCTTGGTTCCAACAAATTTGTCCGCCTAAAGGGAGTGTCCGCTTAATAGAGGTGTCCGAAAGGAGAGGATTCACTGTACTTTCAAAAATTCTAAAAATTGTCAAATTTTTTAAAAAATTCAACAAAAATTGCCAAATGTCAAATTGTTTTTTTTTAATTCAATTTTTATACGAGAACTGTATATCAAATGAAAAAAATATCAAGAAACGTCATGATAGTTTTAAAACTATTTTCAATTTAGAAAGAAAAAAACAGTAGCATACCATTATATATTTTTTTTAAATACCAAGGGTAACTCCTGCACGAACGCCACTGGTCGTTAAAAAAAAATTTTGACGTCAGAAAATGCCTCTTTATAAATAAAAAGTAAGTAAAAAAAATAAAACTTTTGTAGTATAAAAAAAACAACAAACCCAAACTAGAATTTCCAATACAGCCTTAATTATCCACTCACTTGTTGTGACAACCCCTGCAAACACCCAACACTGTCCATAGCTCACTGGCGTTCCTGGACCCGTGTCTTCATTGGTCAAATACTGTTCCAAGATGGGAGCGGATCCAGTCCATGAGGAGGGGGGTGTCCCATCTTCGTAGTTCCCGTCCCATCTACCGATGAGGATACCGTTATCATCGTTACTGTTAACCATTTTTGAGATGGTTCGTGTGAGTTTGATGGGGTCACCATGGCTATATAAGAAGGAAATATTGGATTTATAGAAGTTATCCTAAATTTAGCAATGCCGAATAGATCACAGATACATAGACTTAATAGCCAATATATATAGCGAAGTAACCACATTAATAGGGTTACCAGACGTCCGGATTAATCCGGACATGTCCGGATTTTTACTACGTCCGGGTGGGTCCGGGCGGATTTTTCATAAACTCCCGGATTTTAAAGTAACCGCCTTTATAAACATAAAATAATGCAAAATTAACTAGTTTCAAAAAATGTAATTAAACAATAATCGTCGATAAATTTAGCAGTGTGAATTCATCTTTAAGCGGGGTCTTTACATAACGTTTTACCTTACGTCTTGCCTGTTCAGTCAAAACGCATCAAGTAAAACTTTGTGTGTAGACGGAAAAACGGACGTTTTACTTGAACTGGTTTAAGACGGAAGACCGCCTAGCGAACTGACCGGATCACGCATTGTTTTCCAATAAAACCATCGGTTTGTATCAAAAACTGATCTAAAAACTTACGTTAAAACTATCAAGTGTCTACGCTAGTCTTTCAACTGTCATACTTGGCCCTTTTGACTGACAGGCAAGACGTAAGGTAAAACGTTATGTGAAGACCCCGCTTAAAGTAGTATTATTAATTTCGCCTTGTTGAAGTTTACACTTCTGCCACAATTTTTTTGATGAAGTTTGTAATCTAAAAAAGTACATATCAGACAATTTTACTTCTGATGACCACAATCTGCCTACCCACGAAAAATGGGCAAAATATTTTAATGCAAGTATTTCTACCCAGTGGACCAAAGAAATAAATAGGCTGCTTTTATCTTCTGTAAAAGGAATACTCATGACTTCATACAATTTAAGAAATATGAGCTGCTCAGAATTTTACGATTTTGTACTTCTGCCTAAAAATTCAACGCTGTTGAATAAAATACAAAGCAGTGAAAAGTACCTATAAAATAGTAGGTATATTATGTTATCTATTAGTTATTGTTTCAATAAAAAAAAGTAGATTTTTTTGTGTGTGGCATCGAAAAAATTTGGACGTCCGGATTTTGTCCGGATTTTCCTGACGGCTGGTCCTGGTTAGAGACGTTTTCATCTGGTAACCCAACACTTAAGATATGGTGACGATATCGCTTTAAAAACAGTATTAATATCATTACAAAAACATTTCATGAAAAAAAGTACGCGAGAGTAGTATTCCGTAAAAAAAATTGAGATAAAATAAAAGCCAAGTTCTTCAATATAAATTTCAAAATGAAAGGTTTTTACTAGTTTGGAAATGTTTTTTCTAAACTTGGCTATTACGGCTCAAATGACTCTTAGGCACAGTCCTAAAATGAACATAAAGGTTTGGCTGTAATAGCAAAGTTTAAAAGAACATTTCCAAACTAGCAAGAACCTTTCATTTTGAAATTTGTGTTGGAGAACTTGGCTTTACTTTTATCTCAATTATTTCTACGGTACAATACTACTTTCGCGTACTTTTTTTTACATGACATGTTTTTGTTATGATAGATTATTTTGTGAAGAATTTCTATCAATTTCGGTTTTTAAATCGTTGCTGAATTAAGTGTTTACCTGGACCAAGGTAATCCAGAATTACCCAACATAAACATAACAGCCGGTAAAACAACTGCATCAAACTGACCAAACACCCATTCTCTGCCTCTTGTGGTTGATAAAGGTCCTGTCCAGATTTTTCCCACATCATTCAAGATATATTCTTCCAAAAGACGCTCGTCTGGCATGTAAACGAGATCCACTAAAAGAAATAGAGGAGTTTAAAGCGGGGATTTCAGGGGGGATAACGTAATTAGGGGTAATGGGTAATCCTAGAAAAATAAATCGATCCATGTCGGATCTGACACCTTCCTAGCTAGCCTATTATCACACTTCAAGTGAAGCCATGATAATATATTACCCTTGAAAACAGTTTTTTGTAAATATCTCACAAACTAAAGCTCCTAAGGAGTTTTTGGTTATAACACGAACCATATTCCGAAAACGGTGTATTGATACGATGCTCCGTTAAAAAGTTTTTAAAGCATTTTTAAAGTTTTTAATTGTCAAATAAGTGTCATTAGCATTAATGGAATTTTACCAAAATCAGCTCGTTAGATGTTTACAGTGCTAACATAAACTTTTTTCTAACTAAAATATTACTTTAAACTTACTTTTGTTCCATGGATTGAATAAGAAATAAAAGAAATAATCGTCATCAAACAAAAACGGTTCTTCTGTGGAGTTTGTTTCTGAGGTTTCTACTTGAAGATACCAACGACCGACAGGAATGTTCGCTGGAGCAAAACACTAAAGAAATAAAATTTAATTGAGTAAGTTTCTTCAAAATTTTTAAATATAGCATTAGGAAACTACATGGCTCAATTTCTTTCCAAGGACATCAGTTTGTTGTTCATTTGTATTTTGTATTTGTATTTATTCTAAAACTAACTAAAACTGGAAACGTAAAGTGCACGGCATGGGAATACAACTTAACGACCGATTTACCATATACACACTACAGTTTGCTGACGACCAAGTAATTGTGGCTAATGATAAAGAAGACATGGAGTATATGATGAGAAAGTTAACAGAAGAATACCAAAAGTGGGGATTAACAGTGAACGTTGACAAGACACAGTACTTATGTATTGGAAACGAATCCAGTAAGTTAGTACTAGAAAATGGACAAACAATATCTCCATGCAATGATTATGTATACTTGGGTGTCACATTTGATAAGACAGGAACAGACTGTAAAGAATTGGAAAAAAGAATAGTAAAAGCAAAAAAAGTTATTGGATCTCTTAACAGTATTTTATGGAGCAGAGAGATAAAACAGAATGTAAAATTTAACATATATGAAACAATGGTCAAAAGCACGCTGTTGTATGGAATAGAGACTTGTCGCGTAACAGAAAAATACAAAACAAAAATGGAAAGTGTCGAAATGGATGCAATAAGAAGATCAATGAGAATATCTAGAATAGATCACATAAGAAATGAGATCATAAAAGAAAGAATGGGAATTGAGGGAAGCATAACGGATGACATCACTAAAAGGCAACTGATATGGTACGGCCATGTACAACGGATGAACGACGAAAGATTACCAAAGCAGGTCCTAGAATGGCAACCAATAGGGCGCAGAAAAAGAGGGCGTCCTAAACTAGAATGGCAACAGTCAATCCAAAGATCAATGAGTCAAAAGAATCTGACAGAGGATGATTGTCAGGATCGAAGGAGGTGGAGAATAGGCGTCGGTTCTAAACCGACATAGTGGTTATTCAGCACAGATTATTTATAATACTTTCACAAAAGTCCTTTATGTATAAAAAAAAAGTAGGATCTTTTCTTTGTTTAGGCACTATGCGAAGAAATAAATCCTGTGTGTATTTGTAGTAAACAAACAAAATAGTTTACATAACCATAGAACCTTTGTACTAAATTACTTTACTTCAGCATTTATATTGAAGCGGATAAAATATTCATAAATTACTAACCAGCTATAAACTACCCTAAGAATCTTGGATAAATAAAACGAAACATTCTCTTAACTTACTTCCAAGACCAAAGTATCTTCATCAATCCTCAGTAAACTAGCAACCCAATTTTTCTCAGTGTTTTCGTCAATATGAACGTTATTTTTCAGAGAAACTACAGCCCTGGTTCCTTTTGTGCTGTTTGGTTCTGGCCCTGGAAAATTAGAAAATCATTGTTTTTTTTTTAATTATAGCAGGCTGGTTAGTTCTTACAGATGTGAATTTTTTGGTCATAAGAGGCGCGAAGCCATTAAACGATCTTTTATAGGGACACTGACTAACGCAAAAAATATCAAATTTTTTAAAATTTTTATAATTTAAAAATTTTTAAATGTTCAAAAACATTAACACCTTCAAAATTTTCAATATTTTAAAACATTTATTTCCATAATACCTACTAAAATTTCTGTTTTTCCACTTTTCCAAATTTTCATAGAATTTTCAAAATAATGAAATAAGATTGTTGGTCTAAAATAACTACAAAGATCTAAACATATTTACCATAATTAAAAATGAGCTTTACAACATCCGATTCCGGAATAAATCGTCTTTCCAAAAATCTTACAGCCAAAGAAAATTTTGCACCTCTTCTAAAAACTGGAATCGGTTCGTTCTCATCTTGAACAATTTCGAATTTGTCAGTTTTGTGTCTCACTGAATTTTCAATGGGATAAAAAAATATGAAGTCCAGCTCAAGATTCGGCATCGTTGGATTGATTCAAACTGAAAAATTGTGTTATAGTTCAGGCCCTACATCTGAGATTCAAGCGATGTGCTGCGTTTAATGGTAGAAGCAACACACTTGGTATGGATAGACATAAGACTCGTCCGAACATTTTACGAAAGGGAACTAACCCCCCAACCCTGGCAGGGGGGTGGTTCCCCCTCCTTAAAAGTGCTTTTCGATGGTTTTTTGCTAGTAACTGGAAAACAGTCAACTTTTCCAAAAATCTTCTGGAGATCATTTTTCAAGCGGATAAAATTTCCTTTTCAACGATGTACCTTGGTACCCTCGGACGGCAGTGGTGCACGTTCCATTAGTAAACGAAAAAAGGGGAAATTTTATCTGCTTGCAAAATGATCTTTAGAATATTTTTAGAAAAGTTGACCGAGTTATTAGCAAAAAACTAACAAAAAGCACGTTTAAGAAGGGGAACCACCCCCTGCCATGGTTGGGGGGGTGGTTCCTTTTGTGTTGCTGCTATCATTATCGGACCCCATAGGACCTGAACTATTATAGGAACCTATATGCCATCCTAAGCCAAAAAGGCGTATCTCATTTTCTTTCGCTTTTTGCATTTTTATCAATATGGATACATAAAGAAATAATCTACATGTATACTAAGCAAAATAGACGGAACTTTTGTAGAACACACCAAAAAATAATATGGAAAATAACCGTATCTCAAAAAAATTATTAAAACCGAATCGACTAGACTTATTTTCAATTTCTAAGCAAAATAGTAAAAATTTTAGTTGCGCCTTTTTGGCCTAGGACGGCAGTATAGTTTAGTCGCAAAAAATGGCAAGAGTGTGTAAAACATTGTGGCTAAAACATACTCTTACAGCTTTAGAGATAGGTAACCTACATAATATTAATAATACTTACTTACAAAGAACTTAAAGCTTACTAAATTTAAATTACCGATAAAATAAAAAATATATAAAATTTTTTGTATCACTTATTTCTAACAAACTGCACGAGATCACACTAAATATTTAAAATTAATAGGAATTTTAACCACACTTGGATCTTGGGAAATTAAAATAATCTGTGTTTATCTTTACCGAAAAGCAATAAAAAATTTGTAAAATAAGAATCGTTCACTCAATTCCAATTTTTGTATTAGATTAAAAGCGATCTGATTCCGTTGCATCTAAAGCACAATATTGATATATATGAGCAAGCTTTACCACTACCAGTAGTTGAAAACCTTAGAAAAAAATTGGATGATTTTGTTGATTACGCATTAAGATGAATATTTGCATGTTATTTGAATTTATAATTAAAAAATTAAAGGAGTGTCATCACGTGATTAGAATTAAGTTAGCCCATATCGAGCGCGTTTTTTCTAGGTACACGTATAAGGGAATAGCGCATTCCTAAATTATGGGTTTGTTTCACCAACATTATTTTAAGATATTCAGGGGGGGACGAATTTCCCACGAAAACTCTTTCTTGTAAATTTTGTAAATTTTGTAAATTTTGTAAATTTTGTAAATTTTGTAAATTTTGTAAATTTTGTAAATTTTGTAAATTTTGTAAATTTTGTAAATTTTGTAAATTTTGTAAATTTTGTAAATTTTGTAAATTTTGTAAATTTTGTAAATTTTGTAAATTTTGTAAATTTTGTAAATTTTGTAAATTTTGTAAATTTTGTAAATTTTGTAAATTTTGTAAATTTTGTAAATTTTGTAAATTTTGTAAATTTTGTAAATTTTGTAAATTTTGTAAATTTTGTAAATTTTGTAAATTTTGTAAATTTTGTAAATTTTGTAAATTTTGTAAATTTTGTAAATTTTGTAAATTTTGTAAATTTTGTAAATTTTGTAAATTTTGTAAATTTTGTAAATTTTGTAAATTTTGTAAATTTTGTAAATTTTGTAAATTTTGTAAATTTTGTAAATTTTGTAAATTTTGTAAATTTTGTAAATTTTGTAAATTTTGTAAATTTTGTAAATTTTGTAAATTTTGTAAATTTTGTAAATTTTGTAAATTTTGTAAATTTTGTAAATTTTGTAAATTTTGTAAATTTTGTAAATTTTGTAAATTTTGTAAATTTTGTAAATTTTGTAAATTTTGTAAATTTTGTAAATTTTGTAAATTTTGTAAATTTTGTAAATTTTGTAAATTTTGTAAATTTTGTAAATTTTGTAAATTTTGTAAATTTTGTAAATTTTGTAAATTTTGTAAATTTTGTAAATTTTGTAAATTTTGTAAATTTTGTAAATTTTGTAAATTTTGTAAATTTTGTAAATTTTGTAAATTTTGTAAATTTTGTAAATTTTGTAAATTTTGTAAATTTTGTAAATTTTGTAAATTTTGTAAATTTTGTAAATTTTGTAAATTTTGTAAATTTTGTAAATTTTGTAAATTTTGTAAATTTTGTAAATTTTGTAAATTTTGTAAATTTTGTAAATTTTGTAAATTTTGTAAATTTTGTAAATTTTGTAAATTTTGTAAATTTTGTAAATTTTGTAAATTTTGTAAATTTTGTAAATTTTGTAAATTTGTAAATTTTGTAAATTTTGTAAATTTTGTAAATTTTGTAAATTTTGTAAATTTTGTAAATTTTGTAAATTTTGTAAATTTTGTAAATTTTGTAAATTTTGTAAATTTTGTAAATTTTGTAAATTTTGTAAATTTTGTAAATTTTGTAAATTTTGTAAATTTTGTAAATTTTGTAAATTTTGTAAATTTTGTAAATTTTGTAAATTTTGTAAATTTTGTAAATTTTGTAAATTTTGTAAATTTTGTAAATTTTGTAAATTTTGTAAATTTTGTAAATTTTGTAAATTTTGTAAATTTTGTAAATTTTGTAAATTTTGTAAATTTTGTAAATTTTGTAAATTTTGTAAATTTTGTAAATTTTGTAAATTTTGTAAATTTTGTAAATTTTGTAAATTTTGTACATTTTGTACATTTTGTAAATTTTGTAAATTTTGTAGTAAATATATATTTTTTTTATTTGTCTTTAGTTAATATTATTTTAGACGCCTATGAATGGTATCCTGTGGGATAGCTGTTGTTCAATATTTTTGCAGCAGCAGGACTAACGTCATAAATCCAAATGGCGGCATTTTTTATGTTTTTTCATAAATTTTGGCTTAAAACTTTGTGTTTGCAATAGAATACCAGTTAAAATGTTTAAGAATCTAGGTTTATTTCTTAAAAACTAACAAATATATTAATTTTTTGAAAAATACAAAAGAAAAATACTAAAAAAAAATATTACTTTTGGACTACTACATTAAATCGATCTTGCAAATAAAAAACGTATTAACAGTCGTTCTGTAACGAAAGTTATAAGCTAAAAACATGAAAAAAGCCGCCATCTTGGATTTATAACTTCACAAAGTCCCTCCTACTTAAATTGGAGACAAACACCCTGTGATTTAAAATGTTGTGATCTATTACCAATTGATCAAGGGTAGTTTTAAAAAATCTTCTACAACAATCTCATCGGACACGACTTTTAACTCTATTTCCCTATGTGAGTGTGAAGATGAAGCAGTAGGAATTTTGCGGAGAAAATACAAACTTTGTACTTACAGTTTGAGCTCCAAAATATTGTTACAACTTAATTCACTAAACTATATATAAGCTACGTTTAACGTTTAACTTTTGTTTTTTTTTGCAACAATTTAAATATTTAACTTAACCATATCAATTTAAAAATAACATTAATTAGGTACTTAATTGATTCCGAAGAAAAGGAAGAATAGAAGAAAATGTAGAATATATGCAATAATATATTTAAAAAAGTTACCAACAGAAAAAGACCGATTTAAAACTGACCAACACGTTACTAATGATTTACCGCACTATATCAATCATTAGTGATTTTTTCTGCGTTTATTAGTTATAAAACATACGAAGAAAACCTGCTGGTTTTATGAATAACCATTAATCCTCGTACTTCTAGGTATATACCTATTTACCGAAAAAAGCTATTAAAAAATTGTGGTGTAAACTCGTCGTATAATTTTAGTTTGGATTTAGAATAAATACTAGTTTGTTGTCGCAGACAAATACTGTGAATAAAAACTATTAACTGCTACGTACGTAGAAAAACCTGAGGCCTCGCCAAGTTCGCGCAATTGCTGTACCATCTTTTCTTGAAACATTTCACCCCACATTTTAACCTATCCAAAACTCTACTTCGGAATGAGCTACAAATCTCAAACTTTGCACATTCGTAGGTCTTCATAGAGTTTTAATTTTGTAAATTATGTTCAAGTTTGATGGACTTCCATAAAGTAGAAAAGTAGTTATGAAATTTCAAAAAACGTCGAAATTGCCACTCTTACTCACTCATGTACAAATCATCAAAATTCTACTGTACCTCCAGACATGCTACAAAGCTGCAATTTGGCAGATTGATAGAAATTATGACCAAACCCCTGGAAAAAAATCAAAAAACCTCAAAATTTTAATTATCATTCTAATTTATAAAAAAACATTTAAAAACTAGTAAGAACCTTTCATTTCAAAATTTGTATTGGAGAACTTGGCTTTACTTTTATCTCAATTATTTTTACGGAATACCATTTTCCCGTACTTTGATTTTTTTACATGAAATGTTTTTGTTATAATATACCTATTTGTATAATAATAGAAGGACTTATAAGAATTTATTGCCTGTCGGTCTTGATTTGACCCGAAATCAGCGTCACGTCGCCTTCGCGACAGCCGCCGGCTCCTTGCGCTCTACGCGGTAGATACAATTGCTTCTTTCGTTATATAAAACATAGTAGGGGGTCAATGCACGCAAGCCCAATGCGAGAATTCAGGTTGCACCCTTTAGCCTTGAAATAAGCATTCTGTTCGATTCCTTACACAATGACGTGCCAGCTAGAGGCTTCGGTTTCGGTAAAGAATTTTGCAACGGCCCTTAAAACTATACAGTTGTATGACTGTATAGTGTGCTTTTTGTTTTAAAAAAAGTTTTCTTTCCAAACTTTTAATGAAAATATAAATAGGTATCATAAATAACGGTAAGCTAAAGCAAGAAATTAAAGTTTAACGAAAACTAAAAAGGATAGAGAAAAATATAAATAAGCAATCAAACAAGTTTCGTGGCTAATCGGGTAAAAATAAGTTTTTGTTTCTCTCATATTTTTCCATGGGTAGCTTAACCACACGGGGGTCCAAGATCTAATGGACACCTAATAAGTGTTGTCAGTTACTGTTTAGTCCTTATAAGACTCCTCAGGCAGCGTATTGTTCCAAAAATGTCCTTATTATACTTGCCTTTCATTTTACAAGTATGTTTTGGAAGTTATATAGTTGCTGCATTTGGTCAGTAGTTTATTATTGGACAGACAATTAATAAGCAGGTTAAAGTAGGATCCGTATATGGCCTTGCGTAACCAAAAAACACGTATGGGTCATACTAATTTCATTTTAAGTAAAAACATAAATTATGTAGTGATTCGATTTCATTTCTTTGAAGATGTTGCATCAACAAGAAAAGATTAATCATTATGTTATAAAAAGATACTTGGTTCTTTTTCTTATATTACCCGCTTTTTGTACCTTTTTGAACGTTGGAACGAGGAAACCAAGCGGTACCCATTTTTTTTCCATGAAATTGTATTGTTACCAGAACAAATCATAATTTTGAAAACAGCATGTTCGTATCTGTTTGAATTTTAAAGTTCTGAATTTCCCCTGTTTCGCCCTCAACCACCCCCTACCCCCCCAAATTTGAATGACGTTTTCTATTATCTGGTAGGGAAGGGGGCAGCTGCTTCTCATTCTCTGCTCCCTGGATAACCCTTGGCGGGGTACATATTATCATCTGTCTAAATACTCTGCCAATATATGGGCCCCTAAGCTCACACTAGGTACTATAGTTATAGTTTATGTGTGAGCTAATATAACTAAAAACTGAAATATATTTTATTCAACTCCAGACTAAATTACCTTTTGTTTGATACCACACAAGCCATGTTTTGACTTAAACTCAAATTTTTAAAATCTACCCCCACCCTTAAAAAAAGCAAAAACTAAAATGTATTTTGTTAAACTCTGGACTCAATTACCTTTCGTTTGATATCATACACGCCATATTTTCACTTAAACTCGAATTTTTGAAATATACCCCCACCCTTTTTTTTAAATAAATTAAAATGTATTTTGTTTAACTCCAGACTCAATTACCTTTCGTTTGATATCACACACGCCATATTTTCACATAAACTCTAATTTTTGAAATCTACCCCCACCCTTTTATTTGGTTTGTGCTCGGTGGATTTTATTCATTTTTAAATGGGACCATCTCGACCCAAGACCCAGCCTAGGTACCAAATTTCATTAAAATCGGCCGAGCGGTTTTTGAGTTATGCGCGTTGGTCGTTACAGACAGACAGACAGACAGACAGACGGCGCAACAAAAAAGTTTCAAAATCATCTGAAACGCAAAGATATATAAAAATTTTTTAAATCGGAGCAACTTTTTTTTTCTCGAAAAAATTAGGATCACCATAGCTCACACTACTATAGTATAGTATATGTGTGAGCTAAAAAAAATTATTAGGAATATTACTTTATTGAGATGGCAGCTGTTTTTTTTATAAAATATTGGCGTGAGTGACTGAATTGAAAAGCGTTACGATGTTTTTGTACACCTACACATTCTCAAAAAGATTTCAAAAAACCTGGAAGCAACTGAAATATACAGGGATTTATTAAATAGGATATTAAAGAAGGCAATTCTCAAGCCCATTTTAAGAAAAAATATGACAAAATTTTAATTTCACCCATTTTTCAGCGGTGTGCTGTTCTCGCGCGGGAGCGGGAAGAATATTTGTTTTAGTTGACGTCGGCCATATTCATCGTGCCAAACCGTTCGTTGCCCTTCCTGCGTGTTGCCGGTTCTATCCTTAGTGAGTTTGTTCTGATTTAGAGAGAGGAAATAATAAAATGATTTACCTCAGGCTGGACTCGAACCTGCGACCTTTCGCTATCTAGGCATTTTTATTTTATATTTATTTTTCTTATTAGCTCACACATATACTATACTATAGTAGTGTGAGCTATGGTGATCCTAATTTTTTCGAGAAAAAAAAAGTTGCTCCGATTTCAAAAATTTTTATATATCTTTGCGTTTCAGATGATTTTGAAACTTTTTTGTTGCGCCGTCTGTCTGTCTGTCTGTCTGTCTGTCTGTATGTCTGTCTGTCTGTCTGTCTGTCTGTCTGTCTGTCTGTCTGTGTGTCTGTATGTCTGTCTGTAACGACCAACGCGTATAACTCAAAAACGGCTTGCCCGATTTTAATAAAATTTGGTACCCAGGTTGGGTTTTGGGTCGAGATGGTCCCATTTAAAAATGAACAAAATCCACCAAGCACAAGCCAAATAAACGGGTGGGGGTAGATTTCAAAAATTAGAGTTTATGAAAAAATATGGCTTGTGTGATATCAAACGAAAGGTAATTGAGTCTGGAGTTAAACAAAATACATTTTAGTTTATTTAAAAAAAAGGGGGGGGGGGTAAATTTCAAAAATTAGTGTTTAAGTGGAAATATGGCGTGTGTGATATCAAACGAAAGGTAATTGAGTCTGGCGTTAAACAAAATACATTTTAGTTTAAAAAAAAAGGGTGGGGGTAGATTTGAAAAATTAGAGTTTAAGTCAAAACATGGCTTGTGTGGTATCAAACGAAAGGTAATTGAGTCTGGAGTTCAATAAAACATACTTCAGTTTTTAGTTATATTAGCTTTCACGTAGATACACTATAACTATAGTACCCAGTGTGAGCTTAGGTGCCCATAGATTGGCAGAGTATTTTTCCTTGCCCTTATGCCATTAAATTCCCCTCTTTGTTTAATTTATATCTAGGGCGCTAAAACTAACCTTTGTGATTTTAAGTTTGGCTTAATATCGTATATCTTAAACGCCCTAAATTTTAAGTTAAATGCTGTTAAAGATTTTAAAAAATCTCCTCTTTAGATATTTTTGTGAAAGTTGGTACGCATTGCTATTTATCAAGAGACATTTTCTGCAGTATGACATGTTTTTTCTTATTTTGATCATTGGCGTTCGCGCGGGGTTGCTGTCGGTATTTTAAATAAATTATTTTTTTTCTCGTGGGTCTAGCAAGATGCAAATAGTTTTTTATACCAACGAAAAAAAATATCAAGAAGTTAAATTTACTCAACAAACAATAGGATTAAAAAAATGTTATAAGTATAAAAATGCCTCCTAATAAATATATAAAATATGTACGAAATTTCACAAAAATATTTGAAACTATGTCAGAAATATTATGAAAAAAGAAGATTATTTGAAAATGTTTAAATATTAGCATCTTACTTAATAACACTCTGTATTCCATTTTTATTTTTCAAAAATAGAATTGCTAGAAACTCAGACGTAAATGCGCGCTGCAGTTACTAAGCCATCCGTTAAGCGAAAAAGTGTTATCTACAGTTTTTTATTTAAATATCAAATTTTGTGCCAACTTCAGTAGCACTATTCTTGAAATTTCCAAAAATGTTTAAATACCCCGGTTTATTTATTGAACGTCCCCAAATTTTGCAGAAGGTATAAAAAATCAAATTTGGCAAACGTCCTTAAAACGTTTTTGAAATGTTTTAAAATCGTTGCTCTAGGGAAATTTTAAAAATGTATAAAAGACCCACAAAAACGTTCCATGGACATTCCAGGGACCTAATGGTACGTCTATAGAGTTTCCCAGATCCAAAATGAACGTTTTTAAAACGTAACTGTGTTACTAGAAACGCTGCTATTGGTCGAAAAAATTATCTTCTGTTATCTTTCCTACGATATTCAAGAATTTTTCCCCAGATGATTTACTAGTCTGGCAAGGCAATATGGACGATAGACATATGTTACATAATTGTATCATGGTAATGTTTCCATTGTCATTTTATGTAATGTTACCATTTCTTACGAAAATGTAAATACAGGTTTTGAGTTGGTGCTTTCTGGGCTTGCCTGTGCGTCGCATGAGCGGGGAAATTAGAAGGGTATTTTTAAGGAAAAATGTTACCTATGATTGGAAAACTGGCATCTTAAGGCCCGTTTCATCAAAGATGAATTGTTTAAATGATAATTTTATTCACATGTATGGCACCGCATATACCATTCGTCGACGGCGAGTTTCCAAACCCTTGGAAAATGTTCGTTCCCTATACATTTAAAGTTATGAAATTAAAAACGCGAAAATTTGAATTTACTTTCCTCCCCTATTCATGTAAAATTATGTAAAAGTAACATTGCCCACTTCCAGAAATGATATATAGCTGAGCTTTGGTTCGGTTCGGTTAACAGACTATTAGGAACTATGACAAAACAATGGAAAAAAATTAAAAAGTCACTAACTTTTATTTACCTCTCTTCCTCTTCCTCATACATGTTAAGTTATGTAAAACTTATTGCCTGATTCCATGAAATAGGAAAATTGCCTTAATTTTCAAAAAATATTAGTTGGACCACCGGGGAGCGTATTTACGTTTCCGTGCTCATTTCACGTCGGCGCGGTCTTGAAATAGACACGGAAATGTTACAATATATTTGGGTTCAAATACGTGTTGATTTTAAGAGTTTTGATCTCGAAATGAGCAAGGATCTGTAAGAGAACATCGCTTATTAAACTATTACAAAAGCGTATTCAACTGTCAGGTTAAAACGCTAACATAACGAAAGCTAATCAATCAAATCTAACCGAATCGAACCAAAGCAAACTGCTCCATAATTTTCATATTAACAAACATATAACCTCATAATCTAACGTGAATCCAATTGAAGTTTCAAATGTGCACTCATAAGTAAACCCCTGCGCTGCGTAATTCAATACAAATCTGTGCCTTGTTCGAGCCTCGGCGCCTTAAAATCAACACGCATTTGTAACCAAATATGTTGCAACATTTCCGTGTCTATTTCAAAACAGCGCTGTCGTAAAATCAGCACGGAAACGTAAATACGCCACCGGGGACGTAAAAAATTCGACATATAATATATAAGATCGGAACACCGGTCTATTATAGGGACCGTGATCTGGTGTGATCTCAAAGGTTACTAGGTTTTATTTTTTTTTCTGTTAGCATACTGGTCAATGCTCGTCTGTTACCAGAGTAACCATTTACCCATGGGTCGAGGCCACTTTAGTCACCTCTTACGACAGGCCTAGGGGTTGACTTGGTGCTATTCTTAGCTAAACTATCTCTTATCTCCGGACACCATATGTACCGCTTAAAGCGTGTCCCCTTCCCTATAGTTGTATCTCTGCGGAAGCCACTGACTTGATGTCTAATAGTCTGGAAAAAATTGGAGAAGCGAAATTTTAGCTTTTGCAATTACCTCAAGGTCCAGTTAGTTATTTTAAAATAGTAAATATTTTGTGTTGCGTTATATTCACATAAATCTAAAATACTGCCCATTCTACAAACATGGATTTTTTATTGTTTATAACACGTCGAAGTCGTAGTAGAAGTCCCTCGTGTAGTCCGTGCCCTAGTAGAAGGAGTTCCCCTTGTCCTAGCAGAAGAAGTTCAAGATGTGTCATAGAGTTTCCGTTTGTTCCACTACAGTTAGACTCAGGTAGGTCCAACACTTTAAGTATAACCTACTTGTCTCACACCACAAATAAGGGTTCTTACTAGTTTGGAAATGTTTTTCTAAACTTGGCTATTGTGACTGCAAATGACTCTTAATATAAGACTCTCAAGCTAGTAAGAACCCTTCATTTTGAAATTCTTTTTATGGAATACTATTTTCGCCTACATGGCTTTTTTTACATAAAATGTATTTTTATGATTGAAATTATTCAAAGCAATTCACACTCGTGGAATCTTTATCCATGAATAGTTTAACTTCTTCAGCTTCTAAACATTCTCTACTTTAATTTTCAGGCTACCCACGGAAAAATATAAGGGAAACAAAAAAACTCCTTTTTGCCCGATTAGCCACGAAACTTGTTTGATTTTTAAATTCACGGGTACGAAATTCCACGTTTGTTAGTATTATTTGGCTTAAAAATTCCGTTGATTGACGCTCACTGTCTTGAAGACGGGTAAAAATGCAATCTGTGTTGATCCGGCCTGAAAGACAAAGAGCTGTCGTAGGTCACGGACTATAGTTGTTTTCTTTTATTTGCATTCGATCTTTTCATTGATCGATATTGTATAGCAGTGTTTTCGCCTGCTTTTAGTTTTTTTTGTTTCTCTCGTATCTCGGTAGATGGCGCCTCTTGCTATAGTTCGCTCACTAATTACATTTAATTAGAGACAAAACCGTCTGATTAACTTCGCAAGATTTGTCACATTGACCAGCAGTGTTCTGAGGAGTCCCATAAGGACGAAACGGTTAACTGTCAACACTTATTAGGTGTTCATTAGATCTTGGACCCCCGTGAGGTTAAGCTTTCAGTCTACCCACGGAAAAATATAAGGGTAACAAAAAAACTCCTTTTTGCCAGATTAGCCACGAAACTTGTTTGATTTTTAAATTCACGGGTACGAAATTCCACGATTCTCTACTTTCTTTACCTTGCTTTATGATTCATGTTACTAACATACAGTGGCGGATCCAGGATTTCCGGAGGGGAGGGGCCAAAGTGAGAGCAAACTTCAAAATATTTTTTATAAGCGGTTTTTGATAGATTTGAGGTGTGCAATTTAGTATCTAAAGGCGCCAATTTTTTTTTTAATTCAGTAGAATGGGGGGGGGGGCGTCTGGCTCCCCCTGGTTCCGCCACTGCTAACCTATTATCCTGAAACGCCCATAAATTGATTTTTTAGTGCTAAATGCGTTCGGGAGCCGGTATCTTTATTCTTGCCTCTTCTTCTTTTAAGTTTCTTCCAGATATTTCATCTTTCTTTCTTTTCTTTGAGCTTCTAATTTATAATTTCGCCTTAAAGTTAATACAAAAATATCATCTTCACTTTCACGAATTTCTTAGAGACCTTAGAGAAATAAAAGAAGTATGGGATGAGATGGGAGGGCGATTGTAGAAGCATGCGGGAACTAGATGGATTAACACGGCGACAGACAGAGAGGAGTGAAATATATTGGGGAAGGGTTATGTCCAAAGATGGACCGAAGAAGGCTAAATAGATAGATAGATAAAATAAATATAAAATGCGTCCAAAACGTAAATTAAAAAATATATATATATAAAAAAAAATGGTGCTGGATAGTAATTTTATAAAATAATTTTATTGTCGACCCCCCTGCCTATGCCCCTTGATCCGCCACTGGGAAAGTTTACTTAAAAATGCTTAAAAGATCAAACTGACCCATTATTCGACATGATGATAAGCCAATAATAATCAACGTTTTACGTAAAAATGTTATGTAAATATTAATGTAAAGACATCATTTTATTTGATACGTTATTATTTGTGTTATTATAAAATGACTATAGTCTCAACAATCAGAAAATTATAAAAATAACACTGTTTTTCTGAAAAGTCATTTTAGTTTAAAAAAACGGACGACTAAGTATGAAAGGTAAATGATAGAGATAATTTTTTAACCTTTAAGTAGTATGGTGGAAAAAAGTTACACTAGTGCTATCATACGGTATGTGATATCGGTATGTTTTAATATAATTTTGACTTTTTTAATGAATTTAATTCCGCGTCTGAAGGCCAGACTTAGAGTCCTTCGAACATACAGGGACCCCAGTATCTCCGTGGTAGCTGATTTCGAATCTAAGGTCCAAAACACCCGAACACAAGTTTTTCCTAACCTTCGTAAAATGTTATAATTTAAAAATATTTAAATTAAAAAAAAAATTATTTATGAAAATGTTTAAAACTTAATTTTTGAAACAATTGAAATTTCTTTTTTGAATTGTGAAAGTTCTTGGACATTTTCAGAACTATAAACATACTTTTTTAAACTTTTTATTTTACATTTTTTGCCTTTATAAGTGTCCTCATGAAAGAAGAGAGATACTTACTAACCGAAACGTCATGTTTAACACAAATAAAGACAGTGGACCGAAATTTTATTACTACTCAATCATTGTCTACGAGTTTCAACCAAAAAAAACTTGTTAATATACTTGTTAAACTATTATTATTGGTGTTAGTTAAAGATTATTATTATAAGGAGCGTTCCCCGATTTTCTTTAGACAAATTATTAATTACCGAATGCTGGCTCCCGGCAAGATGCGGAGAGGTACCACCGGAGTCTTTTGTTGGAGGAGAGGACAACGGAGAGCCGATGTACGTCATTCGAGCTTGGTACAACGGGGATCTTCTTCCTGGAAAGCTTTTACCCAGTCTAGAGCAGGCTTGTGTGCCATGGGCCGGGTCTGAGATGCCTGTTTACGATTACGAGGTATTTGGGGTCAGAACGGTACTCAGAAAAAAAATTCGAAAGAGGATAGAAACTAAAAAAAAGAAATAGAAAATTTTTTAATTGTGCAACTTTTTTGCTTATTTTTGATATGCTGGGAAACCCCTTTGAAACTTTATCGATTGTTTCGGGGGGGGGGGATTAATCGCCCTTGATCCGCTCCTGTGTCTAAAAGGGACAGATGAAGATTTTTTAAGAAACTATAAAAAAAGCTATTTACACTAAAATGATTCATAAATAAATAAGTTATTGACCCCACCCCAAAAATGCAATTTTTTGAACTCGAAAACGGCTTATTATACGTTTATTACGTCACACAGTGCGGACAAAAATAGGGTTTTTGGACAATAATCAATATCTTTGTTGTTTTTCAAAAAAGTTAATTTTTTTATAGGGTATGTGATAAAGTGTAGTCTAAAGGTTAAAATAAGTAAAACTTTTTAAAAAATATATATATATATATATGTCATTTTATTTAAAATATTAAAAAAATAAATTAAACTACATTCAATTTAACCTACAGTTACGTTAAAAATAAAAATCAATTTACTTTTGTGTTAGAAATTAAACTAAAATTATTTTTTTTATTCGGATTCATGGGCGTAGTTAGGAGAGCTTGGGGGCTAAATCCCTTCCAGAAAAAATAAATTAGCAACCCCAAAATAAGTATTTTTACCATACATACACATATTACACCCTCAGTTTCTTTGTTCTTAAAGATGATTCCAAGAAAGCCGTTTTAGGCCGTCCACGATTCGGTCCGGGTACGGCCTCTGTTTCCGAATCTGTATTTTTTGATTTTTCTGAATCCGTTTTATAACAAAATTTCTCAGATATAATATCATTAATTAACCATTCGAAATAACGGTTTTGAAAATAAATTTTGTTTTGTCCCGATAGCTTCCATTTGAGACTGAGACTTTTGCACAAATTTAATGATGCCTTATTTAGAATCTGGTTATTTTTGTCACAACATTCTTCTAATCCCAACAAGGGTAAAATTTTTTTGAAAATATTTAACACCTTCAGATTTTCGTGAGAGGCCACTCATTTAACAAGTCTGAATGTTTTATACTTATGCGTTCTAAAAGTAAAAAAAAAGTGATTAAATAGTATATTACCTTCTTAGGGACTTAAGTGGCACTTTTATCCCGAGAAGAAAAAATTGTATGTAGCTACAGTTCGCCGAGTGCTCAAAAGATACTTTAGTCAATTTTGGGCCCCGTTTTTATTAAAATTATTTTGCAAGAAAACAGACTTACCATTTTTACGTTTTATCTTTGAACGTGGATAAAAAGTGATACTTTATCCCTAAAATTTGTGATAAAAAGCGCACTTTTGATCTCTAAAGTGCAAAAAAACTATATATTTTTTAAAATATTCTCCCACACAAACACCAGAATAATTTTTGGCATATATATATTTTAAGACAGCAGTATTTTTATAATTTTATTGACTACCTCAAATTATTGTTTTTGTGTGTTCCCATTGACAAAAATCGGCCAATACGATATGCGATTCTAAAATATTTAATTTTCCATTTTGCTCACAGTAGAATAAGGTGACTTAGTACCATAAATATTCTGGGAATTTTTTTAAAATTTATTATCACCTATAACCACTCGCCATCACCGAATAATAAGCCTCATATCTTCTCCAGATTTAGTGCCATTTTTGACATCTTGCTGCCGCCATTTTTGACGTTGATGAGAGCTGTCACAATTTTATATTTGTCCAAATGGCGGCAAGACTAGTTTTAAGGGTATACCTAACCAGGAGAGGATGTGAGGCCACTCAACCGGGGTGGTAACCAATGTGTTATAAATTATTAGGAGTGAAATATATTATTTAAAAAAATACAGCACCCTTAGTAGCAGCCAGTAGCAAAAAATATTTATGCTACTTTTTTGCTAATTCATTGTACTAATATTTAGGATATATGCCAGACCTTGCAAATCTTTGCAATTTTTTATAACCTTAATAAAATTTGAAAAATATTTTTTTTTGTAAGCATCAGTTTTAATTAAATTAATAAATTATTTTAAAAGCGAGACGTCAATTTGACAAAATTTTATTTAAACAAATAGCGTAAATATATATCACTGTAATACTTAAAGAAAAAAAAATTATATTTAAATGCACAACCAGTAAAATTAATTTTCTGATAGGAATTTTATACGATTTTTTTGTACCTGTTTTAAAATAACGACTTTAACTATTTATTTTGTTCACTTTCGCAAGTGTGACTAAAAAATAGGTTATGATTACAGATAAACTGGACAATTATCTATACTTTTGCAATATTAAAACTTTTAAAATGTAACCTCAGTTTTTCGAATATTGCCCACAGGAGTCCGCACTGTGCGTCACCTTTTAACTATTCACCAATTCTTCAAAGAAAGAAAATGTTTGCGATGAAATTTACGTTAAAACAAAATGTTTTAAAAGAGTTTTCCATTGAATAGAAATGTTTTAATAATCGGAGAAAAGTTTTTGAATAATTTCCTGTTTAGGAATTAGCTTCCTGCTGACGCTATCGATCACCTTCTGCAAATCAACCAAGCATCAAAGTGATCAACCATTTTTTATTACTTATTACTTCTAAAGCCCATCACACACAAAGTCGCATAGGCCGCATAACGGATGGCATGGGGCTTTCAACCAATCAGCGATCAAATAGCAGCGGCCATATTGCTGCTGTTCGATCGCTGATTGGTTGAAAGACCCATGCTACGCGTTATGCGGCCTATGTAAGTTTGTGTGTGATGGCTTAAACTGATTTAAAAACTGAGTAATCTAAACTATAACTTTCCTCCTGAATAGGTATTGTGCAATTTCCATGGGAAATGGGTACCATCTTATGGGTGCCATATTCCACAGGATGCAGTAGTGGGAGGTCATACCGCAGATGGACAGTCTCTTTACATTGGACGAGTAAGTAAATATGTCTTTTAATCAAAAACTTTAGGGGAGTCAATTGGCACCTTAGTAAAAAGGTTTTTAATGGAGGATTTATCCGGTTAGGTGTAGAAAAAGTTCGGTACGGTTCGTACAAAAATCATCAGAATTTATAAGAGTTGTTTTAGACTTCATACGGTTTGTAAAACATTTCTTTTGTAATATTTTTAATTAATTAATTAATTTTTTATATTTATATTTTATTATATTTAAATTTTGTAAATTCTGAAGAAATCAGAACCCATTTCTCTTCAGGTATATCTCGAACAACACTTCTTTTTACAATTTTACCGAGAAAAATATGTGGGCGGCAGGGTAGTGCCGTGGTATGGTCGTTGGCTTCACATGCAGAAGGAACCAGGCTCGGGTCTCGAACGATGCAAAAACAAAAACAAAATCTGTCGCCTTGCTATAAGTGCTATATAGTCGGAACCAGGATGGCGCCAGCATAAATCTCCTACAGTGAACTCACGACGACCACGACTGTTGCGCTGAAAAGGAAAGAAGTTTATCATCTATAACCAAGTTCTGCTGGGACGATAACCATGTTAGATAGACGCAAGTCTACACGTAGCAGGAGGGTTCTGCTGGGACGATAACCATGTTAGATAGACGCAAGTCTACACGTAGCAGGAGGGTTCTGCTGGGACGATAACCATGTTAGATAGATGCAAGTCTACACGTAGCAGGAGTACCTTTCGGAAGGGGTGTAAAAGCGTGGGTCCACTGTGTATACTTGCTACGCAAAATAAAGATCCCTGCCCTCGACAAAGAGGTGTCAGGCAAAATTAAGTCCTCTTAGAGAAAGAAAACTTGCATCCTAAGGGGCACGTGCAACAGTTTGATAAATAAGATGTACGGACCAATCGGGGTTTGCGAAAAGGGCGCGCCGTGTGCCTAGTCGCTAAACCAAAAATGGTCTCCCCACCACCACCACTACTACTACTACAGAGAAAAATATAGACCATTCTTTATATAATGTCATGTAATTTTAAATTATGGAAAACAAAAACATTCAATGAATTTCTTTGATGGAAAATGACTCTTTGATATCAGAGATTTTATACAAAAATGTTTTTACAGGTGGTGCATGATGGGACCTTAACACTCGGCAAAGTACAACTGGATGGTATGCTATACATTCCCTTCAATGATGAAGAGCTAACGTTCACAATTTACGAAATTTTGTGTAGTTTGTAGAAAAATTAAGACTTTATTAGCACTACACGGTAAAAAAAATTGTCTTAGATGAAAGCAAATTGCTTTGAAGTAAAATAATTTGTGTTTTCCTATTCACCAAGAGAATATTTTCTTGATATAGCACAAAAATGTCTTGCCTTTTATTTTAATGTAAAACAGAAATTGTTTTATTATAAATTGGAACTGAATTAATCTAAGGGACCGTTTTCTCTGGAAGCAAAATATTACTTATATGAAGACAATTTGCTTTGTTACAAAATGAAGTATCCTGAAACAAAACAATTAAAGAAGAAAAATAAAGTCTCATTTCAAGACTAAACGCTGCAATGAACTAAAAATAAATATTTTAATCCAAAACAAATTGTTTTAAGGTAATGCAAATTATTCAAGAAAAGAACATGTTTTCATTGTAGACAAAAATTTTTACCGTGTACTAGGTTTACAAATGCAATATTATTTCAAGGCGAAATACTTAAATTTAAAGATATACTCAATACGCCAAAGAGTTTTTCCTTAGTTCCTTCAGAATGTGAGCCCTTGACTTTCATTAAAAATTTGTCAAAAAATTTTTATTAGGTACATACTTAGAATTAAAGTTGTGGTTTAATTAATTTTTTTATACACATACACATGGTAATAAATTATATTTTAGCTTAGGTAGTTTATAAAATTACAAGGGCTAATTTATGAACTGATTAATTTTTCCTTTTTTTGTTAAAATGCTTTGCATTTTTTTATTTATTTCATCTTATGTAAGCAAGGCAATAATATATATATATATATATATATATATATATATATATATATATATACTGTATTACATACCTATACAGACTCTCTAACTATAAATAGCAGAGTTTTATAAGGTAACCTATGGTTTTTTTTATTTTTAGGTTTGTATTTGGGAATCATCAATAAAAATGATGTTCTAACTAATAAAACACAGATTTTACTAAACAATAGACAGTTTTAATTAACAGATCTCTAAAAAATATAAGATATAAATAATTGCAACTTAAACTAACAAAAATATGTAGTCAAGAATAATTAATTATAAATGGAAATAAATTAAAAAAACAAACTGAAATTTCATGTAAGTAATTCTATCAAAAACAACTTAAAAGCATGATTGTGATTACACAATATGAAAAAGATTCTTAAAAAATGATGAAATATTTTTAAGGCACTAACAAAGCCCTGTTATATATAATTTCTATTTAACCCTCCAAATATAAAATGTTTCTGGTGCTTTAGCTTTATCTAAATAGATGTATATAAATAATATTTTAGGCAGCCACATTTAAAGCATAATAACCGTGCAGGTATATTAATATCAGTTCTTATCAAATAAAAGCAATTAAAAACGACAATTTTAGAGTTTAAACATCAATTTTTTCAAAAAGAGACGATTAAAGTAAAAAACAAAACAACATTCATTTTTAATTGTGCACCCTGACCCCCCCCCCCCCCCCAATTTAACCTCTAAAATATCGTTTTCGTTTCCTCTCAAATTTTAGTGGCACAAAACCTCGTAGTCAGAAAATGACATTTCTTGGCCAGAATATGGGATGTAAATGACACCATGACTAGGTTGAACCTTTCCTACGGTAAGGGACCCGTCATGGACCACCCTGCCAATGAAGAGTGCATCGCCGTCTTCGGACTGGCCGCCGGGTACCGCGTTGATTGGAATGCTGGCACCACTGACTGCTACCCATTTAACACATTAAACACAGTTACAGGGGTTTATTTATGTGATATAGATATCTAGGTACAGACCCTGTTGTAAATGAAATATATAAATGTAAATATTTCCAGATATATTACATACCTATGTAGACAGGGTCTCTTACTATAAATAGTAGAGTTTTATAAGGTAACCTATGATTTTTTCACTTTTAGGTTTGTATCTGGGAAACATCAATAAAAATTATGTTTTAAGTAATAAAACGCAGATTTTACTAAACAATAGACAGTTTTAATTAACAGATCTCTAAAAAATATAACATATAAATAATTGCAACTTAAATTAACAAAAATATGTAGTCAAGAATAATTAATTATAAATGGAAATAAATTAAAAAAACAAACCGAAATTTCATGTAAGTAATTCTATAAAAAAAACAACTTAAACGCATGATTGTGATTACACAATATGAAAAAGATTCTTAAAATATGATAAAATATTTTTAAGGCACTAACAAAGCCCTGTTATATATAATTTCTATTTAACCCTCCAACTATAAAATGTTTCTGGTGCTTTAGCTTTATCTAAAGAGATGTTTTATATAAATAATATTTTAGGCAGCCACATTTAAAGCATAATAACCGTGCAGGTATATTAATATCAGTTCTTATCAAATAAAAGCAATTAAAAACGACAATTTTAGAGTTTAAACATCAATTTTTTCAAAAAGAGACGGTTAAAGTAAAAAACAATAAAAAATTAATTTTTAATTGTGCACTTTGACCTCCCCCCCCCCCAATTTAACCTCTAAAATATCGTTTCCGTTTCCTCTCAAATTTTACTGGCACAAAACCTCGTAATCAGAAAATGACATTTCTTGGCCAGCATATGGGATGTAAATGACACCATGACTAGGTTGAACCTTTCCTACAGTAAGGGACCCGTCATGGACCACCCTGCCAATGAAGAGTGCATCGCCGTCCTCGGACTGGCCGCCGGGTACCGCGTTGGATGGAATGCTGGCACCACTGGCTGCTATCCATTGACCAGGAAAATCACACAGAACCTGCAAATAATAACAAAATCAAATATAATTCCACTGAAAATATTTAAGTTTGGCGTTGATAACTGGTGGATAACCCCCTCAAATTGAGCTACCTATTACTAGAGACCCTGTATATATGACATATTTTTACAAAAGATTTTATTTAAAATATGTCATACATACAGGGTCTCTACCTATTGCATAAGTACGCTTCTTTTTTACAAGCTTTTATTTAGCTTCAGATGTTCTGTCTAACTATCTAACTATCTAACTATCTAACTATCTAACTATCTAACTATCTAACTATCTAACTATCTAACTATCTAACTATCTAACTATCTAACTACCTAACTATCTAACTATCTAACTATCTAACTATCTAACTATCTAACTATCTAACTATCTAACTATCTAACTATCTAACTATCTAACTATCTAACTATCTAACTATCTAACTATCTAACTATCTAACTATCTAACTATCTAACTATCTAACTATCTAACTATCTAACTATCTAACTATCTAACTATCTAACTATCTAACTATCTAACTATCTAACTATCTAACTATCTAACTATCTAACTATCTAACTATCTAACTATCTAACTAACTATCTAACTATCTATCAAATCTTGTGAAGCGTTTTTGACACACTTCCCGTTATCCGATTTGGATAAAATTTGGTATACACATAGTGGTTCGATGATAATACAACAATAAGAAAAAAATATCCTCCCACCCCTATCCCCACCCCTTCTATAGAAAAATGTGTTTTTGACACACTTCCCGTTATCCGATTTGGATAAAATTTGGTATACACATAGTGGTTCGATGATAATACAACAATAAGAAAAAAATATCCTCCCACCCCTACCCCCACCCCCCTTCCATAAAAAAATTTGTTTTTGACACACTTCCCGTTATTCGATTTGGATAAAATTTGGTATAATAGTACAACAATAAGAAAAAACTATCCTCCCACCCCTACCCCCACCCATTTCCATAGAAAATGCGTTTTTGACACCCTTCCCATTATCCGATTTGGATGAAATTTGGTATACATATAGTGGTCCGATGACAATACAACATTGAAACAAAAAATCCTACCACTCCTACCCCCACCCCCATCTATAGAAAAATGCGTTTTTGACACACTTCCCATTATCCGATTTCGATGAAATTTGGTATACATATAGTGGTCCGATGACAATACAACAATAATGAAAAAATGTCCTCCCACCCCTACCCCCCACCCCCTTCTATACAAAATGCGTTTTTGACACACTTCACTTCAAATGACTTTTATAAAATTTGGTATATGCATAAAGGTCCGATGGCAATACAGCCCAAACAAAAAATATATTTCTACCTCTACCCCCACCCTCTCCTTCTCCCAATAGAAAAATGAGTTTCCAAACAACTCACGATCAGCGATTTCATTATAATCTAAAATAAACACTTCTGTTCTGTTATTAAACAAATATTTTCATTTAATAGAGTAGATAGCTGAGACTAAAAAGTAGAAAATAAATTGGTAAAAAATTTTTTTTAAGTCACAAGCTTTTATAAAATGCACTAAAAATTAAAAAATAATTTTCTAAAATTCTAATATTATCATAATAATAAAAGCGATGGCCGCAAATTAAAGCATAAGTTAATGTAAATTTGTGATCTAAACACTTAAGGAATATTCAACATAGCAGGTCATCAAAGATATGTTTATGTACTATACCTATGTCAGAGAAATGCTGGGGTATCTTGGGTCGGGTTGGGTGGGTTTGGACCTCTGCATTTTTCTGCTAGATTAATTCTTGCAAATAGTGATATTTAATTGATACGGATATCTTATCGTGCTAACATCGTCAAAATTTCCAGCAGTCGGCCATCGCTTTTCTTATTATGATAATTTAAGAATTTTAGAAAATTATTTTTAATTTTTAGTGCATTTTATAAAAGCTTGTGACTTAAAAAAAATGTTTTACCAATTTATTATATTTATATATTTAATTGGTATTTTATATGGAATTACCCAGCTTTTATTTTTAAAATTAGCAAAACATTTTTATGCTTTATAGGAAACATATATATAAAATATGTTTCACTAATTAAAATATGAAATAAAAAAATACAAGGAAATAAAAATATTATGGTGATCTCCAAAATCGAATAAAAAAGAATAACATTCCGTAAACAAATAAAAACTTTATGCAATATTTGAAAACTAATGTAACAGAAAAACCTCAATAGGCGGCCGGCTGCAGGCGGATATTTTTTTCGTAAAATTTTGGTGCAAATGTCGATTTTATCGTTTTACGAAAGCAACTATTTTTTTGAAAATAAACAAAAGTGGTATATTTTAATAGGCACTTTAACTTCAAATCGAATTGTATCGCTTTTTGCATAGAAACAGTCAGTGTGTAGTAGATATATTTATTTTAGAATTTCTGCAAAGAATTTCCAACGATTTCTAAAAATAAAATTTATTTTTAACGGCTTACAATAATAAATCAGGGAAGAGCTGAACTTTAAAAAAAGATGATTTTTAAAATTACTCTTTAAAAATCGATATTTTTTCGATATTTTTACTTTGTGGAATTTATTTTCGCCGAGAGAATCTTTTTTGAAAAAACGCCAAAAATGCGTTGGGTGTTGGTTTTACCGACTTGATCGATTTCGAAATATACCAAGATGCTCTATAAACTTTTAAAAAATTTTCAAACAATTTGAAAATTTTGACATAATTTAAAAAAAAAAGTAGTAATACAGAAAGAAATATTTTTGACCATTTACCTCATATTCTTTGACAGGTACTTCTTCGCCACCCCAGGAGATGTATCCTTGTCCATGGCTGGCGGGCAATTTTCCAGGAATAAGAGCTCCGCTATGGTGCTGCGACCTACAGGAAAATAAATCAGACATTTAGGAAAAAAATACAAAACGCCTTAAAAAGTCTATTAATGATGATGATTGATGATTTAAATACGTCACAAATTCTACTTCATTTTAAAAAAATTTCACCTGCGGCGCCATAAATCTGCTTTAGATACTAAATTTCCCACCTCAGATCAATTCAAATCCGCGAATAAAAAATAATTTGATGTTTGCTGCCACTTTGGCCTTTAAAATCAACACCCTGCATATTTAGAAATAGATAACAAAAACAAGCCAGTGGTACACTTAAAGGGGGGTATCAGGCCAGGGCCCCCCTGACTCTAAAAATCACGATTAAAAATTAAAACAAAAATCAATTTTAAGTTTTTGAAACTGCACAAACCTATGCTGCCTTCCCCCCCCCCACCGAACCCTGCCCCACTCCCCCCGAAACTTATTTTCTGGGTCTTCCACTGAGACACGCCCTTACCTGATGACGTAAAGAGGTTCTCCATTGTCTTCGCCTCCACTGAAGGCGCTTGGAAGGTACTTGTCCGTTGGAGGCAGCTACCCAACATTGGCCTCCTAAAGCGCCACGAGGAGCTATAAAAAAAATAATCTATAGTCAGTTACACGATAGAAACAGAATGAGTTCCTTCTTCATGATTTAGTGACCTTACAGCATAGGCCTGAGAACGGAGTTGGCGTTTTTTCAATCAATATGTGAAAACTGCGTTAGTTGCTGCCGTTTAAGAGATATATACGCGTTTCGTTACTTAAAAACTTTGACTCCGGTCAAAAATATATATATATAAATATATATATATATATATATATATTATATATATATATATATTATATATATATATATATATATATATATATATATATATAGTGCGAATTTGGAAGAAACGATCGGACACGTCGATTTTGTTTGCGAGGGGGACACTTTTGAGATTTTTGTAGCACGAATCCCCTTCGAGGGGTATACTTTACCCCTATATTTTGAATAGGAAAGTGGGCCTAGTGCTATCTTGTTTTGAAGGCCATTTGAATGTCATTACAACCGTGTAAAAATTTAAAAAATCTATCCATTAGCTTTGAGATAATTTCAAACTTTCAAATTTAACATGGACTGATAAAATAAAAATTTAATTAGAATTTTATATTTTTCAGATTTAATTTTTATTTTATCATTCCATGTTAAATTTGAAAATTTGCGAGCAAATATCTTATAAACTAATCGATGGATTTTTGACATTTTTACACGGTTGTAAAGATATTCAAGAGAGCTTCAAAACAAGGTATTACTAGACCCACTTTTTCTATTCAGAATATAGAGGTAAAGTATAGTATATAAATTATCTAAACGCACCTTTTATTACCTTTTTATGACCCCTGTTCCTTATAAAAAACTGGTGGACTTAACCGCGGATACGGCTAAATTTTTGTTTTAAAATTGCTTAAAATTGGTTTATTAGTTCCTGAGTTATCGTGTGCATGTTTGTGCATCTGTCTGTACGAATGGTGACGCTATAAATATATAGAAATTTTAAAAAAATATTCAGGTTCATTTTCTTAAGAGCCGTGTAGATTTTTAGGTGTTTATTCATTAAAGTTATAGGTAAGGAAAGTACTTACGTCTAGATGCACCAGGTGGCTGTATGATCCATTCGCCAGTGGCGCCCCAACCGGTACAAACACCAACGTACTCGATGGGTACTTGTTCGTAATCAGTCCAGGAAAGGAATGGTGGTGCTTCGTTCTCACGGCCTGAAAAAGCAATTTTATTAAAAGTTGATACGACTTAGAACTAGACAATGGACAAGTAATATCTCCATGCAATGAGTATGTATACTTGGATGTCAAATTTGATAAGGCAGGAACAGACGGTAAACAACTGGAAAAAAGAATAGTAAAAGCAAAAAAGGTTATTGGATGTCTTAACAGTATTTTATGGAGCAGAGAGATAAAAAAGGATGTAAAATTTAACACATGAAACAATGGTGAAAAGCACGCTGCTGTATGGAATAAAGACTTGTCACGTAACAGAAAATTACAAAACAAAAATGAATGTGTCTAAATGGATGCAATAAGAAGATCAATGAGAATATCTAGAACAGATCACATGAGAAATAAGATCATAAAAGAAAGAATGGGAATCGAGAGAAACATAACGGATGACATCACTAAAAGGCAACTGATATGGTACGGCCATGTACAACGGATGAACGACGAAAGATTACCAAAGCAGGTCCTAGAATAGCAACCAATAGGACGCAGAAAAAGAGGGCGTCCTACACTAGAATGGCAACAGTCAATCCAAAGATCAATGAGTCAAAACATCTGACAGAAGATGATTGTCAGGATCAAACGAGGTGGAGAATAGGCATCGGACAACGTAGAGAATTAGTGATACCTAATGGTACACTTACCTACTGAAATGGTGCCATTTTCCCAACGGATCCAGAACCCGCGGAACTCATTGGCGTCCAAGATATTGGGAGTGGGGGATTCTGCGACATCTGGTTTGGTTCTGTTTTTCCTGATTATCTGCAAATAAAAAACAAGATAAGAGATTGACAAATTTAAGTACAGTTGGCCAGTCAGGTTCAATGACTTTTCAAATTCTGTAGGTATACTACTATGTCGGTTTAGATAACCTATAACCACCTCCTTCGATCCTGACAATCATCTTCTGTCAGCTTCCTTCAGTCAGCTCATTGATCTTTGGATTGACTGTTGCCATTCTAGTTTAAGACGCCCTCTTTTTCTGCGCCCTATTGGTTGCCATTCTAGGACCTGATTTGGTAATATTTCGTCGTTCATCCGTTGTACATAGCCGAACCATATCAGTTGTCTTTTAGTGATGTCATCCGTTATGCTTCACTCGATTCCCATTCTTTCTTTTATAATCTCATTTCTTATGTGATCTGTTCTAGATATTCTCATTGATCTTCTTATTGCATCCATTTCGACACTTTCCATTTTTGTTTTGTATTTGTCTGTTACGCGACAAGTCTCTATTCCATACACCAGCGTGTTTTTCAACATTGTTTCATATATGTTAAATTTTACATTATTTTTTATCTCTCTGCTCCATACAATACTGTTAAGTTTGGTTTTATTATTCTTTTCCCTAGTTCTTTACAGTCTGTTCCTGTCTTATTTATTACCGGCGTAAAAGTGTTCCAAATTTTAGTTGTTTAAATTTTATAGTTAGAATTTATATAGGTTTAGTTTAGTATAAGGTTGGCTTTTCTTATGGTTGTATTATTAGTCTAGGTTTTAGTTGCGTTATCCATGACTCTCTTATACGCGAATGTTCTGGCGACAAAAAAGGATAGATAGTTCACGAAAGATCGAACACGGAATATAAGCGGTCGGACATCGCCGGATGGGGGAGTCAGAGATAAACAACCTGTGTAAAAATCGCGAGATATTAACACGAAGTTAATAAGCCGATTTAAGTAGTGAGTTATTAGTATTTTTTTTGACATTTGCTTATTTTCTTTGTTGTTGTGGACATGCTCTACAAAGAGGCAGCGACATGTAATAAAACTGATTCTACTTACAGATTTTGTGTTTCCCCATCCACCAATGAAGATCTCGTACATGGGGTCGACCTCGGCGGCTTGTGTACACAGGGCCAAATGGGCATCGTGACCGGTCTTAACTCTGAACTGGACGTATCCAGAACTGTTTGGGAAGAAGTTGTACTCGAGGCGATCCTCAGTGCTGAGTTCTGAAAAATTTGGTAGATGGCATTAGTTGTCTTGTAGAAGCCAACCGTTTTGCTGAAGGCTTGGGCATCTCTCTTACGAATAACGTAAGATGAGATTTGTAACCATCTAGTTGATTTTACAAGGGTGTCACGTATTACGACGTATTCTAAATTCCCTCACAGCGAAACAGTTTCAAACACCTCACGGAAAAATGCAAGAGAAACAAAATAATTTCTGCCTGTCAACCATGAAAACATTTTTTTATTAAAAACTAGGAATAGTTTTTATCCAAATAATAAAGTTTCAAATTTTTTACTTAAATTTTTGCACAAGTTTCAAATATTAACTATTTTTTATTTCATCAATTATTACAATATTAGCTCACACATATACTATAAATATAGTAGTGATGGTGTCAAAAATTAGAAAAAGAAAAGTGCTCCGATTTTAAAAAGTTTTTAATATATTTGCGTTTCCGATGACTTTGAAATGTGTTTGTCTGTCTGTTGTATGTCTGTCTGTCTTTAACGAACCACGCGCATGACTCAAAAACTACTTGCCAGATTTTAATGAAATTTAATCTCTGAGTTTTGGCTATAGATGGTCCAATTTAAATTTGAATAAAATCCACCTGGCATAAGCCAAAAAAAAAGGGTGGGGATAAAATCCTGTGAGTTTGGATGTCCATAAATTGGCAGAGTATTTTTATATTTCTAGGGCTTTTAAATTTTGGCTTATAAAATATTATAGTTTCGTCAAAAAAAGGATACTCCCTGTATTTAACTTTTATTTCAAATTCTCTGCAATGATTATGTTAGTATGTTTTCATCAGATTTCATCATAAGGAGTCTAATATCGATTTGTCTGGAGCCAGAAATTCTGGATAAATCTGACCTATTTCTCACTGCATCCGCATACTCAAACACAGTGGCGGATCTAGGAAGAGACATAATCTTTTGTTCTAGTAAAAACCATAACCAGTGAATAAACCCCAATTTTTTACCAAAGGATTAGGCACACCTCTTATGGGATTTCTGTAATCCGTCAAACTTCATGAAATTTTGGTATGTTATAGACTAAACCTTTCTTTACAAAAGTTCTCATGGGTCCAACTCAAATTAATGACCAGTTTTTGAAATACAGGATTTTGAAAGTGATAATGTCCAAAAAGCATAATAGCTCTTTAGGCGGGTTTTCCAAACATATACGCAATGTTACTATTGCATATATTTACGATTTATTTATTATTTTTAATCTGTCCCTTTAAAACATTATCTACAGGGTGTTTAAGTAAATATTAGTCGAAAGTGTTAATGAGAAACAAGCCTTAGTGTGTTTTAGAAATAATTAAAAAGTAATTTTATTACGTTATTTAACATTTCTCATCCTACATTTTGGTAGAGTCCTTTCTTTAAAAAAATACCATTTTTCTTCACAATTAGTCCCTTTTCGCTTTTTTTTTCAGCACAAGCTCGCTAAAAGCCTTGTTATTAGTAGGATGCTTAATAATATATACAATACATTGATTTTTCAAGAATCTAAGAAAAAACTAATAATTATTCCATATGTGATAGTAACGTCTAAAGGACTATTATGCTTCCTGAACATTATCACTTTTAACACTTTGTATTTCAAAAAATTAGAAATTAATTTAAGTTGGGCCTATGAGAACTTCTGAAGAGCAAGGTTTATTCTACAACATACTAAAGCTTGTTTCTCATTAAAACATTCAACTAATATTTACTTAAACACCCTGTAGATAATGTTGTAAAGGTACAGATTAGAAATAATAAATAAATCGTAAATATATGTAATAGTAACATTGCGTTTATGTTTGGAAAAGCCGCCTAAAAGTCATTATGCTTCTTGGACATTATCACTTTCAACACCCTGTATTTCAAAAACTGGTCATTAATTTAAGTTGGGCTTATGAAAACTTCTAATGAGCAAGGTTTAATCTACAACATACAAAAAAACCTTGTTTCTCTTTAAAAAATTCGCCTAAAAATGCGTTTATGTTTGAAAAACCCGTCTAAAGAGCTATTATGCTTCTTGGACATTATTACTTTCAACACACTGTATTTTAAAAATTGGTCATTAATTTGAGTTGAGCCCATGAGAACTTTTAATAATAGTGGGTTTACACATGCATGAATTTAGTGGCGCCAGTGTTCGCGCCAGTTCTATTGGCACGCCAGTAAAGGTTTACACTATTGTGCGAAAATTAAAAAGACTGGCACGCCAGTTTCATTTTTAAAGTGTACACGATACGCGATATGTCGGCTGAACTCTCGGAAGCCTGCAAAATAGTCGCTAAACTTTTATTGAAAAAAAAAAATAAAAGAGATTCAGGAAAAGGAACAACGAAAAGGCCGTATCTGCATGGGTTAAAGCATGGATTGCTAGTCGATCTACTTTGGGTGCTTCCGAAAAACTTTTAGGAGAACTTGCAGCAGAAGATCCTGCGAGCTATAAAAACCATCTTCGAATGACAAAGCAACATTTTGATATTCTTCTAGAGTTTCTCTTATTTAAACAACATTCTTTAAAACTCGGTCTGCTACTTTAAACCATGGTACTTTAGGGGTGTATACTTCATTTGGACCGGCTCCGGAACGTTGGCTTTTTTAAATTTTTGTCAATTCCAAAGCATATGTGTTTCTTATGGATCATATTTTTGCTTTTACTTCTGCAACTTCAAAGCCTTCAATAGTCATTATTTTACTAATTTTTTGGAAAGCATTATCTCGACTATCTTTGTTTTTATACGAACTACTGTGTACATCCCATAAACAAGGAAAACATTCATAGCCCTCAAGAAACTGTATGGTCAGTTCTGCTGACCACTTTTTTTAGCCATATTAAGCTATAAAAACAAAAATAAACAATATTTTTAAGCTCAAACACAATGAAAATAGAAAATAATGTAAAATAATGAACTTAAAACTGGCGAGCCGACGTGCAAGCACTTGTTTACACATGAAAATTTTCCTTTTCTACGCGCATGCGTCACCACTGGCGCCAGCAAATTCAGTCAGCTGCAGACTTTTTTGATACATGCATGCAAAAAAATAACTTGTGTGCAAGTCGGTGTTTACACTTGCAAATTTAACTTACTGGCGCGCCAGTTTTTATTGGCGCCAGCAAATCCATGCATGTGTAAACTCTCCTTAAGAAAGGTTCATTCATTCATCATCATACAACATACCAAAATTTCATGAAGTTTGACGGATTACAGAAATCCCATAAGAGGTGTGCCTGATCCTTTACATTTTTAAATTTTTTTTTACAAAAGTTAAATAATTAATTAGGGATTTATTGCAATAAGCCAGGCAGTAATTGTGCCGAGCACTATTCTGACAGTTTC
This sequence comes from Aspidapion aeneum, assembly GCA_963576565.1. Classification (NCBI taxonomy): domain Eukaryota; kingdom Metazoa; phylum Arthropoda; class Insecta; order Coleoptera; family Brentidae; genus Aspidapion; species Aspidapion aeneum. Next base: position 2,957,554 of record OY755043.1, on the reverse strand, counting down.
GCATTATAAGAACAGCTGTCTTCTTTCAAAATTAGGCCTCTGTGTATTATAAGAGCCGAAATTAATAGTGCCGTCATTATTAATAGAAAATAAACGACGGGATTTATAAATTCGACTTTGGTATGTCAATTTTGAAAGATCACCTGTCAGTTTTTAATGGAAAATTGTCAGAATAGTGCCCGGCACTTGCTTTATTGCAATAAATACCTATTTATTGCTCTTCCGGATTTGTTTAACAAGGCGATAGGCATTCCTGGCGTGAAATAACAGGTCGTGAGAATAAGTGACAAGTAAATTAGAAAAGTTTAAGAGTCGCGTGTCGTCCAATCGTTTCGTATTTATACGACGAAAACTTTTCTAGTTTAGGTGTTTGTTTAGAAATTTTATCCAGCAACTTTTGGACAAAACGCGAATAAAACAACCATTAGGGAGAGTTTACACATGCATGGATTTGCTGGCGCCAATAAAAACTGGCGCGCCAGTAAGTTAAATTTGCAAGTGTAAACACCGACTTGCACACAAGTTATTTTTTTGCATGCATGTATCAAAAAAGTCTGCAGCTGACTGAATTTGCTGGCGCCAGTGGTGACGCATGCGCGCAGAAAAGGAAAATTTTCATGTGTAAACAAGTGCTTGCACGTCGGCTCACCAGTTTTAAGTTCATTATTTTACATTATTTTTTATTTTCATTGTGTTTGAGCTTAAAAATTTTGTTTATTTTTGTTTTTATAGCTTAATATGGCTAAAAAAAGTGGTCAGCAGAACTGACCATACAGTTTCTTGAAGGCTATGAATGTTTTCCTTGTTTATGGGATGTACACAGTAGTTCGTATAAAAACAAAGATAGTCGAGATAATGCTTCCCAAAAAATTAGTAAAATAATGACTATTAAAGACTTTGAAGTTGCAGAAGTAAAAGCAAAAATATGATCCATAAGAAACACATATGCTTTGGAATTGACAAAAATTAAAAAAAGCCAACGTTCCGGAGCCGGTGCAAATGAAGTATACACCCCAAAAGTACCATGGAAGAATATCAAAATGTTACTTTGTCATTCGAAGATGGTTTTTATAGCTCGCAGGATCTTCTGCTGCAAGTTCTCCTAAATTTTTTTCGGAAGCACCCAAAGTAGATCGACTAGCAATCCATGCTTTAACCGATGCAGATACGGCCTTTTCGTTGTTCCTTTTCAGGAATCTCTTTTATTATTTTTTTTCAATAAAAGTTTAGCGACTATTTTGCAGGCTTCCGAGAGTTCAGCCGACATATCGCGTATCGTGTATACTTTAAAAATTAAACTGGCGTGCCAGTCTTTTTAATTTTCGCACAATAGTGTAAACCTTTACTGGCGTGCCAATAGAACTGGCGTGAACACTGGCGCCACTAAATTCTTGCATGTGTAAACCCACTATTATTTTTGGAACACGATTTATGTGTTTTTTATTGATTCGGCAACAAAAAATGCAAATAAGTTGTGATTTATTATACCTATACTTATAGATTATTAGATATTTCCTTATAGCATTGGTATTGGCACAAGAATAATTTATTCTTGTAGGTTTCGATTTTAAGTTCTTGCTCATAGTTCTATTTATAGTTAATTTTTTTAAAATTTTGGTATGTTTTTCCATAACCGTGCGAAAAATACTACTTTCCGAAAATAAGTCTGTAGGATACTCGTTTTTCTTTCATTTGAAAATTGGTACGCTACGGAACTTATAGACCAAGGAAAAAATTAATAACAGCAGAAAAACTGTGAAAAAAGAAATTTTTGCTAATGATATCGCCTTAATAACAGATAATAAAAAAAAACTGATAAAAATCCTAGAAGAACTGGATACAGCAGCTAAAAATATAGGCTTGAGTATGAACTACACTAAAACTAAAATCATAACAAACACAGTTTAAAATATCACAATCAGAATAAACCAAGAGAAAGTAGAGGAATATATACCTGGGACAAAATATTATTAAACTACAAAAATAAAACCAAAGAGCTGAAATCAAGAGACGAGTAAGATTGACCTGGGCAGCATTCGGTAAATTAAGCTACATATTAAAAAATATCCTCAGCACCTCAAAACGAAAGTGTGTAACCAATATATTCTTCCTGTACTTACCTATGGATCCCAGACCTGGACACTTACAAAATCAAACATGGATAAGGTAACAAAAGCCCAAAGATCAATGGAAAGACAAATGTTACATGTAAACCTAACAGATAGAAAAATGAATAAATGGATAAGAAATAAAACAAAAGTAAGGGATGTCAGAGGAAAGTAGCAAAATTAAAATGGAAATTTGCCGGCCATAATATTAGACAGAAAGACGATCGATGGAACAAATGTATTTAAAACTGGAGACCTTGGGAAAATATAGGAACTAGGGAAAGACCCCAAATGAGATGAGCGGACGATTTGAAGAAACATGCGGGAACTAGAGGGATAAACACGGCGACAGACAGGGAAGAGTGGAAGAGATTGGGGGAGTCCTATGTCCAAAGATGGATCGAAAAAGGTTAAATATAGATAGATAGATCCAATAATAATAATTATGCTGTTGTAATTTTTTTCCAATTTTTACTACCTATTTTCCACTGACACTGTATGATTTGATATGGAACGACACGGCTTTTCTGAATCTACTTAAATTTAAAATTGAGTTAAAATTGAGTATTTGGGTGTAAGTAGCGTTGCTTGTCATCAGCAATAATTTATTTGGGGAAATCACGTCATATTTCCTTTAAATTGTCTATTGGCCTAAATTGCTTGGTTTTAATGCTTCTTAAATGGTTCTAAAGATAGCTCAGCGAACAAAAATTTAACTTAATTAATCGGTCAAGGAATGTCAAGGAATCTGAGATATATGATGACACATTTACAGGGTGTCCCTGCTACTAATACGCAGTATAAAGATCCCTGCCCTCGACAAAGAGGTGTGAGGCAAAATTAAGTCCTCTTAGGGCCGGTTTATCAATGGAGGGTTAGCCCTGACCCGTGAGTTAAAAAAAGAGATGACTGACATATTTACCACATGCTAAAAAAAGACAACTATCAGAGATAACCCACGGGTCAGGGCTAACCCTCTATTGAGAAACCGGCCCTTAGAGAAAGAAAACTTGCATCCCAAGGGGCACTCGCATCAGTTTGATATATGATGTTTGCGAAAAGGGCGCGCCGTGTGACTAGTCGCTGGACCAAAAATGCTCTCACCACTACTACTACTACTCAGTGGCGTATATATGGGGGGGCCTGGGGGGCCCGGACCCCCCCCGAAGCTAAGATTTTTTTGGATATTTTCCACATATTTCATGAATACAAACATAAAATAGCATAAAATACAGCCTCATGAGGTCTCGCCCCCCCCCCAAAACTGTTTCGGGCCCACCCCGAAACTTTTTTCTATATACGCCACTGCTACTACTACAGGGTGTTGCAAATGTTGTTTGGGTGGTTTCATCCATTTATAGGGAAGAAAAAACTATGCATAGCTAATTATCCTGCTATATTAAAATTTCGTTGTTACCTTTAAGCTTCTTTTGAAAATCGATCGATCTTTCCTAGGAAACACCCAACCTCCCAAAAAAACATCCAATTTTATTGACGCCTTATTGTAGAACTATTGATCCGATTCTAATAAAATTGAGTCTATCTATCTATCTATTAGCCTTCTTTGATCGATCTTTGGACATTAATATCTTCCACTCTTCTCTGTCTGTCGCCGTGTTGATCCATCTAGTTCCCGCAGGTTTCCTCAAATCGTCCGCCCTCTCCCTCTCTCATTTGAGGTCTTCCCATACTTCTTTTATTTTCCCAAGGTCTCCAGTTTACAATACCTACATTTATTTCCATCGATCGTCTTTGTGTGATATTATGACCAGCAAATTTCCATTTTAATTTTTCTATCTTTCCTCTGACACCTCTTAGCTTTACATGTACCACTTGTCTTTCCATTGATATTTGGGCTTTTTTTACCTTATCCATGTTGGATTTCGTAGGTGTCCAGTTTTTTTTTTTTTTTTTTTGTCAAACACACTGTGTTTTTTTTTTATTACAATCTAGTCAGTAAGACTAATTAGCAATTTTGTTTTAACTTAATTTACTAGAAAAGTCAGATTTAAACTTAGGGTTCACTCAACAGTTCTCCCCGCTTTGTTTAGTCTGTAACTCACAATTGTGTTGTGTTTATAGCATTATTTTGTTTTATGTGTAATTCACTTAGTTTACTAGCTCAAACGGCTTCACTCTTTTTAGTCGTCGAACTAGCATAGTATTGTCTAGAAGCTGAATTGGTTCCACATTCACATGCCGATGGAGTCTATCTTCATGGCTTTTTGCGTACTTTTTTATAGTCTCTGCTACAGTTTCGATTTTTAGATCTCGATGAAGGTCACTATTTCGAACGTACCAAGGTACATTCACAATGTTTCTTAATACTTTATTTTGAAATCTCTGTACAACTAGAATGTTACTCTCTTTAGCACAACCCCATAGTTGAATACCATATGTCCATACTGGTTTCAGTATTTGTCTATAAAGCAGTAACTTATTATGAATTGTTAAATTGGACTTCCTTCCAAATAGCCAGTTCATTTTTCTATACCTTATCTCAAGTTCTTCTTTTTTTTTCTTAACATGTGCTTTCCAGCGCTTTTGAAATTGAAATCCATAGGTGAATACATGAAGGATACATTAGTTATTCATTTTCATTTTAAGGTACTGAGGATATTTTTTATTTTGTAACATGTAGCTTAATTTTCAGAATGCTGTCCAGGCCAATACTCGTCTCTTGATTCCAGCTGTTTGGTTTTCTTTTTTAATTTAATAATTTGTCTCAGATATTTGTATTCCTCTACTTGTTCTATTTTTTCTTGGTTTATTTTGATCGTGATATTTTCATCTGTGTTTGTTATGATTTTGGTTTTAGTATAGTTCCTTTTAAAGCCTATATTTTTAGCTGCTGTATCCATTTCTTCCAGCATTTTTATCAGTTGTTTTTTCTTTTCTGTTATTAAGGCGATATCGTCAGCATATCTCTGTACGAAGCTCAAAACGAACATCAAAAAAAAAACTGTTTAAAAATAGATTTTCGTGCTTAAGAGACTTTATCTTTCAAGAAAATCTATTATACGAAATGGAATACGCCATTCTTTTATGTTAGAATCCGACGTGAAAATTATGAGCTTTTTAGGAAATTGGTTTATGGTAATTTATCAAAAAACCTTTTGATTCGAAACATGTTGGAAATAGCGGACTTTTTAACAACAAAAACATGATAATAGGGACTTATTGCAATAAAACCAGGCAGTAATTGTATCGGGCACTATTCTGACAGTTTCGCATTATAAGAACAGCTGTATCCTTTCAAAATTAGGCTTTTGTGTGTTATAAGAGCCGAAATTAATAGTACCGCCACTAAATCAAACAAGTTTCATGGCTAATCGGGCAAAAAGGAATTTTTTGTTTCCCTTATATTTTTCTCTGGGTAGCTTGAAAGCTTAACCTCACGGGGGTCCAAGATCTAATGGACACCTAATAAGTGTTGACAGTTAACCGTTTCGTCCTTATGGGACTCCTCAGAACACTGCTGGTCAAGTGACAAATCTTGCGAAGTTAATCAGACGGTTTTGTCTCTAATTAAATGTAATTAGTGAGCGAACTATAGCAAGAGGCGCCATCTACCGAGATACGAGAGAAACAAAAAACCAAAAGCAGGGAAAAACACTGCTATACAATATCGATCAATGAAAAGATCGAATGCAAATAAAAGAAAACAACTATAGTCCGTGACCTACGACAGCTCTTTGTCTTTTCAGGCCGGATCAACGCATTTTGCATTTTTACCCGTCATCAAGACAGTGAGCGGCAATCAACGGAATTTTTAAGCCAAATAATACTAACAAACGTGAAATTTCATACCCGTGAATTTAAAAATCAAACAAGTTTCATGGCTAATCGGGCAAAAAGGAGTTTTTTGTTTCCCTTATATTTTTCCGTGGGTAGCGCCACTATTAATGGAAAATAAACGACTGGATTTATAAATTCGGCTTTGGCATGGAAAACTGTCAGAATAGTGACCGGCAATAAGTCCCTATTAATATCCCTAAAAATATAAAAGTTTTGCAATGACATTGTTTGCACATTTATACACGACGTACCGATCAATCTTATAATATAATTAATTTTATTACTGAGAGTATGTGAACTGTATTTTTTTGTCTGTAAGTTGGTATTTGGGTTGTTTTAAGGTAAATAAAAGCCAGCTAAAACCATTTGTCTGGTACTATACATGCAACACAGTGGTAAACTTATTTGTATTTTAAATATTCTGTTAATATAGGTACACTTAAAACATCAATATAGGCCAAAAACTGATTAATTCTGTCCATGTATAGGCTTAAAATTAATTTTTAATTGGCACAGAAAAACTGGCTAGTTTTTTGTATATAGGCATTGGTGAGAATTTCGTGATCTTAATAACAATATTTGTAAAAAAAATATGAAATCTTTATCACAGAAAATTGTTTGGAATTTTATAAAAACAATTAAATGTTTTTTATAGTTGTTGTGATTCACTCCAAAGATGTGTTACCATGTTCAATGATGTCAGCAATCAAAAGGTTAAATTAATCAGTTATTTTTAATGAAAGTAAAAGAAACAAGTGTATGAAAAGGACGAATATCTACACAGATTCAAGGACAAATTTAGTTTTTGAAAGAATACAGTTTGAATTAAATTTTTTTATGTTGCTCTTCCTCGCACGCAAAATATTGCTTTTTTCCATAATTCCGAAACCGCTAGAATGATTTTCATGAAATTTTTAGAAAAAAAGAAAAGCAAAAATCCGCCAAAGCAAAAAACCAGACCAATCCGCATAACACTAAAACTAAAATCATAAGAAACACAGATGAAGATATCACGACCAAAATAAACTATGAAAAAATAGAATAAGTAGAGGAATATCTGGGACAAATTATTAAACTAAAAAACGAAAACCAAAGAGCTGAAATCAAGAGACGGGTATCCTTTTAGTACTCATTTATGGATCACAGACCTGGACACTTACAAAATCCAACATGGATAAGGGAACAAAATCCCATAGATCAATGGAAAGACAAATGTCACATGTAAAGTTAATGGATAAAAAAAATTATTGGATAAGAAATAAAACAGAAGTAAGGAATGTCAGAGGAGAGATAGCAAAATTAAAACGGAAATTTGTTGGTCATAATATCACACAAAAACAAGATATATTGTAATCTGGAGACCTTGGAAAAATAAAAGAACTAGGGGAATACTCTAAATGAGATGGGCGGACGATTTTACGAAACAAACGGCGACAGACAGAGAAGAGTGTTATTGGGGGAGGCCTATATCTAAATCTGGATCGAACAATGCCGAATCGATAGATTTAAGGCTAAAAAATTAACAAAAATTCTACTTTTTAAATAGAGCATCTTATCAGCAAAAATCCCTCTAAAAGTACTTTCTTATACCCCTTGGTCGTGATAAAATAATATGCAATAAACATAACTTTTTAATAACATTGTTGAATAGTAAATATTTGCTATCAGAGCAATACCTACTATTATGAACAACAAACTAATAGCTACCTGTCTAAAAAAACATAATATAATAACTATAAAAATTAAGGCAAACATCATATAACAACACAAGGTAAGCCCATTAGGTATAACCTACCTATATTGTTGTTTGTAGTTTATTAGTAATGTTAAAACTATTTGTATAAAAAATTATAGAATAATCCACATGTTTTTCCAAATAAGATTTTTACATATCTAATAGAATAACTAATTTTACATGGGATTTCAAAATTAGCTCAGAAGCTAAATCCACTAGTGTTATATTTATTCAACTGATTAAGGACACATATACGTCCCAACAAACAATTAAAGTTGTAACGACGAAACCCCAACTAGAAAGAATTTCTTAAAAGTAACCGCAACGTACTCCCGCTACGTCTCAGTATACCATACAGCGACGTTATAATTCCCTAAGTGGGGAACCAATTTCTGGTTATAACTACTTGGCCAAGTGTTTAAAGTCACTGTAGTAACAACTACACTACTACGTCGTAGCCAGGTATCTACTACGTCGTAGAGGCTGTTTTTTTTTCCGTAATGGCATAAAAGTTGCGATGTAGTTGCAAATAATATAATCGTTTCTTTTTGGTAGAATTGTTACACAATATGGTGGACACAACAGTAAACAGACTCGCTTAGTTTTTTTGTTTGGTTATGGTTATAATATGAACTATGTTATCCAAAAGTGTGAGAATTTACGAGCAGAGGATCAAAATTCGAGTGCGACGCAAAGTTTTTTGTATAACATGCATTATATATATTGCAAAAAACCGGTGCGCCCGTAAAATTGAGCCGTTTTCTGGTAGCTGATGGAATTTTTGTGTTGTGATTTTGGAGGTTATGTTTTCATAATCGACAGTTAACTCCAACAAATGGTGCTTAAGAAGAGCATTTTTGGTAAGCTTCAACTAATTTGTTTATAAAATAGTATAGCTCTTTAATATGAGATAAAACGACAACAAAAATATTAAATTTTCTTTCTTACATAAAAACATGGCGTCCCAAACTATATTCCCTGATAGTCGAAAAGGTTACTTGAAAGTAGTTGCGGCTTTAAAGTTGATCCAAAAAGTTATTTTGTCTACATTGTTACATCAGATGTTACTATGATGACACAAACTTTTGTGGTAAAAATTAAAGTTATAATGTAGTTGTCGGATACACTTGTTTGGGACTCCAATGAAGCTTAACTTTCTAGTGGTAATTAAGTAGGATATAAAAGTCAGGGCGACTACGAAATAACGAGTAAAAAGAAAGTAAAACTTTAGCAACGTCCTATTGTGGTAGAGAAGACTATCAGAATCGACTATCAAGAAACAATCCTATGAAGTAGTTTAGAGGGTCGTTTTTACGAAACATCTACTATTTCCTGATACTAAATAGTTGTTAGAACTAAAAAGTAACAAATTTTGGTTGGGATCACCACATTTCTACTATAAGAAAGTAGCAAAGCCTTTAGACCATGTAGCCGCTACTATAAATGTTAGTTGGGGTATGTATATGTAAGGACACTCATTGACGATGCCATCACCTTCAAGGCACGTACACATACATATGCTCGTTCGGCGTCGCAGCGAGGCATGCATATTCTGCCTCAAATTAATATGAGCCTGCTGTTATTCATCACTTATAAAATAGACCGGTGTACTGTGTACTATAAGTTGAATCACCCAGTATACTAATAAAGCTACAAGAGAAATTATTTCTGTAGGTACTAAGCGCTTTATAGTTTGTGATGGTGCGGCGCAGCGCCGGCGCCTAGGTACCTACAATTTAACCGCGATTTTTTTTCCTACATCCCACGGCCCAAACTTAGATATCGAGTGGGTTGGAGTTTGACCCACATTATTGCTATTAAATAGTTCTTTAGATGCAACGCCCAAACAAAAGTTGCTCTAAACAGAGGATTAGCTGAAATATCTATACAACTGCAAGATGCGTCAAATTTTAGAGACGATTTTTTTTAGTATTGCTAAATTAGCAAACTTAATCTTTTTTGGAGGTTTCAAGTGTGTCTAGGGGATGGATTTAGAAAGAAACTTTGGGGAGGTTTGAAAAAAAAACTGCATTTATGTAGGGACCTTGTTTAAATTCCTTTTTATTAAGACCAATTTATCAATTTAAATTTCATCTGACACTTTTCGTTTTTATGATATTACATATACATACATTTTTATTTCTTTATGGAATATGCAAGCACTTTACTTCTTTAAACTTTTTTATATTGTTATTACTGTAACAAAACGGGATTTGAGCATAAATGGTATTTTTGCCATTTATAAGTTTTTAAAGATTTTTAATTAAATATTGTTTTGACATCAACAAGCAGTAATTATATGCAAGACTAGGTTAAGATTAAGTAAAATTTATGGCAACTCCGGCGACTTGTTTTTAGGCATATTTTCAGGTTCGCCGTATTTTAATAAAAGTTGTATTCGGCTAATATGTCCTTTGAGCCACTAACATCAAAATAATTCTTATTTTGTAACTGGAAACAAATTTTAAACTATTTTCAATTAAAAAAAAACACACTGTGTAATTTTACTTTCTAACGGGTTTTTAAGTCTGGCTTGCATTGCTATTTTGTCTCTTAGTGGAGCGCTTAAAGCGCAGTCTATCTCTTTCTCGCCAAGGCGAAAGGGAGTAGAATTCTAGCCAATCAACGCCAAGATATTTGTCCCTTCAAGCGCAGGGTCGCTTTAACTGAGACGGGAAACTTTCGAAAGTCGTCAGGGACGTCACTCTTTAGTTTGCCTTTGCCTGGTACGTTACGCTTTCATTCAAACTTCTTAAGGGGGGTTTTATTTCAACTGGGGAAATTTATCAATTATTTTAACATTGTATAAAACTGTTAACTTTAATATTCATAATTATTTTGGTCTTTTCTTTTAGAGTTTATTAATTTTAAAGCTTTTATTTATTACTGTTTCCAGTGTTTTGAAATAATGTTTTTATCTGTTTTATGGTTTATTTTAACAACAAAATACAAACCATTCGTTGCCCTAAAATCGGCATTTTTAATTAATAACATATCCCAAACCTAAACAGTAATATTAAGTAAATTAAACAGTTGATTGAATAGTTTCACTCATTCAATCAACGTTTAAGATGTTGACATTTACAACAAATATATAAAAGGTTTATAAAGCCTAGAAGTTTAAGAAGTGTAAATATTTTAATACAAAAGTTTAATAGTAGTAAAAAGTCGATATTCAACTAATAAATATAAGAAGTGAAAGTGTGAAGCTGCAAGAAGAAAATTGAAAAGGTATGTATGATTATCCTACATTAGTTATACATTTGAGAAAAACGTTTATAGCATACTTTTCCTCCAAGAACCGTCAAATTCCCTTTCGAGATCGTGTAAATTTAATAACATATAGTAACATTTAATCTTTTTATAATTTATATAAGTTGTAGCCTAAGTTGGTAGCTTACAACATTTAAGCCTTGGCCACTTGAGGTGACAGTACCACTGTCACACACAGGCCCCTATAACAAAGTAAAATTACACAGTGTGTTTTTTTTTTAATTGAAAATAGTTTAAAATTTGTTTCCAGTTACAAAATAAGAATTATTTTGATGTTAGTGGCTCAAAGGACATATTAGCCGAATACAACTTTTAATAAAATACGGCGAACCTGAAAATATGCCTAAAAACAAGTCGCCGGAGTTGCCATAAATTTTACTTAATCTTAACCTAGTCTTGCATATAATTAATGCTTGCTGATGTCAAAACAATATTTAATTAAAAATCTTTAAAAACTTATAAATGGCAAAAATACCATTTATGCTCAAATCCCGTTTTGTTACATTACTGTTTGTTTTTATTTTAGGTTTCAAATGTTTTAATATGATCAAATTAAGAAAGTAATCAAAAATAAACAATTAATTTTTAAAAAAAACGTCATTTTAAAGAAAATTTTTAGTTGATTATATATATCTCAAAAATAAAAAGTGATTGATAAAATTTTATTTGACAGTTGGTAGAACAAAACTATAAAAAACAACTTACAGCCTAATCAGCTCGTTAGAGTGTCAAACACTATTTTACCTGAAAATTTTATGAAAATCGGTGCAGCGGTTTAGGAGCTATCGTGTTACGGACATACACAAACAAACACACAGACAGACATCAGGACGATATTGCTAAGATAGGTGAAAATACACACAAATAACACATTTTCGGCGTTATCTAAAAAAAAAAAATTCGCCGAAAATAATACCTTCTCTAGCCATTGCTGCGCGGGCTAGGAAGGTAATAAATAAAAAGTTATATTTCCCCTCCCAAAATGAAAATTTTTCAAAAGTTTTTTTCTATATTTCCCAGGAATGCCTGAAATCTCCTAAAAAATCGTATTTGGGACACCCTGTACAGTCAAAGCAAGTTCCTAATTAATAGGAAATCTGTGACAAGAATCCTAATGAACATTATAATATTATGGGCATCCATTAATAAGGTATGACAGCATAGTCTAAAAATAGACAAAAAATGTTTGTGTTGTGTGCTCAATATGCTTCGCGGCTTGTTTACTTACAAAATAAATATTATTAATTGAAAAATATTTTTCAACGATCGCTTTTCGTGGAGGTCAGTTGGAACGAAAATTTATACAATAAAATAAATTTAATATTGGCGCCAGTAGGCACCTATAGTCGTTCCATAAAAACTTATATCAATATTCCAAAAAATACTACGTTGACTTTGATAAACATTATATACAAGGTGTAAAACTGCCTTAAATCGGCTTATTTTGATCTCAGGAATAGGATGTGGTAAGCTGTAGTAAAGTAAAGTAAAACAAACTGCAATTCAAATCTTGTTGCAAGTATAATAATACAAAATTGAAAATTGTGTTGTGTTTCTTGATAATAGGGACTTATTGGAATAAAGCCATGCAATAATAGTGTCCGGCCGTATTTTGACAGTTTTGCATTGGAATATGACAGCTAATCTTTTAACATAAGCATTTAGTTTACTATTCAAACCGAAATAAATGCTGCGTCTTCAATTATAGATAAATAAACGACTTTAGTATGTCAATTCTGAAAGATCAAGTGTCTGCCTGCAATGTAAATCTGTCAAAATACTGCCTGACACTATTATTGCATGGCTTTATTCCAATAAGTCCCTAATGATTCTAATTGTTTCTTTAATAAGCTTTGCCTAAAAACAAAGTGGGTAGAAAGAAATAAATAACACCAAATTATTGCAACTCAACCAAAACAATAAACATCCTGTTCCACCCAAAAATTAAAAAAAAAATGGTTTCCTAACAATATATTGTTTGCAAAGTCATTAAAAACTCCAGTTGCAGTTCACTCAAAAATAAATCAAACAAAATTATAGTACATATTGTAATGCATAGAATTCTTCTTCTTTGAGCTTGAATCAAATTTCTGCTTATAGGGAAGAACGGGGTAATTGCGGCCACGCGTCATATTTATTTGAAAGTAAATTCAACAAAACTTTAATGTAAAATTAAAAAATTTGCTAAATTTTACGAATTTGAATAGTTGTTTAGGAACTAACTATAATATAATATAATCAAAAATATTTTAAAATCAATATCAATAAAAGAGACTTTTTACCGTTAATAAAATAAAGCAAAAAAAAACAAAAAATATTAAAATAGACCTGGTTTTAAAATGTATAGTTATAAAAAAACATATTGGCGATAAATTTATAAAATGTGTTACTAATATCTGTAAAAATAACGGGTTTGGCTACCGGCATTCTACAAAATATATTTTTATACACTTTGAATCTAGGTTACATACCATACTGTTTAACAAGATTTATTTTTTATGCTTTATACTTTAAAAAATATTAAAATTTAAAAAAATACCTACTAAAAAGACAAAAGTTTTAAAAAATACTCACCGATATTGCTCATGTTGAACTTTTCTAAAAAAATTGCCGGCTTTCTCGATAAAGATGCGATTACACGTTCTAATCCGTTCCACACTGACACAAAAATAACACTGACTAAAATTTCCTGCCGAGCCAAGTATTCTATGAATGTATATAAAGTGCCTACGTATGCGCTGTTCCTGCTGGAAACGCAATATAGAAACAGTTATTCAAGGTAAAATGTTTAAAGTAGTTCTAAGAAATAACAAATATAATACAGTGTGTAAATGGTATGACTCACAGCAGTGGCGTATATAGAAAAAAATTTCGGGGGGGGCCGGACAGTTTCGGGGGGGGGGGGGGGGGCAAGACTCCATGAGGCCGTATTTTATACTATTTTATGTTTGTGTTGATTAAATATGTGGAAAAAATCTAAAAAAATCTTAGCTACGCCACTGACTCACAGTATTTTAATACGTAATAGAAAAGGTTAAAATAAGAAAAAAAAGGCATATACCATGGGGTTCAATACCCCTCTGTTTTCAAGATAAGGGATCTTTAAATTTTGAGTAGCGAAGGACGACAAAGTATTACCAAAAAAGAAAATTTTATGCTTATCTGGGTAATAATGATTAAAAAATGCAGTATATTTTTTTGGATAAAATGACAAGTTGAGGAGGTACAGGCTGTCAAAGTTACCTCCAAAAATAGATAAAAATTGTTAAACTTATTACTTTCTCTTAAAAAAATATTAATGATATACTGCTTTTTTTAATAGAGAATTATTAAAATATAGTCAGGCTATTATAGTGCCAGGCACTATTTTGACACTTTCAGATTGACAACTGACAGTTAATCCTCCAAATTGACATACCATAGACAGTGGCGGCGCGTGGTAAAAAGCTTTGGGAGTGCACACCAAAAAAAAACACAAATTGCGGCGCAGGCGAATTTTTTTTTGCAAATAATTAAAAAATGAGATATTTAGTTAGATATTAGTTACCTATTATTATTGAAATTATAAATAAATAATAAATGTATCATACCTAGTTTACATATTTTCTCTTCTAATGGCAAAGATGAAAATTTAATTGCCTTTAAATATTGCACGCTAATGCTATCAGAATTAGAAACTTCCGCCATTGTCGTAAATACCAATTGTCGAAATCAAAACAAACCGCCAGCGCCCGACCGATAATGCCAAATTAGTGGTGTGCAAATACTATCTACTCGATACTTTAATATCTGAATGGGCGGATTCGAAGTAATCGAATCCTTCGACGCCAAATACTCGTTACTCGAATCCCGAATGGGACCGAAGCCGAAGTGTTACTTTCGTATCAATTGTATCGGCATCGGCCGTATGAGTAACGAGTTTGGAGTACTTGTAATCATTTGGACCGATATTTACTTACTTAAATTATTAAATGAACTATTGCGTATACGTATACGATTGACAACATAGAAAATCTCGGTATTTATTGGATTTACCGATAATATAATAATTACTTAGTACCGAATACAAAAATCTGATACTCGAATAGGAAGTATTAGTATCTACTCCATACTTAATCGTTGCAAATAACTACTAAGCGCACGAAGGACAAGTGCCGATGATCTGCTTTAACATGCAACGCGAACCGAAGACGCGGGGGTCTTCACGGGGGTGCGGGCGGCATCGAGGCTACTTTTTGTATACGCGCTGTGCCGAAGGAAGGTTCAGATTTTATGTTGTGTAAAATTCTATTGGGACATATCGTCCTCTCTTTCTATATTTCGTAATTAGAAGGCGACCTAACATCTACCGTGCAAATAAAAGTGAATAATTAGATTCGAACTAACTATATGGCGCATCCGCCATGCATGCAGGTGGTTTGAACACGAATACAAACACATACATACCGGGTATTAATTTGTAGTTAATATTCCAGTCTTTAGTGAATTCCGTTTGGGGTAATTATTAATTAAATTAAAGAATGATCAAATTTTAATATTTTTTAAGTAAAATTTGGGAGTGCACGTGCACATGTGCACTTATGGAGAAACCGCCACTGACCATAGTCGAATTTAAAACTATCGTCGTTTATTTTCCACTTATAAAGGAAGGCACTATTTATTCCGGTTTATATAGTAAACAAAGGCCGTGTGTTGAAAGATCACAGCTGATATTGCAATGTGAAGATGTCAAAATAGTGCCTGGCACTATTATAGCCTGGCTTTATTTCAATAATTCTCTAATATTTAGCTTACTTTATCCTTTATCAATGATTAAATGACAGAAGTCACGTCACATTTAGAAGCCCAATTTTGACCTTTTGCAGACACAATTTTTTCTCCTTTATTTATTTGTCAATAGCCTGTTTTGTGTTCTCTAGGCAAAATTAATTGAAAAGTTCCGAAAATAATTAGGGAAAATTTGAAAGGGCTATACCAGTGAAAAACTGCTAGGAAAATATAGGATTCGGTCTGTGTTTACGGTGTACTTCTTGTTCTTTTTTACGCACTTCACAGAACATTGCCGACGTTTGGTTAGTTGGTCAACACTGTTGCCAAACAACACATACCTACCAGTTTTTATAAAAATTATTTTCAATAACTCGCATAAAATTAAATCTGCATATTACCCCACATTGTAACTCTTAAAATAATTGTCTGGTATCAAAAATATTTTAAATTTACATTACACTTTGACATAACGTTATATGCGCGGCAACACTGCCTCAAAATAAAGGAACTAGTAGCCTGCATTATTGGAACACAAGTAAGGTCAAACAAAAAGCCAGGTAACTGCGCATGCCTTAAACAGAAGATAAGAGAAAAATGGAACATGCAAAAGATCCATAATAGTTAGAATCACCCTCTCATAATTTACACCTGACCTCTAGAAACACCCTGCATACCTAAAGGAACTTTCTTAAATTACGTTTTTTCAAGCCCTCTTCACCCCAGGTAACGCATTTTCAAGAAAAAACACATAAAAAAAACAATGAATGTAACTTAAGACTAAACCTCGCTTCCCCCTTTAAGCGTTACGTAATTTAAGAATAGTTTCTAATGCAAATAAATTTAAAACGATATTTTTATTTTAAACTAGAAAATACTCTTGGTTTTTATACCGTGTCAATAAACTACTGCTATTTTACAGTCCACCTTACTGACCAAGCTGGGGGGAGCCAAAGGGGGGCATGAGGGGTTAGAGGGGCGTTGGGTGGAAAGGGGGGACACGGTGCCGTCATTTCTATAACTGCCCACTATAGAATTGTTGTAAAAATCAAATTTATAGAAGCGTATCTACATTTGTTTTTGTTAGTTACAATCAAATTTATAGAAGGGTATCTACATATTATTTGTTTTTGTTAGTTACAATATAGCAAAACATTTTGATGCAATTTTGAACTATCTTTTCTTTAGTGGCTGTCAAGTCTAACGAGTTCAATTTCTATTTTATTAAATTTTGAGTACCCTCGTGAATTTTTCCGAATAGGCAAATTTTTTTGTAAAAAATTACTATTTTACATTTATTTGTATCACTACCCCGTTTAATTTTATAAAACATTTAGGTGATGAATAGGGACGTTGTAGATTAATGTGAAAAAATAAAAAGTTTTAAAGAACTATAACTTTTGCTTTAAAATATCAAACAAACAAGCGTACAAGTATAATAATAGTTACTGCTCCTGTATTGTATTTGTTGTTCTCTAAAACCCTGAAAAATTGTAGATACGTCCTTTCAATAATTTGATCCTTTTTAGTTCTTGGAGAAAAAGAACCACGTAATGGATGACTAATGAGAATGGTGTGACATGGCGCGTTACAAAATCATACCAAAAAATAAAAAAAAGGTCATAGATATGTTTAGTTTATACCGAAATTCAAGATCACATTTATTTTTGTTTGACATATAAGTATTACAAAAAATATTTTGATGACTAAATTATTTGAAAACTTATTAAAGTAATAATATTTACGACCAAGACACCTTGTTTTATTTTGTGAAACCAACAGAAACAACTACTTCGGGGGAAAATACCCCTACCGGCATTGAATTATACTGATGGCTTGATACTTTCGTTCGTTTCGAAGGGTGTCACATTCACCAAGCACTGTTCTGAAGAGTTATAAGAACGAAATAGTTAACTGTCAACACTGATTAGGTGTCCATTAGATCTTGGACCCCCGTGATGTTAAGCTTTCGAGCTACCCACGGAAAAATATGAGAGAAACAAGAACTTGTTTGATTTTTAAACTCACGGGTACTAAAATTTACGTGTAATAATATTTACTGCCAAGACACCTTGTTTTCTAGCTTATTTGTTTGACATAATTTGCACAATCATTTGTGTGTGGCCCTAGGAAATTTGTAATGAAATAAAGAATATCCAATTTAATCAACAAGTTATAATGTTAATCATTGTTTCAATCAAATTTTCATAAAATATAAACGAAAAGTATTTCCTAAACAGTATAAACTCATAAAAAAAAACAACTTTAATCAAAATCAAAAATATATTAAAAATTTACTAGTCTTGCTTTAATACACATATTTGCCTACTTTTAAATGGGCTATGAGATCTGCCCCACTTTACCCTACATAATATCTCTAATCAAGTTTTGGTAATCCCGCGACAACTCCACTTTCAATGCCACAAACATCACGCCCTCTCAGAATCCTGAAGTATCCACTTTCTCCCCACCTGACGTTCCACGAATTGGCGATCTTCCAATATTTGACGCCTTTCTCTTCACCCCAGCCGACTATTTTCACTGCATGACCTCCAAGCACCGAAGTGGTGGTTGGCTCATATATTCCTAAAACAAAATTTTAAAAGTAAATTTTAGCTAAACCAGGACCATAACATATTGACTCGTTTAAGCGGACCGAACCGTGGTCTTCTGTGACCAGGACTGCCGTCCCTAAAAAGAAGACCGCATGTAGAAATTTTACCTTTGGAAAAGACGGGTTTAAATTTTTTTCAAAGATATATGAAAAAGGCAGATAATTGGACCCTATGTAAAACCGTGATGACTAAAAATTTTTCTGGTGTATCCATCTGGCTGCCAGAAATGCAAACACACGATTTATCAACATAAATTAAAACAAATTGGCCACCTATTCGTCAAGCGGGTTAACCACTAGCATGTGGCGCGTAGCCAGTGAATAGTGCGAGAGCTGCCGACATAATTCGTTAAAACATAAAAGGACACCGCGCCGTCAATGGCTGAAGTTAACACGTCGGTTCTTAAAGTTCACAAAGGAAGTTGGGGTCGGAGAGTTGGAAAATACAATAAGCATCAAAACTTCTCAATGGCTGGAGTTAACACGTCGGTTCCTAAATTTTACAAAGGAAGTTGGCGTCGTAGAGTTAGAAAATACAATAAGTATCGTAACTTTTTAATGGCTGGAGTTAACACGTCGGTTCTTAAACTTCACAAAGGAAGTTGGGGTCGGAGAGTTGGAAAATACAATAAGCATCAAAACTTCTCAATGGCTGGAGTTAACACGTCGGTTCCTAAATTTTACAAAGAAAGTTGGCGTCGTAGAGTTAGAAAATACAATAAGTATCGTAACTTTTTAATGGCTGGAGTTAACACGTCGGTTCTTAAACTTCACAAAGGAAGTTGGGGTCGGAGAGTTGGAAAATACAATAAGCATCAAAACTTCTCAATGGCTGGAGTTAACACGTCGGTTCCTAAATTTTACAAAGGAAGTTGGCGTCGTAGAGTTAGAAAATACAATAAGTATCGTAACTTTTTAATGGCTGGAGTTAACACGTCGGTTCTTAAACTTCACAAAGGAAGTTGGGGTCGGAGAGTTGGAAAATAGAATAAGCATCAAAACTTCTCAATGGCTGGAGTTAACACGTCGGTTCCTAAATTTTACAAAGAAAGTTGGCGTCGTAGAGTTAGAAAATACAATAAGTATCGTAACTTTTTAATGGCTGGAGTTAACACGTCGGTTCTTAAACTTCACAAAGGAAGTTGGGGTCGGAGAGTTGGAAAATACAATAAGTATCATAACTTTTTAATGGCTGGAGTTAACACGTCGGTTCTTAAACTTTACAAAGTAAGTTGGGGTCGCAGAGTTGGAAAATACAATAAGTATCATAACTTCTAAATGACTGGAGTTAACACGTCGATTCTTAAACTTCACAAAGGAAGTTGGGGTCGTAGAGTTGGAAAATACAATAAGTATCATAACTTTTTAATGGCTGGAGTTAACACGTCGATTCTTAAACTTCACAAAGGAAGTTGGGGTCGTAGAGTTGGAAAATACAATAAGTATCATAACTTTTTAATGGCTGGAGTTAAAACGTCGGTTCTTAAACTTTACAAAGGGAGTTGGGGTAGGAGAGTTGGAAAATATAATAAGCATCATAACTTCTAAATGGCTGGAGTTAACACGTCGGTTCTTAAACCTCACAAAGGAAGTTTGCGTCGGAGAGTTAGAAAATACAATAAGATGATGCGGTTTTATTTTTTTTTATATTTTCAAATTTAAACCCGCTTTTCTCAAGACGAAAAATTTCTACATGCTATTCTGCACTTGTTAAGAAAATAGCTATTTAAGTTTGATATCTTACCAGATTTGTAGTTAATAAAATCAGCAAGAACTTCAAAGGCAGTCTCAACAGGCCCGTTTTTGAGAATCTCAGCTTGAATTTCTTCGGCATCTCTAAATGAGGCTGCTGAGCCTCTGATTCCGAAAGTTAGAGAACTTCTGTAAGGTACTTCAGGGTTGTCACATTTTTTATGACAAGCAGGAGTTTGACCATAGTTGGTGCACTTGTGGGGATGGTCTTCACATTCGGGTAGAAAATAAGCTTGACAACCCTACAACATAATATAAAAAAAAATTCATATAACATTGGAAATAAAGAAAGTATATCGCAGGGTAGGGAATGTCCTTAAATTACGTAACGCGAAAATTCATGATATTTGACCCCCCCTAACCCCCTCGTAACGCATTTTCAAAAAGAAACACATTAAAAAAACATTGAGTGTAACGCAAGGCCAAACCCCCCCCCCCTCCCTAGAGCGTTACGTAATTAAAGGACAGGCCCCTAGGAAGGTAAAACTAGATATCTTACCTGGGCAGTATTATTGTATAGTCCTCCAGAAACGATACCAGTATCTTCCCAGTACTCCCAAGCTTCAGATGGATATCCTCCTTGACAACCATTTCCGCATTCGAAGCAGCAAGTGGTCAAGTCTGTTGCAGAGACCCTAGTTTGCAACTTTGAGTTGGAGTGAATGCAGATTCTGTCTGACATAGCTTCTACAGCTGCCAGAGCCTAAAAAAAACAAATTAAGTATTAAACCTCGCGTATGAATTCTTAAAATAGATGAGATTTAGAGTTTAATAGTGCCTCATACACACATCCATTAACGGTGTCTATCGTGTCATCTCTAAAAACTAGTGGAAATTAATAATGTGGGTGAGTGGCCATGTGTGACCATTGCAGCAAACCATGATTAAACGGGAAGGGATTTGGTATGTATAAACCTTCCTCTGGAGCAGTGCCAGCAAGCGTAAGATTTTTTTAGATATTTTTCTCGTATTTCGTGAATAAAAAGATAAAACAGAATAAAATTCGACAACATGAGGTCTCGGGCCCCTCGTATACAAAACCTGACTTACCCAGCAGGAGCCACATCTAGATTGATCCCTGATCTCTCTGATGGTTTCACACTTGGGCCAATTCTTAGCGGAATCAAACGATTTAGGAATTTCTGCAGCGGTGAGGCCATGAGTCCTTATTGGCAATTTAGGCTTGTTGCTGGATTTAATAACTCCATTGGTTAGTTTCTGTACAAGATCCCAATCCGATAGGTCAAAATGCTTCTCTGCCACCTATAAATAGAAACTGTGTAAGTTAAATGAATCCTTAATATAAGATAACTACACTGGAGCGCGAAAATGATTTCGAACATAAAATTTTTCGAACGGAAATTTGTTCCAAAATATTTTGTTTAACCGAAACTCTGTTTAAAGACATTTTCTTCGTACGGAAATTTGTTTAAAAACTTTTTTTTTAACGGAAATTTGCTCGAGAAAATTTCTTCGTACGACATAACATAAAAAAAATTGTGGAACACAGACAAAGAAATATAGATAGATAGAATAGATTCTGTCAGAAAAAGAGAGGTCACTGATAGCCTAAATTAGTCTTAGCTATAGTCCTTGCCATACGTGTTTAACTTTTGTGACTTTGACATTGTATAAACTTACATCCCAACTAGAAAAATTTGAAAAATTAAATATGTCATGCATTGAGTTGTATAAGGGCCTTAGAGACGAAAAGACAAGGCATTTTTTGTTGACCATATGTAATTCCGTTTCTATGTGCAGGTATTTCTTATACAATAAAAAAATAGATAGAAATTACTGAAGTTGTGAACTGGAAAAAGATGAACTGCATGCTAATAACATCCTAGATAATATATGGATACTTTAATCCCTTTCACACTTCACAGCATAACTGCGAAAGCAAAGCAGCTGACTAATTTTAGTCCACCTGCCGTATTTTGAGTTGATCCAACCTGCGTGTGGTTTTTGACAGGGGCAACTGGTGTTCAGTTAAATGAATCCTTAATATAAGATAACTACACTGGAGCGCGAAAATGATTTCGAACATAAAATTTTTCGAACGGAAATTTGTTCCAAAATATTTTGTTTAACCGAAACTCTGTTTAAAGACATTTTCTTCGTACGGAAATTTGTTTAAAAACGTTTTTTTTAACGGAAATTTGCTCGAGAAAATTTCTTCGTACGACATAACATAAAAAAAATTGTGGAACACAGACAAAGAAATATAGATAGATAGAATAGATTCTGTCAGAAAAAGAGAGGTCACTGATAGCCTAAATTAGTCTTAGCTATAGTCCTTGCCATACGCGTTTAACTTTTGTGACTTTGACATTGTATAAACTTATATCCCAACTAGAAAAATTTGAAAAATTAAATATGTCATGCATTGAGTTGTATAAGGGCCTTAGAGACGAAAAGACAAGGCATTTTTTGTTGACCCTATGTAATTTCGTTTCTATGTGCAGGTATTTCTTATACAATAAAAAAATAGATAGAAATTACTGAAGTTGTGAACTGGAAAAAGATGAACTGCATGCTAATAACATCCTAGATAATATATGGATACTTTAATCCCTTTCACACTTCACAGCATAACTGCGAAAGCAAAGCAGCTGACTAATTTTAGTCCACCTGCCGTATTTTGAGTTGATCCAACCTGCGTGTGGTTTTTGACAGGGGCAACTGGTGTTCTGTGATGGGCAAGGTTGCCAAAGTAAGGAATAGAATTTTTTTGAGTTTCGTTTCGATTTTACAAAAAAAAATCTTAAAATCGTTTAAGAACAAGTCTAGAAGTAACTATTTGAGTTCAACCTTGGCTCGAAATTGTTTTTTGTGCAACAGAAGAAAAAAAATCGATGAGAAAACAACATTTCATGCGTAAGTCGTCTTGACGGATAGTTTTTGATAAAAAAAAAGTGTCACTTTCCCGCAGTAAGATTAGGGTATAAAAGTCATGTTGGTATAAAATTAAAGGCAAAACTGTCATTGTCTTAGATAAAAAGATGCTGACTGTACTTTGACAAAAAAAAAGGCACAGATAGAAACAACAAGAAGACATGCCGTTTTTCAGAATTTTTTTTGTTTCTGTCATTATGCACGTGATAAACGAAGAGGTTGGAAATGTCACAAAAGTTTAACTGCCTATGGCAACGACTATATAACCGTTTTAAATTTATAGTTATATGATATACAGGGTGTCCAACATAAAAGACCCTATGTACATTGACCATATTTTACTCAATAGCTATCTCCGGTAATATTGATTTGGAAAAATTATCACGTTCTTGCAATTCAATTACATGTAAACAGACGGCACGACAAAAAAGTTTCATAATCATCTGAAACGCAAAGATATATAAAAAAATTTGAAATCGCAGTTACTTTATTTTTTCTAATTTAATCACCATAGCTTACAATACTATAGTTATAGTATACGCTAATAGAAAATTACCAATTTTATAAAATTTCTACACATGGCGACGATTTTCAACTTTATTCTCATTAAACAAAAATTGTATCTCTTCCCGTTTCCGAAATACTCATATATTTACTTTTATCTGGGACAACCTGTATAGGAATTTCCATCATGTCAATACCAATGACTACATTATAATCAATGTTAATATTCTTTCTGAAAGAATAATAGGGACTTATTGCAATAAAGCCAGGCAGTAATTGTGCCGGGCACTATTCTGACAGTTTTGCATTATAAAAATAGCTGTCTTCTTTTAAAATTAGGCCTTTGTATATTACAAGAGCCGGAATTAATTGTGCCGCCACTATTAATGGAAAATAACTGACTGGATTTATAAATTCAATTTTGAAAGATCAATGAAAAACTGTCAGAATAGTGCCCGGCACTATTATTGTCTAGATATATTGCAATAAGCCCCTAATGTTTTATATTTACTTTATTTTTTGCATATCTTGATTTAACTTACCCATGTTTTTGCCTTTAGATTTGTTTCAGCAATGAATTCGTCTGAAAGTGGATGGTAGTTAGCACTTTTGGCAGAACCCACAGCAACGATGGATGCCAGTAATAAAAAAATACAACAAGGCTTCATTTTGGAGGGAGAGATGTATAATGAGTTTTCTGATCATTTGTCTTTTATTTAAATAATCAGAAAAAATGTATTTAGAAAACAAAGAAATTGCTTACCTTGATATTCTGTCGCTTGAGAAAATTTTTTTATTTTTACGTGTTAAAAGGATATGTTTTTTTTTGGATAGTATAAAAATGTTTCTATTTGGATAACATATCGTCGTAAGAAAAAGCGAGACGGTTTTGTAACAAGCGTCTGCATCAACAAGCATTAATAATATGCAAGACTAGGTTAAGAACAATGAAATTGAACACCATTCGTTTTCTATTGTTAAGAAGAATAAAAATTTATGGCAACCAGCGAATCGCTGTTGAATTTAAGAAAAACATTGTAATTTTGTATTGTAACGTATTTCAAGGTCGGAGCATCTCTAGCTTACTCTCGTGTCATGTCGCTTCGTCTAGAACGTCTATGGCCCCAGAGTTCAGGCCAATCAACGACAAGCTGCAAGTACGAAGCAGGGTAGTTTTTACCAAGATGAGAAAACCGTTAGAAGTTTCAAAGCATTTTTCAACTCGAGAAATTTTTTTTGTCAATTATTGTTTTAACTTGATATAAAATTATTGTTTTTGTTGTTGATAACATGATATGAACTTTTATAGTTGATATTAAAGCTTTTGATTTTATTGTTTCTTATTTCTGATTTTCTTGAATATCAAATACAAACCCTTCGTTGCCCTAAAATCGGTATTTTTAATCATTATGTCATCTCAAACCTGAACAATAACACAGTTCATTGAATACTTTTACCTATCCTAACGGAGGCGGGTATGGAAAGGTTAGAATACGTGGTCGATAAATTAAACAAGGTTATGTAAACACCGATTTCAACCTTCTAAAATACATTTCACTAGTTAAATATATAAAATATATTATATATATTTATCGGTTTCACAACGTTCTACGTCTTCCGATACCCAATCTCCACTCGTTTCTGTTTGCCCATAATTCATCAACTCTTTCTCTTTTAGATTTCCCTGCTGCTCTTCTCCAATAGTCCATCTCCGTAGTGGAAAGCATTTTTTCTGTTCTATCCTTGATTGGCCATACTCCTGAGCCGTATGTAATAATACTTTTTACAATGGTGTTATATATAAGCTTTTTGTTATGTTTTGATATACTTTGATCCCAAATTATTCCATTTAATAAAGTTATTGCTTTTCTTCCTTGTACGTTTCGATCTTTTATAGCTTTGTCTAGTGTTCCTTCAGCTGTAATTTTTAGACCTAAGTATTTATACTCATCACAGGACTGAATTCGCTGCCCGGTATTTAAGATTAGATCCTGTTTCATTCCACCGATACACATATACTCTGTCTTATTGAGATTAACCTCTAGTCCCCACTTATTGTACTCTTCTATTAGTTTTCGTGTCATATATTCGATGTCGTCATAATCCTGAGCCACTACTATCTGATCATCGGCGAAACATAAAGTATACAAGGTGGTTTCGTCCAACGGAATTCCCATGTTTTGGCATTTTCTCTTCCATACTTTAAGGACTTGTTCCAAGTATATCTTGAAGAGCATAGGCGAGATACAGCAACCTTGTTTAAGACCTTTATTTACTTGAAAGCCTTTGGTTAGTTTTGCTTTTATTTTAACTTTTGCCTTACTATTGCGGTATAACTCTTTGATGGCCTTAATTAGTTGTACGTTTATGTTTGTGTTTTCCAACGCTTTCCAAAGTAGATTTAGTGGTATACTATCATATGCCTTCTGCAAATCCACGTAAAGCAGATGCAGCTCTGGTCCGTATGCCATTTTCTTTTCAATAACTTGGGTTATACAAAAGAGATGATCTGAAGTCGATCTACCCGCCCTGAAACCAGCTTGTTCTTCTGCCTCCATAAAATATATTTAGCTCCTATAATCCGATACTAACACTGGCAACATAGTACGGAGCAAACCCACTCCCCAACGCCTCGTTTTTTTAAAATATATTATATAACTATAGAACTTGTTGGACTAAATTAGTTATTATGTCCTTTTTATGTATGAACTATACACTTAACATTTTATTAGAGGAATGTAAAATAAATTAAAGTCCTAATAAGTAGTATTTGATTAGTGATTATTAGTTTCATTCAATTGGGTTCACAATAGATGTAATCTGTCTCGCAATTAATTGATTATCTATCAATTAATGAGATATGCAAAAAAAAGATCCAGGATAAAGCGTCTTCAAATATGAAAAATAATAGAAATACAGATATTTTTAAAGGACCAATATACAGATGTCTATTAACGATAAGTAGAGGTGAAACTACGCAATATGAAAAAATACTCTGCCAATATATGGGCCCCTAAGCTCACACTAGGTACTATAGTTATAGTGTACGTGTGAGCTAATATAACTAAAAACTGAAATATATTTTATTCAACTCCAGACTAAATTACCTTTTGTTTGATACCACACAAGCCATGTTTTAACTTAAACTCAAATTTTTGAAATCTACCCCCACCCTTACAAAAAAACGAAAACTAAAATGTATTTTGTTAAAGTCTGGACTCAATTACCTTTCGTTTGATATCACACACGCCATATTTTCACTTAAACTCTAATTTTTAAAATATACCCCCACCCTTTTTCTTTTAAATAAATTAAAATGTATTTTGTTTAACTGCAGACTCAATTACCTTTCGTTTAATATCACACACGCCATATTTTCACATAAACTCTAATTTTTGAAATCTACCCCCACCCTTTTATTTGGTTTGTGTTCGGTGGATTTTGTTCATTTTTAAATGGGACCATCTCGACCCAAGACCCAGCCTAGGTACCAAATTTCATTAAAATCGGCCAAGCGGTTTTTGAGTTATGCGCGTTGGTCGTTACAGACAGACATACAGACACACAGACAGACAGACAGACAGACAGACAGACATACAGACAGACAGACAGACAGACAGACAGACAGACAGACAGACAGACAGACAGACAGACAGACGGCGCAACAAAAAAGTTTCAAAATCATCTGAAACGCAAAGATATATAAAAAATTTTGAAATCGGAGCAACTTTTTTTTTTCGAAAAAATTAGGATCACCATAGCTCACACTACTATAGTATAGTATATGTGTGAGCTAAAAAACATTCCTCGAAGATATACCGGGTGGGCCAAAAAACCGGACAATTTTTTTTTCATTATAACCGTTGTTTGTTGACCACACAACGTTATAACTTTTGAACTATACTAAACTATAGAGTTTTGACTCAATGTATTTTTTGTCCTCCATCTTAAAATCCAAGATGGCGGACGAAATTAAATTGTACCCTTCAAATATGCTCGTTTATTCTTCTGTTGCAAACATGTTTTAATTATTTTTTTAAATTAGTAAAAAAAGCTGCACTCTTGCCAGGAACAACGAGGTACGAATTAGCAAAATCGGTCTGGTAGTTCTAAAAAAAATATATTATTGTTTCATCCATTGTTTTGAATATTATACGATTACTGAACCGATTTTGATAAAAGAAAAAACATTCTGGTGAGAATTGATTCCTTTTTAAAGGTCATGCTCAAGTTTATCGCCATCTTAAAATTGAAAATGACGGACAGAATCATACATACTATTTTCTAAAGATGTTTTAGTTTTTTTTCTAATTTATAGAAAAGCAATACCTTTTTTCCGCACGACGAGGTACAAACTTGTCAAATCGGTGTGGTGGTTTTCAAAAAGTATATTTTTGGTTCAGCCATTGTTTTACAGATTATACGATTGCATTGTCAATCCTGTCTGCATTCATTTCCTTATAAACTCATAATTAGTGAACCGATCTTATTCAAATTAAAAAAATCATGGTCAAAGTGACAGACGTGGAATTATTTATGAACAATAATCGAAAAATAAAAAAAATCAAAGTCTTCCCTTTTTCCACAAAGTAATAATCCCAATTAAAATTGTATTTTAACTGTAATTTTTAAGATTAATTATAGTTCCCAAAAAGCATAAAAAAAGGTTTTAAAACTGAACATATTTTCTATGCATTTTCTATTTTTAATTAAAATCAAAACAATATAAAAGATAAAAATATTTGCACAAAACAAACGTAAATTTTAGTACCAGTGAATTAAAAATTAAACAAGTTTTCTTGGCTAATCGGGTTAAAAGGTTTTGTTTCTCTCGTATTTTTCCATGGGTACCTCGAAAGCTTATCCTCACGACGGTTCAAGACGTTAATGGTTCAAGATCTAATGGACACCTAATAGGTATTGACCGTTAACTGTTTCGTTCTAATGGGACTCCTCAGAACACTGCTTGGTCAATGTGACACCCTTGCAAATTTAATTAGACCGTTTTGTCCCTTTTGTTTATAGTGAGAAAACCAAGCAGTTCAACCCGCAAAAAGCGCCATCTACCAAAATACGAGAGAAACTAGAACAAAAGCAGGCTAGTAACAAACTGCTATTATCGATCGATAAAAAGATCGATTAAAAAGAGAGAATCCATCCGTGACCTTCGATAGCACATTGTCTTTTAGATCAGATCAACGCTGATTTGCGTTTTTACCCACAGAAAAATACGAGAGAAACAAAAACGTTTTTACCCGATTAGCCGCGAAAACTTGTTTTTATAAAAATATTTGGTCCAAAGTTTTTAAAAAAATATGCCCAACATGGTTTTAGACAATAGCCTATTTATAATTTGATTTAAACCTGTAAAAATTGAAGTTAAACTTCCGCCTTAATAAGTTTGTAAATTACTCAGGAAGTCCAAAATATACTGTAGGTAAAATTCTTCGTATAATTACTAATTATCTCCTGATTTCGTAAAGTTGATAAATATGGAAACGTGAGTAACATTTTCTATTGTGTAAAAAATCATGTGTTGTGTATGGGGGCGAATTAATGGGACCCACTAACCCGGGCACAGTGACCTGAGAAACCCATCGACTAAAGAATGATGCGTATAGGGCAGTCATCACTTATCTCAAAGTATGACAGCGTCGTTTAACTCGTTTAAGCTTAGGACAAAAAAGCTTAGAAAAAAGCGAAAAACGGCCTAAAACTACGTACAAGAAAAAAAATTCTTACACTAAGCGTACAGCGTGTCCCATTTTCGATGGGATTAAATGGGAAACTCGGTTATTATTAAAGATATTGATTTTCTGATTGCACCTTACCGTGCTCTATTTTTAAGCCCTTAAAAATGGCGTAATCAGATTTTTGCTATACCCCGTAGTTTCGCTAATACAGGGAGTTTTTGAAAAAATTGTATTTTTAATAATTCCTTGTATCTCGCTTATTTTGCGAGATACTTTTATTCTGTAAAAACATTTTTATGGCAACTTTTTTAGAAGAAAATAATGACGGTGTCAATTTTTAAAATATTGTTTAGTTTTTGAGATATGGTATTTATCATAAAAAAATTAAATACGGACCTGGATTATTTTTATTACTTTTTTGATTGGTTTCATGCTAGTATTATCATAAAATAATAAAAATTTAAAAAAATTTTGTTTTAAGGTAAAAAAAAATATTTAATATTTTTAAAAAAATTAGTTCGAACCTGGATATTTCCAACATAAATATAAACTAAAAATTGCTAGTGAAACAATTTTTAATTTAACTGTTTTGATATTAAAATGGTTTTACGTTAATTTACAGATTTATTTGAAACAAAGTCTACGAAAAATACAAAAAAAAAACAAATTATAAAAAATAAACTAATCTTTCTGATTATCATTATGTGTAAGACATTATGTGTAAGACATAAGTAATTTTTATTAACGCATTTTGCATAAAAATATTTCTGCCATTTAAATATTGGGATTTTGTTGCTTGAATGAAGCAGTCACATTTTTCAAAATCTGGATATGGTCGATTTCTAACCAGTTTAAAATAATTGTAAGCCATTTACAAAAATGACAAGTAAAATGACAATGTCAATTCCACGCTTTTGTTTTGTAAATTTCACGACCTGCTGTTCGGTTATCAAATAATTAGTATGATATTATTTTTGTAACTTTTTAACGTTTTTTACTTTATTTATAAATCTTTTAATTATCATTTCAAAACAGATAAACTAAAAATCGTTTAACTAGTGTGTCTTGCAATTTTTAATTTATAATTACGTTGGAAATTTCCAGGTACGGACTATATTTTTTTTTCAAATATTAAATAGCTTTTTTTAACCTTAAATCAAAAAAATATTAAAGTTTTATCATTTTAAGGTAATAATAGCATGGAACTAATCAAAGTAGTATTAAAAAAAATCCAGGTCCGTATTTAATTTTTTTATGATAAATACCATATCTCAAAAACTAAACAATATTTTTAAAAATTGACAACGTCATTATTTTGCTCTAAAAAAGTTGCCATAGAAAGGTTTTTACAGAATAAAAATATCTTGCAAAATAAGCGAGATACAAGGAATTAATTAAAATGCAATTTTTTGAAAAACTCCCTGTATTAGCGAAACCACGGGGTATAGCAAAAATCTGATTACACCATTTTTAAGGACTCCAAAAAAGAGCACGGTAAGGTGCAATCAGAAAATCGATATCATTAATAATAACCGAGTTTCCCATTTAATCCCATCGAAAATGGGACACGCTGTACATCCTATTTTTTAAAATGTTACTTCCCACCTTCTGGACCAAAACACATTAAACTACTATAAAAGCACGGATCAGAAAAAAAAAGGTATTATTCTATTGTCACTTGTTTTTAAATGTCTTTGATTTATAAATATAATATAAAAAACCCAAAATATTAATTTACTTCCGTCCCCTATACATGTAAAGTTATGTAAAAGTACCATTGCCCACTTCCAGAAACACTAGAGAGCTGAGCTTTGGCAAACTGATCGGAAATATGATAAAACTATAAGAAAAAATTTAAAAACCCCAACATTTGCTTTCCTTCCCTGTAAATGTAAAGTTATGTAAAAGTAACATTACCCACTTCCAGAAACGCTAGAGAGATGGAAGGCCGATGGAAACTATGATAAAACTGTAGAAATAAATTGAAAAACCCAAAAATTTTAATTATTTTTCCTCGCCTATAAATCTAAAGTTACGTAAAAAGTAAGATTGTCCACTTCCAGAAACGCTAGAGAGCTAAGCTTTGGAAGACTAAAAGGAACTATGATAAAACTATAGGAAAAAATTTCAAAACACCAAAATTTTAATTTAATTCACTCCCCTATAAATGGAAAATAACATTGCCCGCTTCCAGGAACGCTAAAGAGCTGAGCTTTAAAAGGTTGTCAGGGACTATGATAAAACCATGGGAAAACCGAACCAAAATTTTTAATAAGACTGCAAAAATTTTGCACAATATTCCGCATATTTAAATTAAATTAAATCCTTTAAAAAACAGTGAAATCATAACAAAAACATTTCATGTAAAAAAAGCCAGGTACGTGAAAAAGGCATTTCGCAAAAAGAATTGAGATAAAAGTAAAGCCAAGTTCTCCAATACAAATTTTAAAATTAAAGGTTCTTACTAGTTTGGAAATGTTTTTTTAAACTTGGCTATTATGTTGTTTAGATCAGTGAGGTCTAATTTAAACATTCCAAATATCCATCTTAAAGGAATCAAACTAGATTTTATTGATAATATCAAACTGTTGGGTTTTTATGTTGACTGTCATTTAAATTACAATACACATATTGATAATTTGAGTAAAAGACTGGCATCTGTATGTTTTGGTTTAAGAACAATGTCAAATCAATGTGGAGTTACGATATTAAAAAATCTATATTACGCCAATTTTTATTGTCATCTTAAATATGGCATCATTCACTGGGGTATGGCAACTAATGTCAACAGGGTTTTCATTTTACAAAAGTATGCTGTGCGTATCCTTAAAAGCCTAAAATTTGGAGAATCTTGTCGACAAGCATTTAGGGAATTAAATTTTTTAACTGTTGCTGGTTTGTATATATATGAGTTACTTTGTTTTGTCAGAAGTAATATACAATTGTTTCAAAAGAATTCAATTGACAAATCCTATGAGACAAGAAATAAACATTTATTAATCGCCGACCAGCACTCGACAGCTCTTTATCAAAAAGGTGCTTATTATAATGGGTGCCTGTTTTATAACGTTTTACCCAACGAAATTAAATTAACTCAGTCATTTGTTGTATTTAAAAATAAAACCAAAAAGCTCCTTATTGATATGAGTCCTTATAATGTCTCCGAATTTTTTGAAAATATTTAATTGGAATTTGTTTGTTTAATTTTTCTTGTCCTAAGATTACTTAGTGTTTTATTGTTTAAATATGTTTTTCTTATTGTTTTAATTATTAATCTTTGTGACTCTTATCAATAAATATTGGTCTAGTTTTTTAGCAATATTGTATTGCAAAGTTTAAAATCTTTTTAGAGGTAGAATTATTATATATGTGTATGTGTGTGTATGTATATGTATGTGTGTATATGTATATATGTATGTATATGTATGTATATGTATATACATATATATATGTATGTATGTATGTGTGTATGTATGTATATGTATATATATATATATATGTATGTATGTATGTGTGTATGTATGTATATGTATGTATGTATGTGTGTATGTATCTGTATGTATGTGTATGTATTGTGCCCTTTACACTATTTTTAAAGCGTTTTTTTTTTAAACCTTTTTTTAAAAAAGATTTTAAATTAGATTTACTCTTTATTTTTTAAATTTATTTTATTAGTTTTAAGATTTTTTTTTTGACTCACTTTCTATGTAATTTTGCATATGAAAATAAAGACTATTTCTATCTATCTATCTATCTATCTATCTATCTATTACGGCTGCAAATGACTCTTAGGCACAGTGCTAAATTGAACATAAATAAGTAAGTAATAGCAAAGTTTTAAAAGAAATTGTTTTTGTTATGATACATATTTTTAGCTCACACATATACTATACTATAGTAGTGTGAGCTATGGTGATCCTAATTTTTTCGAGAAAAAAAAGTTGCTTCGATTTCAAAAATTTTTATATATCTTTGCGTTTCAGATGATTTTGAAACTTTTTTGTTGCGCCGTCTGTCTGTCTGTCTGTCGGTCTGTCTGTATGTCTGTCTGTCTGTCTGTCTGTCTGTCTGTATGTCTGTAACGACCAACGCGCATAACTCAAAAACCGCTTGGCCGATTTTAATGAAATTTGGTACCTAGGCTGGGTCTTGGGTCGAGATGGTCCCATTTAAAAATGAACAAAATCCACTGAACAGAAACCAAATAAAAGGGTGGGGGTAGATTTCAAAAATTAGAGTTTATGTGAAAATATGGCGTGTGTGATATCAAACGAAAGGTAATTGAGTCTGCAGTTAAACAAAATACATTTTAATTTATTTAAAAAAAAAAGGGTGGGGGTATATTTTAAAAATTAGAGTTTAAGTGCAAATATGGCGTGTGTGATATCAAACGAAAGGTAATTGAGTCCGGAGTTTAACAAAATACATTTTAGTTTTTTGTTTCTTTAAGGGTGGGGGTAGATTTCAAAAATTTGAGTTTAAGTCAAAACATGGCTTGTGTGGTATCAAACAAAAGGTAATTTAGTCTGGAGTTAAATAAAAAATATTTCAGTTTTTAGTTATATTAGCTCACACGTACACTATAACTATAGTACCTAGTGTGAGCTTAGGGGCCCATATATTGGCAGAGTATTTTAATAGGTAGTACAGTACAGTAGCAGTTCTATCTTTGACAAATATTGGAAAACGAACCACTTTTTAATTCGCTACATAGTTTATGTGTTGCCTTCCTAGCGTGTCATGGTTTTTTCACAAAATAATTTTTTCATAATCTGTAACTAGAAATAGAAGCGTTATTTTTGTTGAAAATGAAGTGTCGTTTTTGAGATATGTGTATAATTTTCTATTTTTTTTTAAATTGTGACTGGCAAACTTCGACGCTAATTTAATGGCCTTATTTACCAGTATTGAAATTTTTTTGTGCCAAATTTTGTAAAAATCGGTTTATTTGTTTTTAGTTTTCGTGTCACAGACAGACACACAGAGTTAGTCCTTTTTTGACCCAAATAGCTTATTTGGAGTAAAAATAAAGATATTTTTTTACGATCTCAGTAGTCTTCCATATCTAAGGTCTTGAAAAATATTGTAAAAAAATTTTTTCAAATTATCCAAAAACGATAAATTAGATTGACATTGATGAGCGCAACAAATTCTTCAACATATCAAAATTTAAGCGAAATGAAGAGACAATTTTTATAACAATAAAATTATGTTTAATGAAAACAACGTGAAATACAAAAATGAACTTAAAAAACTTACATACTTAAAAATACTTTTCTAAACCTTTCCAGTAAACATATAGTACTTTTTGTAATGCTCGTACATAATCTTAAACATTTCTGTCGAGGCACTGGATAGAACTCTCATAAGGTACGATACTGCGTGGTGGTCGCACAATGATATTAGGCTGTAAATGCAGTTGTTCAAATGAAGCTGAAAAAAGTGTTATTTATTTTTAAATTAAAATTGTCTTAAGTCTTAAAAAAAATTCTTGCAGGAAAAATTTTTTTCTCAGATTAAGTCATTGCAGCTACAAACACCTATTTTGACGAGTTGGATAAATCAGACTTCAGTGATGGAATATCGTTGGGCCAAATATATTACCTAACAAGGGGACTATGTAGAAAAATTAATTATTGTTTCGTCACTATGGTGTTGCGTTCTATGTTAGGCCGGAAACTTTTCATCCCATCCTAGTACTTCGAGAAACAATAAAGTAATTCCAAAAAAGTGTGTAATCTCAAAATAAAAAATGATATATATTTAAATTTTCGTAAATAAAGTTTTGAGTGGCATACCGAGATGGTGTGCACATGTGCGCATTGTGTGCATGTGTGTAATTTTTGTAATTTTTGTATTTTTTGTATTTTTTGTATTTTTTGTAATTTTTGTATTTTTTGTATTTTTTGTATTTTTTGTATTTTTTGTATTTTTTGTATTTTTTGTATTTTTTGTATTTTTTGTATTTTTTGTATTTTTTGTATTTTTTGTATTTTTTGTATTTTTTGTATTTTTTGTATTTTTTGTATTTTTTGTATTTTTTGTATTTTTTGTATTTTTTGTATTTTTTGTATTTTTTGTATTTTTTGTATTTTTTGTATTTTTTGTATTTTTTGTATTTTTTGTATTTTTTGTATTTTTTGTATTTTTTGTATTTTTTGTATTTTTTGTATTTTTTGTATTTTTTGTATTTTTTGTATTTTTTGTATTTTTTGTATTTTTTGTATTTTTTGTATTTTTTGTATTTTTTGTATTTTTTGTATTTTGTGTATTTTTTGTATTTTTTGTATTTTTTGTATTTTTTGTATTTTTTGTATTTTTTGTAATTTTTGTAATTTTTGTAATTTTTGTAATTTTTGTAATTTTTGTAATTTTTGTAATTTTTGTATTTTTTGTATTTTTTGTATTTTTTGTATTTTTTGTATTTTTTGTATTTTTTGTATTTTTTGTATTTTTTGTATTTTTTGTATTTTTTGTATTTTTTGTATTTTTTGTATTTTTTGTATTTTTTGTATTTTTTGTATTTTTTGTATTTTTTGTATTTTTTGTATTTTTTGTATTTTTTGTATTTTTTGTATTTTTTGTATTTTTTGTATTTTTTGTATTTTTTGTACTAAAAAAGAAGAATCTAACCTTGACATTGGAATATAAGTTGATCTGTTCATATCTCTCCAATATGTCAGCTATCAAATACAATGATATTCTGCCCATGTCCCTTTTGTAAGCTACTAAATTTTTGGTCAATTTTTCGAGTCTGTGGGCCAAATCCGCCATTTTGTTTATAGCTAAAAATTCAAAATGTCAAAATAAAGCACAAAACAATATCAAAATAAAGCACAAAACGTAAAGTATTTATCCAAAATACCATACCAGGTCAGACAGGAAAGTAAGACCATCAAAATTATAAACATTTTAATTCTCAAAATTTTTCAAATTTTCAAAACATTTAATGAATTTTTGTAGGTCGCAAATTTTTTTCCAAAAATTTTTTTTGGAAGTATGTTTTTCAATTAAAAAAAATAATTTTTTTCTTTTAACTTTTCGAAAAAATTTTCGTTCGAAAAAAATCTTTTTAATTAATTTGGTTATTGGTAAACCCTGTATACTACTAAAACTAACCTGCAGATACCAAATTCAACTCAGAATTACTCATGTCGCACAAAGCTTTCAAGAGTGTCCTGTATTGCTGCAGAAACGACGGCAATCTGTCCATCATAAGAGCGTTCCTGTAGGTCAGCAATTTTTCCAAGATTGCCATTGAAAAATTGTAAGTTTCTTCAAAATGGTTAGGATGAGTTGTCATTAAGATGGTGGGGGTAAGAAGGAGGGTGTCGATCAAGTTTGAGCTTAGAATGAACTAAAAAGTAAATTTGGAAAATTTTGAAAAATTAAAAAATATTTAAGTAAAATTTTCTTACAAAGTTAAATTTTCTTCAAAATGCAAAAATTGTTATTTTTGAAAAACTTGAAAATTTTAATATTTTACATATAAAATAAACGAAAAAAGTAAATTTACTATTTTGAAATTTGAAAAGTTTTGAAAATTTCGGAAAATTTTGAAAAAGTAAAAAGTATTTTAAAAAATTTTTAAAGCTATTAATATTTTTGAAAATTTTGAAAAATTTTCGAAAACGTTTGAAAATTAAAAAACTATTTTCAAATTTTTTTAAAACAATTATTATTTGGTCGTAGGTGAATATAAAATACTTACATGATGTGTCTGGATAACACACTCCTTAAAATGGACAATACTCTTAAACAATTCTTCATCAAACTCATTTTTACGGATTAATTCCAGCAAATTTTGTGCCAATTTTTCAACACTTTGTTGCAAAATGTTCATTTTGGTAGGGTTGATATTACAAGTTAGAACTGACTTCCAGATTTTTAGTTGTTTAG
Organism: Aspidapion aeneum; assembly: GCA_963576565.1. Lineage (NCBI taxonomy): Eukaryota > Metazoa > Arthropoda > Insecta > Coleoptera > Brentidae > Aspidapion > Aspidapion aeneum. The sequence goes on along the minus strand of OY755043.1, from coordinate 2,920,516 downwards.
TTAAAAAGCAGCCATCGTTGTTTTTTGTAGAATTAAGCTAAAATGTCAAAAAAGCACAAAATTAACACAGTGAAGCGGTTTCGTTGATTTTGTCCGCTTATGAGAGAAAACTGTGAAATATATGGATGATTCTACAAAAATGGTGCTGTGGAGTGGTAATGCATATTTTTCAAACACAGACTGCAAATGAAGCATAGTTTTAGTTATAAGATTTAAAACGAAATGTTTTCTTTATGGAGCATTTGAGTTTAATGTCTAAAAAAATTGCAAGTTTATAATTTTTTTTATTACAAAGAAAATACCTCATTCCTCTGGTGTAGTCCCAAACCAAATATTAAAAACTCAAATTGAAAAAAATATCCTAATAAATAATATTTAACCAAGTTTTAACTAATTATCAAAAAATTGATAAAACTTAAGTTTGCAGTCATATTTTTGAAAATCCGAATTTACATCTTCTCCGGAAAATTTTACAATTTTAAACGTGCTCCATTTTTAATAACACAATATTTGTGAATACCACTGGTTAATTTTTAGAGAAAGAGACAGCCCTGAATATCTAATTTACTTGTGAGGGTGACAAGTTGTGACAGATAATGTCAACTTTAGTTTGGTTTAAGTTATAGATCTTTTTATTTTCGGCAGAAAATTAGTTTTTTTCGGAGAAATCAAAAAGGAACGCTTCAATTATCATTCCTCTGGTAAGTAAATATTCGACTGATATCAATAATATAATTTTTTTGTTGAGTGTTTTAAAATTATAAGTATAGGAACTTTGTTTATATAAAACTTAAGTTGAGTAGTCTAAATAGATTTTGATTTAAATTGGAAAACCATTAAAAAGCTCATTCCTCTGGTACTCATCCCTCTGGAATTTGCAATAATTCCTAAAATTCGGGAAAATAAATGTTTCTTAGCTTACACCTAATTAGTTACATAAATTTAAACAAAAATTATCTTCCTACTTGCGTGCGTAAAAGTGCACTTTTACGCACGCATTTGCGTGCGGAAAGTTGAACTTTCCGCACGCCGTGAATTTTAGGCCTAATTAGACTTATTGACCCATTTATAAACTCAATTAAATTAAAAATGAGGCCTAATTAGACTTATTGACCCATTTATAAACTCAATTAAATTAAAAATGAAAACAGAATTTGTTTTTTGCTGTTTTAATGTAAAAAATACCAAATATATTAAAATGTAAAACCAAGCTTTTTATGCAACTAGGAAAAATTTTGTACCTAACTCTTGCGGAAAGTGCCATTTCCGCCCTTGACGGCGTGCCCGAACACCGCAAAGCGTCGTTCGGGCAACTGCCGTCGCGTGCGTAAAAGTATCACTTTCCGCACTAGTTAGGTAAATAACTATTACTGTGCTGTACTGTTATTTAAAGGTAATGACCAAAAATGATATCCATATAGCCCACTTTTGGTAGAATCATCCTTATATTTATTAACAATTTCCGCTGTCTAAGTTTTTCCGATGTTAAATTTTTCAGCGATCTTTCGTGCTGATAGATGTTGCTTCTTCGAAACGTTAACAACTTCCATTTTTTATTTAAACTAAGAAGTGGTTTTGGAAGGTTTTTCTAGGCGCCATTTCAAAGAGATCTATTACTACCCAACTGAACAATAAAAATAAAACACAGCAGTCCCATCATATAAAATATGCTGTAAATACGACAGAAGTATTTAGTCTCCGCATTAAAACGGAAAGAGGTAATTTATTCGCTACAGAGTGCGTTGTTGCCAACATACTACATAATATTTATGCCCATGTCGTGCATCCCTCCGTCGCGTTTTCAGAGGTTCGCGTCCGGTTAAGGGAGGTTTCAGGTTTATTTCACCAAAAAAAATTGTCCGCGTCCGGTTATTAGAGTGTCCGGTTATAGGAGTGAATTTTACATGTAAAGAAATAGGAAAAAGCTTAGTTTCAACGAATTTGTCCGCCTAAAGGGAGTGTCCGCTTAATAGGGGCAAGTGTGTAATCTCAAAATAAAAAATGATATATATTTAAATTTTCGTAAATAAAGTTATGAGTGGCATACCGGGATGGTGTCGGAAAAAAAAATTGATAATGTAAATGTAAATGTGTATGTGTATGTGTATGTGTATGTGTATGTGTGTGTGAGTGTGAATGTGAGTGTGAGTGTGAATGTGAATGTGAATGTGAATGTGAATGTGAATGTGAATGTGAATGTGAATGTGAATGTGAATGTGAATGTGAATGTGACTGTGAATGTGCATGCCCATGTGCGCATGAGGACATATGTGCATGAGTGAATTTTACATGTAAAGAAATAGGAAAAGCTTGGTTCCACGAATTTGTCCGCCTAAAGGGAGTGTCCGCTTAATAGAGGGGTCCGCAAGGAGAGGTTTTACTGTATATCAAAATTTTTCTTCAAATTTAGGGCTCGCGAAGGGGAGTTAGTTTTCCTTTATCTCTATACAATCAAGGCCTCGCAATTGCCAAAAACTTACTGTCAATGTCAACAAATCGTCAACCATTTCACCAACTTTTCATTTGGAATCAAGGTCACAACCAGTCTCACCAATTGCGAATATTCTTCTAAGTCAGAAAACTGTACACCAATATTTTTTAACCATTTCCAAACTCTCAAGACAAAATCTTCTTCTTTAATTTCAACTTTTTGTTTGTTATGTAAAATTGTTAACAATAATAACAAGCTTCCAGTAACATTTTCAGTTTTTATTTCGTTTTCTAAAGATAGCTTTATGAAATTTGGAAGTTTTTTGAGCAATTTTTTCAGGTTGTCCAAAGAATCGTCTCTAGCAAGGTACTGTTTTAGACAAACCGCGTATGCTTCTATACAGAACTCCGTTTTCGTATATGTTTGGTGATTTTAATCAAAATTTCATCTCTTACTTCATTTTTAATGCCCAAAGTAGTCTTTGTCTTGAGTATCTAAAAAAAAATTTGCTACAAAACTATTCAATTTACAAAAAATAATATTCTCATAAAGACATGGAGGCAGAAGAACAAGCAAGTTTCAGGGCGGGTAGATCGACTTCTGATCATCTCTTTTGTATAACCCAAGTTATTGAAAGAAAATGGCATACGGACAAGAGCTGCATCTGCTTTACATCGATTTGCAGAAGGTATATGATAGTATACCACTAAATCTACTTTGGAAAGCGTTGGCAAACACAAACATAAGCGTACAACTAATTAAGGCGATCAAAGAGTTATACCGCAATAGTAAGGCAAAAGTTAAAATAAAAGCAAAACTAACCAAAGGCTTTCAAGTAAATAAAGGTCTTAAACAAGGTTGCTGTATCTCGCCTACGCTCTTCAAGATATACGTGGAACAAGTCCTTAAAGTATGGAAGAAAAAATGCCAAACATGGGATTTCCGTTGAACGAAAACCACCTTGTACACTTTATGTTTCGTTTCGCCGATGATCAGATAGTAGTGGCTCAGGATTATGACGACCTCGAATATATGACACGAAAACTAATAGAAGAGTACAATAAGTGGGGACTAGAGGTTAATCTCAATAAGACAGAGTATATGTGTATCGGTGGAATGAAACAGGATCTAATCTTAAATACCGGGCAGCGAATTCAGTCCTGTGATGAGTATAAATACTTAGGTCTAAAAATTACAGCTGACGGAACACTAGACAAAGCTATAAAAGATCGAAACGTACAAGGAAGAAAAGCAATAACTTTATTAAATGGAATAATTTGGGACCAAAGTATATCAAAACATAACAAAAAGCTTATATATAACACCATTGTAAAAAGTATTATTACATACGGCTCAGAAGTATGGCCAATTAAGGATAGAACAGAAAAAATTCTTTTCGCTACGGAGATGGACTATTGGAGAAGAGCAGCAGGGAAATCAAAAGAGAAAGAGTTACAAATCAAAGAATAAGATAAATTATGACAGTGGGTGAACGTACTTTAATCAAATCAAAAAGCATTTATTCATCTAAAAGTTACAATTTATAACTTGTCACACTAGTCAAATATAGAAGAGCACTACAAAGTACATTTAGTGTATAAAAACGTTTTTACATAACATATATTTACAAAAACACAAAAAAATTTTCCATAATAATGCATTTGGGCTAGGTTGCAGAGCTAGAAATCGAAGCTGTTTATATTTCCATTATTTTTTTTCTGTTAAGAGTTTAAAAATTCTTCTACTGTGTAGAAACATTTCTCTATCAAGTATTCCTTAAGGAATTTTCAATTTTTTTAGAGTTATTTTTAAAAAGATTTTGTATTTTATTAAAGCATTTTATTCCAATAAACATTGGTGAGTTCTGGCTAATGCTGAGTCTGGAGTATGGTAAGTGTGCATCATGTCTACTTTTTGTTCATAATTATGAATGCTGCTGTTTTTTATAAGTTTTGTTTCATTGTTTTTTACAAATAAGACCAGTTGATAGATGTAAAGACATGGTAAATTAAGGATTTTGTATTTTTTAAATAAAGTTAAACAGCTTGTAGACTGAGATACTCCCGCCATACTCCTCACTATTTTCTTTTGTTTTACAAATGCTCTTTCAAAATGGGCTGATGATCCCAGAACATCAATCCATACTGCAGGACAGACTGCACAAGCCCAAAGTACATAACCCTGAGTACTGTTTCATCCACTGTGCCTCTAACCGACCTGAATTGGTAGCAGACAGAGCTAAGTTTTGAGCAGACATAATTAATATGTGCCTCCATGTTAGTTTAGGGTGTATGTGTAGGCCCAGTAGTTTAAATGACAATACATTCTCCATGCACTTCCCATCAATCTTTATCAGAAGGCTACAGTCTGATGGTGAATTTCTTGGCAGGAATTGCATACAGCAGGATTTTTCCTTACTCAGGATGAGTTCATTATCTCTGCAATAGTCACCAAATTCAATTGATGTCTGGTTGCTATTTTGTATTAGATATTCTAATGTTTCCTCAGTAATGAAGAAGTCTGTGTCATCGGCGTACACGGCCGACAGGTCAGGGGTGCCACATGTTTCATCAATGTCATTAATAAATATTATAAATAGTATTGGAGAAAGTATTGATCCCTGTGGCACACCGTGGCCCATCAACCCCATATCCGACTCCACACCATCAATCACTACTTTTTGGGTTCTCCCCCTCAAAAAAGATCCTACCCACTCATATGCAACTCCCCTAATCCCAATTCTATTTAGCTTATTTTGTAGTTGGCTATGACTGATCGTGTCAAATGCTTTGCTGAGATCATAGAAAAGTCATACAATTTTTTGTTTTTTGTTTAGAGCTTCATAAATTAATTTTACACAGTCAAAGATAGCTGTTATTGTTGATTTTCCTTTTCGAAAACCATTTTGAAAGTTTTTTAAGATTTTATTGTTTTCAAGAAAGTTTGTTATTCGTTTTGTAAAACAGTGTTCAAAGATTTTTGATATTTGACTTTGAATGCTAATTGGTCTGTAGTTCTGTGCTTCAGTTCTAGAGCCTTTGTTTTTAAAAATTGGGATTACTTTAGATTGTTTGAGGGAATCAGGGAATTTTCCTGCCAGAAATGATTGGTTTATTAGGTATGATATAATGTGTGCTATATTTTTTATTACCCTTCTATGTATGTTATCTATACCTGCAGAGGTTTTTCTTGTAGTTTTTTTAATTAGTGGATGATATAAGAACAAAACAACTGGTGTGGTACATACATGTACAAAGAATGAATGATGAAAGACTACCTAAACAAATACTACAATGGAAACCAACTAGCCGAAGAAAACGACGACGGCCAAGGAGAAGCTGGAGAGAAGGAATAGACAGTGAAATAAGAATAAGAGGCCTAGATGATGAATTATGGGCAAACAGAAACGAGTGGAGATTGGGTATCGGAAGACGTAGAACGTTGTGTAACCGATAAATATATATACTGCCCTGTTACCCTCCCTGTGGCAGCCGCCACTGTTTACAGTGTTGCCAATGTCAAAAATCAATAGTTTAACCAAGGCTATCAAAATGGACGGGCCACGATCCTCCACTTTGTTGACGTCACATCCGGGGCTGATTTTTTTTTTGATGGTTACGTTACGACACAGCTGATTGTCTTTAAAATTTTGAAGTTGGAATGACGGTTCATGGATATTTGATTTTTTGTTAAATAAAGCCGTTTTTGAGATTGTTTTTACTTTATTCTGGCAGAACAATTTTTTTTAAATGTATAGTAAGCCCTAATTTTTCATAGCCGCTTCATTAGCTCACACAAAAATTAAGTTTAAAGCAGAAGCGAATGTGACAATCACATATGACAAAGTCAAATACATGTCAAATATAACAGTTGGCATGTGGTACATGGCGGGTAATTTGAATTCAAAATAAGGAATGCTAAATCTTGAAGATTTTAACTTTTTAATCATGTTGCTTCCTTACAAACCTTTGGTGAAATATCGGGATGGTGTCTGAGAATATTTCACTAAAATTTTGCGGAAATCTGTAGCGCCATTTTGAAAATATCATAAAAAAACGTCTGACCTCCCATAAAACCCAATGTAAAATTCAGCCCCGGGAGAACAGCTGATTTTTTCAGGGTCGTGGCCTCTATTTTTGTGTTGGCCTTGGTTTGACAAACATAAAAAAATTAATAAGAAAAAAAACAATTTTTAATAATTGATCATTTTCAAAGAAAAATCAATAAAAAAGTATTTTTTTATGGAAACCTAAAACGTGTAGAAAGACCATATCAGAAAAAGAAAGAATTTGGATTGTTTTCCCGATATCCTCTACTTTTAATCTATAGTGGCAACCCTGGCGTATGCCCTTCTTTTTTTCTTATTTAATTCAGGGCTATCAAAATGGACGGGCCACGATTCTCCACTTTGTTGACGTCACATCCGGGGCTGATTTTTTTTTGATGGTCATGTTACGACACAGCTGATTGTCTTTAAAATTTTGAAGTTGGAATGACGGTTCATGGATATTTGATTTTTGTTAAATAAAGCCGTTTTTGAGATTGTTTTTACTTTATTTTGGCAGAACAATTTTTTTAAAATGTATAGTAATCCCTAATTTTTCATAGCCGCTTCATTAGCTCACACAAAAATTAAGTTTAAAGCAGAAGCGAATGTGACAATCACAGATGACAAAGTCAAATACATGTCAAATATAACAGTTGGCATGTGGTACATAGCGGGTAATTTGAATTCAAAATAAGGAATGCTAAATCTTGCAGATTTTAACCTTTTAATCATGTTGCTTCCTTACAAACCTTTGGTGGAATATCAGGATGGTGTCTGAGAATATTTCACTAAAATTTTGCGGAAATCTGTAGTGCCATTTTGAAAATATCATAAAAAAACCTCTGACCTCCCATAAGACCCAATGTAAAATTCAGCCCCGGGAGAACAGCTGATTTTTTCAGGGACGTGGCCTCTATTTTTGTGTTGGCCTTGGTTTGACAAACATAAAAAAATTAATAAGAAAAAAAACAATTTTCAATAATTGCTCATTTTCAAAGAAAAATCAATAAAAAAGTATTTTTTTATGGAAACCTAAAACGTGTAGAAAGACCATATCATAAAAAGAAAGAATTTGGATTGTTTTCCCGATATCCTCTACTTTTAATCTATAGTGGCAACCCTGGCGTATGCCCCTCTTTTTTTCTTATTTAATTCAGGGCTATCAAAATGGACGGGCCACGATCCTCCACTTTGTTGACGTCACATCCGGGGCTGATTTTTTTTTGATGGTCACGTTACGACACAGCTGATTGTCTTTAAAATTTTGAAGTTGGAATGACGGTTCATGGATATTTGATTTTTTGTTAAATAAAGCCGTTTTTGAGATTGTTTTTACTTTATTTTGGCAGAACAATTTTTTTAAAATGTATAGTAAGCCCTAATTTTTCATAGCCGCTTCATTAGCTCACAAAAAAATTAAGTTTAAAGCAGAAGCGAATGTGACAATCACATATGACAAAGTCAAATACATGTCAAATATAACAGTTGGCATGTGGTACATGGCGGGTAATTTGAATTCAAAATAAAGAATGCTAAATCTTGAAGATTTTAACCTTTTAATCATGTTGCTTCCTTACAAACCTTTGGTGGAATATCAGGATGGTGTCTGAGAATATTTCACTAAAATTTTGCGGAAATCTGTGGTGCCATTTTGAAAATATCATAAAAAAACCTCTGACCTCCCATAAGACCCAATGTAAAATTCAGCCCCGGGAGAACAGCTGATTTTTTCAGGGACGTGGCCTCTATTTTTGTGTTGGCCTTGGTTTGACAAACATAAAAAAATTAATAAGAAAAAAAACAATTTTCAATAATTGCTCATTTTCAAAGAAAAATCAATAAAAAAGTATTTTTTTATGGAAACCTAAAACGTGTAGAAAGACCATATCATAAAAAGAAAGAATTTGGTTGTTTTCCCGATATCCTCTACTTTTAATCTATAGTGGCAACCCTGGCGTATGCCCCTCTTTTTTTCTTATTTAATTCAGGGCTATCAAAATGGACGGGCCACGATCCTCCACTTTGTTGACGTCACATCCGGGGCTGATTTTTTTTTGATGGTCACGTTACGACACAGCTGATTGTCTTTAAAATTTTGAAGTTGGAATGACGGTTCATGGATATTTGATTTTTGTTAAATAAAGCCGTTTTTGAGATTGTTTTTACTTTATTTTGGCAGAACAATTTTTTTAAAATGTATAGTAAGCCCTAATTTTTCATAGCCGCTTCATTAGCTCACACAAAAATTAAGTTTAAAGCAGAAGGGAATGTGACAATCACATATGACAAAGTCAAATACATGTCAAATATAACAGTTGGCATGTGGTACATGGCGGGTAATTTGAATTCAAAATAAGGAATGCTAAATCTTGAAGATTTTAACCTTTTAATCATGTTGCTTCCTTACAAACCTTTGGTGGAATATCGGGATGGTGTCTGAGAATATTTCACTAAAATTTTGCGGAAATCTGTAGTGCCATTTTGAAAATATCATAAAAAAACGTCTGACCTCCCATAAGACCCAATGTAAAATTCAGCCCCGGGAGAACAGCTGATGTTTTCAGGGTCGTGGCCTCTATTTTTGTGTTGGCCTTGGTTTGACAAACATAAAAAAATTGATAATTTTTAAAGAAAAATCAATTAAAAAAGTATTTTTTTATGGAAACCTAAAACGTTTAGAAAGACAATATCAGAAAAAGAAACAATTTGGATTATTTTCCCGATATCCTCTACTTTTAGTCTATAGTGGCAACCCTGGCGTATCTTTTTTTCTTATTTAATTTTCTGCTACATCTCACTTTGATAACCTGGTATTTAGAAACTCCCTGTATATGAGAGTTGGGTCACTTACCTTTTTTAAAATCATAACCGAAGACTTTAAATACTTCGGTTCTTCAGAATTTTTCAACAAGCAATCTACACAAAAATCCAATTGTTTAATGTTCTCATCTTTCTTTAAAACGTTATTCAAAACTAAAGAAAATACTTGCTCGTATTTATCAAAGTTTTGCAAAATTTTCAAACTCAGTTTGTCGATATCCATAATGTCGGAAACACAAAATTTCGTCGATTGTAAAATTCCGATTATTAAATCCTCACACAAGTTCTTCAGCGTTTTACTTTTTAAAAGATCTGTGTGCAATGCCAAAAAATATACAAAAACAATGCGTTGAATTTCTTCATTACTGTAAATAAACGGAAATTTCTTTAACAATGTTAAACATTTTACAATTTTGTCTTCATTAGTTTCAAGAGTAAAATAACCTTCGCTGGACCAAAACTTTTTTGTAAGTTCAATGATTATATCTTTAGAACTAAATTCTTCTCCTTGATAGAATTCTTTGGGTATTTTATCAAATACCTTTACACTTAGTAGCTCATGTTTGGTTTGATTCTTTTTATTTTGTTTATTTAATATTTTTGTCACTTTTGATATAATGGTATATACTAAGACATTGATAAATTCTATTGAATTTACAACTTCAGGTAAATCACACAATTTTTCATCTATTATCATATTTTCCGCTAAAAATAGTTTTGATTTATCATCCATTTTTGGGAAAAGATGTCTTATAACGAATTTATCAATTAATAAATCATTCCATGTTTCATCCATATGATCTTGGATTTGTTTAACTACGTTAGTTGATATGTCGTCGTTAAAATTAGGTTCGAAAAGCATTAGTGCTTTTATTTTCTGTACAAACAGTTTTTGCTAAAAAAAGATACAGAATATTTGTATATTTTCATTATTAATTTTTATTCAATTTATAAAAAAAATATTAAATAAGTCACTCAATATCAATATAGGTACAGGGTGTCCCAAATTGGGCACTTTTGGGGGGTTTAAGGTACTTCTAGGGGAGACAGAGAAAAACTGACCACGCATTGCGAGGCTCAAATTTCAAGAGAAGACTTATAGTGAAAACCGCATTTTGAAATATCGTCTCGTCTTTGAGCAACGGGGCTTTAAAGTCTGCATTTTTGAAGGGGGTCTATAACTTCGTTACTAGTGGAAATTTTGATTTAGAGTAAATTGCAGTTTTATAGACTTTGTCACGAGGAATTCACCCGCTAAATTATATTTTAACTGTCACTTTTAGTTTTTGAGATATGACATAAAGTGGCATTTTTTCTTATGCAATGGCCTATGTTTTAATTAATTTTCGAATTCGTCATTGAATTCTTTTCAAAATGATGTATCATATGTCATAGTTTGATTGAGCGGTTTAGGAGATATTCAGCTTTTTCACTTATTTCTAGTGCGCTATGATTTCCAGCTGAGGCAGGTAAAGGCACTCCAGTATTTTTATTATTTTACACAGTCACAAATATAGTAAGGCTGGTTTGGAAAAATTATAATTCAGCTGACGGCCCTCAAAGCCTAGTTATAAAAAGTAAAAAAAAATGATACATATTTCAAAATAAAATTAAAACGCTTTTGTGCAAAATAATTTCATATCAAAGCTTAATGTCAAATTGTTTAAACAATTGAAAACAATGACAAAACGCCAAAACGCAAGGCCAACTTGATTTGCATAGTATAAGACAACAAAACTATAGGAGCATTGAAGTAGGAATTGACCGCAAGGCTTTCACGTCAATGGCGCATGACGTCATTCAACGCACACTAGACAAAAATAAAAAACTTTAATTATCTCCGAAACCGCTTAATCAAACTATGACATATGATACATCATTTTGAAAATAATGCAATCACGAATTCGAAAATAAATTAAAATATAGGCTATTCCATAAGAAAAAATGTAACTTTATGTCATATCTCAAAAACTAAAAGTGACAGTTAAAATTTAATTTAGCGGTTGAATTCCTCGTGACAAAGTCTATAAAATTGCAATTTACTCTAAATCAATATTTCCAATAATAACGAAGTTATAGACCCCCCTCCAAAATGCAGACTTTTCAAAAAGACCCCGTAGCTCAAAGACGAGACGATATTTCAAAATGCGGTTTTCACTATAAGTCTTTTCTTGAAATTTGAGCCTCGCAATGCGTGGTCAGTTTTTCTCTGTCTTCCCTAGAAGTACCTTAAACCCCCCAAAAGTGCCCAATTTGGGACACCCTGTACATATAAAAAGGAACAGGGTTTTCATTTCACACAGTAGAAGACATAAAAACAGACATATCGCGTGGCCAGCCTTTTATCTAGGGGTAGGATTTTTGTATGGGTCATAAGGATTGCATTGGAGAATAGACCAACGTTGCCAGTTTAGCGAAAATATCAGTATAATCCGCTATTCGATTCGCGAAAGGTCAAATTTTCAGTTTTATGTAAGTGCATTTATCAAACGGGGTGACAAACAACCAGAATAATACCTGGAAATTCTGCTTGTTCCTAAATGTAAATAATTCACTTACTTTTACAAACAGAATTTTAAAGTGTTATTCTTGTTATTGATTTTCGTTTTACATTCACTAAAGTCAATTTTTTTACACCACAGTTTACCAAGCTATTGGTAAGCAATTATTTAATTTTAGTTTTTTTTAAAATGCTTTTTAGTCTAACCCTAACAAAGGTAATGATAGACCACAGTGAACGCAGCTTGGTTATAGGACGTGTGAGTAAAAAAAAAAAGTAGTTCCGCGGAGCTCATTTAGTATCTTTTCAAGACAAATATCATAATTATGAGTAGTAATGCCTTTTAAACTAAAAATTAAAATTTTCAGAAAATACTGAAGTAATGTTACATTAAATGCTCGCAGGCGACACACACCACAGGCAAAAATGGTTTAAATACAAAAGGGAAATTTTTAAACAAAAATCGATACAAGAAAAGTTGATAGTAAAGTTGATAGTTTTAAGGTAAAATTGGTTAAATAATACTTTTTTCTATAAGCGTGCGGAAAAGTCCACTTTTCCGCACGCATTTTAGTGTGGAAAGTGCCACTTTTCCGCACTAGTGCGGAAAATTAAATTTGTTACGATTTTGAGGTGTTCTATAACATTTACACCGTTCAAAATACATTTGTATCTTTCCTAGCACACGAAATATCCTAAAAATATTCAAATTGACTAAAATTCTGCTATATTTTCAATATTTTCGATAAAATAAAGTTTTCAGTAAAATAGGTTCAAATTATAAGTTTTAAACCTCCCCGGTATAAATATCGTCATTGTCAATGTCAAACAACAATGAACACTAGTGGTTTTAGATTTGGCATCTTAAATCACCATAGCAACAAAGTACAAACAAACTGTCAAAACAAAGCCAATTTTGCAGATACAAGCGTCTTTTGAATTTTTCAAACAAAAAAATCAGATTTTCAATGGATTCTTCGGACGAAGATCTACCCCAGTCAGTTCTAGAAGCCGCTAGAATGTGAATAATAATAATTGATTTGATTAAAACGTTTTGAATGTAAATAATTTTCTGATTCATTTTTAGTTTTTTCCTCACGCTTATAGAAAAAATAGTGTACCTAACTCGTGCGTAAAGTGTCTTTTCCGCACTTGATTACTGGCCAAACTCCGCTATCGCGTCGTTTGGCCATCTGCAATCGCGTGCGGAAAAGAGGCACTTTCCGCACTAGTTAGGTAAACTACTATTAACTAACCCTTTTTTTTTTAACCAAAATCTAATGCCGACATAAAACTTGTGTCATATTCGGTTAAAATCGTGTGAGGTGTTCTTGAGTTATCGTGTATTGAGACAGACAATTTATTTTATTATCCAATCTAGGTGTTTTAGAAACTAAATAACTCACATTTAATAAAATTTTAAAAATAAAATGTTCACGTTTTTAACAGTCCACTTCTTGTATGGTGACAAGTCAAGTAATAATTCTCGCCCTAAAAAAATGTTTCAGATTGTCCGCCCATTGACGAGTGCGACTGCGTGCGCCTGTAGTAATTTATCAAGGTTACCTTTGACAACCTGTCTGGTATTAATACATGCTATACTCTATATGTTTTTTATCTTCTTATGGAAATTATGCCCCTAGATGTGGACTTGTTCACGCGGTATGTGGATTAATTCTATTATGCGGCGGTGCCAACTTTCAAAACTGGCTCTGGAACGAAATAGCGATGTACAAAATAGCGACGTACGAAATAGCAAGTAATGAAATATCGACTATCAAAATAGCGATGTAATGAAACAGCGACATATCAAAATAGCGAAGTATCAAAATAGCGACTATCAAAATAGCGATGTATCAAAATAGCAACAATCAAAATAGCGACAATCAAAATAGCGATGTATCAAAATAGCGGTGTATCAAAATATCGAATCAAACCAAACCGAATCGATTCAAACCAATCCAAACCGAACCGAACGGTATTTTGACTATACCTACCACCTTTTCTTTCTAACAAATTTTTTCAAAAAAAAAACTTCCCTGACTTCTTTTGCAGGATCCTAGAGGGTGTGAATCCAAACCGAACCGAACCAAACCGAACCAAACTGAACCGAATTCGGTTCAGTTTGGTTCGGTTCGGTTCGGTTCAGATTCACACCCTCTAGGATCCCGAGAAAGAAGTCAGGGAAGTTTTTTTTTGAAAAAAATTTGTTAGAAAGAAACCCCTTTGTCGAACTATATGCCAAAACCGAAGCAAAATATCGCTATTTTGATAATCGCTATTTTGTTACATCGCTATTTTGATAGTCGCTATTTTGTTACATCGCTATTTTGATAGTCGCTATTTTGTTACATCGGTATTTTGTTACATCGCTATTTTGTTACAATCGCTATTTTGTTACATCGCTATTTTGATAGTCGCCCTTTCATTACATCGCTATTTTGATTGTCGCTATTTCGATACCGCTATTTTAATACTCGCTATTTTGTTACATCGGTATTTTGTTACATCGCTATTTCGTTACAATCGCTATTTTGTTACATCGCTGTTTTGATAGTCGCCCTTTCATTACATCGCTATCTTGATTGTCGCTATTTCGATACCGCTATTTTAATACTCGCTATTTTGTTACATCGGTATTTTGTTACATCGCTATTTCGTTACAATCGCTATTTTGTTACATCGCTGTTTTGATAGTCGCCCTTTCATTACATCGCTATTTTGATTGTCGCTATTTCGATACCGCTATTTTAATACTCGCTATTTTGTTACATCGGTATTTTGTTACATCGCTATTTCGTTACAATCGCTATTTTGTTACATCGCTGTTTTGATAGTCGCCCTTTCATTACATCGCTATCTTGATTGTCGCTATTTCGATACCGCTATTTTAATACTCGCTATTTTGTTACATCGGTATTTTGTTACATCGCTATTTCGTTACAATCGCTATTTTGTTACATCGTTATTTTGATAGTCGCCCTTTCATTACATCGCTATTTTGATTGTCGCTATTTCGTTACCGCTATTTTAATACTCGCTATTTTGTTACATCGGTATTTTGTTACATCGCTATTTCGTTACAATCGCTATTTTGTTACATCGCTGTTTTGATAGTCGCCCTTTCATTACATCGCTATTTTGATTGTCGCTATTTCGATACCGCTATTTTAATACTCGCTATTTTGTTACATCGGTATTTTGTTACATCGCTATTTCGTTACAATCGCTATTTTGTTACATCGCTGTTTTGATAGTCGCCCTTTCATTACATCGCTATTTTGATTGTCGCTATTTCGATACCGCTATTTTAATACTCGCTATTTTGTTACATCGGTATTTTGTTACATCGCTATTTCGTTACAATTGCTATTTTGTTACATCGCTGTTTTGATAGTCGCCCTTTCATTACATCGCTATCTTGATTGTCGCTATTTCGATACCGCTATTTTAATACTCGCTATTTTGTTACATCGGTATTTTGTTACATCGCTATTTCGTTACAATCGCTATTTTGTTACATCGCTGTTTTGATAGTCGCCCTTTCATTACATCGCTATTTTGATTGTCGCTATTTCGATACCGCTATTTTAATACTCGCTATTTTGTTACATCGGTATTTTGTTACATCGCTATTTCGTTACAATCGCTATTTTGTTACATCGCTGTTTTGATAGTCGCCCTTTCATTACATCGCTATCTTGATTGTCGCTATTTCGATACCGCTATTTTAATACTCGCTATTTTGTTACATCGGTATTTTGTTACATCGCTATTTCGTTACAATCGCTATTTTGTTACATCGCTGTTTTGATAGTCGCCCTTTCATTACATCGCTATTTTGATTGTCGCTATTTCGATACCGCTATTTTAATACTCGCTATTTTGTTACATCGGTATTTTGTTACATCGCTATTTCGTTACAATCGCTATTTTGTTACATCGCTGTTTTGATAGTCGCCCTTTCATTACATCGCTATTTTGATTGTCGCTATTTCGATACCGCTATTTTAATACTCGCTATTTTGTCACATCGGTATTTTGTTACATCGCTATTTCGTTACAATCGCTATTTTGTTACATCACTGTTTTGATAGTCGCCCTTTCATTACATCGCTACTTTGATTGTCGCTATTTCGATACCGCTATTTTAATACTCGCTATTTTGTTACATCGGTATTTTGTTACATCGCTATTTCGTTTCAATCGCTATTTTGTTACATCGCTGTTTTGATAGTCGCCCTTTCATTACATCGCTATTTTGATTATCGCTATTTCGATACCGCTATTTTAATACTCGCTATTTTGTTACATCGGTATTTTGTTACATCGCTATTTCGTTACAATCGCTATTTTGTTACATCGCTGTTTTGATAGTCGCCCTTTCATTACATCGCTATTTTGATTGTCGCTATTTCGATACCGCTATTTTAATACTCGCTATTTTGTTACATCGGTATTTTGTTACATCGCTATTTCGTTACAATCGCTATTTTGTTACATCGCTGTTTTGATAGTCGCCCTTTCATTACATCGCTATCTTGATTGTCGCTATTTCGATACCGCTATTTTAATACTCGCTATTTTGTTACATCGGTATTTTGTTACATCGCTATTTCGTTACAATCGCTATTTTGTTACATCGCTGTTTTGATAGTCGCCCTTTCATTACATCGCTATTTTGATTGTCGCTATTTCGATACCGCTATTTTAATACTCGCTATTTTGTTACATCGGTATTTTGTTACATCGCTATTTCGTTACAATCGCTATTTTGTTACATCGCTGTTTTGATAGTCGCCCTTTCATTACATCGCTATCTTGATTGTCGCTATTTCGATACCGCTATTTTAATACTCGCTATTTTGTTACATCGGTATTTTGTTACATCGCTATTTCGTTACAATCGCTATTTTGTTACATCGTTATTTTGATAGTCGCCCTTTCATTACATCGCTATTTTGATTGTCGCTATTTCGTTACCGCTATTTTAATACTCGCTATTTTGTTACATCGGTATTTTGTTACATCGCTATTTCGTTACAATCGCTATTTTGTTACATCGCTGTTTTGATAGTCGCCCTTTCATTACATCGCTATTTTGATTGTCGCTATTTCGATACCGCTATTTTAATACTCGCTATTTTGTTACATCGGTATTTTGTTACATCGCTATTTCGTTACAATCGCTATTTTGTTACATCGCTGTTTTGATAGTCGCCCTTTCATTACATCGCTATTTTGATTGTCGCTATTTCGATACCGCTATTTTAATACTCGCTATTTTGTTACATCGGTATTTTGTTACATCGCTATTTCGTTACAATTGCTATTTTGTTACATCGCTGTTTTGATAGTCGCCCTTTCATTACATCGCTATCTTGATTGTCGCTATTTCGATACCGCTATTTTAATACTCGCTATTTTGTTACATCGGTATTTTGTTACATCGCTATTTCGTTACAATCGCTATTTTGTTACATCGCTGTTTTGATAGTCGCCCTTTCATTACATCGCTATTTTGATTGTCGCTATTTCGATACCGCTATTTTAATACTCGCTATTTTGTTACATCGGTATTTTGTTACATCGCTATTTCGTTACAATCGCTATTTTGTTACATCGCTGTTTTGATAGTCGCCCTTTCATTACATCGCTATCTTGATTGTCGCTATTTCGATACCGCTATTTTAATACTCGCTATTTTGTTACATCGGTATTTTGTTACATCGCTATTTCGTTACAATCGCTATTTTGTTACATCGCTGTTTTGATAGTCGCCCTTTCATTACATCGCTATTTTGATTGTCGCTATTTCGATACCGCTATTTTAATACTCGCTATTTTGTTACATCGGTATTTTGTTACATCGCTATTTCGTTACAATCGCTATTTTGTTACATCGCTGTTTTGATAGTCGCCCTTTCATTACATCGCTATTTTGATTGTCGCTATTTCGATACCGCTATTTTAATACTCGCTATTTTGTTACATCGGTATTTTGTTACATCGCTATTTCGTTACAATCGCTATTTTGTTACATCGCTGTTTTGATAGTCGCCCTTTCATTACATCGCTATTTTGATTGTCGCTATTTCGATACCGCTATTTTAATACTCGCTATTTTGTCACATCGGTATTTTGTTACATCGCTATTTCGTTACAATCGCTATTTTGTTACATCACTGTTTTGATAGTCGCCCTTTCATTACATCGCTACTTTGATTGTCGCTATTTCGATACCGCTATTTTAATACTCGCTATTTTGTTACATCGGTATTTTGTTACATCGCTATTTCGTTTCAATCGCTATTTTGTTACATCGCTGTTTTGATAGTCGCCCTTTCATTACATCGCTATTTTGATTATCGCTATTTCGATACCGCTATTTTAATACTCGCTATTTTGTTACATCGGTATTTTGTTACATCGCTATTTCGTTACAATCGCTATTTTGTTACATCGCTGTTTTGATAGTCGCCCTTTCATTACATCGCTATTTTGATTGTCGCTATTTCGATACCGCTATTTTAATACTCGCTATTTTGTTACATCGGTATTTTGTTACATCGCTATTTCGTTACA
Source organism: Aspidapion aeneum (assembly GCA_963576565.1). Taxonomy (NCBI): domain Eukaryota; kingdom Metazoa; phylum Arthropoda; class Insecta; order Coleoptera; family Brentidae; genus Aspidapion; species Aspidapion aeneum. Next base: position 2,902,132 of record OY755043.1, on the reverse strand, counting down.
ATCGCTATTTTGTTACATCGCTGTTTTGATAGTCGCCCTTTCATTACATCGCTATCTTGATTGTCGCTATTTCGATACCGCTATTTTAATACTCGCTATTTTGTTACATCGGTATTTTGTTACATCGCTATTTCGTTACAATCGCTATTTTGTTACATCGCTGTTTTGATAGTGGCCCTTTCATTACATCGCTATTTTGATTGTCGCTATTTCGATACCGCTATTTTAATACTCGCTATTTTGTTACATCGGTATTTTGTTACATCGCTATTTCGTTACAATCGCTATTTTGTTACATCGCTGTTTTGATAGTCGCCCTTTCATTACATCGCTATTTTGATTGTCGCTATTTCGATACCGCTATTTTAATACTCGCTATTTTGTCACATCGGTATTTTGTTACATCGCTATTTCGTTACAATCGCTATTTTGTTACATCGCTGTTTTGATAGTCGCCCTTTCATTACATCGCTATCTTGATTGTCGCTATTTCGATACCGCTATTTTAATACTCGCTATTTTGTTACATCGGTATTTTGTTACATCGCTATTTCGTTACAATCGCTATTTTGTTACATCGCTGTTTTGATAGTCGCCCTTTCATTACATCGCTATTTTGATTGTCGCTATTTCGTTACCGCTATTTTAATACTCGCTATTTTGTTACATCGGTATTTTGTTACATCGCTATTTCGTTACAATCGCTATTTTGTTACATCGCTGTTTTGATAGTCGCCCTTTCATTACATCGCTATTTTGATTGTCGCTATTTCGATACCGCTATTTTAATACTCGCTATTTTGTTACATCGCTATTTCGTTCCAGAGCCTTCAAAACTACCCAGAATCGCCATCTCAAGAGTCCACAAAAAAATAATTAAAAAACATCTAAGAACAAAACTTACCAAAATTCTTTTACAAGGGTATTCCCCGAAATTAGTAATCCTTTGCGATATCAATTGCCACTGTTTAACGTCCAAATAAGAATGTAAATACATCAAATTACAAGCCGAATAAGTATTATCAATAGTTGTTGTAATTTTGACTTCTTCGTTAAAACAATAGAAAGCCATGGTCATGTATATTTCTGCCCAATTGTAGCACAGGCCAAGAAATGTCCGCATCGTGGTTGGATTCTAAAATACCGTAAAAATTTAATTTTCAGGAAAGTTAGCAGTCGATCTTTAAATGACCTAAACTAAAAGTTTTTTGAATTTTAACCTTTTTGGTTTTATAGGCTAGCTTCTGAAATTTGCAAAAATCTTACTTTTAAAAAATTAATTCAAATTATTACATATTTCTATTATTTTGCTTACTTACATGCTCCCTTTTCAAAATAGTATTTCCAAAATTTTGTAAAATGCTTTTTAATTCATCCAAGCACTTGACAAACTTTTCAACTGTTGTAGTTGTGATAGTATGGTCCGCCATCTTGGTGCTTTGCAACAAGCGACATGTTAAAATACCGAGAATTTCCAAAAAAACAAGTTTGAGTTTTTCTAAAAAAAAAAAACTAGGTACGCACAGGATCTTCACATGTTGACCAGAAATAGAAATGAGTTAAGAACCCCTAGACATGAAAACAATGCCTATTATTGGGGAATAAAAGCCTTTAAGAGTCTTCCACCATTATTAAAAAACATGGTCAATTTTGAGGGGTTTAAGAGGTCTGTCAATCTCTATTGGATCGTTCATACTCGTCTTTTGTCTAGTCTTTTGTCTTGGTTTAGTCATATGTCTTGTCATAAGAAAGTTAAAACCACTGTTTCTTATGGGAGTGTTCATACAATGTTTTTGCTTTTGTTTTTGATTAGTCTTTGTCTTAAGAGTTGCCAACTTTCAATCCTTAGGACAACGACTAAGACGAGTGACAGACATCAGCTGATATTTGTTGTTTTTTTTTACAGGGCGTCCGAAGAGCGCAAGCGCGCGGCCGAAATTTTGAATTTACCGCCATTAATCATGTTTTTAACAGAAAATCTCAACCTAACCTCAAAATTTTATTTGTTTTTATTTTCTTTTTCGCTTTTGTTTTTTCGTGTCGGTGTTTCGTGCACAGATTAGGTTAAATAAGATTGTTTTGTGTAGAAAATGACTTTTGAAAAGGGGCCTTTTTAATGAAATTGAATTTTTTTTCAGTGGGTTATGACTAAGACTAATCAAAAACAAAAGACGAGTATGAACAGCCGATTTTGTTTAAGACAGCTAAGACTAATCAAAAACAAAAGACTAAGACGAGTATGAACAATACTTATCTTAAAGAAAAATTATTTTACAAATTTGATTTTAATAATATGTGTAGTTATACACGGTGTTTTGGGTATCTAGAGTGTGAATTTGGAGAAACGCTCGGACACGTCGATTTTGTTTGCGAGTGGGACACTTTTTGGCTATCTTGAAATTTTTGTAGGGAAAGTGATACCTTGTTTTGAATGCCTTTTGAATGTCCTACAACCGTCTAAAAATTTCAAAAATCTATCCATTAGTTTTTGAGATAATTGCCTTTAAACTTTTAAATTTAACATGGACTGATAAAATAAAAATTTTATTAGAATTTGATTATTTTTTGGATTTAATTTTTATTTTATTATTTCATGTTAAATTTGAAAATTTTAAAGCAAATATCTCTAAAACTAATTGACGGATTTTCGAAATTTTTACACGGTTGTAAAGATATAAGGCAATGAGTATGTATACTTGGGTGTCACATTTGATAAGACAGGAACAGACTGTAAGGAACTGGAAAAAAGAATAGTAAGTATATGAAACAATGGTGAAAAGCACGACAGAACAGAAAAATACAAAACAAAAATGGAAAGTGTCGAAATGGATGCAATAAGAAGATCAATGAGAATATCTAGAACAGATCACATAAGAAATGAGATCATAAAAGAAAGAATGGGAATCGAAGGGAGCATAACGGATGACATCACTAAAAGACAACTGATATGGTACGGCCATGTACAACGGATGAACGACGAAAGATTACCAAAACAGGTCCTAGAATGGCAACCAATAGGGCGCAGAAAAAGAGGGCGTCCTAAACTAGAATGGCAACAGTCAATCCAAAGATCAATAAGTCAAAAAAATCTGACAGAAGATGATTGTCAGGATCGAAGGAGGTGGAGAATAGGCGTCGGACAACGTAGAAAAACGTTCTAACCGACTAAATAAAAAATTAAAAAATGTAAAGATATTCAAAAAAGCTTTCCCACTTTCCCTAGTCGAAATAAATAAAATAAAAATAAATAAATAAATGTTTATTTTCAATCTTTAATCTTTCAAACATAAGGGTAAAGTATACCCCTCGAGGAAATGGGACAACTGGGCGCCGCCAATCGGCGCCGGGCTAACTAGGCGCCGGTCCAACTTGGCGCCGCCAACTGGACGTCTTGCAAACTCGGCGCCGGACTAAAAAAAATTATTTCGATAAAATGTGCAGATGAAAAACAAAATAGATATATTATTTATACAAAAATCTTTAAAAAATCTTTTACGCAATTTTCTTGAAATTTGGTTTTGTGAAGTAAACTTAAATCCAATAAGTCGAGTGTTAAAAATTGGTAGGTGTAGTGTTTGGTAACCTGGTAACCAGCGGCGTAGCGTGGGGGGGACGCGGGGGGTTCGTCGCCCGCCCCGCCCCGAGGGTAGTGGCGCCCCATAGGTGGCCGAAGCGCCCTCAGCTTTATTAAGTCGGGCCGGTAACGGCCAATTGAGTGGGTGCCAAAGGAAACTAACGACATGAAGACCTTTTTTTAGTTTTTTTTTGGTCGCAAGATTTGTGAGAGGCGCCCTTGTGACGTATCGGCCGCCCCCTCACACATGATGACCTTTTTTTTTTTTGGTCGCAAGATTTGTGAGAGGCGCCCTTGTGACTTATCGGCCGCCCCCTCACACATGATGACCTTTTGTTTTTTTTTTTTGTTGGTCGCAAGATTTGTGAGAGGCGCCCTTTTGACCTTTTTGTTTTTTGTTTGTCACAAGATTTTTCATCAGTTTTCAGAGGCGCCCTTTTTAGCTGTCGCCCCCCCCCCCCCGCCCTTTCGGGCACGCTACGCCGCTGCTGGTAACACTACAATTTACGTTTTTTATTACAACAATGGCGAATCCAAAATGGCGGATTTCTTTATTTTTAAACCGATTTGTCTCAAACTTAAAAGTTTGAAGTGCCTGAGATCACTTAATACAGATTTATCCTCAAACTTAAAAAATTTAAAATGGCGAATCCAAAATGGCGGATTTTCTTATTTACTAACCGATTTATCTCAAACTTGAAATATTTCATTGTTTGATTTTTTTTAAGTTTGAATAAAAAATTGTCATAAATGATCTCAAGCAATGTAATGTTTCAAGTTTGAGACAAATCGGTTTGAAATTTTGTTAAATGACCTCAAGCAATGTAATATTTCAAGTTTAAAACAAATCGGTTCATAAATAAGAAAAACCGTTATTTTGGATTGGATCGGCCATTTTGATTTTTTTTAAGTTTGAGGAAAAAATTTTGTTAAATGACCCTCAGAAATGTAATATTTCAAGTTTGAGATAAATCGGTTAGTAAATAAGAAAATCCGCCATTTTCCGCCAAACTGTTGTAAGTGATCTCAGGCTCTCCAAACTTTCAAGTTTGAGAGAAATCGGTTTAAAAATAAAGAAATCCGCCATTTTGTATCCGTCATTGTTGTAATAAAAAACTTAAATTGTAGTGTTACCAGGTAACCAAACACTACACCAGACTACACCTACCAAATTTTAACACTTGACTTAATGGACTTAACTTTACTCAAGGCCAACACAAAAATAGAGGCCACGACCCTGAAAAAATCAGCTGTTCTCCCGGGGCTGAATTTTACATTGGGTCTTATGGGAGGTTAGACGTTTTTTTATGATATTTTCAAAATGGCACTACAGATTTCTGCAAAATTTCAGTGAAATATTCTCAGACACCATCCCGATATTCCACCAAAGGTTTGTAAGGAAGCAACATGATTAAAAGGTTTAAATCTTCAAGATTTAGCATTCCTTATTTTGAATTCAAATTACCCGCCATGTACCACATGCCAACTGTTATATTTGACATGTATTTGACTTTCTCATATGTGATTGTCACATTCGCTTCTGCTTTAAACTTAATTTTTGTGTGAGCCAGGGCTATCAAAATGGACGGGCCACGATCCTCCACTTTGTTGACGTCACATCCGGGGCTGATTTTTTTTGATGGTCACGTTACGACACAGCTGATTGTCTTTAAAATTTTGAAGTTGGAATGACGGTTCATGGATATTTGATTTTTTGTTAAATAAAGCCGTTTTTAAGATTGTTTTTACTTTATTCTGGCAGAACAATTTTTTTTAAATGTATAGTAAGTCCTAATTTTTCATAGCCGCTTCATTAGCTCACACAAAAATTAAGTTTAAAGCAGAAGCGAATGTGACAATCACATATGACAAAGTCAAATACATGTCAAATATAACAGTTGGCATGTGGTACATGGCGGGTAATTTGAATTAAAAATAAGGAATTCTAAATCTTGAAGATTTTAACCTTTTAATCATGTTGCTTCCTTACAAACCTTTGGTGGAATATCGGGATGGTGTCTGAGAATATTTCACTGAAATTTTGCGGAAATCTGTAGTGCCATTTTGAAAATATCATAAAAAAAACGTCTGACCTCCCATAAGACCCAATGTAAAATTCAGCCCCGGGAGAACAGCTGATTTTTTCAGGGTCGTGGCCTCTATTTTTGTGTTGGCCTTGTGTGAGCTAATGAAGCGGCTATGAAAAATTAGGGCTTACTATACAATTAAAAAAATTGTTCTGCCAGAATAAAGTAAAAACAATCTCAAAAACGGCTTTATTTAAAAAAAAATCAAATATCCATGCAGGGCTATCAAAATGGACGGGCCACGATCTTCCACTTTGTCGACGTCACATCCGGGGCTGATTTTTTTCGATGGTCACGTTACGACACAGCTGATTGTCTTTAAAATATTGAAGTTGGAATGACGGTTCATAGAAATTTGATTTTTTTTAAATAAAGCCGTTCTTGAGATTGTTTTTACTTTATTCTGGTAGAACAATTTTTTTAAATGTATAGTAAGCCCTAATTTTTCATAGCCGCTTCATTAGCTCACACAAAAATTAAGTTTAAAGCAGAAGCGAATGTGACAATCACATATGACAAAGTCAAATACATGTCAAATATAACAGTTGGCATGTGGTACATGGCGGGTAATTTGAATTCAAAATAAGGAATGCTAATTCTTGAAGATTTTAACCTTTTAATCATGTTGCTTCCTTACAAACCTTTGGTGGAATATCGGAATGGTGTCTGAGAATATTGCACTGAAATTTTGCGGAAATCTGTAGTGCCATTTTGAAAATATCATAAAAAAACGTCTGACCTCCCATAAGACCCAATGTAAAATTCAGCCCCGGGAGAACAGCTGATTTTTTCAGGGTCGTGGCCTCTATTTTTGTGTTGGCCTTGATCCACGAACCGTCATTCCAACTTCAATATTTTAAAGACAATCAGCTGTGTCGTAACGTGACCATCAAAAAAAAAATCAGCCCCGGATGTGACGTCAACAAAGTGGAGGATCGTGGCCCGTCCATTTTGATAGCCCTGCTTTACTTAACAAAACCCAATTTCAAGAAAATTGTGTAAAGGATTTTTTAAAGATTTTCACCTGCACATTATTTTATAGAAAAAAATTTTTTAGTCCGACGCCGAGTTGGCCCGGCGCCCAGTTGGTGGCGCCAAGTTGGCCCGGCGCCCATTTGGCCCGGTGCCCAATTGGCGGCGCCCAGTTGGCGGCGCCGAGATGGCGGCGCTCAGTTGTCCTAGACCGCCCCTCGAAGGGTGTGCTACAAAAATTTCAAGATAGCCAAAAAGTGTCCCCCTCGCAAACAAAATCGAAGTGTCCGAAAAGGTCTCTGTTTCGATGTTCGTGACACACCCAAACTTATATCTTTTTCTAACGAAATTTAGAAAATAATAATAATAAATGTTAACCACTAGTTTTCCAAAAAGTGATTTTCACTTTACAAATTCTGGTGTTGCTTTTTTGTAGGATATTATTCTAAGTAATCTTGCTGGCAATCAAATTATTACTTAAACAATTACCTTGACTAACTGCACCATTTGTAAACTCTGTGACAGCTTCTTTCAAATGAAACAACAACGTTTTAAACAGATTAATGACTTGCCAACTGGCCAGCTCACAAACACATTTTGTAAAATACTGAAGAATATATTCAGTAAACATTTCTGCCGCTGATAGATCATTTTTCTTTGAAATATCTTTATCCATTTCACCTTCAAATCGGTATATTTCCGTAGAACTTATTTGTCCATTTAAAGATTTCTTTAGCTCTGGTATGATTGTAGAAACAAAATTTTGAACACGGTGCAATTTAACAAATACTTCCATAATTGAAATTACTAGTTTTTGATAAACTCCATCTTGATTTTTATTATTAGCCAGCATGATAAAACTGATTACTTGTCCCACTATTGGTTCAATAACTAAAGGATTGGTCTTGATACTGTTTAAAATTATTTCGTAAACTTTTAAACATGGAACATTAATATTAACCAGCGATTTTACCATGTTCCTTAAAAAATCTATAAAAGCTACTTCTTTAACTTTGGCATCAATAGATAAATTATTTTCATGTAAAACTTCTAACAATGTATCATATACTTCCAAAGATTTTTGAAAACTTCTTTCAGGTTTTTGTTTGGTAGACTTCTTCAAATCAAAAGTGCTCGATAAATCAAAACCAACTCGTTGCAACACTAGAATTATGAATTTATAGATAAGACTAGTATTGGTTTGATTTGTACTGCAGAATGAATGAAATATCAACTTGAAATTAGTTCTTAGTTCTTCAGAATTTTGTTCATAGGAACCACTTAAATACTTGAAAATTGTTTTTGGTAAGTTCCCCTTTTTTTTATTTAGGCTGGAGTCCAAATCAGTTTCTTCAAAAAACTGACAAAAATATGCCTCAAATAGTGAGCTGCGGTCAAAAAATAGACACTAAAAATGTAGAAAAATAAAAGGTGTGTTGTTTTGCACATTTGCTAATTAATTGAACTCAAGGACAGATGGATAGATTTATCAGTCCCTGTTGAACTATAATATAAAATATACAAAACTTAATAGTTTTTAAGATATTAAAATTTTTTTATTAGGGAAAAGCCAAATTTCATGATCTGTAAAATTTGGGGGAGGAGTCTGCCAATTTTGGGGGAGAAGTCTGCCAATTTTGCGGGAAGTGTCTGCCAAATTTGGGGGAGGAGTCTGCCAAATTTGGGGGAGGAGTCTACCAAATTTGGGGGAGGAGTCTGCCAAAATTTGGGAGAGGAGTCTGCCAAATTTGGGGAGGAGTCTGCCAAATTTGGAGTAGGAGTCTGCCAAATTTGTGGGAGGAGCCTGCCAAATTTGGGGATGAGTCTGCCAAATTTGGGGGAGGAGTCTGCCAAATTTGGGGGAGGGTCTGCCAAATTTGGGAGAGGAGTCTGCCAAATTTGGGAGGAGTCTGCCAAATTTGGGGAAGGAGTCTGCCAAATTTGTGGGAGGAGTCTGCCAAATTTGGGGGAGGCGTCTGTCCAATTTGGGGGAGGAGTCTGCCAAATTTGGAGGAGGAGACTGCCAAATTTGGGGGAGGAGTCTGCCAAAAAATATTACTTTCTGTATAATCAGTATTTTGTACTAGTTTTTATTGTTATATAACACACACCTTTCAGAAGTGACTTTTTTTTAGTTTACCTTTTTATGCATGCTATCATATGACATTTTAAATGCAATCTAGGTAAATAAACATCCACAATAATTCAAATTGATGTACCAATTTTTTTTAACAGAATATTCCAACCTACCTTTTGTAAAGTCTTTATCATTTCCACAGATAATTCCTGATTTTTAAACTGTATCAGCTTTTGAACAAAAACTGGTAATATTATATCCAAAAAATATTTAAAAAACTTCTCCTGGAAAGTATATTCTCTTCCAAATACCCAGGGCTTTTTTAAAACTTCTTGTAAATGTTCAGCTGTTTCTGTTTGAAGCATTATAGACTTCAGAAATTCACAGTATTTTTCTAAATTTTGCTTAAAGTAGTCTTGGAATACTTTGTTGGCAAGTATGGAAAATGCCACTTTTTGAATTTGGTTGGCAACAGCAGAAACTAAACCCACTTCTTGTAGTTTCTGAGTTAACACCTAAAAAAATTGGTTTTAAAATTCTTGGATTGAATGTGAGATGTTCTACTGTGCAAAATCTGTCAAACTATTACACAAATTACATACCTATGTATTTTAATTGCAATACTCACATCAATAATATATTCCACATCCCCACTACAAATGTCATTTCTACTCAATTCTTTGAACTGCTCACTCTGTGTCCATTTTACAAGCAACTCAAACATCTCTTCCTGATTACTATCATGTTTCATTGAAAACTTTAAGACCCACTTAAACAGAAATGCTTCTTTTTGTTCTAGAGGAACTTCTGCAGATTGAAAGGTGTTATCTACTAGTTTGAGACGTTTTTTAAGTGGCTCATCTGGGTTGTTTAAAAAACTTAAAAGAGCTAAAATACATAATTCTCTTATTTTATTCATCCATAAATAGGGCTTAAGATCCAAAATTAAGTACTAAATAAATCTACTTTAATTTAAAGTGAAATCATACCGTCTGCAAACGCCATGATAACCCGCAGTCTACAAAACTTAAAATCACCGTAAAAATGTTTAATTTTACACTAAAACACTAAAAAATAATGAAAAACTTTTGCTAAAAATGAACGAAAAAAGTTTGGTTATGTTTACATTTTTTTGCCTAAAATGATCACATGATCAAAATAAATAACAACACGTGTTGATCTCTTAAACCAAAACTATGATCTGTCATTTTATTCTGTGCAAATATCCTTTCCGTCAAAAACAATGGCGCCGACGTAAGTAAATTTTACGAATTTTTATCTTTAATCATCCTTTTCAGGCAAAAATATGGGATTTTCTGAAAACTATAAGGCGATTGTATGAGCCCTTTTCTTTAAATATCTGTTTGTATTTTTTTTAAATGGAGTTTTACTATGAATTTTCTTCGGTATTTCAACCTAACCTATTTGTTGACATTTTTAAACATTTGTTTTGAATAATTTTTTGTTTCATATTTACTTAAAAAAATGATTTCGATTTTCAATATTAACTTATTTTATTAGCTAATTATTTTTTGTATTGCGTTTGTTAATAGTCTCATTGCCCATTCCAAAACCAGAGTGACTTTTACAAAAACTAATTTTTTTCATGTTTGTCTTGTTTTTAGGATTGAGAAGAAGACCAAAACGGTTAAAGGACTGCCCGCAGTTCCGGAGTCAGTCTTAAAACACCGCAAAAGGCGCGAGGCATCCCGCGCCAAGCGTGTCCAGTCTGCCATCAAAAAGAAGTCTGCAGATCTTAAAAAACGCAAAAACATCTTCAAAAGGGCCGAACAATATGTTAAAGAGTACAGGCTAAAGGAGCGTGATGAAATTAGGTTGATCAGACAAGCCAAAAATAGAGGAAACTTCTATGTGCCCTCTGAAGCTAAGTTAGCTTTTGTTATTCGTATTAAGGGGTAAGTTGTAAAGCAATTTATTATTCATTTGTAGGCAGAGTTTATAGATTTATAGGTATGCTAGCTATTTTATGTAAGAGTTATGGATCGTTCATACTCGTCTTTTGTCTAGTCTTTTGTCTTGGTTTAGTCATATGTCTTGTCATAAGAAAGTTAAAACCACTGTTTCTTATGGGAGTGTTCATACAATGCTTTTGCTTTTGTTTTTGATTAGTCTTTGTCTTAAGAGTTGCCAACTTTCAATCCTTAGAACAATGACTAAGACGAGTGACAGACATCAGCTGATGTTTGTTGTTTTGTTTTATAGGGCGTCCGAAGAGCGCAAGCGCGCGGTCGAAATTTTGAATTTACCGCCATTAATTATGTTTTTAACAGAAAATCTCAACATAACCTCCAAATTTCTTTTTCGCTTTTGTTCTTTCGTGTCTGTGTTTCGTGCACAGATTAGATTAAATAAGATCGTTTTGAGTAGAAAATAACTTTTGAAGAGGGCCTTTTTATTGAAATGGAATTTTTTTTTCAGTGAGTTATGACAAAGACTAATCAAAAACAAAAGACGAGTATGAACAGCCAATTTTGTTTAAGACAGCTACTAATCAAAAACAAAAGACTAAGACGAGTATGAACAATACTTAAATAAGATTATTTTGTGTAGAAAATGACTTTTGAAGAGGGCCTTTTTATTGAAATTGAATTTTTTTTTCAGTGGGTTATGACTAAGACTAATCAAAAACAAAAGACGAGTATGAACAGCCGATTTTGTTTAAGACACCTAAGACTAATCAAAGGCCAATGACTAATCAAAAACAAAAGACTAAGACGAGTATGAACAATACTTTAATTTTTGCTTTATACTTTCTAAAGGCACATTTTCTTTTAATGTATTTCATTCATTACTGTTTTTTGCTAATATCTTGGGCTGTATGTTTGTTATTTTTGTCAGATTGTAGCAGAAGTAAAGTTCATTTCATTATTTTTTGCACAACTTTTTTTCATTGGCCTATGTTATTCTTATGATAATCAGCTGAAAACTGTCAAAAAGTTATGAAAATACCAGTTTTTAAATATAATAATATTAAATAAATACACATATAATGGTTGTTTAGATTGAAATATCTAGTTTTTTGTCTTATTTTTAGTATCAACAAAGTTGCCCCCAAAGTACGTAAAGTACTTCAACTCTTCCGTCTTCTTCAAATCAACAATGGAGTGTTTGTCAAACTAAACAAAGCCACAGTAAACATGTTAAGAATATGTGAACCCTACATTACTTGGGGTTACCCCAATTTGAAATCAGTCAGAGAACTGATCTACAAGCGTGGGTTTGCCAAAATTCAGGGTCAAAGAATCCCAATCACCAGCAATCAAATCATTGAAGACAGATTGGGAAGGTCTGGAATTATTTGTGTTGAAGATTTGATTCATGAAATCTTCACTGTAGGATCGAACTTTAAGTTTGCGTCAAACTTTTTGTGGCCCTTCAAAGTGAGTTAAATTTTTGTTTGATTTTGTTAATCTAGATAATTATTTTAATTTTTCACGTGATGTTTTTGAGGTAATTTGCGACTGAAGCTTAAAATGGCTATGTCGACAATCTTTGCTGATAAAAAATAATACAATTTTTTAAATAATTTTATTTTGTGATTTTTTTTTGTGTAATTTTTTTCCTTTAATTACAGCTTAACACCCCAACTGGAGGCTGGCGTAAGAAGACAAACCACTATGTAGAAGGTGGTGACTTTGGTAATAGAGAAGTTAAAATTAATGAACTACTTAGGAAGATGGTTTAAATTATTGACCTAAATAAAGTTAATTTTTAAGATACCTTTTGACTTTTTTTAAATAAACTGTTTATAAACTGTTTTTTACTAAATTATTTGTAAAATATTCAGGTTATAGGAAAATTAATTTAAGTCGTCGAACAAATAATTTCTTTGATAAGTATAAGAAAATGGCAAGCAGAAGCATAAACGGGGTTTAAATCGAGCAGACTTATTGCGTAATATGGGAGCGGTCCCTGTGGAAATTTCTCGTTTTCACCCGTGGTGTAGCGTGATAAGCCGTGACGCTATTTTGCTTGAACCACGAAAAAAAAGGCGGCTATGATCCAACCAAAAATATTTTTCTGTGGTTAGTTTTTTTTTTGGTGTTCTGTGATTTTTTTGTAGTTTGTGAGGTTATGGCGTTTTGAAGTTATTTTTTAAGTTTTTTCAAATCTTATTTAACCTAATCTATGGTTTTTCCCCGTTTTGAGTTTCTTACCTGTTTTTGTTGTATTCAGCGTTGTTGAAATTAATTAAAGCTCGGTAAGTTCATGCTTACAAAATGAATTACATAGATTTTATATGGCAAGACATAAAAAAAATTTAATTAGCAATCTATCAAGTATTTTTTTAATAAAAATCAGTTTATAACTTCTAATAGATCGTTCATACTCGTCTTTTGTCTTGGTTTAGTCATATGTCCTGTCATAAGAAAGTTAAAACCACTGTTTCTTATGGGAGTGTTCATACAATGCTTTTGTTTTTGATTAGTCTTTGTCTTAAGAGTTGCCAACTTTCAATCCTTAGTACAACGACTAAGACGAGTGACAGACATCAGCTGATGTTTGTTGTTTTTTTTTACAGGGCATCAGAAGAGCGCAAGCATGCGGTGGAAATTTTAAATTTTTTTCAGTGGGTTATGACTAAGACTAATCAAAAACAAAAGACGAGTATGAACAGCCGATTTTGTTTAAGAGAGCTAAGACTAATCAAAGGACAAAGACTAATCAAAAACAAAAGACTAAGACGAGTATGAACAATACTTAACAAAACTATTATAGATACCTTTAGGTTATTAATTTCTTAACTAGATTTATTAAGATTAAAGTGTTTATAATCTTAAGAACAATGTTAAGGTTATTTTGGTTTGTATTTGTAGCTTTTTATAGCTAATAAAAATTTTTGAATTGAAAATTGAAGGACGAAACTCCCTTTAGAAATCCTTGGCTCTGCTGATTGCCAACAAAACTTAAAATTTTTAATAATTTTTTTATATTCATTAATTTTTTTTGTTACAATTTTAACAGTGTGGATCTTTCAGGAAATTTATAAAGTTTTAAATTTAAAAAAGTAAATAACTAACATGATGTTTTTACTCAATTTTTGGCCTTAATCTATCAAAAACTGGGCATTTTACATTATAAGGCTTCTACTACCCTATTCTGAGATAAACGCAGTTGAGAGTTCATAACTGCTAAAAACACTTTTTTGGTTTATTCACGGTTTCTTCTCTAAAAAATTAAACATAAAAAAATTCCTGCATTTCATAGTGGATGTGAACTTTTGCAAACTGTCAACACAAACTGTGTTATCAAGTGTATCAACTGCTTCCAAACTCCATCTACTCTTCATAATTATAAATTTTTTTATGGTATTTTTATTTCACCATATTTCCCTTTTATTTAAAGGATTTCTCTGTATTTTATTGTAGGTTTTTCAATATTTTTCATTGCATTTCCAAGTTTTTTTAAATATTTGCATTTTTCATAGTGCACATTTGCTTGATGTTATGTAAACCTATTTTTGAAGTGTTTTATCTGTGTGTCTTTGTGTAATGAATATGAGTTTTTTCTAATTTTATTTTAAGTTCTTAATTTTATACAATATGTGTGTAATTTTTTTACCAGTAGAACATGGGAAAAGTAAGAAGACAAAGAAACAAGCTACATCTGGCTGCTAGTAAGTTGCCAAACAAAGATGAAAAATGGAAATCTAGTTCACCAGAAGTATTTGAGGAGCCCATAGTACCATCAGTCTTACCAATAGCACCACCAAAAGGAAACATTTTTGCTGGTCTTAGCATGGATATTGACAGCATCCTTAAGCCTAGTTTATCAAGTGCCACCAACCTTGATAATGATGATACAAAAAGTGTTAAATCAACAAAATCTTCAAAGTCAAACAAGTCTCAAGCCAATCCTATGTCTAAGAAAGATAAGCTTAAATTAAGAAGGGAAGCCTTGTTAAAAAAAATTGACACAGTTAATCAAATGAAAAAAGATTTAAAAGTTAGGCAAAGGCGTAAAAACACACCTATTTTAGGTGACTCAAATCCACTCTTTGATGCTTTGCCTATGTTAGATCTATTAACCAAAGACAAAAGTGATTCTAAAACTGTTAAAAATAAAAACCAGAAAAAAAAAGCAATTGCAAAAGCTTCACGAAGAAAAAGGGATCTAGTTCAAGGGGTGGATATGTTTAAAACCATTTTGAATGACAAAGAATTCAAGAAGAATCCTTTGGAGGCAATTACTAAACAGATACAGGTTAGATTTAGTAAACCCACACAGTCTAATGTAGGTTCCAAAAAAATCATCAAATAAAAATTAAAAATTGTTTTGGTTTAAATATGTATTTTGTTTTTCTAGTCCATATCACTCCATTTTTCTAGGCTATGTATAAGTTGAGGGTTTTATTTTTGGACATTATAGGGAGATCACACACTGTCTCCAAATAAAGGAACTAGTAGCCTGCGTTATTGAAACACAAGTAAGATCAAACACTATCCTTTAGTAAAGACAAATGGGACATGCAAAAGGTCCCTAAAATCTTTGAAATATAGTTTTTAAATGATAAGGGATAAATAAAACTGCTTTATATTTTCGGAAAAATTTAACAATTATTTTCTGATTTAGATTTAAATTCTCTTATTTTAATCCAGATAATCTAAATCAGAAATCCCACCTTTTTATTGTACAATAATTCAAAAATTAAATAATTTTATACTTAAATCTATTTTTACACTGTTGAGTCTTTTCAACAAAATTCAAAAACAAAAAATCACTAAAATAAATACAAAGTTCAGTTGCATTTTTTTTTCATACTGTTTTACAATTTTTTTTGTAAATAGCAAACTCTTTTAACAGTTTGTGCAATTCGCGCATTTATTTTTTCTTAGTTATAAAAATTCAATAATTAATACTTAAAAATACAATATCTAAGGATATGACAAAAGTTCTTCTTGTATACTGTGCGATCTGAAGATAGCCTTGCCGCCGAATTGACTAGTGGAAGATTGTGCCAATGCTTCTCTTTCTGCGTGATATTCTTCCGAATATTCCTAGAAAAAAAAATAGTCGTGACCATTATTTAAATAATTTTTTATTTTATTTACACTCATTATCGGCATAAATAACAAATGGGGATTGTGATTATTCATTCATTATCGGCATGAATAACAAATGGGGAGTGTGCCGAGCAATGGAGCTAATTTCCTTGCCATTCCAAGTGAGGTCTAGTAACTTTAGGAGCTCATAACTCGGAACGGTGCAGGTTTTTCTGGAAAATTAATAGGACAAAAAATACTTGGATTCTCTTAATGACGTCATTTTTCCTCATTTAACCAAGATTGTTTGTCTTACCATTTCAAAAATCACCATGAGACCCCATGTGTACTCTTACCTTGATTCTGTGTCCCAAGAAAACCGCCCTTTCTCTCTTTTTGATCATATAGTCAGTGGGCAGCAACCATCTGTTTTCATGACACTCTTCTGGAGTTGGTCGTTTACTAAAAAAAAAACAGTAATAATGTAATGTAATAACTAAAACTATTTTGTTTTTCGGATTTTTTTTAGTTATTAATAAATAATTGCTAGTCCATATTTTTATAAAGTTTTTTTCTTAAAATCACACAATAAATAATCCTCTGAAGTTTGGCGACATACTTTATTAACACCCTGTATATTTTCTTTTATATCCAATAAAATTTT
The DNA here is from genome assembly GCA_963576565.1 of Aspidapion aeneum. NCBI lineage: Eukaryota > Metazoa > Arthropoda > Insecta > Coleoptera > Brentidae > Aspidapion > Aspidapion aeneum. Next base: position 2,885,754 of record OY755043.1, on the reverse strand, counting down.
CCTTTTTTTGTCTTTTTAAAAGATACATTCCCTATTCAAAATATATGGGTAAAGTATACCCCTCGAAGGGGGTTCGTGCTACAAAAATTTTAAGATAGCCAAAAAGTGTCTCCCTCGCAAAGAAAATCGACGTGTCCGAGCGTTTCTCCAAATTCGCACTCTAAATACCCAAAAAGGCCTCTGTTTCGAAGTTCATGACACAGCCTGTATATGGACTGATTTATAGTGACACTTATAACGTACTAAGCATATACTTACTTCGGTTGCCTCTTGAACAACAACATAAGGAACCTAGTAGCTTCTTGCGTGATTTCTTGATACAAATTTTCGAACCTGTATCTTACGAACAGGATATTTTGTCTGGTTTCGTTCTCGTCGGTTCCTCTGAACGGCACCGTGCCTGACAACATGACATACGTCAACACGCCCACTGACCAAATGTCAGTTTGGGGGAAGGCGGGTTCTTCGGCTAGAACCTCGGGTGCTGAAACAAGTTTATATTTTTTCAATCAAACGAGTTTTCGTGGCTAATCGGGTAAAAAGAAGTTTTTGTTTCTCTCATATTCTTTTCACGGAGGTCCAAGATCTAATGGACACTTAATAAGTGTTGACAGTTAACTGTTTCGTCCTTATGGGACTCTTCAGAACACTGCTTGGTCAATGTGACACCCTTGCGAAGTTAATCAGACCGTTTTGTCTCTCATCCTACATGTATAGTGAGAAAACCCTCGCAAGAAGTGCCATCTACCGAGATACGAGAGAAACAAGAGCAGGCGAGTGTAAACTGCTATATATCAATCGATGAAAATATCGATTGATATATAGCAGAAAAAGAAACCATCCGTGACCTACGACAGCACTTCTGCCTTTCAGGCCAGATTTTACTCACCTTCAGACATGAGCGTCAATTCACGGGTACTAAAATTTACATTTGTTAGTATTATTTACGCTAATCAGCGTTGATCTGGCCTAAAAGGCAGAAGTGCTGGATTGTTTTTTTTTCTTTGCAATCGATCTTTTCATCGATCAATATATATAGCAGCTTATACTCGCCTATCAGAGTATCAGATTTTTTAGGACTAGCTGAGCCTCAACAGTTTAAAACCTGATAAATATATTTTTACTTACATGCATAATCACGATGCCCCACCACTGGAACTTTGGTGCCCAACTTGGTCACCCTATGGGCCGAACCGAGATCGACCAATTTAACCTGGACCGACCTAACGCCCGCCATTACGACGTTGTCAGGTTGAATGTCCAAGTGGCACAAGCCGCGCCAGTGCAGGTACTGGAGCCCGTCGAGAACCTTCAAAGAAAATTTTATATTCAGGGTGAGTACCGTTACGAAAGCTAAATTAATAAGTATTGGTTGGTAGATTCTATAACTGCGTATACACCAAGGTGCCGCGAACGCTCCGCATGTGGGACGCTTGCGTACCGATTCGTCTAGTTACAATAGTCCGTGTTTTCAAATTGCGCGCCACAGTTTTCTGAAAACCTTTTGGTCGGTATTTCAACGCTCCCCTTTGGGACGGCGGTAAGAACCAAATGGGGGTCAGTTTTTTACTTCCCTAGAAACTCCCCAAAAACATTGAATTTGAAATACTCTGTATATTGGTCAAAATGATCGTACAAAACTAATAATTATCGTATATTTGGCAACGCTCAATTTTTGACAATTATCAGTTGGTTATCATAAGAGTAACATAGGCCAACGAAAGAAAATTCTCCCAATAATAATGAAATCAACTGTAGCATACCTGGGTGACAATAATAGCAACAGTCTGTTCGTTGTACTCGTGCCTGCTTGCCAAATATGTGAGCACGTCCGCACCCTGTAACTTTTCTAAAATAAACACAGCCTTGTCGCCAGAGTGATAAGCTGCCATCAGGCTCGCGATTCGCTCGTGTCTTAGTGACCTTAGTGCGGCGAATTCTCCTTCGACTTCGTCTTTTTGCTTTTGATTTGCCATTTCTGGAAGAAAATTGAGTTTTTTGTAATATTTATTTAATTAATACTATATAAATACGTATTAACAGCTAACCCAAAACTTAACTTGCTAAAATGAAAATATAGATGAAAAATGATACGCTGCGAAGAGCTATGACCAACGTTGAAAAAGATGTCGCATAAAAAGATAAAAAGAGAAAACTGTATATCAGAAAAGATAAATAAACTGATGAAAAAAGGGAAAATGGCGAAAGAAGGAAAAAGAACATCGATATAATACACAGAAATAAATAAAACTATAAAAAAAATTTAAGAAAATTAAAGAAAGAACAAAGGAATAAAAGTTGAAAGTTATAGAAATTAGCAGAAATATCAAATGTCCAAGACCGACTCTAGGTAGATATAAACTAATTAAAATAAAAAATACGAACGACATAGAAAGTATGTTCAAGTAAAGAGGATATTATAGATATCACACATCTATTTTATACAGAATTATGCCAAACAAAAAGGGAACTATCGCGAGAAACCATGAAGAAACTCCAAACAAAAATGCAGAACATAAACTCAGAATTACAACCTGAAATAAGCAAAGCGGAAATAAAGAAAATGAAAAAGAAAAATCACCTGGAAAAGACGAAGCAGAAATGCTAAAGTACGGTGGTAAAGCTGTAGTTAATACACTTCAAATTCTTAGGAAAAGGAAAAAATAATCACAAACTACTGGAAAGAATCCATAACCATTCTTCTACACAAGAAAGGCGATAGGGCAGACCTAAAAAACTATCGACTAAACGAGAGTATATAACCATGTATCCTCCCTGTACTCACATATGGATCCTAGACCTGGACACTTACAAAATCAAACATCCAACAAAAGCCCAAAGATCAATGGAAAGACAAATGTTACATATAAAGCTAACAGATAGAAAAAGGAATGAATGGCTATAATAAAACATAAGTAAAGGATGTCCGAGGAGAGGTAGCCAAATTAAAACGGAAATTTACTGGTCATAATATCAGACAAAACGTCCGTCGATGGAACAAATGTATTGTTAATTGGAGACCTTGGGAAAATAAAAGTAGTAAGGGAAGACCCCAAATGAGATGCGCGGCCGATTTGAAGAGAAATGCGGGAACTAGAGGGATGAACACGACGACAGACAGAGAAGAGTGGAAGATATTGCGGGAGACTTAGTCCAAAGATGGATCGAAGATGGCCAAAGAGATAGATAGATAATATGTAATGATGATTCGATGCTTACCTAGCACCTTTGCGACGACCACACTATCGTCAGCTTTGTTAACAGCCTTCAACACATTGCTGAATTGTCCCTTGGAAATCTCCGAAATAAAATTGTAATGCTCTTGAATGCTGGCGTGTTCCCAAACTACAGGGTCCATTTCTTTTTGGTAGTCGTTTTTGAACGGCTTCTCGTCTTCAATCTCCCTTCCGCTGTCGGTAATTGCTTGGAGATGCGTCATTGCTTTACTGAGTTCAATTTTTGATGAGCCTGCAGGTTAATAAAATTATATTTTTATTTTGGGAAATTGTTGTCTTAAGTTTTATTGTTGCTAGACGTCAAATAATATCTTTAGATTCAGAAACACTTACCGTCTACTTTGGTTTGCACTGGAGCGGTGGGAACACCAGGATCACTCCAACCAATGGCATTTCTGGCAGCCAATCTAAAAATAAAAATATATTCAATTATTTTCTTTTTTGTATTTTAAAATTAAAAGTACCCATCAAATAGATTTTGTTTATAAGTCAGGCAAAATACCTCATATGTACCCAGTTATGAAACAGGATAGCTTGGTTTCCTTTATAGATTACAGCAAGGCATTTGACAGCTTGAAGCAAGAGAAGTTGTTAAAATTAAAGTTGTCAGTGCGTCAATTCTGCTTCCTGCCCACAGACTGAGCAGGCAGAGTCGTTCTTGACTCTAACGCGTTTCATGTGCTCCCTCAACTGGTTGTTTCCAGTTCCATATAAACCAAGGGTATACACGAGGTAAGTTCCATAAGTTTCCGGCCTAACCCACTTTCACTTGATAAATCTGAATACAACCCTGGTATTTTATAGCGGCGCATATGATTTGATTGTTTACACTAGCTTTGATTGAAACAGGGCGTGTCGGTGGTTTTCTTGCAATGTTTAAAATTGAGTACCGCGCAGTTATAAAATTTTTAGTAAAAGAAGGGCTTACACCCAGCCAAATTAAAGTTCGTTTGGATAGTGTGTATGGAAATATGTCCCCTTCATTTTCGACTGTGAAGGAGTAGGCAAAGTCGTTTAAACTGGGGCGTGAAACCCTTGAAGATGATTTTCGATCGGGTCGACCAGAGAATATTAAAAGTGTTGAGGCTGAACTGCTTAGTGATCGAAGGCTGAAGACTAAGGAGATTGCAGCGAGGTTGGGGCTATCACATGACTAAAGTCAGTGCTAGATGGGTCCCCAGAATTTTTTCTGTTGCCCAACAGCGGGAACGAGTAGATTGTTTACGGGAGTTTTTGGAGGAGTACAACCTTACCCCTAAGCACTTTGGAGTCAATTGTCACTGGGGATGAGACAATGGTTCTTTACTATGACCCCTTATCCAAAAGAAAGTCCATGGAATGGAGAAAGCCGGGAGAAGCACCCCCTCGAAAAGCAAAGGTCACCCAATCGACCAAAAAGGTTTTGGCCACGATATTTTGGGATTCTTAAGAAATCTTATTAATCGATTATAAAGAAGAAATACCACCGATAATGGACAGTACTATGCGGCTCTGCTACATCGCTTGCGCGAGGCTATTAAAGAAAAAAGAAGGGGAAAATTGGCATGTGGTGTTCGATTACTTCACGATAATGCTCCTGTGCACACAGCCGTTGTTGCGAAGACTATGACTAGTGACTATTATCTTTTCTCAAAATTGAAATCCGACTTCATGCAGCTGTGGAGGCCCATTTTGCTTCAAAGGATAAAAATTATTTTTTGATTGGTATAGAATTGCTACCAAAGCGTTGTAACCGGTGTGTTGAACTTATGGAAGATTATATTGAAAAACAGTAGCCAACTTGTTTTCATTTTCCGTTTCCTTGTTAGCCTGAAAACTTTTGGAATTTACCTTGTATTATCCCCTTTATTGTATTAACTAAAAGTTGTGGAGAAAGGCATACACTTAAACGGCATATACGAAAGGTAATTAAGGAAGGCCTACTTGATGAGTCCCGATTTAAAAGAGATTGGTGCATGTGCAGTTGAAAAAGAAGAAGAAATTGTTCAGCAGACATTTAAGAGAGGTTCAGTCTTTACTGCATATCATTGCCTATTTATTAGGGCGACCTCTAGAGTACTAAGGCTTGTTTACTACAGCGACTTCTTCGGTGGCGGCTTGTACTGTAAATCTTACCTAAAGATATAAGTTTTGCTAGGCTCCAATCCCTTGATCAAATAGAATTCGTGATCGATATTATCAGCTTTTTTTATCCATTCCATGTCATCTGCCAATTTATATTCTAACCTATAACAGATGACTGGTGCGTTTCCGTCGAATTTAGGTTGTTTCCAAATTAGAAGCACTTCAGTGTCTAAAAAAACAAAGAGCAAAGGAAAAAAATCAGTACTTAAGAAAAAATTATTTAAAAAAAATATCTTGAAAAAAAAAATCTTAAATTTTGATATTTGCAAATGTCAAAAATTTACATAACATTTTTATTTTTTAACTTAGCACGTAGAAATTTTTTATTTTGCTTACCAGATACTTCTTTAACCTCGGGACTGTCTGGTTCGTCCGGAATCAGGCCGAGTACAATTCTGGTCCTGGTGATGGTCTGTCCGACTTTATTTCTGGCCACGACTTTGTACATTCCTTGATCGAAGCCCAGGGCTGGAGTTAGTCTATAGTGCGATCTTCCTTCGGCGTCTGTGAAGATTTTAATGCGATGTGATTCCGCTACTATAGAATCATTTCTAAAAATGAAAGAAAACTATTTAATTTTAGAAAAATTTGAAATAGTCAAAAAATCAAACAAGTTTCGTGGCTAATCGGGTAAAAAGGAGTTTTTGTTTCTCTCATATTTTTCCATGGGTATTTTAAAATTTTTTTAAAAATTTCAAATTTTTTAAATATTTAACATAACATAAAAGTTAATAAAAACATGTTGTATAAAAACAATTGTATACAAAATTTATAAATATTCAGTTGAAAAGGAAAGCCAAATCTAGCTTTTTGGTGACATACTTAAACCACTGGACAATAGGCGTTGGTTCTCCCACAGCCAGGCAAGTCAGTTCCATGTCTTTTCCTTCAATCATCGCGGTGAGTTGTGGTTTTTCTCTAAAGAATGGGCCTCTGCCATCTTGTTTTGATTCTATGAAAGCTTCTGCTTCGACGTAGGTGTCCAAACGAGATCCTAAAAAAGTATCAGTTTGCAGTTCGGCAGTTCTGCTCTGGAAGGAACAATGTGCTTGATCCGGTTCGAAGGACCAATGTGCAAGCTGTGCTTGACAATTGCGCTTGCTTAACTCGGCTTGGTTAAGCAGCGGGACAATAAGGATTTAAGTACAGTGAAATAACGATATGGGATATTACGACATATTAGGATGATTCTACAAAAATGGTGCTGTGGAGTGGGAATGCATATTTTTCAAACACAAACTGCAAATGAAGCATAGTTTTAGTTATAAACGAAATGTTTTCTTTATGGAGCATTTGAGTTTAATGTATAAAAAAAATTGCAAGTTTATAATTTCTTTTATTACAAAGCAAATACTTCATTCCTCTGGTGTAGTCCCAAACCAAATATTAAAAACTCAAATTGAAAAAAATATCCTAATAAATAATATTTAACCAAGTCTTAACTATTTATCAAAAAAATGATAAAACTTTGCAGTCATATTTTTGAAAACCGAATTTACATCTTCTCCAGAAAATTTTACAATTTTAAACGTGCTCCATTTTTAATAACACAATATTTGTGAATACAACCAGTTAATTTCTAGAGAAAGAGACGGCCCTGGATATCTAATTTACTTGTGAGGGTGACAAGTTGTGACAGATAATGTCAACTTTAGTTTGGTTTAAGTTATAGATCCTTTTATTTTCGGCAGAAAATTAGTTTTTTTCAGAGAAATCAAAAAGGAACGCTTCATAGTATAATTTTTTTGTTGATTGTTTTAAAATTATAAGTATAGGAACTTTGTCTATATAAAAATTAAGTTAAGTAGTCTAAATAGATTTTGATTTAAATTGGAAAACCATTAAAAAACTCATTCCTCTGGTACTCATCCCTCTGGAATTTTTATGCAATAATTCCTAAAATTCGGGAAAATAAATGTTTCTTAGCTTACACCTAATTAGTTACATAAATTTAAAAAAACAAAATTATTTACTATGCTGTACTGTTATTTAAAGGCAATGACCAAAAATGATATCCATATAGCCCACTTTTGGTAGAATCATCCATTAAGGTCCCAACCGAGTTCTATAATATAACCCATTTTGTTACCTTTTTTCTCTATAACGACGCTTGGTTATAACGACCAAAATTAAGCGGTCCGTTCAATGTCGTTATAACCGATATTTACTGTAACAAGTATTTATTTTGTTTAGTGCCAGTCAGCAGCCTAATACCCTGCAATGACCTAGTTGTATTTTATGTCGAATTTGCTGCTCTTACCCAATTCGGTTTTAAGACGCCTAATGTAAGGGGTGTCTCCAGTGCCGTAGCGATTAATTCTTGCTTTTCTTTCGTCGTCAATTTCCTCGTCCATGATATCTGTAAAGCGCCTTCTTTCGTGAATTATTGGAGTCTGAAATTAATTTAAATAATAATTGTGATGTGTTTATACCCATTTTTATATTGAAGAATTCAATGATATTTAATATTCCTTGGTTTTTAATGCCAGAAAAAACTCCTAACTCTACAAAAACAGAAATTACAAAACCCTGTACACACCTAAAACATTTTTAATGCGTTTCGAAAAAAAATGAGAGAGTTTGTAATCTATAACCATTTTTTTTTCAGTCTTCGAACGTCATATTCAATATTGGTCATTGTTTTCTAAAAAACTCAGCATTTTAAATTACATAAAAATTTGACATCTGGATATAATTAACGACTTGAAACATATTTTCAGATAATTTTGTAAGAAAATTGGTATAATACACAACTGTTACAGATTTTTTTTTAAAACCTAATTTTTTTAGCTCACACCTATACTATACTATAGTAGTGTGAGCTATGGTGATCCTAATTTTTTCGAGAAAAAAAAAGTTGCTCCGATTTCAAAAATTTTTATATATCTTTGCGTTTCAGATGATTTTGAAACTTTTTTGTTGCGCCGTCTGTCTGTCTGTCTGTCTGTCTGTCTGTATGTCTGTCTGTCTGTAACGACCAACGCGCATAACTCAAAAATTGCTCGGCCGATTTTAATGAAATTTGGTACCTAGGCTGGGTCTTGGGTCGAGATGGTCCCATTTAAAAATGAACAAAATCCACCGAACACAAACCAAATAAAAGGGTGGGGGTAGATTTCAAAAATTAGAGTTTATGTGAAAATATGGCGTGTGTGATATCAAACGAAAGGTAATTGAGTCTGGAGTTAAACAAAATACATTTTAATTTATTTAAAAAAAGGGTGGGGGTATATTTCAAAAATTCGAGTTTAAGTGAAAATATGGCGTGTGTGATATCAAACGAAAGGTAATTGAGTCCGGAGTTTAACAAAACACATTTTAGTTTTTTTTAAGGGTGGGGGTAGATTTTAAAAATTTGAGTTTAAGTCAAAACATGGCTTGTGTGGTATCAAACAAAAGGTAATTCAGTCTGGAGTTGAATAAAATATATTTCAATTTTTAGTTATATTAGCTCACACGTAAACTATAACTATAGTACCTAGTGTGAGCTTAGGGGCCCATATATTGGCAGAGTATTTTTTCAGGTATATGCGACTACTCACCCTAAAATCATATCCATTTTCATCCATGAAGTTAGAAACAGGACAACGATTGACAGCAACTTTCTTATATTCGCGAAGACGAACTGGAAAATCGACGTCACGTAACTGAAGGAGGTAAGTGTCTGGACCATTTTGATAACTAAAATATTGCGGAACGTTAAGTCATCATGTAAAACTTACAGAATTATTACCTAAAACTGACTTAAAATTACCTATAATATATTACGGAATTTTTAGTCATGATTACGAACAGAATTATGACAAAATTAATAACGATTTTTTTTGTTTGAAACTCGTAGACAGTAACTGAGTAGAAACAAAATTTCGGACTTCCATTGTTGTTATTTATTAGCTCACACTACTACTATAAGTAGTGTGAGCTATGGTGATCCTAATTTTTTCGAGAAAAAAAAGTTGCTCCGATTTCAAAAATTTTTATATATCTTTGCGTTTCAGATGATTTTGAAACTTTTTTGTTTTGCTGTCTGTCTGTCTGTCTGTCTGTCTGTATGTCTGTCTGTAACGACCAACCCGCATAACTCAAAAACCGCTTGTCCGATTTTAATGAAATTTGGTACCTAAGTTGGGTCTTGGGCCGTGATGCTCCCATTTAAAAATGAACAAAATCCACCGAACGCAAGCCAAATAAAAGGGTGGGGGTAGATTCCAAAAATTAGAGTTTATGTGAAAATATGGCGTGTGTGATATCAAACGAAAGGTAATTAAGTCTGGAGTTAAAAAAATGAATTTTAGTTTATTTTTAAAAAAAGGGTGGGGGTAGATGTAAAAAATTAGAGTTTATGTGAAAATATGGCGTGTGTGATATCAAACGAAAGGTAATTGAGTCTGGAGTTAAACAAAATACATTTTAGTTTTTTTCAAAAGGGTGGGGGGTAGATTAAAAAAATTTGAGTTTAAGTCAAAACATGGCTTGTTGTGGTATCAAACGAAAGGTAATTGAGTCTGGAGTTGAATAAAATATATTTCAGTTTTTGATTATATTAGCTCACACTATAACTATAGTACCTAGTGTGAGCTTAGGTGCCCATAGATTGGCAGAGTATTTTAAACACGACGTTTCAGTTAGTAAGTATAGTCTAAATTATACGCATTTGTAATGACGTCACCAGGTGAGAAAAAAACGTATGGCGTAGATTCTTTTTTATATTTACTATTGTTGTTGGGCTCAATTTTGTTGCATCTGCGGCTCGCTGTATCACATTATCAAATTGAAGTGCGATTCCATTTCGGACTTGTTCTCTTTCCAGTTCAAAAAAAGCCAATATATTTAAAATTATCAGCTGCGATTGTTCATTATACATTATATTTGTTTCTCGGCATTTTACTACTTTTTAAAATAATTTCCAACAAGTTGACAAACTCATGTTTTTGATTGAGAGTGACGGATACTTCACATAATCAATTACCTACCTATTTAAAAAATGAATCAATCATAGACACTACTTTTTTTAAAAAGTTTATTGTCACTGTTGTTTATAATATGCTAAACAAAGATAAACAAAAATGACGTCATTACAAATGCGTATAAGTTGGACTATATCTCTAACCGTTTTCAAGTGTAAACTAAACAATCTAGTCTGTAGACTACTACTTAAACTACTTGGTTTGCAGTCAGGTGTGACGGGCTAACCCCTTTTTAATCTTAAGACTGTTTTCCTCAAGGAGTGCTTTTCATATGTTTGGTATGTCCGTGTTTGGTTGACTGAAAACTTCTTTATTCTGCATTATAAATGCAGCTTCAATCAACTTTCGCCAATGCGACTCCTTATGCAAAACTTTAGCTTCTGACCACTGAATCCTGTGATCATTTGACCATGCATGATCCACTAAACCGGATTTTTCAATATCCCCTCTAAATGGGTACTTTTTAGATGTTGATTTACTCTAACCTAAACAGGGCGTTTCGTTTCACCTACGTATGATATTGTCATGTATGTAATTTGGGCATGCTATCCGGAACTTGGTTGGTTGACCTGTTGTAAAAGTATTAGGACGTCAACCTAGGAAGTATGTGGTGCAAACGATTTATGTTTAAGATTGAAACACGTTTGTAATCACATGCTTCTATAAAACCAATTAAGAACGGATAGTCGGGGTTCAGTTCAGGGAGTACGCTAAGTACCTAAGTTCTTAATAGTCAAGTATAGAAACGGTAAATAGATTCTGATCGAGAGCTGAACCCGACCTACAAGTGAATAATATTTGTATCAGAAAACTGGACCAGACAGTAGTGATTAGTGTGTAAGTATCTTTGTACTAGTATTAAATAAACCCTTAAACTATCTCACGATCCTCTTTATTTGTGCGCAACACGTACATAAATAGTCACGACAACCCCCTCGTGACAATATACCACACTCACACGGGATTTGGTAAATACATTCCTTATTATTTGAGGGATTTTCTGGTTTTGTTTTAGTTACAAAACTCATATTATAGTGTTTGGCTATTCATTTTATGTTTTCTAAAATCCCTTGAACATTGGAATGTTAATAACACCCAACATATTATTATTTTGAGAATTTGCTACATTTGGTTTGTTTTAACTTATAGAGAATGTTGAGTCTATTAATTTATCGGATTAACCATTCTGTTGTAAGTTCTTTTTAATGTTGTTAATTTCTGTGGTTAGTTCTCTATTATTACTACAAATATTTACGGCTCCTAAATACAAACTTCTTATTTATAAGTCCTTGTTTTGTAGCAACACAATGATTAGACTTAAAATTTAGGTACTGTCTTGTATGTGTAGATTTCCTATATACAGTGGTTTGAATGTTTCTGTGATTTTTTTATATGGAAAATAATAATTTTTATAAAACTGTTTTCGCCGAATTTTGACTTAAACAGTCTTTTCCGCTTTTTCAATTTTTCCTACGTAATCTTTGCAAATTCCTATTTAGACCTGTATTTTACCTTGCGATATAACGTATGCATGTCCACAATTCTATCTAATTTTTTTCCCGTTTAAAAAAAATCCAGAATAATTAGAATACAAATTTAAACCTAAACTTAAACCTAAACCAAAACCCATTTATGGTCTTTGCAATACCCCAAGTCCCTTTGCTATCCTTTTTTTATTTTTCTGCTATAAAGAAGACAGAAAATAGCATTGAAAATCATTGTTGGCCCCAGATTGCAGTTGGCAGTTGCCAGCCTGTCTGTCTATCAAAGTTATTAAACAAAAAATGTCTGACAAGTAGTCAAAATATTTTGTAAAGTAGATATTTAAAAGTATCAATATATTCTCAGAAAAATGGTCAAGAATTTCAAGAAAACAGCAATGACAAAAAATATGAAGACTGAATAACTGATTTTTGCGTAGTTTGTTTTTTTCAGTTAGATTTTCAGTTTTTTTGTTTGTTCACTTTATTTTATTTCATTAAAATAGGGTTACAGAACCATCCCATCAATTATGTTTAAAGCTTAATATAATAATTTCAATGATTCTATTAGAACTGAATCCTTTGAGTTGTTCAAGTTCTATTGCATCATTTGAAACTTCGTAATTAGTAATAGCTTCAATATAGCTCTTTAACTCTGTCTTTTGTCCTCAATACAGTTTTTGTTGAAATTCCCAAAGCCTTTGCAGTTAAATCAGTTGGGAACTTTTTTACACTTTTTACAAGATCTATGTGTCCACCATAAAAAGTGTGAGATTTTCGTATGAACATCTTTTTATAAAAAAATATAATAAAATACTGTTTTATTTTACTTTAAACTAAAAATATATATGCTTCTATACTATTATTATAACAAGTACCAACATTAATATGAGTCGAGCTGAAGTTCGTTTGTGGAAATTACAAATAATATTAATTTAACTTTTATTAAGTCTGTATGCTTAGGCATTATTAATTAAAACTTAAATTTACAAAAAATAATATATTTATTGCCTAACCCTTTTTGAATCATAATTTTTACCAAAATAAATTGCGAAGCTTAGATTAACTTAACAGCTCAAAATACATTGTAGATAAAAAAATTTTTCTTCAAATTAAACCATCATTAGTTTATGCTTTGTTCATGGTTTCTAGCTCTACAGCCGGTCGCATAAAAATCTTCCAGAGTAGAAACTTTGTTGGCAGTGCACTCCAATTGATTGATCAATGTATGCCAGTAAAGCATATACGCTGTACATACATTTTTCACTACATAAATTCATCTTGGGATAGAAACTTTTGTCAAAAAACTATTCCAAATAGGAATTAAATCAGAATTTAAATAAAAAATAAGCGATAATCTTTCAAAGTCAGAAATTTCAAAACCATTGACAGTTTAAACACCGATCCACCACCCTTATTATAGAGAGTGGTGACCGATCACGTTAATTTTAAGGTAACTGATAATAAGTTTTTCTGCACCCATTATCAGTTACCTTAGGAATCTGCGGTTTAAAACTGAATTAAGAATACACGTGCGTTTTGTTACCAGAATTACGGGGTGATTAAGTAAAAGGACTAGCCTTATTGCAAGGACTATAGTTAGTAAGCGTTTGAGGTCTTTATTGCATAAGTTATGTGGGACGTTGCGACATAAGAATAAGAATAAAAGAGAAGAAAAATTCATTTGTGTTTTGGGACACGAAGATGACTATAGACGACTTGAAATTTTTATAGATACTATTGATTGTACTAAACGGTCTTAATTACTTGAATGAAGTCGTGATCCTGTCGTTTCTTTTGGTGTTTTGGTTTGATAACAAGACATGTTTTAGATCTAAAAATATTTTAGTAAAACTTACTGGCTCTCAGACTTAAAAGCTCCAATCTCATAGTTCAACGGAGATCGCGAAGGCAACTGCTCTTCCCAGGTCTGCCTGATAGAGGCCACCTTTTCATGACGAGGTGGGGTGGCTCTGGGAGTGTAGCAATGACCCGGTGGGTAAACCATCTTTGAGGGATGAGTGAAAGCGCCCTCTAGCGGTCGGCGTCTGAACCAGTTCTTGCAAGAGGCGTTGTCCATCCATTCCCTTCAAATGAAAACAAAAAAAATATATAAATAAAAAAAAGAATACACAAAGAAAAAAGTACAAGAGGTGCTGTGTGTGTATGATAAAAATCAAAAAGAAAGTTTGTTCTTTACATAAAGATGTGTGTGTGCTTAACTCACGAGTGTCAATTTGAAGTAAACAAAAGGTATCTCTAACATAAACACTACTTAAATAGCTTAAAGGATCAATAAAAAAAGATTTTGCGCAATACTAGAATAAAACGAACTTAAATTATCTGCCTTAAGAGTGCTTATAAATGGAATTGGAATTTTTCCTTATCCCGAAAAATTTTAGTTCCCATTTTATTCATGAATGTTAGTGTACAGCGTGTCCCATTTTCGATGGGATTAAATGGGCAACTCGGTTGTTATTAAAGATATCGATTTTCTGATTGCACCTTACCGTGCTCTTTTTTTGAGCCCTTAATAATGGCGTTATCAGAATTTTGCTATACCCCGTGGTTTCGCTAATACAGGGAGTTTTTGAAAAAATTGCATTTTTAATAATTCCTTTTATCTCGCTTATTTTGCAAGATATTTTTATTCTGTAAAAACATTTTTTTGGCAACTTTTTTAAAGCAAAATATTGACGTTGTCAATTTTTTAAAATATTGTTTAGTTTTTGAGATATTCCATTTATCATAAAAAATTAAATATGGACCTGAATTTTTTTAATTAATATTTTGATTGGTTTCATGCTATTATTGTCACAAAATGATAAAACTTTAATATGTTTTTGATTTAAGGTTAAAAAAATAATATTTAATATTTAAAAAAAAATTTAGTCCGAACCTGGAAATTACCAACGTAAATATAAATTGAAAACTGCAAGACACACTAGTTAAATGATTTTTAGTTTTTTGCTTTGAAACGTTAATATAAATAAAGAAAAAACGTTAAAAAGTTACAAAACTAATATCATAGTAATTATTTGATGGTAGCACAGCACCTCCTGAAATTTACTTTAACATGGAGAAACAATAGCGGGAAATTAACATTGTCATTTTACTTGTCATTTTTGTAAATGGCTTACTCAAAATTATTCTTAAATGGCTAGAAATCGACCATATCCATATTTTGAAAAATATTTAAACGGCAGAAATATTTTTATGCAAAATGCGTTAAGAAAAATTACCTAAAAATACCAACAATGTCTTACACATAATGGCAATCAGTTTAAACATTTATATCATTAAAGAAAAATTAGTTATTAATTTTTGTAATTCGTTATTTTTTTGTACTTGTTTTAAACAAATCTTTAATTTAACGTAAAACCATTTTAATCTACCAAGTATCAAAACAGTTAAACTAAAAATCGTTCAACTAGCAATTTTTTATTTATATTTATGTTGGAAATTTCCAGGTTCGGACAAAATTTTTTTTAAATATTAAATATTCTTTTTTAAAATAAAAAATATTAAATTTTTATTATTTTGTGATAATAATAGCATGAAACCAAACAAAATCGTATTAAAAAAAATCCAGGTCCGTATTTAATGTTTTTATGATAAATACCATATCTCAAAAACTAAACAATATTTTAAAAAACTGACAACGTCACTATTTTCTTCTAAAAAAGTTGCCATGAAAAGATTTTTACAGAATATTAAAAATGCGATTTTTTCAAAAACTACCTGTATTAGCAAAACCACGTGGTATAGCAAAAATCTGATTACACCATTTTTAAGGGCTCAAAAAAATAGCACGGTAAGGTGCAATCAGATAATCGATATCTTTAATAATAACCGAGTTTCCCATTTAATCCCATCGAAAATGGGACACGCTGTACATATTATATTGGTCTCATACCTGTAAAGCCTCCAATAATCACTAAGATATTTCGATGAAATTTGGAATTCATCTTGATATCTCTTATCGGCCTTCTCCAACCAAGGATGCTTCAAGGCCGTTCTGACGTCCATTCTACCTTCGTGATGGAAGACTAGAAGGTTGGAGATGAAATCTCTTGCTTCAACACTGAAAAAAATGTTTATTTTTTGTCTTATGAATGAATGAATTAATGAATAAAACGTCTTTTATTGATATAAGAAATATGCAAACGTAAAATTTAGTACCCGTGAATTTAAAAAATCAAACAAGTTTCGTGGCTAATCGGGTAAAAAGGAGTTTTTGTTTCTCTCATATTTTTCCGTGGGTAGCTTGAAAGCTTAACCTCACAGGGGTCCAAGATCTATTGGACACCTAATAAGTGTTGACAGTTAAATGTTTCGTCTTTATGGGACTCATCAGAACACTGCTTGGTCAATGCTTGTCTCTTGCTGAGTTAATTAGACGGTTTTGTCTCTAATCCTATTTAAATAGTGAGAAAACTCTCGCAAGAAGCGCCATCTACCGAGATACGAGAGAAACGTGAACAAGAGCAAGCGAAAAAAAACTGCTATACATATCGATCAATGAAAGGATCAATTAAAAATAAAAAGAAATACACACAAACTAATCCGTGACCTACGACAGCTCTTCTGCCTTTCAGTCCAGATCAACGCTTATTGCGTTTTTACCCGCTATCAGACACGTGAGCGTCAGTCAGCGGAATTTTTAAGCCAAATAATCTAGAATTAAGAATGAATGAATTAATGAAACGTCTTTTATTGATATAAGAAACATGCATCAACAAGGCGAGATTTAGCTTTTCTTCTCGATGGAGAACAATTGCTACTCTTACATCTAAACTTTAAATCCTTATCCTTATATGTATTAGCTCACACTACTACTATACTATAGTAGTGTAAGCTATGGTGATCCTAATTTTTTCGAGAAAAAAAAGTTGCTCCGATTTCAAAATTTTTTATATATCTTTGCGTTTCAGATGATTTTGAAACTTTTTGTCGCGCCGTCTGTCTGTCTGTCTGTATGTCTGTCCGTATGTCTGTCTGTAACGAACAACGCGCATAAATCAGAAACCGCTTGCCCGATTTGAATGAAATTTGGTATCTAGGCTGGGTCTTGGGTCGAGATGGTCCCATTCAAAAATAAACAAAATCCACCAAGCGCAAGCCAAATAAAAGGGTGGGGGTAGATTTCAAAAATTAGAGTTTATGTGAAAATATGGCGTGTGCGATATCAAACGAAAAGTAATTGAGTCTGGAGTTAAACAAAATACACTTTAGTTTATTTTAAAAAAAAGGGTGGGGGTATACGTCAAAAATTAGAGTTTAAGTAAAATTATGGCGTGCATGATATTAAACGAAAGGTAATTGAGTCTTGAGTTAAACAAAATACCTTTTAATTTTTTTAAAAAGAGGGAGCAGGTTGATTTAAAAAATTTGAGTTTAAGTCAAAACATGGCTTGTGTGGGATCAAACAAAAGGTAATTGAGTCTGGAGTTGAATAAAATATATTTCAGTTTTTAGTTATATTAGCTCACACGTACCTAGTGTGAGCTTAGGTGCTCATATATTGGCAGAGAATTTTTTAGTCTAATCTTATTATATCTATGTCTAACTTTTGAAAAAATAAATGGATTCATGATGGATCTGATACCTTCCTAGCCCATTTCGGTTAGATTTTGCTGAATTTTTAATGTGTTGTAAACTTTATTGCGTTACCAACTGACCTTATTCTGCTCCACCATGCTTCATCTTCAAAACGCCATTTGCCTTCTCTAATTCTAGTTAGTGTTTCCATATCGTTTGCTCCTCTGAAGGGTGACCTTCCAGACAAAAGAATGTATGTCATGATACCGACACTCCACATGTCGTGGCCATAGCCCACACCTTAATTTAAAAAACAAAAATAAGAAAAATAAATTATGATTTTTGATAACTAATCTAATACTGAAATTTAAAAATAAATCTAAATAGAGTGTATAGGCATATATGTATATATTGTATATATATATATATATATATATATATATATATATATATATATATATCTTATATATAATATATAAGATCCGAACACCGGTCTAATCTAGTCACCGTTCTCGGCTAATTTTTATTGACTTTTCGTTTACTTGACCGGTGATAGACATAGATGGCGCCACGCCCAGTGGAGATGCTACCTTTAGTAGGTTAAAAAAATAACCAGAAACAAATCGCTCTATTATCTCTCTCTCTCTTTCTCGCGCTCTTTCTCTCTCTCTCTCGCTCTCTCTCTCTCTCTCGCTCTCTCTCTCTCGCTCTCTCTCGCTCTCTCTCGCTCTCTCTCGCTCTCTCTCTCTCTCTAGCATAAGAGTCAAGCCCTCACATCTTGTGTGTTGGTACAAAATTTCCTTTTTGATTTTTATTAAGAACTTTTTGTTCTTGACCTAATAATTGGGCCTTAGGCGGATGTCAGGCAGTGATCTTATATTCTAAACACGACACCGTTTCTCACCTTCGTTATTGGCACACTCAGGACTGACATATTCAGGCATTCCGAAGGCCAGTGGGTACAAGTGGGCCATGCTTATTCGTCTTGACAGACTGAAGTCGGTAATTTTTAAGTCGTCGCCACCGGGATGTGCGATTAACAGGTCGCCCAACTAAAAAAAAATTAAGATAAAGTTAATTATTTATAACAAATGCACCAATTTATTTTTATCTACGATCTACGAATAATACCAGTTTAACGAATGTCTTAGGACGACTGGCTCATTTACGCTTCTAGGATAATATTGAAGTTTAGATCGTAAATCATAAGCCACAAAACTTTCTTTTATAAGTACACTGATTGACGCAAAAAATAAAAAGTTTTAAACAACATTATTTAGGGGTTGAAAACGACGGGGAATTCGCTGCTGGTAATCACTGTACATTTTTCTGGGAATCATCTGAGAATCGCTGGGAATCACTGGAAATCACCTGGGAATCGCTGGGAATCATTGGGAATATCTTTAAAAATGGAAATCACTGTACGTTTTTTGGGGTAGCGAATTCCCCCTCGGTTGAAAATGTAATTCTTAGACATTTTCAATTTTTTCAACACTTTTGAAAATTTGTTAAGAATTTTTAAAATTTTTCGAAAAGTTTTAAAGTTTTCAAAATCATAAAATTTTTAAAAACTTCAAAATTTTTAAAGATCTACAAAAATTCCAAAATTTTTAAAAATATTTTAAAATTCTACAAAAAATTTCAAAATTCCAAATATTTTCAAAAGTTTCATAAATTTTTCATATTTTAAAACTGCCAAAATGCACATTAATTAAATTTAAACATACATTAAGTCCCATGTGGCCGAATCCCTTGTTATGCATGTATTCCAGGCCCTGAAGCAGCTGTCTCATGAAACCAGCGATGTCACTTTCGGTGTAGTAGTCCATTTTTAGTAGATAGTCTGATACCAAGTCGCCACCTTAAACAAATAGAATAATAATAAATACTGCGGGTGGGCCAAAAACAAATTATATTCTAAAAACAAACCAGTTTTTTGCATAATTTAAGAGGGTATCAACCATGAAAATTGGTTTAGCATTTTTGAGATATGACGATTAAACCAAATATGTTCATTTTATGGTAACTACTTTAATTTCTGACCGATTTTTATGAATCAAAAAGCGAGCTTGATCTAACAAACTCAGCTTTTAGAAATAAAAAAAATTATCCTGGGATCCATAGATAAGTACAGGAAGGAGACATTGGTATACACTTTCGTTTTGAGGTATCGTACTCAAGATGGCATTTACGATTAAAATCTTAAAATATCTTTCCAGAAATACTAAATACAAATACAAACCTGCTCCGAGTTCCAGAATCAAGCCCAAGGTGTCATCAGTTTCGTAAGCGTCGTGCAAAGAAATCAACTTCTTATGACGTAGCTGATTCAATGTGTCTAACTCGTTGTACATCCAGGGTCTTAGATCACCTTTTCCGTGCATTACCTTGGCTGCGTAGTTGCGACCTAAAATAAAAAAAAATATTAGGCAACCCATTTTTAATAACCAGGGATGATTAATAGTAATGATTCATATTTGAGTGGGCCTTGTAGCCCTTCCACTGCGACTAACAGTCTATTGTGGCTTACTTTTGAGTGGTTTCTCACCACTGTATGCCTAATCCTCCAAAAAGGTCGGCTATCAATTTCAATTTCACACAAGCTTTATTGTCGGAAGAAACTATTCTTATTGACAAAGCAAAAAAAATATCTTATAGTCCAAAAGTAACAGTATAAAAATTATTGAAAGTAAAATCTGTTATATCTATTATAATTCTTGAACCAGTACCTATGCTGAAAGGCAGAAGAGCTGTCGTAGGTCACGGATTAGTTTGTTTTCTTTTAGGTATTTAATTAAACTATTGTTGATAGCCGATGATCAGATAGTAGTGGCTCAGGATTATGACGACCTCGAATATATGACACGAAAACTAATAGAAGAGTACAATAAGTGGGGACTAGAGGTTAATCTCAATAAGACAGAGTATATGTGTATCGGTGGAATGAAACAGGATCTAATCTTAAATACTGTGCAGCGAATTCAGTCCTGTGAGGAATATAAATACTTAGGTCTAAAAATTACAGCTGACGGAACACTAGACAAAGCTATAAAAGATCAAAACGTACAAGGAAGAAAAGCAATAACTTTATTAAATGGAATAATTTGGGACCAAAGTATATCAAAACATAACAAAAAGCTTATATATAACACCATTGTAAAAAGTATTATTACATACGGCTCGGAAGTATGGACAATAAGGATAGAACAGAAAAAATGCTTTCCGCTACGGAGATGGACTATTGGAGAAGAACAGCAGGGAAATGAAAAAGAGAAAGAGTTACAAATCAAAGAATAAGAGAAATTATGACAGTGGATGAACGTACTTTTGTGGATGATATAACAACTGGTGTGGTACGGACATGTATGTACAAAGAATGAATGATGAAAGACTACCTAAACAAATACTACAATGGAAACCAACTGGCCGAAGAAAACGAGGACGGCCAAGGAGAAGCTGGAGAGAAGGAATAGACAGTGAAATAAGAATAAGAGGCCTAGATGATGAATTATGGGCAAACAGAAACGAGTGGAGATTGGGTATCGATAGACGTTGAACGTTGTGAAACCGATAAATATATATATATATATTGATAGCCAATGATCAAACTCACCATTAAGTCTCTCAACAGCATGATACGTTATTCCTTGAGTTCCTCTACCCAATTCATCGCCAAGGTCATAGTATTCTGTCATCAAACGTCTGTGTGGTTTTATTGGTGACAAATTCGCATAAGTTCTGAAGTTATATTCCTGTTCGTTATCCTCGACGTACATCATTGCGCTTGAAGAGGCAGTTCCTAAAATATGGAAGCATCGTTGATTAAATTCTGCATTTTTTGTTGTTTTTAAAATAGTTTTTATTGTAAGAGCTTCTCGTTTGTAGTTGAGTTCGTTTTATAGATATTGTCTTTTTTATTTGCTACATACCTGCTACATTTCTCGCCGCAATAGAGTATAAACCGGAGTCTTTGTAGATGACATCATTGATTGTCAAAATACAGGTGTCAGGCTCGTGGAAAGTGATCTAAAATGTAATATCTTACGTTAAGGTTTTGAAATCACATCATCGGTCATCAGTTTATTGAATATTTGAAACCCAATAAACTAAAAAATGTAAGCCGATAGAAGGTTGTAGTGCTAAAGAAAGAAATATAAAGAAAGTAAAAACACAATACTACAATTTAGTTTACCTTAGTTCTGCTAGATGCCGCGACTGGTTTCCAATCTCTATACCACTTGATTTCCGGATATGGCACGCCAATAACTCTGGCAATGAACTGACATCTGCCTCTGATCATAACGTGCTCAATATCGGGTCTTTGAATGAAATATGGTGCTTCGGCGATTTCCAATCTTACTCTCTGTCTTGCTTCGCCATGTTCGTTTCTCGCAACAGCTTCGTACCAACCTACGTCTCTCTCTAACATTCTAAAACAATTAAAGATTCATATATGGATTATAAATATAAGGAAATTATGCCGGGTTAGTGGTTCTTGATGAGCGCCGTAAAATCTTATGATTATGTAATGTAAACTGTTGTATACTGCTTTAGCCGTATTGTATATTGTTATTTACTTCTTTGATGTTTTTAGATCGTATTTAATATTGTCATTTATCTTTGTTTAATTGTAAATTATACTTTTTTAGTTTCTCTAAAACTTTAACCAATTGAAATTTATTTTCTTGTAGTGAAGAACCTTTAATTAAAATATTATTAAACTAAACTGTGGTTCTGTCCAAATCATTAATAATTTCATCGATAATTTTGTAAAGTTTATATGGTGCAGTTTTGATACCAAAATTTAGTCGTTTGGCAAGTTAAGTTCCTCTGTGTGTAGATATTGCTTGAACTTATCACTTTCTTCATCTACTGGCATGGCATGGTAAATATCGAGAGTGCAGAAAATTTTTCCATTATCCATTTTGTGTCTCAAATGTCTTCTATTATTGGTATTGGATATCTATTTGCTTGAAGTTGCTGATTAACAGTTGCTTTATAATTGGCGCAAAGTCGAATTTTGTTGTTGCTCTTTGGTATGATAACTAATGGTGCAAACCCACTCCCGTTTAACATTTGGAATATTTTTTCAATCACTTACTTGTTTATAAACAACGTTGCCTGTCCATTCCTGGTGTAGCTCGAGTCAAACCTGCCACCAGGTTCGATCAGTTCGTCGTTGAAATAATACGTGATTTTTGGTTTGGGGTACCCATAAACAAACCAGAACAAATTGGTGCTTTGGTCTTTGACACCTTAAAAAATAATAAAAAAAAAATTAAAATGGTTGATGCGTCTCCCAAACATTGTTACACTTTCAAACAATTTTAGTATTTTTTTTTTAACTGAAGATAGACCAAGATACTCAAATAGATAGAGAGAAAACCGTGACAAATTCTTGAGTAAAATTTAAACTTTTGTCTTACCATATTGAGTGGGATGTTCCTGTCTCAAGAAAACAGGAGCTTGCGCCATTCCCTCACGAGGTGGTCGTTCAATGTCAAAGTCTTTAGGGAAATAGGGAGATGTTTCCGGTCTAAAGTCAATGTCAGGTGGCAAGTACGGTCTGAATTGAGGTAAATCTGGTTCTAGCTTTTGCCTGAAAAATTGAGAAGTTGAAAGGTTATAATTTTTATTTTCTTATATCCGTTTTGTCAAAAATTACTAAAAGTATTTTTAATTTACCTGTGAGTAACGGCAAATGGCGAGGGATCGCTCACTCCATATTTATTTTCAACCCTGATTCTGAACTTGTAATCTCTAAACGGTTCCAAGTTTCTTACACCACAAGTACAGGTTCTGATTCCGGTTCTAGCAGTGAACCAATCGCCGCTCGGAAGCTCGCACATTTCCAGTTGGTATGTGACCGGTTCCCTTGGTCCGCTTGGTATGGAAGGTGTCCAGGATAGGGTGCAGTGACGGTCGGTCATTTGAGATATTATAGGTGGATCTGGAATATAATACGAATTTATAAAATACCAGAAGATCCAGATATTTAGTTTCTTTAAAAGGGTTAAGGCTCCACTAAGCCAAAAAGAGAAAGGCAATATGAAAATCAAGTGGTTAAAAACTAAGCACTTGGCAGAAAATTATAAGGCCATTGACAAATGCAAAACAGAGATAAGAAACATCACTAGTGTTCATACTAGACAGAAAGAATTGCACAATAAATAACCATAGGTGTCGATGAAAACAACCACTTTGCTGAAATTCCCTAATATAAACTTATCGGAGGAAATGAATGACAGAAAGAAAAGCAAAATAAAGAACTAACCAGTTGTTTTTGCACACAACAATCAAACTTTGGTTGGACTTTATATAAATTAAACTGAAGAAATAAAAGACAGAAACAAAAGCAAAATAAATAAGACATAGTTTGGCACTGGTAGCAAAATAATTGCAACTGATAGTAATAATAAACTGAAGATCCTAAATCCAGTTAAAAAAAAAATAAGGAACAATCTGTGACCCGCGCACCAATAAAATGTGTGTGCTTATAATTGAAGAACTCTTACAACACTCCAGATACCTAAAAAAATTATTCAAAATCTAAGCCAACATCAGATTGAAACAAGTTTCATTCTACAAAGACAAGTAAAAGAAAGCAAGTTACTATGGCACAAAGCAATACCAAATAACTAGTTAATCATCTTGAAAAATTCAATTAACATGTACAGATAATAATAAAAAAAATCGGGAGGATGACTAAGAAAAAATTAGATAGAGATCTAGCAAAAAAAAACAAAATAACGTTTTAAGTACCAAATTATATTACATAATTCATAGCCAGTTAAAGGGCGAAAAACATAAATGGAATATTACTAAAATGATGTGTTATCTTACCTGAAATAGGTACAGGTGCACCGCTTCTCTTGTATTTGTCAAACTCGGTGTACTGATCAGTCATTGGACGTTTTGGTTTGGCTTCAAGACCTTCATCGAACTTAAGCGTGGCATGACATATGTCGTTTCCATGTTCATTGCTTATTCTACACGAGTATTTGCCCAAATCATCTTGATCTACTCCAAGAATGGAAAGCCTTAGTAAACCTGAAAAGAAACAAATTAGAAACTTTAAACTTTATTTAATTTTAAAAATCACTCGAATGTTATTTGTTTATTAGTTAAGACACTTACATATAAACTCCCAGGATGGTGAGCCTAAAAGGAAAGTTAATAAGATGTATTTGATTATGATGAAATGTTTTATCAACAATTAATTGACAAATTAAGTCTACAGAAGTAAGATGATCACATAAGGGAAAGCTTTTTTAAATATCCAAATTTACTAGTGGTTATCCTCATGCAAATTTTGAAGGAATACTTAAATTGGCAGAGCATTTTTAAATATATTAATACCATTGGTATCCTTATCCATACGAATCCTTTTCGACGGGTATATTTTCTGATCGTTGTGGAACCATTCGACTTCAGGTTCCGGAATACCCGTGGCACATGCTGTGAACTTCGCTGTCATTCCTTTGAACAAATCAGTGTCTCCGATGCGTTTCAGGAAGGTTGGTGGTTCGATTTTCTTTTGAACTTTACTAAAACCAAATTTTCGATTTGATTAAGTGGTTGTCTCCATGAATGTTCTTGTTTATTTTGTTTTTATTGGTAATTACTTTATGTATTTTTAAATTTTACTTACATTTCTTTAACGACCTCCAGAGTAGCTGTACAAACAGCTTCACCTTCAGGGTTAGTAGCTGTCGCTCTGTACATTCCTGCATCTTCGGGTTGACAGTCGAAAATGTATAGAACACACAAATCGCCGTCACGTTTGATATGGAATTTATCGCTTTCTGTGATTGGCTCGCCGTCCTTGGACCAAACTACGTCTGGTTGAGGGACACCAGTGACGCGACAGGGAAATTTGGCGTCTCTTCGTGGCATCTTAAAAACAGAAAATTTGTTTGATATAAAAAAATTAGCTGAACTCGAAAGAATAACAGATAAATGGCGAGTTTTATCTGTGTTCATTTTAACTAAAAGAAAATTTATATTACTTCTATGTCAGAGTGAAGATAGACCACTTACTTGCTGCAAATCAGTGAACCTTTGCGTAAATGATGGAGGCTGGAACACTTTGTGTACTGAAGCTTTGCCTTGAGTAGTATCTATTCCCAAAGGATTGGTAATGGTAACACCATAAACACCAGCATCTGATGGTACAGCCTTGTCAATTCTTAATCCTACTTTTCGACCGTCGCAAGTCATTAGAATTCTATCTGATGGTTCGATGGGTTCTCCGTCTTTGGTCCATTCAACTGTCGGAATTGGATTGCCTAAAATAAGTATTTATGTGTATAAAAGTGCTCTCCAATAATGGCAAACCAAACAACCGAATAATGTAAGTAATTTCTTAAAAATGACTTAAAACAGAATAATTGCGAAGACGCGTTCAGACATGGATTGGACACTAAATAAGACCAACGTTCTATCTCAAAGATATATTGGATATGAACCAAGAAGTGCATATTCGTTATATTGATTTTGAGATAGCATTTGACACGGTTCAACACGAAAGACTTATAAATATACTCAAAGATAAGAGCATAGGCAGAAGGCACATCTAAATTATAGTACATCTTTATTGAAATCAAACAGCTTGAGTTAAATTTGAAGAACATGTATCAGAAGGGGTGTCCGTGAAGGCTGCATACATTACTCACTTCTTGGAAATATCTACTGTAAAGCAGTCATTATTGAAGCTTAAATACAATACAATGTTTTGATCCGTATAATATGCTAATAATACCTTCGTTGCAATTGACAATCTGCAAGATCTCCAAACATTACTAGAAAGACTAAATGAAGAACTAAATTATACGTCGTTAAAAATATGACTATTGATGACACACCAATAGTAAGGAAGTGCACCGTCAATACTTTGGTAACCTACTGCAGTTATTCCAGAATATAATCGATGGACAAAACATCCCAAGGAAAAATGAGAACTTATTAACTTCAGAATGCTTTATAAAGTCGAATCAGCAATAGACCAGCAGTTAAAAAGATCCGAATTACTATTTCCAACCTGTTAGGAGATCACACTCCTAGAAGAAAAAACAACTGAATTAAAATAAGGTCAAAATCCATTTATGCCGTTGCCTAAATTTGTGCTTTTTCTCAGTCCGTCATATAGCTTAACATTACATACCTGTGAACGGTGCTTCTAAAATCATAGCTTGTCCTTCGTCAGTAATGACATCTTTAAGAGCATGTAGGAACAATGCTCGTTCTTCTGGCTCATCGTCTTTCTTCGAAGATTTGACAGTTAAGGGAGCAGCGGTCTCAGCTTCACCGGCTTCGTTACTGGCCACGGCTTTGTAAGTCAGTGCGTCTCGCATTTCATCGCATGCGTCAATCACTAGACAAGACGATCCGTCTGGTAGGTCAATTATTTTAATGTGCTTGTTGTCGGATATGATTTCTGCACCGTTTCTGGTCCTAAAATTCAGACGTAGAATTAGTGAAACATTTTATTTGGGAAAAAACATCTGATACATGACGATATCTTCGCTGAAGTTTAAAAACTAATGGACAGAAAGCTTCTAACAGTAAGGACCTGCCAAATTTCTCAGGATTGGTTACGATCAGTATTCCTAGCTATTCCTGTACTAAACCGAACCGTGAGGAACTGCAGAAACTGACTGAATGCGTTTGGCATTGTTAACAATGTATCATCAGGGAAATGAAGCAGCAGACCAAAGAGCGAGGAAAGCAGCATCTGCCGAAGGAATGGATGGAGAACGGCTTCCAACAATACTAGCTAAATATACCAGAACTCTCCTCACTCTCAATTACTCCAAAGAGTTCATCAAAGGACCTTGTAGAAAGAGAGTCAGAAACATCATTGGACATACCCGACAGGAGATCCGTATCCGTAAAGTAACACGACTTTTTACGGGTCACTGTCGACCCGTGCACAGGATGGACTAACAGAAAAGAACGATTGTAGACTCTGTATGGATGTATGGAGGATGACAAAAGTCAGACGTGTACTGTGCGAATGTCCGGCTATTGCACGTTTACGTCAGAACACTTTCGGTACACCTCAGATTGATTCATAAGATCTGAACAGTGTCTCACCCAAACTGATAGCTAGCCTTTTTGAAGCACTAAGCATACAGTGGTGGGAAACCACTCAAACGTGAGCCACAATAGACCAGTGGAAGGGCTGTAAGGCCCACTTACATATGAATCATCATCATCATTCCTAAACCAACAATTTTAAGGGATTCACGTTCGAGTATCTTGGAAATGTGAAGAAATGAGTGAAGAATTTGGTTTTGGCAGAAGGTTGGAAACTTAAGAGATATTGTTCTCTTTAATAATGGACTATGAACGGGTATTTGAGATCGTGAAAAAGGTACAAATTTATACTTTGATCAATGGAAAACAAAGAGTCTTACCAAGTGATCTTAGGAGCTGGAAAACCCTCAGCTTTTACTTCCAATTTCACAGGGAATCCTTCCACTACAGTTTGTGGGAACAAATTTTGAGCGAAAGACGGCCTAATCGGTTTCTTTTCGGTTTTAACGTAAGCGTCACCGGCAGCTTCTCCCAGTTTGTTGGTTACTTTCAGTTCGTAGTGGCCGGCGTTTTCGGGCTTCATAACATCTGCAAACATAATTGGTAACAAATAAGGTAACAATTTAATACATAAATAAATAAATAAAATCTAAATAACATTCCTCTTAGGTTTTTTTAAATTTCTCATAATGGCCTTAACCTGAACAAGACATGTAAGCATCGTTTCTACACCAACTTTTGCAAGCTGGAAACTATAATTAGACTTACCCACAACCAACGCAATTCTACCATCTGGGTGACTCTCAAAATGAATATTAGAAGTCTGCCTTAACGGCACGCCATCTTTAAACCATTTAATTTCTGGTGGAGGATAGGCTTCAACTTTAGCTTCCAATCTTAGTTCTTGAGCTAAAGGCACCTTAACATCTTTAAAACATTTTAGGAACCTCGGTCTTTTCTGACGAGCTAAAATTGAAGGGAGATTAGGTAGTTGGATAATACTATAGTTCAGAGAAAGTACCTGGTTATTAGGTTGCTTTAACTTGGCGCAGGACATCTGGGTTTGCTTTAAAAAGTTGTGCTTGCTTTTTTGCTAAAAGGGAATCGAGAGGAACATCTGGGCGCCAAGCTTAGTGGCCTAGATGTCAGGAATAAATTAAAATAAGCAAGAAATTATTTCGGAAACAGAGCAACTGTCTTTCTCTTGTTGTAGTGTCATTATCTGCTATCAAGCACCAGCAAATTCCCGACTAATTGGCAAAATAGAACTTTTATTTCAACTAATTTTTCAGCGCCCAGATATCCTTTACCTCGATTAAGCTGAAAATAAGCAGGTATGGTTAAATCATAGAAATAAAAAACAATAGAACACTTGTCAAACCTGCGGGGAATGAGGTGAAGGAGATTGAAATCCGCCATTTTTACAGGGATTGAGCATTAAGCTACAATCATGATAAAACATTGTAAAAATAAAACAATTTATCTTAATTAAAGCTTGTGCTTAAATCTTGTGGCGAATGCGCTGGAGGAATTTGGCGACTTGTTTACTACTACCTCTAGGGGTAGGGCCTTGTATTATGCTTGTTTCCCACAGCGCCAGCGACTTCTAAGGGCGGTGGCTTGTCGCCACTATTTAACCCTACACAGTAGGCGACGCGCGATCTATTGTTTTTCTATATAAATAAAACAAGCTAGAATGCATTTTAAATAAGCTGTAACCTTTAATTTCTATATTAAAGCACATTTATTTGATAAGTCAATTTGTTAGATTTATATGTCATCATAAATTTGCTTCAGCGGCTTGATCATATAAGCTCTATACCAAAAGTACTCACGAGCAACGGCAACCGCGCACATGCTTGACGCTTCGCCGTTGGCATTTTTGACAAGCAGCTTATAGGCACCGCTGTCGGATGGTTTGCATTTGTCGATGTATAGTTTACAAGTGCCGTCTGGTAGTATTGTTGTTATTATGTTTTCATCATCCGGTGATATTGGTTCACCATCTTTATACCAGATTATCTAAAAATTAAGAATATTTTCTGAAACCCCTTTTGTAGAACAAATAAAGCCAGTCTAAACACTTTATTGTGAATGCCTTCATCAAAACTTACATAGGTAGTAAGCACGATACCAACTAACCAAAGGAAGTAGAGCAGCAGTTGTCGTTGATAAAAATGCAACACAGTCGGACTCAGAAATTAAGGAAAAAGTTCTAGCTTAGAAATGTCAACGAATGGTCATGCAAACCAGGATAGACATAATTTTGACTAACTACTTCTGTTAAGATGAGTGAAGACAACTTTTCAAGAAAGAAAAAACAAAGGGCAGCACAAGACCATCTCCCTTAAGAGAAGCAATGCTGTCGAACCTGTAGGGAAATTATTTTTAACTTTTTAAACTGCATCATCTGATGAATACGTAACGCTTTTTTCCTTATATCCTTTATTTTAAAATAAGACAGGTTGATTACAGTTGGCACTTTCTTGAATGCATTAAACATTTTTCGTAGTGAGTAACTTTCTGTAGGAAGCAGAATTTTTAAACTGCTTATACTTACTGTTGGTTTAGGACTTCCATTGACTTTAGCCTTTAATTCCAAAGGTTCTCCTTCATTTACATCCGTATTTCTGTCTAATTTTTTGCTGATAGATGGCGGTGTTTGCGTCATTCCCATTTTCGCTTTGCTTTCAGCTTCGCCTACTACGTTTTTGGCAACAGCTTTGTACTAAAAACAGTTATAAATATGTACTGCACGAAAACTGATAACACCCCATTTTCTCGGTTATTATTATACTTAGGACACGTCTTTCCATTATATAACTTACCAGTCCAATGTCAGATTGACTGAAATGCGGGATAGTCAACGTGCTATTTACTTGATTTTCAGTCACAGTCATAATTATATGATTGTCGTCATTGGTTATTTCCTTGCCATTGTTAAACCATTGGATTTCCGGTTTGGGTAGGCCGTATGCACGAACTTTAAGAACTAGCTCGTCCTGGTCGGGAGTTTGTTCGTCGTTGATACCCGTGATAAATTTGGGCTTTTCAGCTGAATAAATTAATATAGATTAATAATGAGTAATATCAAAACTTTTAACAAACTGTTAACGGGACGCTGGCGCAGCAAGCGTTAGGATACCAATGACACATACACAGGCGAATTTAAAATTTTGCAGCTTAAACAAACTGTCTAATATATGGAAAAATCCTTTATTAATATGAGAAAAATAAGTTTTATCTTAAAGCATGAAGCTCTCAATTCACAATTTGATAGACCAATGTCCTGTTGTTTTAGCTCTCTCTTAGATAAGAGTAAATAAACGTTTTCTCAATCAGTTCACCCTAATATAGAATAGAATAGAATAGAATAGAATATTTATTAATCTTTTCGGCTACAAAATTGTAGATAAGACAAGTCAAAAAATTTTACAGAAAATATTGCTTATGGTTTCAAGAAACAACAATTTTTTCTTATAAATAATAAAAAATTATCTAAAATTACATATAAAGTAAAAAGAAATATACAAACGTTCATACTGTGATTGTAAAAAGACTAACACAAAATACACTTCACATTTAAGACTAACGCTGAGAGACAAAACAAAGTAATTTTTTTTTTTTTTAAATGAAATATTTTTTTAAAAATAAGACAAAATTCTACCTTTTGCCTAGCAGAAAGTTTTCAAACTCCGTTACGGTGTAAAAAGTTTTATGCACAAGTATGCCTTTTATCTCCTTTTTAAAAAGATTTTGAGTTTGGAGTTCTTTTATATTTTTTGGTAATGCATTAAATAATCGGCAACCAAGATAATGACAGGTTTTTTTCATATATTCGTGATTGTGTTTGCCTATGCTAATTTTTTCTTTATTTCTTGTAGGATATGAATGATAAAAACTATTTAAATTAAAGTTATCTTGGTGCTGATAGATATATACTAATAGTTTATAAATATATATGCTTGTAGCAGTCAAAATTTTATTCTGTTTAAAAACTTCTCTACATGTTGAGTTAAATGGCAGGTTGAAAATTAATCTTATGATTCTCTTTTGTGTTACTAGTACTCTATCAAAGTCCTGAGCCCTACCCCAAATAGCCACTCCGTATGATAGTGCGGAATATGCATTAGCGTAGTAAACTGTAATCAGATTTGATAGACTCATGGAGTTTTTTAGTGATTTTATCATATAATAGCACTTATTTAGCTTAGAGCAGACTGCATCTATATGATTACTCCACTCAAAAAAAGTGTCAATCATGATTCCCAAAAACTTTGAGCTGTCTCTAAACGAAAGAGGTGTGTCGTTAAAGGTAATATTGATGTTTGGTGGCTTACGCAGTTTAGCTCTGAATTCCATGAGGACGGTTTTTGATAAATTTATAATAAGCTTATTTTTTTTACACCAGTTTGAAAATTCTCGCAAAGTTAAATTAATTTTTTCAAGAAGAATTGCTTCGTTTATAGCTGAGATAACTATGGAGGTATCATCAGCAAACATAAAGACAATTCCGCAGGTAATGTATTCTGGTAAATCATTAATAAATAACAAAAAAATTAATAGATTGGAGCTACTTGCCGTATGACAGACAAAATGTTATATGCAGTTAAGATTTAAAGAGAGCTAACAGAACTGGACATGGGTCTTTTAAATTTAGTTAACATTTGAGAAAAGTACTTATTGTGTGTTGCTCCATATTATAGCTACTTTGTTTAATGTGAATCTTATCACACTTTGTCACAATTTTAAGTTATTATTATGACAAAGTAAGCGAGCTATACTTGAACCACCTAAGATATGCTGACTATATCGCCTTATTAACAGATAAGAAAGAAGAACTAATGCTGGAAGAAATGGATATAGTATACACTAAAACTAAAATCATAACAAATACAGATGAAAATATAACGATCAGAATAAACCAAGAAAATATAGGACAAGTAGGATATATATATCTGGGACAATTTATTAAACTAAAAAAAGGAAACCAAACAACTAAAATTTCAAGAGACGAGGAATATTGGGCTGTGCAGCATTCAGTAAATTACGCTACATATTAAAAAATAAAAAGTATCTTCAGTACCTCAAAGCGGAAGTGTATAACTAATATAACCTTCCTGTTCTCACCTATGGATCCCAGACCTGGACACTTACAAAATCAAAGATGGATAAGGCAACAAAAGCCCAAATATCAATGGAAAGGCAAGTAAGGGATGTCAGAGGAGAGGTAGCAAAATTAAAATGGAAATTTGCCGGTTATAACATCAGACAAAAAGACGATTGATAGAACAAATGTATTGTAAATTAAAGACCTTGGAAAAATAAAAGAAGTAGATGGGCGGACGATTTGAAGAAACATGCAGGAATTAGATTCGTGAACACGGCGACAGACAGAGAAGAGGGAAGATATTGAGGGAGGCCTATGTCCAAAGATGGATCGAAGAAGGCTAAATAGATAGAATATATAGATTATACCTTATGGAAAAACTTTACTTGTATCCAGCGGCTATATTAAAATCAATCAGGTATTTCCGTATAGTGTCCTATAGTACCTCAACATCTGTTATCTATTCTTGTTCGTCGGGTTATCTATTTAAGCAGAAGCCTAGCTAGAATTCTGATAAAGCGTGCTTAAATCTACAACGAGTGCGAAAGCATAATTTTACTTATTAAAAAACACATTCTAAAAATTAGCAATGCAGCATTTTTTGTGATTGCCAAAATTTAATAAAGCAAGCCTAATTTTTTATATTTTTTGCTAAACTTACTCGAGGGCTCTGCTTCTTCTGGAAAATTGAAAAAAAGAAGAATTATATTAATTTTACATTGGCATCTACACCATTTTTACTCAATGAGTTCAAAAAATTACAAAAAGGCGCATAATAACTTTGTAAATAAATTCGCCATAAGTAGTATTAAACTCTAGAATATAGTGCCACTACTAACAAATATTTAAAACGGTGTTCCACATAACAATAAAGAACACCTTTATAAATATTCTGATTACTTACTTATGGTCTTCAACCTAGCCTCACTAGTGGACTCTCCTAAATCGTTCTTGGCCACAACCCTGTAATATCCATCGTCCGCTAACAGAACCTTGTGGAACACTAGCTTATATGTTTCAGTGGCTTTGTCTTCCACGATCGATATCAAGTCGCTTGCCTGGATTACTTTGTCGTCCTTGACCCATAATACTTGAGCTTCTGGATTTGCTTGGACTACGACCGTGAATTCTGTAGCTTCGCCTGGAACAACCTTGATATCTTCGGGACCTTCAATTTCTGGCTTTAGCACGATGGTTAATTGAGCACTGCTTTCTGCTTCGCCCCATTTATTTTCAGCTTTTATAGTATATTTGCCTTGATTGGATCTTTCAGCTGAAATAAAGTTGGTTTTTTAATTTTTTGTAGGAAGAAGAACAGCCGTACTCGTATGATATATTTGAATTTAAGAAGAGTTTCAGAATATCAACTGCTAGGCATTGAATTGTATTAGGAAGATTGCTGGAAGATTTAATATCAAGGTATTGAAATTTTTACTGAACTTGTAGTCCACTAATTTAAAACTGACAAGTGATTTTTAAAAAAGACTTTAACAAAACTGGAATGACGGGTCATTTCTATTTTCTTATACTTACTTCTTGGGACAGTCAACGAGAATGTGCATTCCTTAAGTCCATCTTCAATTTCATGATCTTCCGTTTCCAAAACTATCTTGTCCTTTTCAAATTCTTTGTTGGTTATGGGTTTTCCGTTCTTCAACCAAGTTACGTTAGGAATGGGATCTCCAATTATGACCGCTTTAAATGTAACTCCATCCTTTTTGGTGATTCTTTGATCCTTTAGAGGTTCTTTTATTTTCGGACGTCTCAGGTCTTTTTCGGCTAAAAATATAATATTTGCGACATTAGAATTTAGTACTGGTTATAGGTTATTCTTCTGACAGTAATGCGTGTTGAGATAGTGTACAGGGTATCATAAATAAATACATTGCTTTTTTGTAGTATTTTTTATAAAGTATCCAACGGTCCAAGTGAGTTTTATTTGTCACTTAGTTTTTGCTATATATTTATAGAATTTACTTACGCGTCACTTCAAGTACCGCTTGCTGCTTGATAGAACCCATTAGATTGGTAAGCGTACATTCGTAGACACCCGCATCTTTAAGTTCCAATTTCTTTATTTCCAACTTGAATTCTTCGCCGTTTTGGCTGGCCGTCATTCTAAGATGTCCATCAGGCTTGATTTCTTTGCCATCTAAAGTCCACGTGGCCTCTGGCGGTGGATTAGCGAAGCCCCGCACGATGTAAGTGACATCTAGTGACTCTGGTCGGGAGCCGTCCTTCATGTTAGTGTCCATTATAATTGGTTCAGCTATAGACAGGGAATATTTACCATTAACAGTGGTTTTTATTCGTTTAACCGCAAATAATCAATACTTTTAGATTTGTTGTTTCATTTTGATAGAATTAGACTAAAAAATAAGGTTCATTCAAGTTTTTTGCTCGTTAGTTGAAGTTTTTAAAAAAAAAGTATCATCAATTTTATTATTGTGCAAACGGCCAATATTCTTAAAGATGATTCAAAATTAGCAAACCCTATTTGTAGTTTGTAAATTTTGTTAAATTCAGTGCTTATAATTAGATAAAGAGGCTTCAGATGACTTACCTTAACATTTAATATCTTTTTCGCACCTTAGGTATAAAAAATAAAAATTTTATCCCTCATTATGGAGACAAAAGTGACACTTTTTATCCCGTTGTCCAAAGTGAGCAATTTGTAATTGATTCGATCAGTTTTTTGACATAATAATTTAACTTTGTTTTATTTTGTTTGTTTTTTATGATAAGTATAAGACAAAAAAGTTCTTAAGTGCGAAAAATATCATATAGACCTCGTGAAAAAAGTGTCTTTATCCCACGACGAAGCTTTTCATCTCAGGCTAAAACCTTACACTTTTATCTCTTTCTGTATAATGTAGATTTATTATCTTGTTAATAATAATTGCTTACCTCTGATATTTAAGCTGCTGGAAATTTTAGTGCCTGCTTTAAGAACTAAAAGCATTTTACATGTAACATAAGCTACCAAAACATTAATTTAAAGCAACATAGAACATCTATTAAAGTGTAGAAAAGTGTAGTGAGTGAATTAAGTAAGGAAAAAGTTAGACTATGGAGTAATTTAAAAATACCTTGAGGCGCTTCTGACTTTTTCTCGGTTACTTCTGGTTTGCGTGATTTATCAACGATGTCTTCTACAATACTGTCTTGCTTTTTGGCGCTTGGTTTACCAACGTCATCTTTTTCAGCTTTTTTGCCAGTCTGTCTCTCTAATTTTTCTTCTTTTTGTTTTTTCAAAGATTTGCCATGGTCATTCTGTTCGACAATCGTTACTTCTTCTAAAGTACTTTGTTTAGCTGTGCTGGACGAAATGCTTACATCAGATTCTGTAGGTTGAATTTCGTATTTCGTTATAGTCTCTTCTGCTTCGGCAATTTCTAGTGTGGCCAAGTTAGGTTTCTTAACACTAATTTTAGCATCTGCTTCTGCTTCTACGGCAGTTTTTGGCTTGTCATAAGATATTTCAACATCTTCAATATCTTCGGGTTTTGCTGAAATGCCTCGTTTCAATTTCACTTGAACATCTGTTGGTTCTGGAGATTGTGGTTCGGATTTCTCTTCGCTAACTTCAAGATTTCCTTTAGTCGCAGAAATACCACGTTTTAGCTTTTTATCTGTGTCTAGTTCAGTTAATTCAGCGGATTTTTTGCTTTGTTTCTCTACCGATTCTTCTTCTTGAACTTTTTCTTTGGTAGCTGATATTCCTCTTTTTAGCTTTTTATCTGTGTCAAGTTCAGTCAATTCAGCCGATTTTCCGCTTTGTTTTTCTAGTGCTTTTTCTTCTTGAGCTTTTTCTTTGGAAGCTGATATTCCTCTTTTGAGCTTTTTGTTTGTGTCCAGTTCGGTAACATCAGCAGACTGTTCGCTTGTTTGTCTTTCAAAAGATTCCTTATGTTCGGCATTTTCTTTAAATGCTGATGTCCCCTTTTTGGGCTTTGTCTCTGTATCAACTTCACTAATATCCGCTGATTTTTTGCTAGATTTTTCTGATGATTCATATTCTTCAACAGTTTCTTTCATGGCAGAAATGGCCCTTTTAATTTTTTTTTCGGTATTTAAGTCACTTACTTCGATTTCCTTTTGCCCATCTTTATTCGAATCGGCTGAAACCGTTTCAATCTCTACAATTTCGACAGTTTTGGCTCTTTTGGAGCTTTTTCTGGTTATTTCGTGTGTCTTTGCACTATTTGAGTCATTTTCACCAGTTTCTTCAATATATTCCATTTCTTCATGAATGGCATGAATCCCTTTTTTGGCGAAAATTGGAGAAGTAGGTTCTTCGATTAAGGGTTCCGGAGTTTTCTTTACGGCAGCCTCTTGAATGTCTATTTTGGTTTTAATACCTAGTTGTGTAAATGTTGAATAATTTATAATAAGTTTTGGAATGTCTTAAAAATTATTAGTTACTTTTAGGCATTTTGTCTTATTTGATTTTAAATTAGTTACAGAGTTTTGATTCATAACTTGTTATTTACTTTTGTATGGGATAAATTTGTACTTTATAAGCACATATAGAACAAGCCAAAAACCGGTCAAATCAGATAAGCAGTCAAATTCATATAAACTTGTATTTGTTTTTTTAAATTTTTTAAAAAGCATTTATAAAATACTTTACCTTTTATTTCTTCGGGTTGCTTTTCTGGTTCTGGCGTTTCTTCTTTTTTGGGTTCCTCCAATTTAAAAACTTGTGGAGGTTCTTCAGTTTCCTCAATTGCATCTGTGTGGGTTACCTCTATAATGAGTGAGGACAAGAAAGAATATAACACAAACATAACTACAAAGGATAAAAATAAATAACAAGAAAAAATAGTTGTACGGGTCCTTAGTACAATTGCTACAAAAATACTAGAGTGGACTAACTACAAAGAGTCACTCCAAAAAAAATTGGAAACTAACTACATAGATGACAAAAAAAAACAAATGGGACAATATGGACGATTACAAGGGGAACAATCTTAATTTGAAAATTTTGTCTTTATTCTAGGCTTACCTAAAGCTCTTGAAAATTTTTATGTAATGAAAACAAATACTTACTATGTACTGTAACAAAACTCTTGCTGGTTACAGTGCCTAACTGATTTGTGACAATCACCTCATATTCTCCTTGTTCTTCATATTTGATTAGGCTGACTGCAAGGTTGAAAGTCTCATGTCTGAAAAAGAATAATTTCGTTGGTTAATATCTTGTTTTTAGCATAAATAAACGTTCCTTTCTCTTAGTTCTATGTCCTTGAATAATGTAGGGTAAAATACTTAATTTAGGATTCAGTTAAGACAACTTAAGTACCTGTGAGTATCTCTGCTAATCTTAATCCTAGCATCTGCTGAGACTTCACGGCCATTTCTTAACCACTTTACAGTAGGTGGAGGACAGCCGCCGACTTCTACTTCAAGGTGAAGTGTTGCGCCTTCTTCTACTGTGGTATCCTTCAAATGTCTGATGATTCTTGGAGCACCTGTAAAAGTAAAGCCAATTAATTTATAGAAAACCATTAGCTTTATCCCATAAAATGTTACATATCAATCGCGGATCTATTCTTACCAATGATTTGTTTTGACATACTTACAATTGACAGTTAGTTTGGCACTAGTTTCTGCCTCGCCGCATTCGTTACTAAGTTTACAGGTGTATTGTCCAGATAATTCACTGGATACTTCTTTGATTACCAATTTTACCCCATCGTCTGATTCGATTCGGGTAAATTCTGATCTTGTTTCTTTAATTTCTATTTCGTCTAAATACCTGTGTTAAAATATAACAAGATGGTATTAAAATAGTTTACGCAATGGGATTTGGACGGGCAGATACTAACAATGCCAGACAAATAGTAAGAGCTTGATCGTCTAATAATAACACAAAACGAGCACAGAAAATCATTGATTATGAAAATTCAATGATTTTGAGATTGAAAACATAAGAAATTGAACTAAACGATGCCGTGAAGAAAACTCCGGAACCTTTAATCAAAGAACCTAACTTTTCCGATTTTGCAAAAAAGGTATTCATGCAATGGAAAGAAGAAATGGAATATACTAAATCAAAAAGTGCAATTACATAAGAAATAACCAGAGAGAGTTTCCAAAAGAGCCAAATCTGACGAAATTAAGGTGATTGAAACGGTATAAGGCGATTCGAAGAAAGTTAGGCAAAAGGAAATTGAAATACCGAAAAGGAAATTAACAAGGCTATCTCTGCCACGAAAGAAACCATTGAAGAATATGCATCTTCAGAAAAATTAAG
Source organism: Aspidapion aeneum (assembly GCA_963576565.1). NCBI lineage: Eukaryota > Metazoa > Arthropoda > Insecta > Coleoptera > Brentidae > Aspidapion > Aspidapion aeneum. The sequence goes on along the minus strand of OY755043.1, from coordinate 2,846,998 downwards.
TAAACAATCAGAATGAGTGATGTTGGGACAGAGTTAAAGGAAACGCCAGTCAGAAACAGTCTGCTGAGGTTATAAAACTAGACACAAACAAAAAGCTAAAGAGAGTAATGTTAGTTCCCAAAGAAAAAGCTTAAGGAGAAAAGTCACTAGAAAAACAAAGCAAAAAATAATAGAGAACTTTGCTAAAAAATGATTTATGCATAAAAGATAAAATGTCGGCCAAAGAATATTATATTTTGTAATCCGTGACATACTTACCATTTGACAGTGGGTTTTGGGAACGCCTCTAACTGCACATCCAAAGTGACATTTGTATCATGTTCAGTGACCGTCATGTTTTCCAAACCTTTGATGATCTTCGGCATTTTTTTGACATCTACTCTAGCCTCGTCTTCGCCTGTTCCGTGGATGTTCAGAGCTTTAAATTTGTATTTGGCCGCATCAGTGGTGACGGCTCCGGTTATTCTTAAAATATATGTATCGCCGTTTTCTTTAACTGTAAAGTGTTCGCTTGACTGGATCTCCTCTTCATCCTTATACCTAATAACGTTAAAATCAGTCAATATATAAGTATTATTTTGGACATCGCTGTCGATCATTGCATTAATCTCCGAATCGTCAGTCTCTAAGTTCTGAATAAATTTCATCTTTGTTTTTCCTCTTTCGTTTTTTTTAGTAGTTTCGTCGGAGACTCTTAATTTTTCGCAAATATCCGATTTATATTTTTTACTCACTTACCATTTAACTTCAGGTTTAGGTTCGGACTCGATTTTGACTTTAAGTTCAAGGTTTTCACCCTGAGAAACCACCTTGTCGATTCCCAACTTTTCAACAATTTTGGGCTTGCTGTAAACGTCTAGTTTCCAAAATTGAGACACTTGTGCCAGTTCGTTACTAGCGACAATTGAGTAAGAACCTAAAAGTGTAAAAAGTACACATGATTACTAACATTTACTTATAAAAAGAAACCAATAATAAACAGTTATTTTTGCAAAATAATACTGCCCAAATAAAAAAAAACTCACTTGTTTCTGTGAAGGGAATAGGACGCAGAAAGATGTTAGGTAAAAAATATTTCTTTATCTATCTTGCTTGACTATTTATTTGTTACCTGTGTCCTTAAGAGAGGTCTTCTCCATCACCAAGCTATATTTCTCTCCTTCTTTCACAATTTTAACTCGTTCGCTTTGTTTGATCTCTTTGCCATCTTTGTAAAATTGCACCTTGGGCTCCGGAATACCCTCGATTTCGCAGGTCATCTTTAGCAGTTGATCAGCGTGAATTGAGATGTCTTCCATTTTGGTTTTGATCTTTGGTGGAGCTAAAAAGTTGAAATTTGTTTATTGAAAGTACTTTAGAATGATATAAACATTCAATCTAGTGCGGAAGAAATGAAAACAAGTAAATAAATGTGCAACTACCCTTTATTTCTGAAATTTTTAAATGTCAAAAAATATTTTGAATCATAAATGCTTATAAAAATCAGACGTTTAAAATTTCCAAAAAGGTAGGTTTAGTAAAAGTATATATTATAAAGTTGGTTTAAATGTAAATGGCATGTATTAAAAGTGGGCCAAGAGTTCTAGAACAAATAGCAGTGCTGTAAAAAATGACACAAGATACAACATCGAGTTTTGTTTCATAAAGTTTTACCTCCGACTTGTATAGATTGTGTTTCAGTTTCAAAATGTTCTGTGATAACTTGTGTGCGCCTTGCTGTAAAAAATATTTAAATTATGTTTTCAATGGAGATATGTCAAATTCATCCTTTAAAAAGTAATTGAGCCAATAAAGCAGTAGTAGTTTTTGGTATTGTATCAACAGTTTGACTTGACTACGCAATATGTTTGACTAGAGATAACTTAATATATACCTTTGACAGTAAGTTTCATTTCGGCAGTGTCTGATCCGCACTCATTCTCAGCAGTCACAACATACTTTCCAGCATCTTCTGATCTTACATCTTTGATTATAAGTGACATGGTTTCTTCGTCTTCGTACAAAATTCTATAAGAAACAACATTAATATTGTTAAAGTTTTCCTAAGATACGAATTAACAAGGATTTTATTTTAGAGCAAGTTACTTTTTTATGTCTTTATTGTTACTTTTAATTCAAATTATTCTTCATTAGAATTTATTTTAAATTTTATTTTTTGTATTAATGCTATTTCTACTTACTTGTATTTGCTACTGGCCTCAATAGTTTTTCCCTCGTGGCTCCATTTAACTTGAGGCTTTGGATAACCTTTAACTTGTAGTTCCAACATGGCCTGATTACCTGCAGTGACTACAGGCTCTCGTTTTTCTATAATAAGTTTGGGTTTTTCTGGTTCCCTAAGAAATGAAGGTTAGCTGGTATGATTTTTCTGTTTATTTGTTTTTTAGCCTTTTGGACGAAAATTGTACAGAAAACTAAGATTTAAAAATAATACAGTTTGAAATTAACACAAAATTAAATTCCGTTTTACCTGAATAGTTGATTAACAGTACCATGTACTGTCAGCTCGGCACTGCAGCTGATATGACCTCTAGAAGTCTGCGCAACGCATGTGTAAAGACCTACATCATCGGGCTTCACGTGCTGGAAGACCAGTGCTAGAGAGTCTTCATCATCGCCCAACAAAACCTTGAATCTCTCATCTGGTTCGAAGTTGGTGCCATCTTTTTTCCAATGGAACGCTGGTTTTTCTCCGGGTGGCAAAAGCTGGCCTTCAGGCATTTCCTGGAAAATGTCTTTGTCGTCTGAAAGAGAAATAGTTTAGTTTACTATTTGCTATTTTCGGTTTAGTCAAATTTAAATATTTGTTGTTAGATCTTCTTCTTTACTGACCAGAATTTTATAGGTTACAGTAGTTTCAATCTTTTCCGTTGTTTTCCTTACCAGTTACTGTCACTTTCGCTTCAGATGATGCTTCACCAAATTTGTTGGTAGCAACACACTTGTATTCACCCGCATCAGTTTTCTTTACTTCAGGAATAACTAGTTCGTAAAAGCCTTTGTCTGAATGCTCTGTGATAACTTGAATGCGTTCGTGACTCTCGATTATTTTTTTACCATCTTTAAAGCTAAAAACAAAAACATTCTTAAAATCACCAGTTAAGTTAAGATCCTTTTATTCGCGAATTTGATCAAAATTATAGCCTTGGAATTGTTTTTCTTGACTTAATTTGAATTTTAACCAGTTTAATGTAATTTTAGTAACTTACAAGGCAATATCAGGATTGGGTTCTCCTACTACCTTCACCATAAATCTCAAATAGGTTCCTTCAAGCAATTCTGCATCTTTCATTGATACCAAAAACTCGGGATGATCAGTTTTGGCTCTTTCTGCACGTTCTTCTGTAGTCACTGTTAATAAGAAGACATTTTACTTTCTTTTTAAAATATTGGTTTCTAAATCCTTTGACTGCATTAATAAATTGATAACAGTTTTCTTTTTTAAGTCCTAGGGGACACAAATTTAATAATTTTGCACACTAACGCCAATAGTATTAGTTACGATATTTCATAAATTTCTATCACATTTAGTTGTCAAAAATCAGATTAGTAACCAAAAAATCAGACAAAATTTTGCACACTTTTTGCCAATTGTCATTAGTTACAGTATAAAACAATTTACACTTTTTTATATTTACACAAGTGATTTTAAGACTATATTTTTTTAAACATATTATGTTCAAGACGTCATTATATTAGTCTGTCACATTACGATCAAACATGTAGTTTATTTACAAGGAAAAACGACATTTTAAAATCCAACTAAAAATGAAATCCAGATTTTTTTAAATTTACTAACGTTCGTGAACGACCAGCTGTGCAGAACAAGACGCTTTGCCAGTCGCATTTTGCGCAAGCGCAGTGTATATGCCGCTGTCCTCGTCTTTGACTTGTTTTACTATCAGTTTATACTCTTTGCCCTCCGGGCATGCGCTGTGTTGAATTCGGCCTGTCATGCTACCGTCTCCATTCAGTGGCTTGCTATCTTTTAGCCACATGAACATGTCAGGCTTTTCCTTGAGTAGAACATCGAAAATGGCCTCTTCTTTGGCTACAGTGGTTAATTGGGAAAATAGAAAGTTAAAAGATGAAGAAAGATATTTAAAATTAAACAAAGTTACAAAGTAAGAAAAAGAAGAGTTATTTTACCAATGCCCTCAAAAAATGGACCGTCCTTTACACCAGTATGTCCAGGTCCAGTCTATAGATTTTAAGTTGTTCTAAGTGCTAAGTTTTAGAAGCTTAGTAAAGACTGGGGTTTTGTGGAGTTTTTGAAATAGAGGTTATACTTTAAACCTCCACCCCATTTCATTTTAAAATATAAAATAACGTCAAAGTTTTAATCTTATCACTATTATCCTACTACTTTTATTAAGAGTATTTTTAGCATTAATAAATTATCAACTTACGTTCAATACTAGTTCCTCTAATAGTTTTAATAAAGTGAGGTCTATGATCAGTGTCAGTGACCTCCTCCAATTTTTGCTCAGCTGATTTTTCCCTTGTGGTTTTCATTGTGGTGGATAACGATTCACTAGTTCTAGATGAAGATTCCGCCTAAAAAATTTAGGTCAGTTGGAATATGCTTCAAAGTAGTAGTAAAGTAAAACTAATTTTAACAACAAAAATCTCCAAAAAAATCTCGAAATAATGCAACTTAAGCAAACACTTACAGAACTAGCTGTTGCAGAAGACTGTAAGGCACTAACGGTTTGAGCAGAAGCTACTACAATATTAGAAACTGCCATAGCAGTCGCCGCAGATTGGGAAGATCTTCTTCTTGCTTCAGATTGCATCGTGGTACTAGACTTACGCACTGCTGTAACAACTTGGGTTGTAGAAGACTTTCGTTCGGACACAGATAATTGTCTGGCGGAAGATACAGTAGATGACTTTCTTTCGGACACTTGTGTAGCGGAAGATACCGCAGATGAAACGCTTGATTTTTTTGTCGTTGTTGAAGCTGTAACTTTAGTATCAGATGAAGTAGTTTCTTCTTTGGTAGCCTGTATTGCCGCAGCGGTCAATGCAGCTGCGTTAATAATGGCTGATTGTAAAGAACTGGGTGATTTTTCCTGCGACATGTCTTGATTGGCGTTAGAAGCAGACACACTTGAAACTTCTTTTGTATTTGTTTGTTTGGTTTCTTGCAAAGCGGAACTGGTTAGAGCAGCGGCGTTAGACAAAGCAGATTGCAACTGAACAAAAATATTTAGAATTATTATTTAACATTATCGGTATAAATAAAAAAACAAACTTGTTGTGCTGTTTTACCTGAGCTCTGGATTCTGTTGACGAACTTCTGATTTCCTCAGTTTTGCTGTGGGATTCCAGTTTAGATTCTGAGCTGTGAGATTCTTTTTTGACCTGACTTGATTCAGAAATTTGATGTTTGCCGTTAACGGCTGTTGATTCAGAAGATTTTACCGAAGATACATCTGAAAAAATTATAACAATAAGATAACGGTGTTAAGAAATACACTCTGATACTTGGAGACTCAGTGTGATAAAACATGCTTGATTAAACAAAAACACTATTTGGACAACAAGATATTTTAACTCTCAAGTGTATCACCCGTTTTGACTTTTATGTGTGTGAATATTAGTATAGTTTTTTTATTTGTAACTTACCGCCTTCTTTAATACTCTTCTCCGAAGATTCAGCTCTGGAATACTTGCTGCTATATTTTGAATATGCATCTTCTTCTTCTAAATATTCTTTCTTTGCTGATGACACCGTCTCAGAAGATTCCTCTTCCTTTCTTAAATATTTTCTGGCGTATTTCTCGTACGGGTCATCTTCGGGATTTTTATCTTTAGGCTCAATTGATTCGGTTCGTTTCGAATATCTACGCGAATAACTTCGTTCCTCTTCTTTTGGTTCTACGGACTCGGTTTTTGAGTATTTTCGTGAATACTTTGCGTATTTATCTTCCTCTTCCTCGGGTAAACCTCGTTTGGAGTCCGTAGATTCACCTCTCACGTATTTCTTTGAGTATTTGTTAATCAATTCGTCTGTATCGTCTGTAATCGCTCTACGACTGTATCTACCTTCGCCTTCGCTGCCCTCTGCACTCACTGATCTTCTCGAGTATTTGGAACCTAAGTCGGAACCCAAAGATCTCTTGGTGCTGTAGCTATAGTCGTCAGTTTTTTCGCTGGGTTCAATACCAGTGCCTTCGACCGAGGATTTGATTGAGCGTCGAACGGAATAGGAGTCACCTTTGGATAAGTTTATTTGTGTTACTAAAGTGTTAATGCAAATACTAACATTTGTGATAATGAGATAAAATAGTCAAGGAATGATAAAATAATTTTCCATGGCCCTGGATCCCCCTTTTATTCGTTATATGAGTCTCGAACTTCTTGTGTTTAGAATAATTAAATAGAGGTTCCCAGTGCAAGAAAATGTGTTGATATGTATGACTTAGAAATTTGTTATTCCTACCTTCTCCTTCTAAATCAAGATTTCCTCTGACAGTTCGTTTGTTATAGTACTTCTCACCGTCCTTTTCGCCCCCAGATGAACTAGTCACTGTCCTCGAGTGTCTTTTTGAATAAGCAGTTGTTAAATCTCCTCCATCATCGTCGTCTATCTTTGATCTTCTAGAATAACTAGTTGAGTAATCGTCATCGCCTTTGGATTTTAGTCTTCTACTTGAGTAACTACTACCTGTATCGTCGTCCAAAGCTGAAGATCTGCTGGATCTTTTGGAGTAACTGTAATCGTTTTCGTTTGAATCTGCTAGAGGTTTTCTTGAATAACTTGATGTTAGAGCGGATGAGTCATCACCATATCTGTTGGGATTCGGATCTTAGATATTAATGAAATGAAAGAAATGGAATAAAGAATAATTATCCATTTATTCTTGTATATACCGAGGTATATACCTCTCAAGCCTGGGGTAGTTTTTAATTAAGTATAAAGTTTGAAGTATATAATTTGTGCACATTTGCTTACTCAAAACAATGAAAAATTTCACAAATTTCACAGAATCGAACCGAACCAATAAGTAGATTTTATATTTATATGTAAAATTGTCCCACCTGCTACTACTATACTTGGATCCGCTGTCTCCCAATGACTCTTTTAGTGAATCATATTTGGACGGATCGTACTTCGAACTCAACGAGTCATACTTGGAACTGCCCAGCGATGATTCGTATTTTGAGCTTCCCAAAGGCTCAGCGGTGGAGTACCTACTGGAAGTCTCTGTCGAGTATCGTGAAGCTGAGTATCCCCGTTCTGGGTCGTATGACGAAGTTCCCCTGCGATTGCTGGAGGAGGATTGGTATCCGCCCTCGTCTAAGGAAGATATTTATAAGAATAGAATTTAGTTTTTTTTGCGTTAAGTGGCAGTAGCAGGCGTAGAAGCGTTATAGGTGCAGCAGCGTTGAAAATTGCAGGCTTCTTTTACTTTAGGTACTCTTTGATTTCATAACATTTGAAAGGTTGTTTGGATTTTTCTTTTGTTTTTATTACAGCTTTTTCTCCTTGCATATTTTGGCAGTCTTAAATTCTTGTTTTGTACAGCCTAACTTCATTTTCAAGAGATGAATTTAAGTTTTTTATCTTTAACTGACAGGCGCAAAAGCGATATAGGTGCTGCAACGTCGCAAGTTACAATTTCAAAAGATTTTTTAGATTTTTTTTCTCTTCGTATTTTGGCAGCCTTAGTTTCCTAATTATTTATGTCCAACTTTTTCAGAGTGTTTTTTGCTTTAACTGGCAGGCGGGAAAGCGTTAGAGAAGCAGCAGCATTATAATTTACAAGCTTGTTTTCCTTTACTCTTTCATGCCATAATATTTGAAATACTGTTAGTTTTTCTTTTGTTTTTTATTAGCCTTGCCCTTTACTATTTCGGCTTTCTTAATTTCTTAGGTGTTAATATCTGATTTGAAAAATGATCAAATGAAATTTGGATCAATAATTCGACGTTCAGTAACATACAGTTAAACTTTTTAATTCAATGTCTTAACAATTTTTCTGGTCTTATTTTTCTTTTCGATACGATAGGAGTCTGTTATTCGGCATTTAAGCTTGGATTCATTAGTTGCAGCTGCGCAAAGCTCATTAGTATGATGTGATGCTTCGGGGATTGCAGAAATTCGAATGTTTTGGCTAAATTGGTCAGTTTTTTCTATTTTGGAATACTTTTTTGGCGTTAACTGAATACATATATCTAATCTTGTTCTTCCTTTATTAAAATTTAAATAATATTATATGATAGTTTTGATCATAGTAAACAAAATGCTTTATTTCAAAAATGTCTAATAACTATTTATTTGTTTTTAGTTAAAAATCATGAAGAACAAATATATTTGATTTAAATTATTGATAAAGTAAAAGCGTAATGTGTTGTGTCATTCTAAGTTTTGTTATATCTAAACATCACAATGTTAAAAAAAAACAACTAAGGAGACAGATAAAAAAATTTCAAACAAGTAAATGAAGAAAAAACTATTTAATTGTAATAATATAAAACTTACGGCAAACTAAATCAGAGTTTTGCGTTCACATGCAACTTAAAAGAAACCACACTAAAATTTAACTTTGTTTTGGTTGAGATAACTTGAAAACGTCAATCGGTAGACCCTTTTTAAATGAATAAGAATTATTGAGACGTCGTCTAAAATTACTTTTGGCCATTGTCCAGCGCATTTTTTAAATTACCCGCGACTAAGTTGGCCAGGCAAAATATTTGGTAAAGCTTAATCGCGATGATGAATTTGTGGACACTTTCAAATAGTCTTAAACTAATCGACTCTGAAAATCCATTAAGGCAAAACAAGTAAATATAATAAATTATTTTGTGTTGGGTAATCAGAATTCATATAAATAAAAATATTATTAAAACGTGAATAATAGTACCCGTGAATTTAAAAAACAAACAAGTTTTTGTGGGTAATCGGGTAAAAAGAAGTTTTTCAGTTTCTCGTATATTCTTCCGTGGGTAGCTCGAGAGCTTTACCTCACAAGGATCCAAGATCTAATGGACACCTAATAAGTGTTGACAGTTAACTGTTTCGTCCTTATGGGACTCCTCAGAACACTGCATGGTCAATGTGACACCCTTGAGAAATTAATTAGACGGTTTGGTCTCTAATCCTATGTCTATAATGAGAAAACCCTCGCAAGAAGCGCCATCTACTGAGATACGTGAGAAACTAGAACTATAGCAGGCGAGTATAAATTGCTATATATACAGGGTGTTCGGTACATGAACCGTCAAAATTTCTTGGGATATTGTTGGGGTCATTTGCTACCTTTTCAACCTTGGAACTTGGGTCCTTCGAGTCACGGCTAAAGAGATATGAATTTTTTAATTTTTTTTCTCAAATTACCCAAAATCTCACCTTTAAACCCTCGCTTTAAGCTTTTTATTAATGTCTAAAAAAGCACCATTTTTTTTTATAATTCTGTAATCTTATGCTATTTCAACTAATTAATATATTTGTTAAAATTTATATACCAAAGGGACATACGAGGTTTTTTATTGAAAAACATTAGTGATTTTGTGAAAGAAAATCAATTTCAAAATTAAAAATCAAAAAAAGTATCGACAATTGAGAACTTCATTTTCTTTTAAAAACTTTTCTAGTTGATTACCTTTCTAATGGTATGCTACACATTGATTTAAAAAAAAAATCTGCTTTAAAATACGGATATTCCGTGAGACGGACAATAATCGTTCGGACTTGATAAGAAAAACAATTTGATGTTTATGATCGTTTCGAAAAAAAATTATAAATAAAGAACACAATACATTATTGTTAAAAGTTTAACTTTTGTTTGTGTAGGTAAACGATCATAAACATCAAATTGTTTTTCTTACCAATTCCGAACGAGTCTCGCCCTTCTGACGGAATATCCGTGTAGAATACCGTTAGAAAGGTAAGTATTGTTCATACTCGTCTTAGTCTTTTGTTTTTGATTAGTCTTTGTCCTTTGATTAGTCTTAGCTGTCTTAAACAAAATCGACTGTTCATACTCGTCTTTTGTTTTTGATTAGTCTTAGTCATAACCCACTGAAAAAAAAAATCAATTTCAATAAAAAGGCCCCTTTTTAAAAGTCATTTTCTACACAAAACAATCTTATTTAACCTAATCTGTGCACGAAACACAGACACAAAAGAACAAAAGCGAAAAACAAAAAAAAACAAATAAAATTTTGAGGTTATGTTGAGATTTTGTGTTAAAAACATGATTAATGGCGGTAAATTCAAAATTTCGGCCGCGCGCTTGCGCTTTTCGGACGGCCTGTAAAAAAAAACAACAAATATCAGCTGATGTCTGTCACTCGTCTTAGTCCTTGTCCTAAGGATTGAAAGTTGGCAACTCTTAAGACAAAGACTAATCAAAAACAAAAGCAAAAGCATTGTATGAACACTCCCATAAGAAACAGTGGTTTTAACTTTCTTATGACAAGACATATGACTAAACCAAGACAAAAGACTAGACAAAAGACGACTATGAACGATCCAGTAATCAACTAAAGAAGTTTTTAAAAGAAAATGAAGTTCTCAATTGTCGATACTTTTTTTGATTTTTAATTTTAAAATTGATTTTCTTTCACAAAATCACTAATGTTTTTCAATAAAAAAACCTCGTATGTCCCTTTGGTACATCAATTTTAACAAATCTATTAATTAGTTGAAGAAGCATAAGATTACAGAATTATAAAAAAAAATGGTGCTTTTCCAGACATTAATAAAAAGCTTACGAGGGTTCGGTTCGGTCGGTTAATTTGAGAATTTTTTTTAAAATTCATATCACTTTCGCCGTGACTCTTAGGACCCAAGTTCCAAGGTTGAAAAGGTAGCAAATGACCCCAACAATATCCCACAAAATTTTGACGGTTCATGTGCCGAACACCCTGTATATATCGATCGATGAAGAGATAGATTGCAAAGAAAAATAAACCATCCGTGACCTACGACAGATCTTCTGTCATTCAGGCCAGAGCAATGCTGATTAGCGTCTTTACCCACCATTAGACGCGAGCGTCAATCAGCGGAATTTTTAAGCCAAATAATACTAACAAACGTAAATTTTAGTACCCGTGAATTTAAAAATCAAACACGTTTTCGTCGCTAATCGGGTAAAAAGAAAACATTTCAGACCAAGCAGTGTTCTGAGGAGTCCCATTAAGACGAAACAGTTAACTGTCAACACTTATTAGGTGTCCATTAGATCTTGGACCCCCCTGAGGTTAAGCTTTCGAGCTACCTACGGAAAAATATGAGAGAAACAAAAACTTATTTTTACCCGATTAGTCATAAAAACTTCTTTGAAAAATATTAATCTTCGGGTTAGTTTAAAAATATAATTATGAATTTTTTATTCTTCTGCATAATATGTTTTGATTTGCAAATGGATTGTTTCCAGATTCTTACTTTTCTAGTCGTATCAGTCAGTATATATATTCTTTTAATTTTCTCTTTGTTTTTTTTGGAAGTAATATACAGTCTATTTGAACGTAGGACTTCTATTTTTAGATTATATGGATGATTCTACCAAAAGTGGGCTATATGGATATCATTTTTGGTCATTGCCTTTAAATTAAATAACAGTACAGCACAGTAAATAATTTTGTTTTGTTAAATTTATGTGACTAATTAGGTGTAAGCTAAGAAACATTTATTTTCCCGAATTTTAGGAATTATTGCAATTTCCAGAGGGATGAGTACCAGAGGAATGAGCTTTTTAATGGTTTTCCAATTTAAATCAAAATCTATTTAGACTACTCAACTTTAGTTTTATATAAACAAAGTTCCTATACTTATAATTTTAAAACAATCAACAAAAAAATTATACTATTGATATCAGTCGAATATTTACTTACCAGAGGAATGATAATTGAAGCGTTCCTTTTTGATTTCTCCGAAAAAAACTAATTTTCTGCCGAAAATAAAAAGATCTATAACTTAAACCAAACTAAAGTTGACATTATCTGTCACAACTTGTCACCCTCACAAGTAAATTAGATATCCAGGGCCGTCTCTTTCTCTAGAAATTAACCGGTGGTATTCACAAATATTGTGTTATTAAAAATGGAGCACGTTTAAAATTGTAAAATTTTCCGGGAAGATGTATATTCGGATTTTCAAAAATATGAGTGCAAACTTAAGTTTTATCAATTTTTTGATAAATAGTTATTACTTGGTTAAATATTATTTATTAGGATATTTTTTTCAATCTGAGTTTTTAATATTTGGTTTAAGACTACACCAGAGGAATGAGGTATTTGCTTTGTAATAAAAACTTGCAATTTTTTTTATACATTAAACTCAAATGCTCCATAAAGAAAACATTTCGTTTTAAATCTTATAACTAAAACTATGCTTCATTTGCAGTCTGTGTTTGAAAAATATGCATTCCCACTCCACAGCACCATTTTTGTAGAATCATCCATATATTAGTTGAGAGGCTTAAAATCAAAAATTGTGTTCCGTGGGACTTTTGAATTAGTACCAAAACAAAGTAAATTAGTTTATTGAAACACATATTAGTTAAGTTAATACAGCAAATGCACTGACCCCTTGAAGACGTGTATTTTCGGCTCATGTCGTCTTGAACTTCAACATTAAATTCTACTCCGATTTTGTAGTCAGTGAGAACTGTATCACTGGCTCCTAAAAGAGAAGAACAACATAATTATTAGTTTAGTTAGTTACTATGCCCTTTTAACTTATATTCAAAACATTTACTGTCGGTTTCGTAATACAAAGCTACTCTTTACTAAAAGCCTTTGATATATTTGACATATTTGATTAAGCAGCGCCTTCTGTCGCGTATCTTGTGAGTTAAACTGCTTTTGGGGCTCTGCGCATTGTATAATATGATAATGATTCATATATGAGTAGGCCTTGCAGCCCTTCCACTGCGACCACCAGTGGGGTCTATTGTGGCTTACCTTTGAGTGTTTTCCCACCACTGTATGTCTAATCCTCCAAAAAGGCCGGCTCTCAGTTTTGGTGAGATCAGTCTACTGAATCAATCTGAGGTTTACCGAAAGTGTTCTGACGTAAATGTGCAATAGCCGGACAATAGCACACTACATGTATTCGTCATTCTCCATACAGAGCCTACATACGGTCTCTTCTGTCAGTCCGATTCTGTGCATGGGTACTCTTAGTCAACGGTGACCCGTAAAAAGTCCAGTCACTATACGAATCTCCTGTCTGGTAACTCCAATAATGTTCCTGACCCTTCTTTCTACAAGGTCCTTTAATGAACTCGGTATAGTGATCCAGTTCTGGTATATTTATCCAGTATTGTGGGAAGCTGTTCTTCATCCGTTTCAATATGGTTAATTTTGCAGCATTATAATATCCCCAGGGCTGGTTTGGGGCCGAGAAATTCGGCAGATGTCGCTTCCCTCGCTGCTTGGTCTGCGGCCTTATTTCCCTCTGTAGATTCTTATACTCCTAGTTTGTTATTAATTTTTGAATTGACAAGTCAAATAGTACATACACTTTTATTATTTTTTTATTGGTTCGTCTTTTTAATTAGTAATTTAGCTTAATTGAAAAAAAACTGCTCGAGACTTTTGACTTAGGTTTCATTTCAGATTACATTCAAAATTGTATTCCTTACAGGGAGCAGAGTTTTTTCGTGCCTCCTGTGTCTGAAGTTAACATCATCAAAATTATCACCTACCTCAAACCAACTTCATGTGGCTACGACGATCTTTCAACTCTTAATTACTATACCTCTTACTCACATTATCAATACGTCATGTACTAGGAGTTCAACTTAAAGTTATTGAACCTTTTGTTGACGTAATGTATCATCAGCATTTACCTGCCAATACCTAGTGCTGCATAAGCATTATTATATTACCCACTTAAGTTTAGTGAATTCTTGTTGAAGCAATTATTATAATAATAATATGAATGAATTAATAAACCAACGCAACGTACATCAAACCGAACTAACCAGTGCCTTCCTTAATTTTCCAAAATATTAAAGTCATTAATTGTGGCAGTATGAACCTTCATTTAAAAAGGCCGATTGCTGATATAAATGTTGGAGTACCACAAGGGTCGATCCTTGGGCCTTTGCTGTTTATTATCTACGCTAACGACTTACAAAGTATTTTTGAGGAACTATCGGTTCTTCTTGTGTAATCAAAGTTTGGAATCGTAATGACATTGAACCAGTTGTCGGCGAAGTTTTCCAAAGAATAATAGTATGGATGTCAAAAAATAAATTTGTCGTCATTAATGGCAGGACAGTTTGTATGATCTTTAGGTCAGTTAGATCCAATTTGGAAATGCAGGGCGTAAATGGTTGGTTTTTATGTGGAGTGTCACTTAAGTTGTAACAGCCAAAATATATATATTGTGGAAAGCTACCAGTATTAGTAGAGTTTTTTTAGTTCATATGAAACTACAAAATAAAAACATCCTGGAAGCTTAGTGTCTGTCTTCCACGATGCAGTGGCCCTATTATGCACTGCTGGCACAAGCAAAGCAAAACTTACCAATTGATTGTACGTTCTTTAGTTTAGCATAAGCGCTACCAGGAGTTAATTCTGGAGGTGGAGGAATTACGTACTCGACCTTTTTCTCCAACACCCTTGGATCGTGAAGGTGTATCAAAGGTTCAAGCGCTTTAATCGGCTTCAAGTGGTGACCTTGATCCTCTTCTAAAGCAAAGCATAAAAAGCGGAGCATATTAGTAGCAACAAAAATAAAAAATTATGCATTATTTTATTAAATTACCCAGAAATAAATGTAAATTTAATAACCCATCATAACCTGGATGAAAGCATAATCGGTGAAAAGCTGTGAATTTTACATAAGATTGATTTTTGCAGCATTCAGCCTTCAACCTGTTAAAACTAGACAAGCTTACCTACGAAAGTTTTACTGTCTTCCACAGAGGGTTCCTGTACTAGAGTTTTTTCTTCAGAAACACTAGGTGGTTCGTTTTTTGGTTTAACAACGTGATAGAGTGGCTCAACGGCCTCAATTCGGTGTAAGTGAAAATCTGGAGGTACTGTCTCTGATTCCGGAGTTGGGATATTACTTAGTGTATTGGTTTGATGAAAATCAGTTGTTGTTGATGTTGTACCTAAAGTAAACGCTTTGTTGCTATCTGAGGTAGTAGTCTCTTTTGCTTTTTTATCGACTTTAAGAGTTTCACTTGTTGCGGTTGATTTTTTTGATTGTTTTACGCTTTCTTGTGATTTTGTACTAACTGTTTCTTCCTTGGCCGATTCTTTAAGTTGTGTGACACTTTCTTGGGACTTCTTTTCTACCGAAAGTTCTGTTTTATGTTTATTAGTTTCCTGTTTTGCTGATTTTGTTTCAACACTTTGTTTCGAATCGTTTGTGTTTGAAGTTTCTTGTTTCGATTTTTTAACAGTCGATTTGAGTTCGGATATTAGATTATCTTGTTGTGCTGTTGTCTTGACGCCGACAAGTTTTACTTCTTCTTTAGGTGGGGAAGCTTTTTTAGGTTTATCTTTTGGTGGCGATTCTTTTTTTGTCGGTGCTTCAGATAGTTTAACCTTCTTACTTGGAAGAGGTGTTTCCGGTTGTTTTAGTTTTGATTTTAAAGTTTTTTCTTCTGATTCCTGTGGAACCGGTTTAGCGGGAAGCTGTGTTTTTATTTCAGGTTGTTTCTTTGGAGGTGGGGATTGTACTTTTTCTTCGTTCGGACTTAAAGAGTCTGCTGGAGATGGTGGTGATGCAAGTTGAAATTCGTCACTTGTTGTACCCTCACTTTCACCTAAAAAATCAGTCAGTGTTGATAATAGACATGAATGCAAAAATAACTTCATGGAAACTTTTGAAAATGAAAGGATATATCGCAGTCAATAGGAAATTTAAATTAGATTAGATCCCAGGTGTTAAGGTGAAATGAGAGGAATTTTTAGGGATGGATAATGGGTTTTCATGGTTTTCAGCGAAGCTAGAGCTCCTATCGAAGAGAGTTAGATGAAAAAGTATTTACCAAAATCTTTTGCAAATTCTCTGATTTCTTGCAACCAATACTTCTTGATATGATCTCTGTGAGCTCTGAGAAGCAAGGATTGACCACCTTTCTTGTCCACAAGCTCGAATACGTTTAAAGATTCAGGATGGTCTTTTAATTCGACCTGAGGGAGCTGAAAGAATTTTTTTTTGTAGTAAATTAGTGATTCATGTAATTTGCTATATAGAATATTTCTTATAAATAGTCGAAGAGGCCCTGGAATTAATGTCTGATCAAGGCCGACAAAAATATACAGGCCACGACCCTAAAAAAATCAGCTGTTCTCTGGGGGCTGACATTGGGTCTTAAGGGAGGTCAGACGTTTTTTTATGATATTTTCAAAATGGCACAGTGAAATATTCTCAGACACCATCCTCATATTCCACCAAACCTTTGTAAGGATGCAAGATGATTAAAAGGTTAAAATATCTTCAAGATTTAGCATTCTTTATTTTGAATTCAATTTACCCGCCATGTAGTGCGTGCCAACTGTTATATTTGACATGTATTTGACTTTGTCATCTTGTTTGTCATGGCATTTGTTTCTATTGTTAAACTTTTTAGATTTTTTAATGATCTTTTACAATAAAGTTCATTTAGAATCCAAAAATGCCAGTGTTAATCTTTTTAAAACAAAATTACACTACAAAAAGATTATTTTTTGATGTTTTAATTTTTGTAAACACATATAAATACCAATATTAAGGTTTAAAAGTCTGCCGCATATAAACAAATAGATGTAGTTCGGTTCGGTTCGGTTCCGATTATTATCACATAGTAAACTCCATATCATAATTTTTGAGATAACTTTTTGACAGTTATCAGCTGTTTATCATAACAAACCAACGAAAAAAACTTGTCAAAAGTTGTCTCAAAAATAATGATATGAACTGTAATCTGTGGATTATTATCCACGCAGAAACGAACACATTCGTGTCTGCGTTAAATTTAATTTTTGTGTGAGCTAATAAAGCGTCTCTGAAAAATTAAGGATTACTATACAAAAAAAAATTGTGCTGCAAGAATATAGTAAGAACAATCTAAAAACCGGCTTTATTTAAAAAAAAATCAAATATTCATGAACCGTCATTCCAACTTCATTTTAAAGACAATCAGCTGTCTCGTGACGTGACCATCAAAAAAAAATCAGCCCCCGATGTGACCAACAAAGTGGAGGATCGTGTCCCGTCCATACTGCAACTAGGTGCTTTTGCTGATAAACTGTATAGTTTTTAAAATATGAATTTTCAAAGTTTGACCATTTTGATCTTATTTGGGATTCCCTACCCTAAAATTCGCTAAATGACGTTTTTCCGAATCTTAACTCAGGGTGTGGTTTTTTCGCATCTCTTTGGTCCCACCATACTGCAACTCGGTGCTTTTGCTGATAAACTGTATAGTTTTTAAAATATGAATTTTCAAAGTTTGGCCATTTTGGTCTTATGGGATTACCTACCCTAAAATTCGCTAAATGACGTTTTTCCGAATCTTAACTCAGGGTGTGGTTTTTTCGCATCTCTTTGGCCCCACCATACTGCAACTCGGTGCCTTTATTGATAAACTGTATAGTTTTTAAAATATGAATTTTCAAAGTTTGGCCATTTTGGTCTTATGGGATTTCCTACCCTAAAATTCGCTAAATGACGTTTTTCCGAATCTTAACTCAGGGTGTGGTTTTTTCGCATCTCTTTGGCCCCACCATACTGCAACTCGGTGCCTTTATTGATAAACTGTATAGTTTTTAAAATATGAATTTTCAAAGTTTGGCCATTTTGGTCTTATGGGATTTCCTACCCTAAAATTCGCTAAATGACGTTTTTCCGAATCTTAACTCAGGGTGTGGTTTTTTCGCATCTCTTTGGCCCCACCATACTGCAACTCGGTGCCTTTATTGATAAACTGTATAGTTTTTAAAATATGAATTTTCAAAGTTTGGCCATTTTGGTCTTATGGGATTTCCTACCCTAAAATTCGCTAAATGACGTTTTTCCGAATCTTAACTCAGGGTGTGGTTTTTTCGCATCTCTTTGGCCCCACCATACTGCAACTCGGTGCTTTTGCTGATAAACTGTATAGTTTTTAAAATATGAATTTTCAAAGTTTGGCCATTTTGGTCTTATGGGATTTCCTACCCTAAAATTCGCTAAATGACGTTTTTCCGAATCTTAACTCAGGGTGTGGTTTTTTCGCATCTCTTTGGCCCCACCATACTGCAACTCGGTGCCTTTATTGATAAACTGTATAGTTTTTAAAATATGAATTTTCAAAGTTTGGCCATTTTGGTCTTATGGGATTTCCTACCCTAAAATTCGCTAAATGACGTTTTTCCGAATCTTAACTCAGGGTGTGGTTTTTTCGCATCTCTTTGGCCCCACCATACTGCAACTCGGTGCCTTTATTGATAAACTGTATAGTTTTTAAAATATGAATTTTCAAAGTTTGGCCATTTTGGTCTTATGGGATTTCCTACCCTAAAATTCGCTAAATGACGTTTTTCCGAATCTTAACTCAGGGTGTGGTTTTTTCGCATCTCTTTGGCCCCACCATACTGCAACTCGGTGCCTTTATTGATAAACTGTATAGTTTTTAAAATATGAATTTTCAAAGTTTGGCCATTTTGGTCTTATGGGATTTCCTACCCTAAAATTCGCTAAATGACGTTTTTCCGAATCTTAACTCAGGGTGTGGTTTTTTCGCATCTCTTTGGCCCCACCATACTGCAACTCGGTGCCTTTATTGATAAACTGTATAGTTTTTAAAATATGAATTTTCAAAGTTTGGCCATTTTGGTCTTATGGGATTTCCTACCCTAAAATTCGCTAAATGACGTTTTTCCGAATCTTAACTCAGGGTGTGGTTTTTTCGCATCTCTTTGGCCCCACCATACTGCAACTCGGTGCCTTTATTGATAAACTGTATAGTTTTTAAAATATGAATTTTCAAAGTTTGGCCATTTTGGTCTTATGGGATTTCCTACCCTAAAATTCGCTAAATGACGTTTTTCCGAATCTTAACTCAGGGTGTGGTTTTTTCGCATCTCTTTGGCCCCACCATACTGCAACTCGGTGCTTTTGCTGATAAACTGTATAGTTTTTAAAATATGAATTTTCAAAGTTTGGCCATTTTGGTCTTATGGGATTTCCTACCCTAAAATTCGCTAAATGACGTTTTTTAGAATCTTAACTCAGGGTGTGGTTTTTTCGCATCTCTTTGGCCCCACCATACTGCAACTCGGTGCTTTTGTTGATAAACTGTATAGTTTTTAAAATATGAATTTTCAAAGTTTGGCCATTTTGGTCTTATGGGATTTCCTACCCTAAAATTCGCTAAATGACGTTTTTCCGAATCTTAGCTCAGGGTGTCGTTTTTTCGCATCTATCTGGCCCCACCATACTGCAACTCGGTGCTTTTGCTGATAAACTGTATAGTTTTTAAAATATGAATTTTCAAAGTTTGGCCATTTTGGTCTTATGGGATTTCCTACCCTAAAATTCGCTAAATGACGTTTTTCCGAATCTTAACTCAGGGTGTGGTTTTTTCGCATCCCTTTGGCCCCACCATACTGCAACTCGGTGCTTTTGTTGATAAACTGTATAGTTTTTAAAATATGAATTTTCAAAGTTTGGCCATTTTGGTCTTATGGGATTTCCTACCCTAAAATTCGCTAAATGACGTTTTTTAGAATCTTAACTCAGGGTGTGGTTTTTTCGCATCTCTTTGGCCCCACCATACTGCAATTCGGTGCTTTTGTTGATAAACTGTATAGTTTTTAAAATATGAATTTTCAAAGTTTGGCCATTTTGGTCTTAAGGGATTTCCTACCCTAAAATTCGCTAAATGACGTTTTTTAGAATCTTAACTCAGGGTGTGGTTTTTTCGCATCTCTTTGGCCCCACCATACTGCAATTCGGTGCTTTTGTTGATAAACTGTATAGTTTTTAAAATATGAATTTTCAAAGTTTGGCCATTTTGGTATTATGGAATTTCCTACCCTAAAATTCGCTAAATGACGTTTTTTAGAATCTTAACTCAGGGCGTGGTTCTTTCGCATCTCTTTGGCCCCACCATACTGCAACTCGGTGCTTTTGTTGATAAACTGTATAGTTTTTAAAATATGAATTTTCAAAGTTTGGCCATTTTGGTCTTATGGGATTTCCTACCCTAAAATTCGCTAAATGACGTTTTTTAGAATCTTAACTCAGGGTGTGGTTTTTTCGCATCTCTTTGGTCCCACCATACTGCAACTCGGTGCCTTTATTGATAAACTGTATAGTTTTTAAAATATGAATTTTCAAAGTTTGGCCATTTTGGTCTTATGGGATTTCCTACCCTAAAATTCGCTAAATGACGTTTTTCCGAATCTTAACTCAGGGTGTGGTTTTTTCGCATCTCTTTGGCCCCACCATACTGCAACTCGGTGCTTTTGCTGATAAACTGTATAGTTTTTAAAATATGAATTTTCAAAGTTTGGCCATTTTGGTCTTATGGGATTTCCTACCCTAAAATTCGCTAAATGACGTTTTTTAGAATCTTAACTCAGGGTGTGGTTTTTTCGCATCTCTTTGGCCCCACCATACTGCAACTCGGTGCTTTTGTTGATAAACTGTATAGTTTTTAAAATATGAATTTTCAAAGTTTGGCCATTTTGGTCTTATGGGATTTCCTACCCTAAAATTCGCTAAATGACGTTTTTCCGAATCTTAGCTCAGGGTGTCGTTTTTTCGCATCTATCTGGCCCCACCATACTGCAACTCGGTGCTTTTGCTGATAAACTGTATAGTTTTTAAAATATGAATTTTCAAAGTTTGGCCATTTTGGTCTTATGGGATTTCCTACCCTAAAATTCGCTAAATGACGTTTTTCCGAATCTTAACTCAGGGTGTGGTTTTTTCGCATCCCTTTGGCCCCACCATACTGCAACTCGGTGCTTTTGTTGATAAACTGTATAGTTTTTAAAATATGAATTTTCAAAGTTTGGCCATTTTGGTCTTAAGGGATTTCCTACCCTAAAATTCGCTAAATGACGTTTTTTAGAATCTTAACTCAGGGTGTGGTTTTTTCGCATCTCTTTGGCCCCACCATACTGCAATTCGGTGCTTTTGTTGATAAACTGTATAGTTTTTAAAATATGAATTTTCAAAGTTTGGCCATTTTGGTATTATGGAATTTCCTACCCTAAAATTCGCTAAATGACGTTTTTTAGAATCTTAACTCAGGGCGTGGTTCTTTCGCATCTCTTTGGCCCCACCATACTGCAACTCGGTGCTTTTGTTGATAAACTGTATAGTTTTTAAAATATGAATTTTCAAAGTTTGGCCATTTTGGTCTTATGGGATTTCCTACCCTAAAATTCGCTAAATGACGTTTTTTAGAATCTTAACTCAGGGTGTGGTTTTTTCGCATCTCTTTGGTCCCACCATACTGCAACTCGGTGCTTTTGTTGATAAACTGTATAGTTTTTAAAATATGAATTTTCAAAGTTTGGCCATTTTGGTCTTATGGGATTCCCTACCCTAAAATTCGCTAAATGACGTTTTTCCGAATCTTAACTCAGGGTGTAGTTTTTTCGCATCTCTATGGCCCCACCATACTGCAACTCGGTGCTTTTGCTTATAAACTGTATAGTTTTTAAAATATGAATTTTCAAAGTTTGGCCATTTTAGTCTTATGGAATTTCCTACCCTAAAATTCGCTAAATGACGTTTTTTAGAATCTTAACTCAGGGTGTGGTTTTTTCGCATCTCTTTGGCCCCACCATACTGCAACTCGGTGCTTTTGTTGATAAACTATATAGTTTTTAAAATATGAATTTTCAAAGTTTGGCCATTTTGGTCTTATGGGATTCCCTACCCTAAAATTCGCTAAATGACGTTTTTCCGAATCTTAACTCAGGGTGTAGTTTTTTCGCATCTATTTGGCCCCACCATACTGCAACTCGGTGCCTTTATTGATAAACTGTATAGTTTTTAAAATATGAATTTTCAAAGTTTGACCATTTTGATCTTATGGAATTCCCTACCCTAAAATTCGCTAAATGACGTTTTTCCGTATCTTAACTCAGGGTGTGGTTTTTTCGCATCTCTTTGGTCCCACCATACTGCAACTCGGTGCTTTTGTTGATAAACTGTACAGTTTTTAAAATATGAATTTTCAAAGTTTGGCCATTTTGGTCTTATGGGATTCCCTACCCTAAAATTCGCTAAATGACGTTTTTCCGAATCTTAACTCAGGGTGTGGTTTTTTCGCATCTCTTTGGCCCCACCATACTGCAACTCGGTGCCTTTATTGATAAACTGTATAGTTTTTAAAATATGAATTTTCAAAGTTTGGCCATTTTGGTCTTATGGAATTTCCTACCCTAAAATTCGCTAAATGACGTTTTTCCGAATCTTAACTCAGGGTGTGGTTTTTTCGCATCTCTTTGGTCCCACCATACTGCAACTCGGTGTTTTTGTTGATAAACTATATAGTTTTTAAAATATGAATTTTCAAAGTTTGGCCATTTTGGTCTTATGGGATTTCCTACCCTAAAATTCGCTAAATGACGTTTTTCCGAATCTTAACTCAGGGTGTGGTTTTTTCGCATCTCTTTGGTCCCACCATACTGCAACTCGGTGTTTTTGTTGATAAACTATATAGTTTTTAAAATATGAATTTTCAAAGTTTGGCCATTTTGGTCTTATGGGATTCCCTACCCTAAAATTCGCAAAATGACGTTTTTCCGAATCTTAACTCAGGGTGTAGTTTTTTCGCATCTATTTGGCCCCACCATACTGCAACTCGGTGCCTTTATTGATAAACTGTATAGTTTTTAAAATATGAATTTTCAAAGTTTGACCATTTTGATCTTATGGAATTCCCTACCCTAAAATTCGCTAAATGACGTTTTTCCGTATCTTAACTCAGGGTGTGGTTTTTTCGCATCTCTTTGGTCCCACCATACTGCAACTCGGTGCTTTTGTTGATAAACTGTACAGTTTTTAAAATATGAATTTTCAAAGTTTGGCCATTTTGGTCTTATGGGATTCCCTACCCTAAAATTCGCTAAATGACGTTTTTCCGAATCTTAACTCAGGGTGTAGTTTTTTCGCATCTCTATGGCCCACCATACTGCAACTCGGTGCTTTTGCTTATAAACTGTATAGTTTTTAAAATATGAATTTTCAAAGTTTGGCCATTTTGGTCTTATGGGATTCCCTACCCTAAAATTCGCTAAATGACGTTTTTCCGAATCTTAACTCAGGGTGTGGTTTTTTCGCATCTCTTTGGCCCCACCATACTGCAACTCGGTGCCTTTATTGATAAACTGTATAGTTTTTAAAATATGAATTTTCAAAGTTTGGCCATTTTGGTCTTATGGAATTTCCTACCCTAAAATTCGCTAAATGACGTTTTTAGAATCTTAACTCAGGGTGTGGTTTTTTCGCATCTCTTTGGCCCCACCATACTGCAACTCGGTGCTTTTGCTGATAAACTGTATAGTTTTTAAAATATGAATTTTCAAAGTTTGGCCATTTTGGTCTTATGGCATTCCCTACCCTAAAATTCGCTAAAAGACGTTTTTCCGAATCTTAACTCAGGGTGTGGTTTTTTCGCATCTCTTTGGCCCCACCATACCTGCAACTCGGTGCTTTTGCTGATAAACTGTATAGTTTTTAAAATATGAATTTTCAAAGTTTGGCCATTTTGGTCTTATGGGATTTCCTACCCTAAAATTCGCTAAATGACGTTTTTCCGAATCTTAACTCAGGGTGTGGTTTTTTCGCATCTCTTTGGCCCCACCATACTGCAACTCGGTGCCTTTATTGATAAACTGTATAGTTTTTAAAATATGAATTTTCAAAGTTTGGCCATTTTGGTCTTATGGGATTTCCTACCCTAAAATTCGCTAAATGACGTTTTTTAGAATCTTAACTCAGAGTGTGGTTTTTTCGCATCTCTTTGGCCCCACCAAACTGCAACTCGGTGCTTTTGTTGATAAACTGTATAGTTTTTAAAATATGAATTTTCAAAGTTTGGCCATTTTGGTCTTATGGAATTTCCTACCCTAAAATTCGCTAAATGACGTTTTTTAGAATCTTAACTCAGGGTGTGGTTTTTTCGCATCTCTTTGGCCCCACCATACTGCAACTCGGTGCTTTTGTTGATAAACTGTATAGTTTTTAAAATATGAATTTTCAAAGTTTGGCCATTTTGGTCTTATGGGATTTCCTACCCTAAAATTCGCTAAATGACGTTTTTTAGAATCTTAACTCAGGGCGTGGTTCTTTCGCATCTCTTTGGCCCCACCATACTGCAACTCGGTGCCTTTATTGATAAACTGTGTAGTTTTTAAAATATGAATTTTCAAAGTTTGGCCATTTTGGTCTTATGGGATTCCCTACCCTAAAATTCGCTAAATGACGTTTTTCCGAATCTTAACTCAGGGTGTAGTTTTTTCGCATCTATTTGGCCCCACCATACTGCAACTCGGTGCCTTTATTGATAAACTGTATAGTTTTTAAAATATGAATTTTCAAAGTTTGACCATTTTGATCTTATGGAATTATATATATATATATATATATATATATATATATATATATATATATATATATATATATATATATATATTTATCGGTTTCACAACGTCTTCCGATACCCAATCTCCACTCGTTTCTGTTTGCCCATAATTCATCATCTAGGCCTCTTATTCTTATTTCACTGTCTATTCCTTCTCTCCAGCTTCTCCTTGGCCGTCCTCGTTTTCTTCGGCCAGTTGGTTTCCATTGTAGTATTTGTTTAGGTAGTCTTTCGTCATTCATTCTTTGTACATGTCCGTACCACACCAGTTGTTTTGTTCTTATATCATCCACTAAAGTACGTTCACCTACTGTCATAATTTCTCTTATTCTTTGATTTGTAACTCTTTCTCTTTTTGATTTCCCTGCTGCTCTTCTCCAATAGTCCATCTCCGTAGCGGAAAGCATTTTTTCTGTTCTATCCTTGATTGGCCATACTTCTGAGCCGTATGTAATAATACTTTTTATAATGGTGTTATATATAAGCTTTTTGTTATGTTTTGATATACTTTGGTCCCAAATTATTCCATTTAATAAAGTTATTGCTTTTCTTCCTTGTACGTTTCGATCTTTTATAGCTTTGTCTAGTGTTCCGTCAGCTGTAATTTTTAGACCTAAGTATTTATACTCATCACAGGAGTGAATTCGCTGCCCGGTATTTAAGATTAGATCCTGTTTCATTCCACCGATACACATATACTCTGTCTTATTGAGATTAACCTCTAGTCCCCACTTATTGTACTCTTCTATTAGTTTTCGTGTCATATATTCGAGGTCGTCATAATCCTGAGCCACTACTATCTGATCATCGGCGAAACATAAAGTATACAAGGTGGTTTCGTCCAACGGAATTCCCATGTTTTGGCATTTTCTCTTCCATACTTTAAGGACTTGTTCCAAGTATATCTTGAAGAGCGTAGGCGAGATACAGCAACCTTGTTTAAGACCTTTATTTACTTGAAAGCCTTTGGTTAGTTTTGCTTTTATTTTAACTTTTGCCTTACTATTGCGGTATAACTCTTGGAAGGCCTTAATTAGTTGTACGCTTATGTTTGTGTTTTCCAACGCTTTCCAAAGTAGATTTAGTGGTATACTATCATATGCCTTCTGCAAATCCACGTAAAGCAGATGCAGCTCTTGACCGTATGCCATTTTCTTTTCAATAACTTGGGTTATACAAAAGAGATGATCTGAAGTCGATCTACCCGCCCTGAAACCAGCTTGTTCTTCTGCCTCCATGTCTTTATATTCGCTCTCTACTTTATTTCTTATTATTTTACCGTATATTCTTATGGAATTCCCTACCCAAAAATTCGCTAAATGACGTTTTTCCGTATCTTAACTCAGGGTGTAGTTTTTTCGCATCTCTATGGCCCCACCATACTGCAACTCCGTGCTTTTGCTGATAAACTGTATAGTTTTTAAAATATGAATTTTCAAAATTTGACCATTTTGGTCTTATGGGATTCCCTACCCTAAAATTCGCTAAATGACGTTTTTCAGAATCTTAACTCAGGGTGTCGTTTTTTCGCATCTATCTGGCCCCACCATACTGCAACTCGGTGCTTTTGCCGCTAAACTGTATAGTTTTTAAAATATGAATTTTCAAAGTTTGGCCATTTTGGTCTTATGGGATTCCCTACCCTAAAATTCGCTAAATGACGTTTTTCAGAATCTTAACTCAGGGTGTGGTTTTTTCGCATCTATTTGGCCCCACCATACTGCAACCAGAGATATTAGAACATTGAAGAGATTGTATTTCACAAGCAACCAAAATAGAAAAAAAGGGGGCCGTCATGCGTTTGACATATCGAAAACAATAGTTGGGCACTTGGTGTTCTGTGGGTACTGGCCTGCCGGCAGCCCAAACCAAACTGTTTTATACTTTGATTTTATCGTGACGGGCCCGTGCAAAATGGCGGAAGACGGGTTGTTTTTGTGTTGTGTTACTGATATTTCTCCAAATTCGATTAAAAAAACTCGCAAAAACTTTCAAAAACAGCGGTTGACAAGAATTTGATATTTCGTCTTTTACTCTCTGAGTTTTTTTGGTTGGGACGGGGCCATTTTGAATTTGCCGGTTTTACTTTGAAATCCAATCCGCTAATGTTCTTTTATCCGTGGTTTTGATAGCCCTGGAAATAGGTTAGCCTAAGGTGTTACTTGAATATTGTACTTTGACGCAGGAAATATAGCTTAATACAAACAAAATGATTTTATTGATTACTTACGCGGATGATATCCTTAAGCAGAAAAATGGACCGATCGTCGGCAATGCGTCGGACCTTGCAAATGAGTATGCGCGCCTTGAATAGAAAGAGATAGCGTTCCTTAGTGACGTCACCAAATGTCACTGCGAAACGGTCGTGGGCTAGAAGACGGCCTAGTTTATGGATGCTACCTAAACAACAATACAGGCTTTAATTAAAAAGCGTGTATCATATTACACCCGGTTCCCACCTACGACTTTTGAGCGCTCTGAAGGCTGCTGGACTGTCGGAGAAGGTCCATTCGTGGTCAGTAATCCACCGGGCACATACATACAGTAGAAGGGGAAGTCAAATGAGAATAAGTTTTGGTTTAATTTGTGATTTTAGAGGAAAGACCAGGAAAGGTTCAGTCCAGTTCAGTATGTCAGCCCACTAAAGTAAGTTCAGCTCTTTCTCCCTCAGGGTTGGTGCCCGAGTGACTGTTCTCTTATCTTGCGTAGACCTCACAGTCTGCAAACAGCTGCCTTGATGACGCTTTTTCCTGTTCCTTCTATACGTGTCATGTGTTCCCTTAACTAAGGACACTTATTGTTGAGCAAACTTCCCTTAACCGGTTATGGCCAGTTCAATAAGTGGCCCAACGTCTTTTCGTGTTTGTTACAGCAACCATCTAAGTCTAGGTGCTTTTGATTAGTCTGCGAATTCTCCAGTCTGTCTGCAACCTGTTCCTGTTTTCCAGGAGTTTGTTTGTGCATCCTGGGCCCAGTGCAGAGAAAGTGGAGACTTGATATTAAAATTAAAAATTGAGAATATATATTACCTTTATATCCTTCGATGCTTTGTATGAACTTATCGTCTTGCGCCCTATGGGGGACACTTAGCATCAACTCAAGGGCCTTTTGTAGATCGTTATTGTTCTCGCCAAGGCAGGCACTGTATCTTACCAATTCCTGAAAATTTATTGTGATTTTATTACTTATGTTGTCAATTAAATGCAAAAAAATTTAAGTTAATTATTAACTTAGATGTTTTTGATTAAATCCAATGCTTATTCTTTTTAAATATTCAGGTTGAACCAAGTTATTATTATTATATTTTGTACAAAACCTCTTTGTTAAATTTCTATTAATTTTTTATACAAAACCTCTTGGTTTTCAAAATACAGGGTTTTGTTTTTGTTTGATTTTTCAAAAACCACACAAAAAATAAGACGTTTTTTTTTTAAACTTTGCCACTTCAGGCGCCAACCAGACTTATTGGTTTACATTCTCTTGCTACAACTCTTTGAAAATAAATTGGTAACTTTTAAATATTTGATTTTTATAAAAAGTGGACAAATCAGCCGCCATCTTGAAATCCCTATGGTTTCAATAACTCGTGACGTAGCTTTGAAAGTGCAACCGACATAAATTGTAATTTTCGAGCATACTCATTTGCATCTCTTTTTAATGCACAGCGAATGTTTTATTGCTGTCTAACTCATAGTGCTGATGGAATAAAGTCATTGACATATTGTCACAAATAAGAGAGAGTAAGCTGGATGATAATGTGTGAGTTTGGTAAATAAAATGAGTAGACCACTAAGTTCTTAGTTATTATGCAACCTATTAAGGTGAAGGTTGAATGGTGGTACGTTCCGGAATCATATTTTGTATCGCGGTGCACTTTTTAAGCTGCTACGTCACAGTCAGCGCTTTATTTGGATAGACCTAGAGATCCTGTATGTATGACATATTTTAAAGAAATATTTCTTTAAAATATGCCATAGATACAGGGGCTCTAGATAGACCATCTTATTATTAGTATTTTATGGTTGCGTCGACATGCTTCGGCATTTCTGCTGAATTATTTTTAAAGGTCTTTGAAAAGCATTAGTATTTTGTAGCTGATTTCTATGTGCCCTAGCAACAGTTGGAGATATATAAAGAATGTCGCTGGTATAAAACTTTGAATTGTTTTGATTTTTTTATGAAAAAAAGTCCATAATCGTGCTGTTTGTGCTTTAGGGTATTAAAAACATCACTAATATTTTAAAATTTATTTATTGCAAACATTGATAATAATTATTAGTCCCACAGTTTTAGACTTGACAATTTTAAATAAGTTTTCTAATATTTAAACAGATAAATCTTTCTGAATAAAGAAAGCTATTTCAGCTAAAACGTTTTTAAAAATATGGTTTTTGACAATACTTTCAAGTTTCTATAAAAAGCATTTGGTGAAGATTTTCTTCTGAAAATTCCTCGTGTCAGTCAACAGCCTCGTAGATCGCCAGCAATCTTAAAAAACAAGTATCCTGCAGACAACTTTAAAAGTACTATTCCCATTTCACTAATTTTCTTCATTTTTGGAAATTTAGTTTGATTATATATTATTTTAGTTTGATTCGTTTATTTTAAATTTTTCTGTAAATGTATACTGCTATCACAAAAAGTGCCAATATTCCCAAATAGTAGATGCAACAGTTTATGCAAATCAAGCTATCCTCAAGCATTGTTACTTGAAATTTTGAACATTATTTTTCCAAAATTTTAAATAAAATTAAATGGTAGTTTGTTTACTGTAATTTTAAACAAATATTAATTGTGTCAAGTTTTAGAGACATTGTCAATAAAATAAATATTGTATGATAAATATATACAGAGTATTTTACGACCATATTCAAATTCTTTTATAAAAAAAATTGTGTGTGCTTAAGACGACACGGCAGAAGTGTAAACTTCAACAAGGCGAAATTAATAAAACTGGCCCATAAACATATTCTGCAAAGCGGACCGAACCGAACTCTTCTGTGTACTGGCCTTCATCTGCATTATTATATCGCTCGCTGAATGTTTCTCACAGTTATTCGACTCGAGCCGATTTCACCCGAATGAGCGTTACATAGCCGAGCCTGACGCCTAGTTAAATTCGAATAGGAAGTATCAGTATCTACTCGATACTTGGAAAAGTCGCAGCCCACGAGAAAGACTTTATCGTTGACGGGAAAAGTAATCGTTGCACACACCTAAGCGCACGAATTAAAAGTGCCCGTGATCTGCTCTAACATGCAACGAAGACGCAGGGGTCATCACGGGGGTGCGGGCGGTATCGAGGCTGGTTTTTGTATATTTGTGCCGAAGGAAGGTTCAGATTCTATGTACTGTAAAATTCTATTGGGACATGCCGTCCTCTCTTTCTATATTTCGTAATTAGCATGCGACATAACATCTAGGGTACATAGAATTTGGTTCCAGTAAATAAAAGCGTTGTTTGATGGAGAGTTTGAACACGAATACAAACACATACATACCAGGTATTAATTCCTAGATTATATTCCAGTCTTTAGTGAATTTCTTTTGAGGTAATTATGAATTCAATTAAGGAATGATCAAAGTTTAATATTTTTTTAAGTAAAATTTGGGAGTGCACGTGCACATGTGCACTTATGGAGAAACCCCCACTGCATAGATTTTATCTGGTATGAACCCAAATGTTACCAGTTTTATTTTTTTGCTCACATACTGGTTAAAGCTCGTCCGTTACCGCAGATTTAGATTTACCCATTTTGGCCACCAAAAAACTAAAATTCTAAACTTTATTTTAATGAAATAATCCTAAAATTCGTACGAGACATGCGAAAAAAATCTTAATTTAAATCTTGACATTGCTTGAGGTGGGCGTCGTCATCGGCAATATGGGTCAACAATGTACTATTTTTGTTGCTCTAAAATTATTATTTTTTAAGTTAACTTGTGAATTTGTGCGCAAACCAAAACAAAGTGCTGTTTTATTTTTTTTTACCTGATTATTAAATTTAAATTGGCTTTATGAAATTTCTTTGTGGCTTTTTCAATATTTTTTTGGGTACATTTGTGTTTTTTTATTTTAAGAATAATTTTATTCTTTGTTTGAAACTCGTAGACAATTGGGTAGAAACAATATGTCGGACTTTCATTGTCTATATTTATTTTAAAGACGACGTTTCGGTTAGTAAGTATCTTTAACCGTATTCAAGTGTAAACTAAAGAATCTAGTCTATATAGGCTACTACTTATACTACTTGGTGTGGAGTCAGGTGTGACGGCCCGTCCCCTTATTTAATCTTAAGACGGTTGTTTTCCTTAAAGGAGTGGTTTTCATATAATATTTGGTATGTCCGTGCTTGGTTGACTGAAAACTTCTTTATTATGCATTATAAACGCATGCGACTCCTTATACAAAACTTTAGCTTCTGACCACTGAATACTGTGATCATTTGACCATGCATGAGCCGCTAAACCCGATTTTTCAATATCCCCTAATTGGGTACTTTTTAGATGTTCATTTACTTTAACCTGAAGTGGGCATTTCGTTTCACCTTTATATGATTTACCACACTCACACGGGGTTTGGTAAATACATTCCTTATTATTTCTCGTTTTGTTTTAGTTACAATCGTATTTCCCGATGAAAATACTGTTTTTATATTATAGGGTTTGGCTATTCGTCTTATGTTTTCTAAATTCTCTTAAACATGTGGAATGTTAATAACACCCAACGGATTATTATTTTGAGAATTTACTTCATTTGGTTTGTTTTTAATTTTAGAGATCGTTGAGCTTATTAATGTCTCGGAATAACCATTCTGTTGTAAGTCCTTTTTAATGTTGTTAATTTCTGTGGTTAATTCTTCATTATTACTACAAATATACGGCTCTTAAATACAAACTTCTTATAACTCCTTGTTTTGTAGCAGTAGAATGATTAGACTTAAAATTTAGGTACTGTCCCGTGTGTGTAGATTTCCTATACAGTGGTTTGAATGTTTCTGTCTAATCGTTTGATAAGAACATCCAAAATAGGTAAGGCCGAATCTTTTTCAATTCCCATTGTACATTTGATTGTTGGTCGAATACCGTCTAGATGGTGTAAAAAGTTCTGTAGTTTGTTGTCATTTTTGTTGTTTAATTTTTTTTTGAATTGATCAGATTTTATTTATTAACCGTATTTGAAATTGAATTTTTAAAATTCGAAATATTTTGAAATATTTGGTTCCTGTAAAATTGTTGGTATTGTTCATATTTTTTTGAATATATTCAGATTTTTCCAGCATTTCTCAAAATGTTTTAGAATTTGAAAAAAATTATATTGTTTAAATTGCTTTGAGTTTTTTAATCATTTTTATTCTTGGCATTGTTCAGAAATTTTTGGATTAATTCAGTTTTTTTTTGAATTATAATTCGTATTTTTTTAGTTGTTGTCTCTTTTTCTTCATAAAACTTCCTCGGGACAGGAATAGATTTTGCTTTTTTAAGATTGCCAGCAAACTGATATATTTTTCTCACACCGAACGCATTAAAAGTTTCACCATTGGCGCCAAATTACTTGTACTAATATTGAACCTTTGGCAGATGAATATAATTATAGAATTGTAAGTTTTCTATAATTTTTGAAACACAGCAGCTGTTTATTTGAAAAAAAATATGTATATTTTTTTTAAATTTTGAAGACTTTTTATTAATTTATTTGGTAAAACGCTCGGACACGTGGATTCTGTTTGCGAGGGGGACACTTTTTGGCTTGAAACTTTTGAAGCACTTGATTGATTGCTGGCCAAACTCCGCTATCGCGTCGTTTGGCCATCTGCAATCGCGTGCGGAAAAGAGGCACTTTCCGCACTAGTTAGGTAAACTACTATTTAATATATTATGTTTTGAAAGCAGAACCAAAAATACAAAAATATAAAGTTAACTTACCTTTAATAGGAGTTGATAGTCGTTTATGCGTTGAATCGGAAGTTTTAAATGTTCGGCTATGCTTTTGTCATCACCAAGACGCTGTGACAACTCCTGAAAAAATATTAATAATTACAAACAAACAAATTGTTCTACAAACACGAAAAATGAAATTTGGATAGTTTTCATCATCTTCGTTTCATTCCCTGTCCATCCATTTTGGTTGCACCGTACTGATGAAGTCTAACAAGGCGAAAACAAATCTCTGCAGCTACCATGACCCCTTTCTGAGGACTAGCTCGAAAATTAATTTATTTAGTCTTTTACTTCACCTTGAAAAATTCCTTTTATATTTAATATTAAACCTGGGCTTAGGAGACCTACTAAAATTGACTTTAGCTGTGTCCGTAGTGATGTTAGTCCAGCACGTCCAAACCTTTATTAAATAAGTCGTTTTTAATTTTTAAGATGCACAGTACACATCATAGATAAACTTGTCGCTGAAAAAGCAATGGGGCGAAAGCGACAAGACAGGCGAAAATCCATTTTGTGGATGTTTGCCCCTTTGTCTGATCCTATAATATAAATAATTTATAATATAAATAATTTATTTATTTATTTATTTAGGTACAATAACAGGGTTGCCCCCAAGTAGTACATTCCTTAATTACTCCAAAAAGCTAAGATCTAAAGTAAAAATAACAAAAAAATACTCTGCCAATATATGGCCCCCTAAGCTCACACTAGGTACTATAGTTATAGTGTACGTGTGAGCTAATATAACTAAAAACTGAGATATATTTTATTCAACTCCAGACTAAATTACCTTTTGTTTGATACCACACAAGCCATGTTTTGACTTAAACTCAAATTTTTGAAATCTACCCCCACCCTTACAATAAAAACAAAAACTAAAATGTATTTTGTTAAACTCCGGATTCAATTACCTTTCGTTTGATATCACACACGCCATATTTTCACTTAAACACTAATGTTTAAAATATACCCCCACCCTTTTTTTTTAAATAAATTAAAATGTATTTTGTTTAACTGCAGACTCAATTACCTTTCGTTTAATATCACACACGCCATATTTTCACATAAACTCTAATTTTTGAAATTTACCCCCACCCTTTTATTTGGTTTGTGTTTGGTGGATTTTGTTCATTTTTAAATGGGACCATCTCGACCCAAGACCCAGCCTAGGTACCAAATTTCATTAAAATCGGCTAAGCGGTTTTTGAGTTTTGCGCGTTGGTCGTTACAGACAGACATACAGACACACAGACAGACAGACAGACAGACAGACAGACAGACAGACATACAGAGAGACAGACAGACAGACGGCGCAACAAAAAAGTTTTAAAATCATCTGAAACGCAAAGATATATAAAAATTTTGGAAATCGGAGCAACTTTTTTTTTCTCGAAAAAATTAGGATCACCATGGCTCACACTACTATAGTATAGTATATGTGTGAGCTAATAATTTGTCAAAAGACCTTACACAAGAATAACATATTCACTATATCAAAATAACATATCAATATCGGTTAGTCGTATTTATTACATAATTTTATCAATCTTAGGCTTAAGGAATGAATTGCTGCAGGTAAATATATCAATATCGATAAATGTAATGTAACTGTATGTATTTATTAAAAAGTGACATTATTTTATTATCGATACTATTTTTCCCTATATCTGTTTTATAAGAGTTCAAGTAAAATAATCTGGTGCCTCTGTTTTGACGTAAGGGTGCAAACAAGTTTGAAAGGGATAGTAATTTGGGACAGTTAATTTCGTTAGCTAAAATTTTATGACCAAATCTTAACGCAAGCTTGTCTCTTCGATCGCTAAGACTATCTATTCCAATGATTTTTAAGCGTTCTTCATAATTGTACAGTTTTTTGTCTATGCCTAATTTAAACAGCAAAAAGTTGACAAACTCACGTTGTACTCTTTCTAACCTATTACTGTGAATGTCATAATAAGGTGACCAGATCATGCAGCAATATTCAAGCTGGCTTCTAATTAATGAGAAATATAATATTTTTAAAACCTCAATATTCTTAAATTCACTACTTGACCGAATAACAAACCCTGACATTTTGAAGGCTTTTGTTATAACATTATTTATATGATCCACGAAACGAAACACTGGATATTTCAATATTGTTAATGTTATATGAGAATTTAATTTTGTTTATTTTTCTAGAAAACGTTATAAGCTTGCGTTTGCTAAAATTTATTTCCATTTAATTTTTTTGACACCCGGTATATAAAATGCAAATATCCTTTTGTAGTTCTTTACAGTCGCCTTCGCTGTAAATTATTTTAAATATTTTTAAATCATTTGCCAATTGTAAGGAAGAAGAAAATCTAAAGAGTTTGGAAATGTCATTTGCAAATAATGAGAAAAAGAAAGGAGCTAAATGCGATTCCTGGGGTACTCCTGATGTTGCTTCTTTTTCGTATGATATAAGTTTATTCATTTTCACTCTCTGTTTACGGTTTTTTAAATAACTAAAACACCAGGTATATAAGGGATCCCTGTAAGAGGGGCCTGGCGTGTGACAGTGATACTGTCACCTCAAGTGGCCAAGGCTTAAATGTTGTAAGCTACCAACTTAGGCTACAACTTATATAAATTATAAAAAGATTAAATGTTACTATATGTTACTAAATTTACACGATCTCGAAAGGGAATTTGGCGGTTCTTGGAGGAAAAGTATGCTATAAACGTTTTTCTCAAATGTATAACTAAAAGGATAATCATACATACCTTTTCAATTTTCTTCTTGTAGCTTCACACTTTCACTTCTTATATTTATTATTTAAATATCAAATTTTTACTACCATTGAACTTTCATATTCAAATATTTACACTTCTTAAACTTTTAGGTTTTATAAACCTTTTATATATTTGTTGTAAATATATATATTTATCAACATCTTAAACGTTGATTGAATGAGTGAAACTATTCAATCAACTGTTTAATTTACTTAATATTACTGTTTAGGTTTGGGATATGTTATTAATTAAAAATGCCGATTTTAGGGCAACGAATGGTTTGTATTTTGTTGATAAAAAACCATAAAACAGTTAAACACATTATTTCAAAACACTGGAAACAGTAATAATTAATGACTTTACAATCAATAAACTCTAAAAGAAAAGACCAAAATAATTATGAATATTAAAGTTAACAGTTTTATACAATGTTAAAATAATTGATAAATTTCCCCAGTTGAAATAAAACCCCCCCTTAAGAAGTGTTAATGAAAGTGTACCGTACTAGGCAAAGGCAAACTAAAAAGTAAAATCCCTGACGACTTTCGAAAGTTTCAATACCCCGCTCTCTAGACATTCTCAGTTTGCCGCTAGCTGATTGGGCTAAATCTAAGCTTTCTTTAACGGATTTCTTCCACCACTCTTCTCTACAGACACTCTTGGTTGCCGTGGTTTGAATCTTAAGCTCTCTCGCATTGGCGAGAAAGACAAAGAGACAAAATACCACCGCAATTCAAAGATGCGTGGATTTAGAAATTCGGTAAAGTTTAAATCTTACAGTGTGTTCCTTAAAAGTTGAAAATAGTTTACCAAATTTGTTTCCAGTTACAAAATATGAATTATGTTGATGTTAGTGGCTCAAAGGACATATTAGCCGAATACAACTTTTATTAAAATACAGCGAACCTGAAAACATGCCTAAAAACAAGTCGCCGAGTTGCCATAAATTTTACTTAATCTTAACCTAGTCTTGCATATAATTAATGCTTGTTGATGTCAAAACAATATTTAATTAAAAATCTTTAAAAACTTATAAATGGCAAAAATACCATTTATGCTCAAATCCCGTTTTGTTACATCCCCAACACCATACGATTTCAGTTAATGTAATAAGATATCATCGTCAACCTTGTCAAACGCCTTCTTAAAATCAAAGTAAATTACATCAACCTGTGTATTATCAT
This sequence comes from Aspidapion aeneum, assembly GCA_963576565.1. Taxonomy (NCBI): domain Eukaryota; kingdom Metazoa; phylum Arthropoda; class Insecta; order Coleoptera; family Brentidae; genus Aspidapion; species Aspidapion aeneum. The sequence goes on along the minus strand of OY755043.1, from coordinate 2,810,565 downwards.
CAAGCGCTTTTGATATGAAATTTGAGAAAACAGCCAAGTTTGTTTGACAAGAACGACTACATAATGTCGCTTTCTTCACTTAATGGACAATACGAAAAAATGTCGTATTCGCCCCTTTGCCTTTTTAGCGACGAACTTGGGTGTAAATGGCTGTAATAATACGGCGGGTATTGTTTTGGCAACATCAACCATAAAGTAAATACATTTTAAATTCTCGAATGAAACATTAGTTAATCAGCTCTCTTGCGACTGCCAAATTATCCAGTCGAGGGTTCCGATTGGCTGCGTTGGCAAAGATTTTTCTTACTGGAATTCATTGCCAAGCATATGTCCAACATAATTCAACCAAATTAAAGGGATATACTATACAATATGCCTTTATTTCAAATTTAAGAAAATTACAGCAAATGTTTTAGCACTGGGCAGTACAAGCACCTTGAATAATTAATTGTCGAATAGATGACAGATAGACAGACTTAATAGACAATATATATAGCGAAGCAACAACAACAATCAAAATGAGACATGGGGACACAATATAAGGGATATAAACTAAAATGGTAGGCAGAGTTGTGAAGTATGGAAATTCATTTCTACAGTAAAAAACCTAACAAAAGAAAAAGTAAACATCCAGATCATCAAACCAGAACAATGGACAGAACACTACAAGGGTCTGCTTCAGGAAACGAGACCCGAATATCTGGCAGCCTCTCCGAGGAGAGACATAGAAGTACATGGAGAGGAAGTAATCATCGAAAAAGAAATGATAAAGAATATTATTAAAAATCTTAAATCCGGAAAAGCTAGCGGACCTCGAGGAATATATGCTGAAATGCTCAAATATGGATCAGAGAAAATAATCGAAAATCTCACATATATTATCAATCAATGCATAAACGGACATCCAGTACCTGATGATTGGAAATTTGCATTCATATCCTCAATACATAAAAAAGGAAACAAGCTGGATTGCAACAATTACAGAGGAATTTCAGTAACCAGTACTCTAAGTAAATTGTACAGTAGGATTCTTAGAGATCTAATAGAGAATGATTTTCATGAACAAGAAGAAGAAGAGCATAGTGGGTTTCGTGCAGGCAGATCTTGTAGTGATCATGTTTTTTGTCTTAAACAAGTAATTGAGAAAAGGAGCGCCAGAAATATAGAAACTTATGTTACCTTTGTGGATCTACAAAAAGCATATGATACCGTTCCAGTAGAAAAACTATGGACAGTGTTAGAGCAGACTAATATCAATCATACATACATAAAAGCGATAAAAGAACTATAGAAAGGGTCAAAATCTAAAATTAAAATTGGAAATCGACTTTCAAAAGAATTCCTGGTAACAAAAGGCTTAAGACAGGGATGTTGTATCTCCCCAACTCTTTTTAAAATATATATCGCAATAGCTCTAAAAAACTGGAAACGTAAAGTGCATGACATGGGAATACAACTTAACGACCGATTTACCATATACACACTACAGTTTGCTGACGACCAAGTAATTGTAGCTAATGATAAAGAAGGCATGGAGTATATGATGAGAGTTATTGGAAGAATACCAAAAGTGGGGATTAACAGTGAACGTGGACAAGACACAGTACTTCGTATTGGAAACGAATCCAGTGAGTTAGAACTAGACAATGGACAAGTAATATCTCCATGCAATGAGTATGTATACTTGGGTGTCACATTTGATAAGACAGGAACAGTCTGTAAAGAACTGGAAAAAAGAATAGTAAAAGCAAAAAAGGTTATTGGATGTCTTAACAGTATTTTATGGAGCAGAGAGATAAAAAAGAATGTAAAATTTAACATATATGAAACAATGGTGAAAAGCACGCTGTTGTATGGAATAGAGACTTGTCGATTAACAGAAAAATACAAAACAAAAATGGAAAGTGTCGAAATGGATGCAATAAGAAGATCAATGAGAATATCTAGAACAGATCACATAACAAATGAGATCATAAAAGAAAGAATGGGAACCGAGGGAAGCATAACGAATGACATCACTAAAAAACAACTGATATGGTACGGCCATGTGCAAAGGATGAACGACGAAAGATTACCAAAGCAGGTCCTAGAATGGCAACCAATAGGGCGCAGAAAAAGAGGGCGTCCTAAACTAGAATGGCAACAGTCAATCCAAAGATCAATGAGTCAAAAAAATCTGACAGAAGATGATTGTCAGGATCGAATGAGGTGGAGAATAGGCGTCGGACAACGTAGAAAAACGTTTTAAACCGACTAAATAAAAAAATATAAACTGAAATGTTTTTAAAAACTTAGATTGGGAAAAAATAGGCATCAAAGTAAGCGGACAATACTCGAACCACAAGATTAATAACAGATAAGAAGGAAGAACTGCTAAAAATTCTGGAAGAACTGGATACAGCAGCTAAAAATATAGGCGTGAATGTGAACTACACTAAAACTAAAATCATATCAAACACAGATAAAGATATCACGATCAGAATAAACCAAAATTATTAAACTAAAAAAAAGAAAACCAAACAGCTGAAATCAAGAGACGAGTAATATTAGTCTGGATAGCATTCGGTAAAATAAGCTACATTTTAAAAAATAAAAAATATCCTTAGTACCTCAAAACGAAAGTGTATAACCAATGTATCCTTCCTATACTCACCTATGGATACCAGACCTGGACACTTATAAAATCAAACATGAATAGGGTAATAAAAGCCAAAGATCAATGCTTTTACACGTTTAGGTCATAACACTTTCGGTAAAGAGTCTCGCCCAAACTCATAGTTGTTAGCCTTTTTGGAGGATTCGGCATACAGTGACGAGAAACCACACAAAAGTGAGCCACAATAGACTTGCTGGTTGTCGCAGTAGAAGCACTGCAAGACTCACTCACATCATCATTATCAACAAATAAAGAAGATTATCTTAGCTTTTAGCAAAATGTTTAACAAACAAAACGTTGTTATTTTAGGAATTTCGAATTTTCAAACAGAACCCAACTGACAAAACACGTCCAGTTTTATATTATAATGTTTACGCTTGCAGTTGTTGCCAAAATCTATTAAAAGGAACATTTAAAAAAATCGGTGATGTATCTGGAAACATAATTTGAGAAAAATGAGTAAACTTGATTTTAAATTTCAGTAGCAAAATGTATGTCAGAATTATCCGTTTTAAACTAAGCAGACACAATAATGTGCTCTATTTCAGCGATAAAACAACTTTAAAAACATTAATAAAATCTTGGTCTTTGTCAATATAATACTTCTCTGATTTTATTTTCTAGAACTTTGCATCTTTTACAGTAAAGTTAAGGCCGACTCTAGATAGATATGAAATAATTAAAATAAAGTATATATATATATTTATCGGTTTCACAACGTTCTACGTCTTCCGATACCCAATCTCCACTCGTTTCTGTTTGCCCATAATTCATCATCTAGGCCTCTTATTCTTATTTCACTGTCTATTCCTTCTCTCCAGCTTCTCCTTGGCCGTCCTTATTTTCTTCGGCCAGTTGGTTTCCATTGTAGTATTTGTTTAGGTAGTCTTTCATCATTCATTCTTTGTACATGTCCGTACCACACCAGTTGTTTTGTTCTTTATCATTCACTAAAGTACGTTCACCCACTTTCATAATTTCTCTTATTCTTTGATTTGTAACTCTTTCTCTTTTTGATTGCCCTGCTGCTCTTCTAAAATAGTCCATCTCCGCAGCGGAGAGCATTTTTTCTGTTCTATCTTTGATTGGCCATACTTCTGAGCCGTATGTAATAATAGTTTTTACAATGGTGTTATATATAAGCTTTTTGTTATGTTTTGATATACTTTGGTCCCAAATTATACACATTTAATAAAGTTATTGCTTTTCTTCCTTGTACGTTTCTATCTTTTATAGCTTTGTCTAGTGTTCCGTCAGCTGTAATTTTTAGACCCAAGTATTTATACTCATGACAGGACTGAATTTGCTGCCCGGTATTTAAGATTAGATGCTGTTTCATTCCACCGATACACATATACTCTGTCTTATTGAGATTAACCTCTAGTCTCCACTTATTGTATTCTTCTATTAGTTTTCGTGTCATATATTCGAGGTCGTCATATTCCTGAGCCACTACTATCTGATCATCGGCGAAACAAAAAGTATACAAGGTGGTTTCGTCCAACGGAATTTCCATGTTTTGGAATTTTCTCTTCCATACTTTAAGGACTTGTTCCAAATATATCTTGAAGAGCGTAGGCGAGATACAGCAACCTTGTTTAAAACCTTTATTTACTTAAAAGCCTTTGGTTAGTTTTGCTTTTATTTTAACTTTTGCCTTACTATTGCGGTATAACTATGTATATAAATATATTATTTTCTGATGATCATAATGTTTATATTCACATGTTGAGGTTTCTCAATGTAATTAATACTACAAATTAGAATTAGGCTTTTAAAAATCTTCCACCTTGAACTTCAATCATGTGTAACCCATAACAAAATTTAGAGGTTTTTTGAGTTAACTTTGATTATCCACACATAAACTCTGGTGTTTAAATTTAGAAAATAGAATAGTTGAGCAATATAATAATGTGTGTTGCAAAATAAACGTTTGTTTTTGGAGGCCGAGCTAGTTATAATTTATTGGGAAATTAGTATTTTTTGACGAAAACAAAATTTTTATCTCCAATTTTCAGCTTTATTGATGAGATGAGTTATTTTAATTAGATTTATATTTTCTCTATAAAATGTTTTTATTACTTTTGCATAAAAAATAAATTGATAAATCACGGATCTGATACCTTCCTAGCTAGCCTATTATCACACTTCAAGTGAAGCCATGATAATATATTAACCTTGAAAACAGTTTTTTGTGAATATCTCAGATACTATAACACGAATTATTATCAAATATAAATCGTTTTCAAGCGAATAACTAGTAATTACTAGTATTTACCACTGCCGTTCAAGCGGCCTTGGTAAATACCACTCCTTGAAGAGTGACGTCATAAATGAGCCCTTTGGACGTCATCGTTTATTACCGGTAATTACTACACTTTTGAGGAAGGTTATTGTGTTTTCTAACCTCACAATCATTTGTTTTGTTTCTTTTTCGGAAAAATGTTCTGTGAATTTTTGAAATGAGTGAAATTTATCATGTGTGCCTCAATTATGAAGGAAAATTGTACAAAGTGATGGCCTATATTGTCTTGCCAAAATTTTATTTTCATCAACCCTTGGCTTACTCGAATTTACCCAATGTGGACTGATACACGAAATATCATAAAAAAAACAGTATCATTGTAGTCCTCTAACCACAGTTTATCATACTTATTTTTTTCAAATTATGATCTTTTCGAATCAAATACGCCAGTATTTCAGAGTCGGTCGAGTAGAACTTAAGTTCAATAATGGCAAGAAGATTATTATTCATCTAAACTAAAACCAACTAAACTTCTTTAAAAAATCGCAAAGAGCAACAACAAACAATAACCGGTTATAAAAAAAGCTATTCAAGCGGCGTTTCTGTGGTAATAGGCTAAGGGCCTTAACAGCTGATTTTTAATGTCAACCAATGGATAACCAGAGGTAATTACTAGTTATTCGCTTGAAAACGGCTATAGTCTACTATATTCCGAACACAGTGTATTGATACGATGGTCCGTTATAAAGTTAGCAGTTTTTAAAGTTTTTAATTGTCAAAAAACTGTCATTAGAATTAATGGATTTTGACCAAAATCTAATCAGCTCATAAGAGTGTAGAACACTATTTTACCTGAAATTTTTTTTGAAAATCGGTTCAGCGGTTTAGGAGCTATTGTGTTACGGACAGAAATAATACACACACACAGATAGACATCACGACGATATTGCTAGGATAGGTCAAAATACATCCAAATAACACATTTTTTTCGTCGAAAATTTAGTAGTTTACCTAACTAGTGCGGAAAGTGCCTCTTTTCCGCACGCGATTGCAGATGGCCAAACGACGCGATGGCGGAGTTTGGCCAGCAATCAAGTGCGGAAAAGACACTTTACGCACGAGTTAGGTACACTATTTTTTCTATAAGCGTGAGGAAAAAACTAAAAATTAATCAGAAAATTATTTATATTCAAAACGTTTTAATCAAATCAATTATTATTATTCACATTCTAGCGGCTTCTAGAACTGACTGGGGTAGATCTTCGTCCGAAGAATCCATTGAAAATCTGATTTTTTTGTTTGAAAAATTCAAAAGACGCTTGTATCTGCAAAATTGGCTTTGTTTTGACAGTTTGTTTGTACTTTGTTGCTATGGTGATTTAAGATGCCAAATCTAAAACCACTAGTGTTCATTGTTGTTTGACATTGACAATGACGATATTTATACCGGGGAGGTTTAAAACTTATAAATAATTTGAACCTATTTTACTGAAAACTTTATTTTATCGAAAATATTGAAAATATAGCAGAATTTTAGTCAATTTGAATATTTTTAGGATATTTCGTGTGCTAGGAAAGATACAAATGTATTTTGAACGGTCTAAATGTTATAGAACACCTCAAAATCGTAACAAATTTACTTTTCTACTACTAGTGCGGAAAAAATATTTGTGGACTTTTCCGCACGCTTATAGAAAAATACCTTTTTTAGTCATTGCTACGCGGGCTAGGAAGGTAAAAATAACTTTTATTTCAAACTTTTTATGTATGTTGCTTTCTTTTTTTGTCATAAATTTTAACTTTAGTTTTATTAAAATACTAAACATTAAATGAAGTTTAGAGTTTTCTTGTGTTGCAGAAGGTAATATCTTGGTAAGTAAATTTTCAATTTGCGAATTTTGCCTACCCTGCTTTGACTTTTCAGCAATTTAAAATAGCTTTTTTGTCTTTTCTGCAGGTTTCTTAAATGAAATGAAAATATGGAAGCCGTAAATTTTATTATAAATTAGTTAAAATTAAATAAAATAAAAAATTGAGCTTTGGAATTCCAACCACAACCGCAATCAATCCTCCCTATTTATTCTTCATTTGAAGTTATTATTGTAAAACTACTGTCAAAATAATGTTTACCAACACCAAAAAAAAGACGATATTCTTTGACCGGGGCTAAATATAATTAGAAAATCTCTAATGTTACTTTAAAAACTGCCCCTATATCTGTAAAACTCCAAGCCTGTGCCTAAATGTCCTTGGCATTGTTGCATCCGCTTCCGGTGTCGTTACGTCACAACCCGAATATTGTCGAAGGGCTAAACGATTACGTAAGGGCGTCCGTACACGTGAATCCTACCTGTGGATTAATCCACGTGCAGATTTCTGCTAGGAATCGCACTCACTCGCGATGGACAGCACTCGACTGACGACCGACGCGACGCTTTGCACTTTTCTGCCAATCTCCGGCAACATTGACGTATTTTTAGTTTTCGTGAATGAATGGAAAGTGTCGAAATGGATGCAACAAGATGATCAATAAGAATATCTAGAACAGATCACATAAGAAATGAGACCATAAAAGAAAGAATGGGAATCTAGGGAAGCATAACGGATGACATCACTAAAAGACAACTGATATGGTACGGCCATGTACAACGGATGACCGACAAAAGATTATTAAATAAGTCCTAGAATGGCAACCAATGAGGCGCAGAAAAAGAAGGCTTCCTAAACTGGAATGGCAACAGTCAATCCAAAGATCAATAAGTCAAAAAAACCTGACAGAAGATGATTGTCAGGATCGAAGGTGGATAATTGGCGTCGGACAACGTAGAAAAACGTTCTAAACCGACATAGTAGTAAAATGGATCTATCATTAATTCTTCCTTTTTTTTTCAAGTTTATTTAGTAAAGAAAAATTAAAATAGATAAATCATAGATAAATAAACAAAATTCTCTGAAGTACTTGTTGTACTTGTTAGGACAAAAAACATTTGAGTCATTATCAGTTTTGAATGTCATATTATAGAGTTTTTATGAGTCACTATCGGTTTTATAGTCTAAATCCGTAATTTGCACAAAATCGGTAATGTGGACACAATTAGTAATTTGGATACACTCAGTAACTTGGACACCAGCAAACCACCTATCAATATCAACCATATCTTTATCCAATTCAGTTTTAAGTGCATTCCGATTTGGGGCTGTATAAAAATTGCTGTGTCATCGGCGAACGCTATTATTTTTCCGAAACTATTTATTTTTAAAAGGTCATTTATATAAATGGTGAAAAGTACAGGACGTAAAACGGTCCCTTGCGGAATACCACAAGTGATAAACCTTGTGTCATCCTTCACGTCATCAATAACAACATATTGTTGACGCTTATCTAAGTAATCCTTTAGTTATTTAAGTGCATTGCCTCTGAATCCGTATTTTTCAAGTTTTTGAGTTAGTTTATCTTACAGTATCGAATGCTTTTGTAAGGTCAATAAAAACGCACAGAGATGGTTCTTTTTTATCAAGGGTTTCGTATATATCTAATGTTTAACTGTGAAAAGATGCAGAATTTATGATAATTCCAAGACTGGAAAAGCCACCCCATGTCATCTTATAGGATTGATCCGAACCAAGCACTTTGAAAACGTATTACTTAAAATAATAAAGCAGTTGTGTTCTGCAGTCTTTCTAGATATAGCACAAGCGTTTGAGAAAGTATGGCATAAGAGCTTTAATTTTAAACTAAAACAATATTCTGATATTTTGGAGCCATATAAACATATTGTTATGAAGCACCCTGTATGATCAATTTAATAATAATTTGCAAGCTTGTAAAAACATTAATTGTTTAAATAATAAAATTAAATCGAGGACAGGGAGCCTCGACATCAGAGTTTTTTTTGGGGTTGGGTGAAAGTTACATGTGATGGGAGTCGAAAGTGCTCCCTCCAAGTTGAATAATGTAAGTAGTATTTAATAAAATTAGTTCAGGCTACACAGACAAGGTTAGGGTAGCTTTAATTATTTTTCATGCCAACATGTACAACATTTATTGCTTGTTTGAAATAAAAACCATTAAAAAATAAAAAAACTGATTGAGGGAAACCAATTTTCGGGGTTACTTACGCAAGTAGAATTGATTGTAGTTTCCTTGTCATAACAATCGCTTGCGAGAGTAATCATTAAAGAAGACTGGTCCGACCTCTTGTTGTCTTACCTTCCATCTGAGTTTACCCCCCAAACGTAAATAGTTGTTGATTTCTTTTATCGGGAATAAAATCTATTTTTTAATCCTTTTAGGAGCAAAAATTAGGTTTTAAGCCTGCGGATAAAATAAATCACGACTCTTATAGAAATGTCAGAGTAAAACAGGAAGATTTATACTCAAATTTAAGAGAAACTAAAGCAGGCATGCCTTAAGGTAGCGTACTAGGCCATTATTTATATAATTATTATTAACTTGGAATATATAGGTTAGAAAATTGTAACTTAGCAACATTTTTCAATGATATTGGCTTAGTGACGGTAGAAAAATATATTGAAGAATTATTGAAAGAAACTCGAGTCAAGTTCACAATTCAATCAAAAAAAACTTAATCAGTTCGTTGATTTTACAAACAAAAATATGAATCACATTTACCAAACAAAATATCTGGGTATGACACAAGAACTTAAAATAAGATATGGAAAAATGAACTGGCTAATTGGAAAGATCCAATTTATCCATCCTAGGCAATACTCGGTTGTCGATGAATGGATCAAGTCCAAAGAATAACAAACTTCATAAAACAAGTAATATAAAAGAAAATTTTCTCTGTCTAAATTTAGCTCAAGCTTTTGATAACGTGCAATGTTTTGATATTTAGCTTCATATACATCGGACAGATATTTCAGAATAAAACGATAAGAGACTTATTCTGTCATAAAAAAAATTAAAGCAGGTGTACCGCAGGAAAGTGTGCTGGGCCCTTTCTGTTGTTTTTTTTTCCTTCAGAAAAGTGCCACGTAGTTACCTTTGTAAACAACACAGGTGCAGGCGTGGTGACAGGAAAATTTGACAAGGAATCTAAAAAATGCGATCACCCGAATCCGCTAGCGAACAAAAATGTGAACAAAAAGAGGATCAAACTAAATGAAACAAAATCAATTGTCAATCATACCATACTTCAATCAGGCTAAATTTCTTGAAATAACGCACGCTCGATACAAAATTACTTCAAAAAGTACACGTTAAAATAAGAAAGGGGAGATTAGATTGAAGTAAAGTTGATGAAAAAGTAGTACTTGAAGTTGGCCAGAAATAATAAAATTTTGTTATTCAAACAAGTGATCAAACTTACGATATTAAGTTTGGGATCTGTAAAAAACATAGTGATAGTTTTTGCAGCCCTGCGACCTCTTAAATATGCACTGATTTTAGTATAGTTTGTTTCCAGCTTGAGCAGGCAGTTTTACATGTATTGTTTTGTTTTGTAATGCAATAATATTGGTACGGGTTATCCACAACAATTAAAACTCGCAATTGTCAAAAAGAATACGTCAATTTATTTCGACAAATTATGTACAAAAAAAACACGCACTTAAACTTACTTGCTAATAATTCACTACTTTAATCCGCCTATTAACTTCGCGTTAACATCTAGCGATCACTACCGACTGCATACGCGGCGTCCGGCTCTATATATAGGGTCTGACTACTATTCGAGAACCATCCATCCTTCTTCAAATCACGAGCATTCTCGTTTCTTCCAGAAGGTACGCGGCCGTGCATGAGTTTGTCATAGATAACGCAACTAAAACCTAGACTAAGAATACAACCTTAAGATAAATCAACCTAATACTACACTAAACCTAAATAAATTCTAACTATAAAATTTAAATAACTTAAATTTGTAACAATATATAATATAAATTAAAATGTAAAAAAGAGATAATGTAAAATTAACAAGCGGAAAAAAAACAACAAGCAGATGAGGTTCAAACCCAAAGATTTCTTCCAATCCTGTCTTCTCCTTGATCGTATCCAAAACAGAAGCTGTGTCCCCCCTTTGCAATTTGTGTGATAAAGCTCCGAGCACCTTTTTCTGCTTATGTTCTCTCTCTTATATCTGTTTTTGTATGTATTGTGCTGCTAAGTTTCTTTTGGGCTGCTTATTATTAGTTTTGTCTTTGATGTTTATATGTTATTCTGTTGTTGTTTACTAATAAAATGTAAGAAGAAATTTCAAAATATCTGCCTGTTCCTTGGATGCTAAAAATGGGTCAATATCATCGAACGTCCGTCTTTAAGCGTCTCCAGCGCCGATTCTATCTATAGACATCGACGCGGGTATTAGATGACCATACGTAACCGGACAGCAATGCGAAAATCGCGAAAAAAACAATTTGATGATTATTCTTGGAGAACATTGTCTATTTCTTTTAGAAAAAAAGAAATCTGTACAGCACCCAGTTAATTGCCAAACAGTCAGGTACAAAAAATTCGAACCAAATTTATTTTCATTTATTTATTTCAAAGAAAAATTGATGGATGCTATTAATCATATACGTCCGGATAAAGTCTGACAAGTCCGGATTTTTCGGCAATATGAAAATGTCCAGCCAGATTTTTTTTCATCCGGCGTTTTCGGTGATCCATCAAGTTTTTTCCAAGGAGGTGTTTTAAAATGACAGGGCTTGTCCGACTTAAGGATCTTTTTTTCAAGGCGATTTTTTAATTATTTATGCAAAATCAGAAATTTTTGTCCTCCTATACGCTGAACACATATAGGAACCCTAAGAATAATTTAAATAAAGATGCAGTCTATTGATGTATATCGCAATAAATGCAATAAAGAAACGCGTTTTTACAATTAAAACATTTTAACAATTTATTGAAATGAAAAGAAATATGCTGAAAATATCCCGGACGCCGTTAGATCCCGCCTGACTCCACACCACAGTAAGGCACCATATTTCTATAGTTTACCAAAGATCCATAAGAAGGATATACCACTGCGGCCAATTACCAGCTCCAGGGACTCACCGACCAGCACTTTATCGAGGTTTTTGTTGGATATAATTCAACCATTACAGGGTAAGTCCGAATCTTTTGTTAAAAACTCGAAATATCCCGACGACTCAGTATCATTAAAAACATATTACAAACTGATGATACACTTCGCGAGAGAACAACGCTATCGGTGGAGGGGGTGATGGATTTGTTAGAGCTCTGTCTCCTTAACTCTTACTTTCAAGTGAAAGATAAGTTTTACGCGCAAAATGAAGGACTTCCAATGGGTTCGTCTCTTTCGCCAGTGGTAGCAAACATCTATATGGAGTTGTTCGTGGACCATGCGATCAACACAGCAAGAGTCAAACCAAAACTCTGGCTACGATACATGGATGACACATTTATATGGCCGGAAAATGATGGCAAACTACAGAATTTTCTACACCATCTGAAATTCATAGAAAGACAAGAAATTATTCCATCTCATCAATTTGGTTTTCGAGACAAGCATTCCACGATAGATCAAGTACACAGAATTACTAATATAATAGAAAAAGCACTAGAAGAGGGAAAAGTTTGTTCTGCAGTTTTTCTAGATGTAGCACAAGCATTTGACAAAGTGTGGCATGAAGGCCTTAAATTTAAACTAAAAAGGTTTCTGCCAAAACAATATTCGGATATTTTGGAATCATACATATCTGATAGACATTTTAGAGATAAGCAGGCGTGCCCCAGGGTAGCGTACTAGGCCCTTATCTATACTTATTATTCACTTGTGATATCCCAAAGCCAGAAAATTGTCACTTAGCAACATTTGCCGATGATACTGGTTTATTGACGGTAGAAAAATCTATTGAAAAATGCATAGAAAAACTTCAGGATGCAGTCACCCAAATTCACAGTTGGACCACAAAGTGGCGAATAAAATTAAATGAAACCAAATCAATTCATGTTGATTTTACAAACAAAAATATAAATCACATACAAATAACAATTAACAACATTCCAGTACCATATTCGAATCAGGCAAAATATCTAGGTATGACACTTGATGCCAAATTGCGCTGGAAAGCACATGTTAAGAAAAAAAAAAAGAAGAACTTGAGATAAGGTATAGAAAAATGAACTGGCTAATTGGAAGGAAGTCCAATTTAACAATTCATAATAAGTTACTGCTTTATAGACAAATACTGAAACCAGTATGGACATATGGTATTCAACTATAGGGTTGTGCTAAAGAGAGTAACATTCTAGTTGTACAGAGATTTCAAAATAAAGTATTAAGAAACATTGTGAATGCACCTTGGTACGTTCGAAATAGTGACCTTCATCGAGATCTAAAAATCGAAACTGTAGCAGAGACTATAAAAAAGTACGCAAAAAGCCATGAAGATAGACTCCATCGGCATGTGAATGTGGAAGCAATTCAGCTTCTAGACAATACTATGCTAGTTCGACGACTAAAAAGAGTGAAGCCGTTTGAGCTAGTAAACTAAGTGAATTACACATAAAACAAAATAATGCTATAAACACAACACAATTGTGAGTTACAGACTAAACAAAGCTGTTGAGTGAACCCTAAGTTTAAATCTGACTTTTCTAGTAAATTAAGTTAAAACAAAATTGCTAATTAGTCTTACTGACTAGATTGTAATAAAAAAAACACAGTGTGTTTGACAAATAAAAATAAAAAAAATCTGAAATTAAAAAAGATTCGGCCTTACCTTTTTTCGATGTTCTTGTCAAACGATTAGACAGAAACTTTCAAACCACTGTATATAGGAAACCTACACACACGGGACAGTACCTAAATTTTAAGTCTGATCATTCTGGTGCTACAAAACAAGGAGTTATAAGAATTTTGTATTTAAGAGCCGTAAATATTTGTAGTAATAATGAAGAATTGACCACAGAAATTAGCAACATTAAAAAAGGACTTACAACAGAATGGTTATTCCGAAAAATTAATAAACTCAACAATCTCTAAAATAAATTAAAAAGAAACCAAATGTAGTAACTTCTCAAAATAATAATCCGTTGGGCATTATTAACATTCCATACGTTCAAGGGAGAAAACATAAGACGAATAGCCAAGCACTGTAATATAAGAACAGTATTTTCATCGGGAAATACGATAAAGAGTTTTGTAACGAAAACAAAACCAGAAAATCCCTCAAATAATAAGGAATGTATTTACCAAATCCCGTGTGAGTGTGGTGAATCATATGTAGGAAAAACGAAGCGCCCTCATCAGGTAAGAGTAAATGAACATCTAAAAAGTATCCAATTAGGGGATATTGAAAATGATCACAGGAGTCGCATTGGCGAAAACGAAAGTTTATTGAAGCTGCGTTTATAATGCAGAATAAAAAAGTTTTCAGTCAACCAAGCACGGACATACGGAACATATGGAACCCACTCCTTGGAAGGGAGGAAAACAGGTGTCTTGGGGTTAAAAAGGGGGCGGGCCGTCACACCTGACTGCACACCAAGTAGTATTAGTAGTAACCTATAGACTAGATTGTTTAGTTTCTACTCAATTATTGTCTACGAGTTTCAAACAAAGACAATTTTCTGGTTTTTGGTGATATCGCAAGTGAATAATAAGCGACAATCAACTGAATACAAAGTCAGGAGAAATCATAAATTAATTAAAAACCATAACATTGCAGGGTCGAGAAAAAATGGGACAGGACCTACATAGTTGCAGTCCAATATTAATAGTAACAAGGTAGTGACATCTTAATAAAAATAAATCTTGTTTTTCAAAAATATGTTATTTAAAACAGAATGATCGCAGGAAATTAAATTTATGATTTAGCGTTAGACTCTGCGCCCACGAAAGTATGTGTGTATGTATCACAATCTGCTAAATATAAAACAAAAACTGCAAAAACTCCTTTACGCAGAATTATACCCACTTAAAACACAGGTGACTGTTCATTAAAAGTTGCTAAAAACTTAAGCTATTTTTATTTCTGACTTTCCCAGTGAATTACTAAAAATACTTTGATTATCAGATGAATTAAAACAATAGTTAAAAAGTTTAATCTTTTATTTAGGCTCCTATGTAATTATTTACTATGGAGAGCACTCCTAGCTGAATGTATTTTTTTCAGAAAGATATTTTTTGCTTAGTTATTTAAAATACTGAGAACCCTTTATATCGTACCATTTTGTAGTTCTTCGAGAAAAACGAGAGTGTTTTGTTACAATCTTATTAAATAACCTTCACCTTCCTTGGGGACTCTTTTAGATAATTTGTCTTTCCGTATTTTAGTAGCTTTAAAGCTAGTCAACCTATTTGTGGAAGACACAACTGCAGTAAATTTCTAGATAAAGTGGGTCTATATTTCCGCAAAAGTGCAGAAAGGCAGTCACCTCACAGTATGCATAATGAATGACATAATAACAAAAATATTTGTTTTAGCAAAAATCTATATAAAATAAAGCTGATAGATTGCCTCTACTCCCCAGGAAGGGTTGAAAATAATTTCTCTGGTATGGTCTATTCTCATTTAATTTTAATATATATATTTATCGGTTTCACAACGTTCTACGTCTTCCGATACCCAATCTCCACTCGTTTCTGTTTGCCCATAATTCATTATCTAGGCCTCTTATTCTTATTTCACTGTCTATTCCTTCTCTCCAGCTTCTCCTTGGCCGTCCTCGTTTTCTTCGGCCAGTTGGATTCCATTGTAGTATTTGTTTAGGTAGTCATTCATCATTCATTCTTTGTACATGTCCGTACCACACCAGTTGTTTTGTTCTTATATCATCCACTAAAGTACGTTCACCCACTGTCATAATTTCTCTTATTCTTTGATTATCTTTCTCTTTTTGATTTCCCTGCTGCTCTTCTCCAATAGTCCATCTCCGTAGCGGAAAGCATTTTTTCTGTTCTATCCTTGATTGGCCATACTTCTGAGCCGTATGTAATAATAATTTTTACAATGGTGTTATATATAAGCTTTTTGTTATGTTTTGATATACTTTGGTCCCAAATTATTCCATTTAATAAAGTCATTGACTTCTATACCCTACGGGTAGACCCGGCATGGGCCAAAATTGCCATTATATCAAGCTTTTATCGCAATTGACCAAATACAAGTAAGAATTTAATGAGCAAAATAGGGATGAAAATAGAATTTCGGTTTGGTGAGTCCGGAAACATGCAACATCGCAAAAATATTCTATTTGCTTGTCTTGGATAAAAAAGGGCAGTGGCGGCGCAAAATAAAAATTTTGAATTCCACTAGAATTTTTTTATCAACAATTTTCTGTTTGAATAATAAATAATTCATGAATACTTACTTGTGTGTGTTTACAAAATTCTCTTCAGTAAAAAAAAAAGAGTAAAAAGAATTTCTAAGCATGCTAAGTGCAGTGGATGTATTAAAATTATTGTTTTCATCTTAGAACTTTACAAATGTTGTACTTTCTAGGTAAAATATTTTCTTTCTTTGAACAAGGGTCTTCTTCAACTCTTCTTTTCTTGGGTGGACTACAAGTTATGCTCGAGTCAGATGAAATTTCGGAACTAAAAATTTCAATTCGAAATGGGACAACCGGGCGCCGGGCCAACTCGGCGCCGCCAATAGGGCGCCACGCCGGGCCTAATGGGCGCCGGGCCAACTCAGCGCCAGACTATTTTTTTTTCGATAAAATGTGCAGATAAAAACAAAATAAATATGTTATTTATACAAAACTTTCAACATCTATTAAGTCGAGTGTTGAAATTTGGTAGGTGTAGTGTTCTGCGACTTGAAACACCGCCAAGTTCCATATTCTATACATATCGATGCATAAATAAGAAAGTCCGCCATTTTGGATCCGCCACTTTAATTTTTTTAAGGTTGTTTTTCATCTGCACATTTTATCAAGAAAAAATATTTTATCCGGCGCCCAGTTGGCTCGGCGTCAAGTTGGCCCGGCGCCCAGTTGGCCTGCCGCCCAGTTGGTGGTGCCGAGTTGGCGGCGCCCAGTTGTCCTAGACTGCAACACATTTCAGGGGTCTGGTACGTTTTACCACCTTTCTTAAAACTACGAAGTTTTTTGAAAAATGATAATTTTAGACCATTTTATAGTGATTTCTAAAAAAAAAATTGCGGTATATGGTTGATTTTGTTAAAAAAATTGAAATTGAAACATTCTTAACACCCCATTAAAACCCATACAAATTGCTACAAAAGAAGCATTTTCTCATTTCAAACTGAAACAAAACGGTCCCTGACGTCTATCAGCTGTCAACAAAAACTTGAAATAACTAAGGTCACTGATCCAAATCGGGTCAGTTTTTTTGGTCCTTTTATGAAAATGCAAAATTTTTAAAAAAGCATGAAATTCAAAACAAAATCAAGAAAATTATGATTCCTACATTTTTACAAATAAAAATTAGTTTAATTGAACATTATATCAATTTTTATTCCTTAAAACACTAAAAATTAATAATTATTTACTTTTTTAAAATTTATCGAAGGTCTAACTGAACAAAAGCAAACTGAACCCATCCGTATCGAAATGAACCAAATCAAACCGAATCTAACGGTTCGGTTTGGTTCGGTTCAATTTGCTTAAACTGAACCGAACCTAACCGAATATAGCTAAACCTAACCTAAACAATCCTAGCGGAACCTAACCGAACATACTCAAACTGAACCAACCTAACCCAACCTAACCCAACCTAACCCAACCTAACCCAACCTAACCCAACCTAACCCAACCTAACCCAACCTAACCCAACCTAACCCAACCTAACCCAACCTAACCCAACCTAACCCAACCTAACCCAACCTAACCCAACCTAACCCAACCTAACCCAACCTAAACCAACCTAACCCAACCTAACCCAACCTAACCCAACCTAACCCAACCTAACCCAACCTAACCCAACCTAACATAACCTAACCCAACCTAACCCAACCTAACCCAACCTAACCCAACCTAACCCAACCTAACCCAACCTAACCCAACCTAACCCAACCTAACCCAACCTAACCCAACCTAACCCAACCTAACCCAACCTAACCCAACCTAACCCAACCTAACCCAACCTAACCCAACCTAACCCAACCTAACCCAACCTAACCCAACCTAACCCAACCTAACCCAACCTAACCCAACCTAACCCAACCTAACCCAACCTAACCCAACCTAACCCAACCTAACCCAACCTAACCCAACCTAACCCAACCTAACCCAACCTAACCCAACCTAACCCAACCTAACCCAACCTAACCCAACCTAACCCAACCTAACCCAACCTAACCCAACCTAACCCAACCTAACCCAACCTAACCCAACCTAACCCAACCTAACCCAACCTAACCCAACCTAACCCAACCTAACCCAACCTAACCCAACCTAACCCAACCCAGCCCAACCCAGCCCAACCTAACCCAACCTAACCCAACCTAACCCAACCTAACCCAACCTAACATAACCTAACCCAACCTAACCCAACCTAACCCAACCTAACCCAACCTAACCCAACCTAACCCAACCTAACCCAACCTAACCCAACCTAACCCAACCTAACCCAACCTAACCCAACCTAACCCAACCTAACCCAACCTAACCCAACCTAACCCAACCTAACCCAACCTAACCCAACCTAACCCAACCTAACCCAACCTAACCCAACCTAACCCAACCTAACCCAACCTAACCTAACCCAACCTAACCCAACCCAACCCAACTTAACCCAACCTAACCAAACCTAACATACCTATTGTTAATAAATATAGTAAAAGTTGTTAGGTTTATGTCCAGGGGGTAACCATTGTCCATAATCGTCGGAAATCGAGTTAGGATTAGTGTATGCGACCATAAACATTGAGTGGCGAGTGAGTGTTTGGTCTTCAATTTTTTTAGGGAAATTTTTCAAAATCTTTTTTTGCGCACTCTGGGCACCCTAATAAACCGTGATCTGATCACCCTAATCCATCGCAATCAAAGAAAATGGGTAATCGAAGTGTCACAAATTTTTTGTTGGTTTCTATTCTTCTTTTATATTATGTAGGACAAAATTATTAATTAAACTAAGTGACCTTATTAAGTAAGACAGCATGATAGTCAAATGACATTAGAAGGACATAAACATATGATACCGGCCTGTAGACCGGTCGCGGTGGTCATATAATAATAAATATATACTTTCGCGATGAAAGACCAAAATTTAACTTAAAATTACTGTAAAGTCCGCAAAAAAACATTAAATTTATCGAAATTTATAAAAACATAGATCAGTGTGTGTAACAATTCATCAAGATGTATGAAACTCGACCGTGACATGTCAAAAGTTTGGTTCGAAAAAACAAAAACAACTGGATAAAAATCGGTATGTAAGAATTTAAAAAGAAATCATTTTTAAGAAAATCAAATACTTTTTGTTAATTTTCATGCAATGCAAAAAAAAGTGCGGGGAAGTGACACTTTCTGAATCAAAATGTGTGAGGGTAAAATCGCATGGTCGCAGAAAAAACTATCTATCGTGACGCTACTGAACTTTCTCGTGTTTTAGGAAAAACTATCTGTCAAGACGACTTACCCATGAAATGTTGTTTTTTTATGGATTTTTTTTCTTCTTTTGCACAAAAAACAATTTTGGACCATGTTTAAACTCAAATAGTTACTTCTAAACTTGTTTTTAAACGTTTTAAGATTTCTTTTTGTAATATTCCCGCACAAAATTCAAAAAAAATCATTTCCGTACTTAGACAACATTGTCTATCAGTTTTCCCTGTATACACGGACTAACAGGTAATATCACTCAAAATACGGCAGGTGGATTAAAGGTAGCCAGCTGCTTTTCTGTCGCACTTATGTCGTCAGTGTGAAAGAGATAAAAGTACCCTTATATTATCTAGGGTATTATTAGCATGCAAAATCACCCTATCTTTGTCCGTTTCACATGTTCAATAATGTCTATCTCTGTTTTTATTGTAAAAGAAATACCCGACCATAGGAACCAAATTGGATAGGGTCAATAAAAAATGCCTTGTCTTTCCGTCTCTAACGCCCTTTTAGGGCGTTATACAACTCAATGAATAAAGTTATTGCTTTTCTTCCTTGTGCTTTTCGATCTTTTATAGCTTTGTCTAGTGTTCCGTCAGCTGTAATTTTTAGACCTAAGTATTTATACTCATCACAGGACTGAATTCGCTGCCCGGTATTTAAGATTAGATCCTGTTTCATTCCACCGATACACATATACTCTGTCTTATTGAGATTAACCTCTAGTCCCCACTTATTGTACTCTTCTATTAGTTATGTGTCATATATTCGAGGTCGTCATAATCCTGAGCCACTACTGATCATCGGCGAAACATAAAGTATACAAGGTGGTTTCGTCCAACGAAATTCCCATGTTTTGGCATTTTCTCTTCCATACTTTAAGGACTTGTTCCAAGTATATCTTGAAGAGCGTAGGCGAGATACAGCAACCTTGTTTAAGACCTTTATTTACTTGAAAGCCTTTGGTTAGTTTTGCTTTTATTTTAACTTTTGCCTTACTATTGCGGTATAACTCTTTGATGGCCTTAATTAGTTGTAATTTTTACAAATATTAAATAAGAAGAAGCAGATAAAATTTCTGATAATAACTCAAACAGCTTATAGATTAGCTTAGTCCTCCGTAAGGGCCTCTTCTCATATAAATTTTACAAATATTCAATTAGAAGCAGCTGAAATTTCTGGTAATCACACAACAAACTGATATATTGACTTTAGTCCCCTGACTGATTGAGATGCCACCTGTACTCACACTTTAAGCTATTTTCCTTGACATTTTCGAAATATTAAATTAGAACAAGCAACTGGACTTTCTAATAATCATTCAACAAGCTAATAGATTGAGTTAGTCCCTTGAAAGGGCTGGAAACAACTTGTCTGGGATAACGCCTGTGCTGGAACTCTGACCTCTTGTCATACAATTTTTACAAATATTAAATTAGAAGCAGCTGGAATTTGTGATAATAACACAACAAGCTGATAGATTGCCTATAGTCCCCTGAAAGGGTTGGAAACAACTTGTCTGAGATATCACCTGTCACACTTTGAGCCCTTCTTATAAATATTTTACAAATATTAAATTAGAAGAAGCAACTGGAATTTTTGATAATCACTCAACAAGCTGAGATATTGACTAGGCCCCCTGCAGGGGTTAAAAACAATACCGCGTGTGCCGAAACTCTGACCTCTTCTTATATAAAGTCTACAAATATTAAATTAGAAGCAGCTGGAATTTCTGATAGTCACACAGCAAGCTGATAGATTGACTTTAGGCCCCAGAAGGGCTGGAAACAACTTGTCTGAGATGTCACCTGTAGCGACACTTTAAGCCCTTCTCATTAAAATTTTACAAAAATTAAATTAGAAGAAGCTACTGGCATTTCTGATAATCAGTCAACAAACTGATAGATTGACTTAGTATCCTAAAGGGTTTGGAAACAACTTGTCTGAGATGTTACTTGTGCCGAAAGTCTGGCCTCTTCTCATATAAATTTTACAAATATTAAACTAGAAGCAGCGACACTTTAAGCCCCTTTTATTCAGATTTTACAAATATTAACTTAGAAGAAGCAACTGTAATTTCTGATAATAACTTAACAAGCTTATGGATTTCATCTGCTTCAGGAAGGACGCCGGCAAAAAGAATTGGTTTAATTTTTTTTATTTATAATTTATCTTCCTTTATAGTATTATATTGTAAACATTTATACTCGTGGAAGACATTTCTCAATATTCTTAGCATTTGACACTTTAAACAATTACGTTAAAGAATAAGAAGTCATAGACTTACCGAAAAATAATCGTAAGCTTCATCACTGACATCCAAGAACTCCTGTGCCAAGTGTTCGTCTCTGCAGTAGTTAACGTGATTGTCAAAGTCTCTTTCAAGTCTTAAGAAGGCTTTGCCCAGAAGCATTGGTTCATTTGCATAGTATTTGACTCCATCCATTAAAACACTATCAAAAAAGGAGATAAAATTATCAGTTTCATCGACGGCCACTAGATATAAGGATTTGTACGTTCCGCAGTATCAGAATATATTAGATTTTCTAGTTTTTTCTGTTAATAAAGATAGTGTGTTTTTGAAAGCCTTGTAGCAGGATAATCTACTATATATCGACAGATAGTTTAGTAATTGGATCTGGGGTTAGAATGTCCGGTGTCTCCTTTCTGTTATGTGTAAAGTACTAAATGAACATGACCATTAGTATATTATCTGTATTAGTATTCATCTGTATTATAGTTTTTATCTGTAGATATAGAGCCAATTTTTACTGGTATCGCTTTTTGTAATAAACTAGGTAAGTACTCACGTTCTATGGAATTCTGCAATTTCCTTCAAATTGCCAAATAAAACATCAAAGTTGTCCTTGATTATCTTTGGTGTTTTTCCCGATTCTGATGGTATAAGATAATTCTGGACCACATAGTCAAGGTCTCTTACGAACTCTTGTTCTGTTTCTACCAGTTCTTTTACTACTGCCCTGAAAAGAACAAATTTAAGGTTATTGAATGTCTAAATCTATCTATTTATCTATGAGTCAAGACTCGTTTAGTTGTCTTTTACAACATGACTTTAGAGGTTATTCTCGGAACAGAGATGGAAATGTTAAAACTTAATTTAACTAAACCATGGTTAAAATCACATACCATGTAAGGCTGATCTGATAGACATTTCAGACTAAAACATGAAGACTTATACTCAAATTTAAGAGAAATTCAAGCAGGCGTGCCCCAGGGTAGCTTTATCTATACTTATTATTCACTTGCGATATCCCAGGAAATTGTCACTTAACAACATTTGCCGATGATATTGGTTTATTGACGGTAGAAAAATATTTTGAAGAATGCATAGAAAAACTTCAGGTTGCAGTCACCGAAGTTCACAGTTGGACCACAAGGTGGCGAATAAAATTAAATGAAACCAAATCAAATCATGTGTATTTTACAAACAAAAATATAAATCACATCCAAATATCAATTAACAACATTCCCGTACCATATTCAAATCAGGCAAAATAGCTCGGTATGACACTTGATGCCAAATTGCACTGGAAAGCACATGTAAGAAAAAAAAAGAAGAACTTGAGATAAGATATAGAAAAATGAACTGGCTAATTGAAAGGAATTCCAATTTAACAATTTATAATAAGTTACTGCATTATAGACAAATACTGAAACCAGTATGGACATATTGTATTCAACTATGGGGCTGTGCTAAAGAGAGTAACATTCTAGTTTTACAGAGATTTTAAAATAAAGTATTAAGAAACATTGTGAATGCACCTTGGTACGTTCGAAATAGTGACCTTTACCGGGGCCTAAAAATCGAAATTGTAAGTGACTATAAAAAAGTACGCAAAAAGTCATGAAGATAGACTCCATCGACATGTGAATGTGGAAGCAATTCAGGTTCTAGAGAATACTATGCTAGTTCGAAGACTAAAAAGAGTGAAGCCGTTTGAGCTAGTAAACTTAGTGAATTACATAAAATAAAATAATGCTATAAACACAACACAATTGAGAGTTACAGACGAAACAAAGCGGGGAGAACTGTTGAGTGAACCCTAAGTTTAAATCTGACTTTTCTAGTAAATTAAATTTAAAAAAAATTGCTAATTAGTCTTACTAGATTGTAATACAATAAACACAGTGTGTTTTACAAATAAAAAAAATATAAGGTTGATTTAAGACTTACTGTCTTCTAAACTCTGCATCTCCAGGCAAGCCAGTTTTTGCTAGGGTAGGATCGTCAGCAGTTTGTAGTACCCTGCATGGCACCCATCCTTGTTTTTTAGAACCAGTTGTTTGTCTGACAAGCCACCTAAAATTATTTTTATATAAGATTTTTGTTTTTGTTTTCCGCTAAATAAAATTGAATAGTAATTCAATTCATTTTTGATTATGGTTCATTTGAATTACCGCTTGATTTCCACCAGTTTGCATTTTTTTAATGTTGATTTCAATTAAAGCGGATCGTAAGTACACTGTGATTAAAAATAAATTTGGCAAAGAAGTCGAATTCTTTTTGTTAGTATCACCGGTGCAATAATTTATGAATTTGCTTGCATTGGCCTCCGTAACATGCTTTATTTTGTTTGAAACGTAATCAGAATCGCATTCCAAAAACTGTCAAACAGTATTTTTAATATAATCGTGATACGAAGGCTGTTTTTTGGATTTTGCACATAGGAACATAGATTACAAATCAGTCGAAAAATGGACTGAAACGGAAAACATTTACGCGGTATAATTTTTTACAACTTTCGAAGGAAATTATCTCCACAATGATTTGCCTTTCTGTTTTCGGTAATGAAGCACCATATCAGTCGACAGTTTCTCGTTGTTATAGAGAATTTAAGAGCCAGGTGCACCAAAAACGGCTGTCACCCAGGAAAACATCTATGCTGTGCACATGCTCCTCACGGAAGATCGACATTTGACACATCGCGATATTGAGGCTTCATTGGGGATTTCAAAGACCTTAATTCAAAAAAAATTGCATGAAGAATTAGGGCTAATTAAATTAGAAGAACAAGCAACTTAAATTTCTGGTAATCACTCAACAAGCTGATAGATTGACTATCCCCTAAAGGAGTCGAAAACAACTTTTTATTGGCAAGTACGCGGAAATGTTGGTGAACTTGTCTGGGATACCGAATAACAGAAAGAAGCAAGGGTCAATTGGTGTCAGAAAACTTTATTAGACCGCGTTGAAGAGGGAAACTTGAAAAACGTGTACAGCATTTTCAGTGAAGATGAATCGTGAATTTACTCATATAAACCTGAAAATAAACGTCAGTTGTCGGTTTGGGTATTCCAAGATGAAGAAAAGCCAGCAAAAGTCATCCGTTCTCGAAAATTTCTCTGGAAGATTCAAGGACTGTTACTGCCGATTGATACATCACCATTTGTTTGCCGAAAGTCATCGCTGGAATCATCCTCGACCAAGACAAGGCAAGTTAGCACAAAGCACAAAAAACCATTGAATTTTTGACCCAACAAAACGTCGAATTGTTGGACCATTCTCCATACAGTGCCGATCTAAGTCCCAACGATGCCTATACTTTTCCGAAAATCAAGAATGGACTGCGTGGTCAAAGATTTCAGTCGCCAGAAGAAGTAGTCGACGCCTTCGATAATAAAATTTTGACAGTACCAATAAACGAGTGGAAGTACAGCTTTGACAACTGCAAAACTGTGGTATTGAAATAGAAATAGAAAATAAATTGCACCAAGGTTGCACAAAAGCCGTTAATCTATCTAATCAGTAAATAATAAAGTTTAGAATCCTTTTTTTATTGTAGTTTTTTAAACAATTGCTCTTAGATGGCGTCTTAATCGAACAAGCCTTGTATCAGTTGTTAATCTCTTCTTATTGGTTAATATTAAAAGACACCGAATCAATACTGTTCCATTTTCAGAAGAAGCTCGATTAACTTAAGATAAAAAAATGTTTTATGGTTTGTACGCTTTTTTTATTACCTGTCGTTAACATTAAGTCTAGTAGGGGAATGTCTCGAACTGGCATGACTCCTTTTCGGTCTGACAGAGAGCTTGTGACGTGCAGCGGTGTTGTCTAGCAACTGACCTGACACTTGATCAAGATCGGGGTCCAGTTTCATCCGCCTATCAAGAATTACAATTATGTATAAAGGCAACGATGTACGCCATCATTTGCTATGACATATGAGTGACTGCGGTCGATTGATGATCTAATCGAGTTTATTGACTGGAACGTTTGAGGTTTTAAAGATAGTGCGTCAAGGATGTATTTTGGCGACATTACTTTTTATTATTTATGTTGCTAGAACAGAAAACTCGACACGGAAAGCCTATAAATTCATTAGATAATAATAAAATATTTGTGTATTTATAAACAGTGAAGCCGGCTGTCTATGGAGCGTATTATCCGCGCGGATTTTTTTTCTCAGGCTTTGATTGGCTCAGAATTTGATGAAATTGAAATCAACCAATCAGAGCCCAAGAAAAGATAAATCCGCACGGTTAATACGCTTCATGGACACCCGACATTAAAGGTAGGCAACCAGTTAGGGTTCACAAAAAGATGGAGCCACTAGGACTTCCGATTTACAAGTTGAGGCGCTAATAGCCGACTGCTAAACACCTTAGCTAATACATTTTGTGGTAATTTTATGAAAAAAATGCAATTTTCTTACTTTGCAGATGAAACTGGATCGTGAATGTCGATAAGTTCAACCACATCTCCTTCTTGCAAGTCAAGTTCATCGGCGACCGTTGATTTGTAGCTCTGCCATGCGACTAGGAGTTCTCCAGGTATCTATCAATACGATAATATTTATCGGTAAAATTAATACACATTTTCAAAAACCGTCTTCTCCGAAACACTTAAAATTTTCGGAAACTTGTTGCTATTTGGAACAATATTATTTAGTTGTGCTTAAGCCATTGTATTCTTAAAAGAAAATTGGTCAATCACCAAATTTGAGATTACGATTCGACACATCGGGAGCAATTCTTAACAACTGAAACATTCTGTCAAAATTTGACAAAATTTGACAACATCTGGGGCTTAAGATTTCTCGTTTAAAAGGCAATTTTTAAACTTAAAAACTATTTCCCACTTTTTGTTAGATGTAGCTTCATGATTTAATTTTTTTTTAGCAAAATCGCCTAATTCGTTGCAAATTTTAGCTCACACATATACTATACTATAGTAGTGTACTATATACTAATTTTTTCGAGAAAAAAAAAGTTGCTCCGATTTCAAAAATTTTTGTATATTTTTGCGTTTTAGATGATTTTGAAACTTTTTTGTTGTGCCGTCTGTCTGTCTGTCTGTATGTCTGTCTGTCTGTATGTCTGTCTGTAACGACCAACGCGCATAACTCAAAAACCGCTTGGCCGATTTTAATGAAATTTGGTACCTAGGCTGGGTCTTGGGTCGAGATGGTCCCATTTAAAAATGAACAAAATCCACCGAACACAAACCAAATACAAGAGATAGGGGTAGATTTTAAAAATTAGAGTTTAAGTGAAAATATGGCGTGTGTGATATCAAACGAAAGGTAATTGAGTCCGGAGTTTAACAAAATAGATTTTAGTTTTTGTTTTTTTTTAAGGGTGGGGGTAGATTTCAAAAAATTGAGTTTAAGTCAAAACATGGCAGTTTTTAGTTATATTAGCTCACACGTACACTATAACTATAGTACCTAGTGCAGTGGCGGATCCAGGGGGGGGGGGCACTAGGAGCACTTGCCCCCCCCCCCCCCCCCCGAGAATTTTTTGAATATACAAAAATTTAGTACAAAGTAATGTTTTTGCTAATAAAAATTCAAAATTTTTGCCTGCGGCACATGAAAGTGTCTATTGTTATTATCATCGAAATTACAACCACTGACTAATTCAATAAAATGCTGCTTAAAAAAATATATACCGTTTTTTACCAACAGAGAATGTCACCTAAAGTGCCCCCCGAGAAGCACCTCTGGATCCGCCCTTGACCTAGTGTGAGCTTAGGGGCCCATATATTGGCAGAGTATTTTATTAAAAAATTGCAAATAAATTCACACACGCACTAGAAATTGACACGATCGTACCAGTGGTGCCAGATTTAAAGGTTTTCGTTCAGTATGAAGGTTTGGAACAAAAATTTTGAATATTGAAGGTTTTGAAGCAATGTTATATATTTTGCAAATATTCTAGTAATTTTACCAAACTTAACTTATGTAAGTCAATTTAAATACTTTATTTTCAAGCTTGGATTTTATAATTTTTGATTTAAGTCATAAATCTTTTATTTGCTTGGATTTTTCTTCCACTTTTATAAAAAAAAAAGTTTTATGGTATAAAGTATTTTTTGGTTTGGTGTCGACCATCCACCGTTACTGTTTTGAAGGATATGAAGTCTGGCAACACTGCATCATACTGTCATATAAATAAGGTAGTTAACAGAACCACCGATTGAGGGTGTTGCTACTGCTAACTATTTTATTCATATGGTACAGCCTTTTGACTAAATTTTACTAGATAATAGGGACTTATTACAATAAAGCCAGGCAATAATAGCGCCGGGCATAATTCTGACATTTTTCCATTGAAAACTGACAGTTGATCTTTCAAAATTGACATACTAACGTCGAATTTACAAATCCAGTCGTTTATTTTCCATTAATAGTCGCGGCACTATTACTTCCGGCTCTTAAAATACACAAAGGCCTAATTTTGAAAGAAGACAGCTGTTTTTATAATGCGAAACTATCAGAATAGTGCCCGGCACAATTACTACCTGGCTGTGTTGCAATAAGTCCCTATTATGTCCATTGGGAGGATGATGACTGGGAGCGAGCTCTTTAAATCAGGTTAAGCTTAGATATAAATTGATTACAGCGTGGAACAAAATACTTATTAAAAATAGAAGCGTAAAGCACAAAAGACTCTGCAAAATCCTATATTTTTTCGCCGTTTTTGTGGAAAATTCTAAATGTGATTGATTCAGTGTGCTTTGTTTTTTAGTTTCAGAAGAGTAATGTCAGTTTTTTTTTTAAATCCAAAGATCATTTTGTGCAGAAAGATCATTTTGTGCAGTTTCAGAGAGTTGTTTTAAAAACTTTTTGACTCCTGTAGAGGTGAATGAGCAAAAATAAATCTCTGTTTGTAGTTGTGAGAAAAAAAAGAAAATTGCAGCACTACTTACTTTCAAACCTATAACTAATATTATACTAACTATAATTAATAAATACAGGGTGTTTTACGAACATCGAAACAGAGGCCTTTTTGAGTAGTTAGAGTGCGAATTTGCAGAAACGCTCGGACACGTCGATTTTGTAGTGATACCTTGTTTTGAAGGCCTTTTGAATGTTTTTATGTAAAAATTTAAAAAATCTATTCATTAGTTTTTAAGAAAATTACCTTCAAACTTTTAAATTTAACATGGAATGATAAAATAAAAATTTAATTAGAATTTTATACTTTTCAGATTTAACTTTTTTATTTTATCAATCCACGTTAAATTTGAAAACAAATATCTCAAAAAGAAATCGATGTATTTTCGGAATTTTTACACAATATTCAAGAGAGCTTCAAAATAGGGGTAAAGCATACCCCTCGAAAGGGGGTTCGTGCCACAAAAATTTCAAGATAGCCAAAAAGAGTAAACAAAGTCGACATGTCCGACCGTTTCCAAATCCAAAAAGGGCTCTGTTTCGATGATTGTGAAACACCCGATATAATGCAAAGCAGAGATGCTAAATAAATGCATTTTTGACATCAACCATACAAAATTTTTAATTTTAATGCAAAGCGAAATAGTAGCTGATGCAGTTATAGTTCATTCCATAATTTTCGAGATAACTTTTCGATAGTAATCAGCTGTTACCATAACAAGTAGCATAGGCCAGCGAAAAAAAAATGGTAAAATGTTATCCCAAAAATAATGATATAGACTTTATTAGTAAGCTAAATTTTTTTAAGGCATTTTACATACTGGATTTCTTAAAGAAAAAATCATTGATTTTTCTAGTCTTTTCTCTCCTTTATTTATAATAGTATCTCTACTATTTCGTTTCGTTCGCCTTTTTTCGAAAATGTTTTGTGTGTAATGTTGTCGTGGCCGGATTAATCTACAAAATTCAAAAGATATTTTAGTTCCACTTGAACTAAAATAATTAAGAAAATTTAAAAGCAAAAAAGATTCAGTGGGAATTTAAGAAATAGTAGTAAAATAACTTCCTTCATTAAAATGGGTGGGTTTATGACCTGTCAGAAAACGTCAAATATAACCTTTTATAGTTTGGCCAGGGCTATCAAAATGGCCGGGCCACGATCCTCCACTTTGTTGACGTCACATCCGGGGCTGATTTTTTTTTTGATGGTCACGTTACGACACAGCTGATTGTCTTTAAAATATTGACGTTGGAATGACGGTTCATGGATATTTGATTTTTTTTTAAATAAAGCCGTTTTTGACTTTTTTTTAACTTTATTCTGGCAGAACAATTTTTTTTGAATGTATAGTAATCCTTAATTTTTCATAGCCGCTTCATTAGCTTATACAAAAATTAAGTTTAAAGTAGAAGCGAATGTGACAATCACAGATTACAAAGTCAAATATATGTCAAATATAACAGTTTGGCATGTGGTACATGGCGGGTAATTTGAATTCAAAATAAGGAATGGTAAATCTTGAAGATTTTGACCTTTTAATCATGTTGCTTCCTTACAAACCTTTGGTGGAATATCGGGATGGTGTCTGAGAATATTTGACTGAAATTTTGCGGAAATCTGTAGTGACATAAAAAACGTCTGACCTCCCATAAGAATTAATGTAAAAGTCAGCCCCCCAGAGAACAGCCGATTTTTTTAGGGTCGTGGCCTCTATTTTTTTGTTGCCCTTGAGCCAAACCAAGGCCAACACAAAAATAGAGGCCACGACCCTGAAAAAATCAGCTGTTCTCCCGGGGCTGAATTTTACATTGGGGCTTATGGGAGGTCAGACGTTTTTTTATGATATTTTTTATGGCACTACAGATTTTCGCGAAATTTTAGTGAAATATTCTCAGACACCATCCCGATATTCTACCAAACTTTTGTAAGGATGCAAGGTGATTAAAAGGTTAAAATCTTTTTGAATTCAAATTACCCGCCATGTACCGCATGCCAACTGTTATATTTGACATGTGTTTGACTATGTCATGTGTTTGACACATTAGCTTCTGCTTTAAATTTAATTTTTGTGTGAGCTAATGAAGCGGTTCATGAATATTTGATTTTTTTTTTAATAGAGCCGGTTTTGAGATTGTTTTTACTATATTCTTACAGAAAATTTTTTTTTAAATGTATAGTAATCCTTAATTTTTCAGAGTCGCTTCATTAGCTCACACAAAAATTAAATTTAGCGCAGAAGCGAATGTGTTCAGGGTATTTTTTGATGGCCTTGATTTTAAATGCAAGAACTGTCAAATTAGCTACACAAACAAATGTCAAAGTATATCCAGGACACAGATCTTGTCCAGGACCTTCCTCTAGTTTGAGCTTTATTTTTCCATCTTAAAAATTGTGGAAAAAAAAGAAGGATAGTTACCCCGGGTATTTACCCGGTGTATCAACTGAATCTTTTTTGCTTAGTTAGGTTTTAAAGACATTTCAGTTGTTTTTACTTACATTGCTTGTTCCTTTATCTTGTAATGCCATTACTCATTGTTGTAGCCTAAAAAAATAATTAAAACAAATTTAAGACATTTTTAATGTTAAATTCCTAGTCCTCTCTCTTTTATAATAACTAAGTTTCTCATTCAGTACCATCAAAAATGCGACACCCTGTACATTATGGATCAGCACAGAATTTTGTTAAAATAAAAAAACGCTCAAACTTATTTTGAGTTTCATCATAAAAAAAAGTATTTCCATCTTTCCTTCGCCACTTGAAAAAGCAGAAATTTGTTTGTTAAAAAAAGTAAATAATAAAACTTCTTTTGATATAAAACGTGGGTGAAATATTCGCAATAGACATTTTCATTTTAAATATTTAAAAAAAAAAGGAATTAAGGGTGAAAATTTTTAACCGTATTGTTATTAACTTTCCCTAAATGACTATTTTGCGCCCAAAATAATAAAATTAATCATATTGCACTTTTATTAAGGTAAGACATCTTTCTAAATCAAATCACCCTTTATTCATGATAGGTATATATAACTGCTAAAATAGTCTGTAAATTTTGAAACTGGTTATTATTTTTATTTGAAAAGTTTAAAAACAAAATTCATTCATTAGTAACACTTGAAAACATTCCCGCTACAATTGTTGATTTGGAGCAAGGCAAAAATGTTATGAAATAAATTCGAGAAGTCGGAAGTGCTTTAAAATGAGGTTTCTGTACAATTTTTCAAAAAACTTGATCTACAGTTTTGTTTTCTGTTTGTTTTTACAGTGAAGCTCGCATATAGCGAACCCGTTTATAATGAACACTCGCTTATAGCAAACCCCGTTCAAAATACCCAAAAAAAAATCTTCTTATAGTAAACCTCGGATATAGCGAACCAGTTTCGGTGCAATCTTCCAGTTCACTATATCCGGAGTTGACTGTATTTCCATTTTTTTGGTATGTCTCAAACTGCTCTGTACAGGTTATCCCAAATTATCCCGGATGATTATGGTCGTTAAGTTGTATTACCGATTTACCATATATACACTACAGTTTGCTGACGACCAAGTAATTATAGCTAATGCCAGAGAAGACATGGAGTATATGATGAGAAAGTTAACGGAAGAACACCAAAAGTGGGGGTTAACAGTGAACATGGACAAGACACAGTAATTATGTATTGGAAACGAATCAAGTGAGTTAGAACTAGACAATGGACAAACAATATCTCCCTGCAATGAGTATGTATACTTGAGTGTCACATTTGATAAGACAGGAACAGACTGTAAAGAACTGGAAAAAAGAATAGTAAAAGCGAAAAAGGTTATTGGATGTCTTAACAATATTTTATGGAGCGGAGAGATAAAAAAGAATGTAAAATTTAACATATATGAAACAATGGTAAAAAACACGCTGTTGTATGTAGTAGAGACTTGTCGCGTAACAGAAAAATACAAAGCAAAAGATGGAAAATGTCGAAACGGATGAACGATAAAAGATTACTGAAGCAAGTCCTAGAATAGTAGAATGGCAACCAATAAGGCGCAGAAAAAGAGGGCGTCCTAAACTGGAATGGCAACAGTCAATCGAAAGATTAATGAGTCAAAAAAACCTGACAGAAGATGATTGTCTGGATCGAAGAAGGTGGAGAATTGGCTTCGGACAACGTAGATAATGCAAATGTTTCAAAAACTGATTAGCCACACTTTTTTCATCTCTTATAATAAACGCAACATTTGCAGATGATACTGGTTTATTGACGGTAGAAAAATCTATTGAAAAATGCATAGAAAAATTTCAGGATGCAGTCACCGAAGTCCACAGTTGGACCACAAAGTGGCGATTAAAATTAAATGAAACCAAATCAATTCATGTTGATTTTACAAACAAAGATATAAATCACATACAAATAACAATTAACAACATTCCCGTGCCATATTCAAATCAGGCAAAATATCTCGGTATAACACTTGATGCCAAATTGCGCTGGAAAGCACATGTTAAGAAAATTTGAAGATAAGGTATAGAAAAATGAACTGGCTAATTGGAAGGAAGTCAAATTTAACAATTCATAATAAGTTACTGCTTTATAGACAAATACTGAAACCAGTATGGACATATGGTATTCAACTATGGGGTTGTGCTAAAGAGAGTAACATTCTAATTGTACAGAGATTTCAAAATAAAGTATTAAGAAACATTGTGAATGCACCTTGGTACGTTCGAAATAGTGACCTTCATCGAGATCTAAAAATCGAAACTGTAGCAAAGACTATAAAAAAGTACGCAAAAAGCCATGAAGATAGTATGCTAGTTCGAAGACTAAAAAGAGTGAAGCCGCTTGAGCTAGTAAACTAAGTGAATTATATAAAACAAAATAATGCTACAAACACAACACAATTGTGAGTTACAGACTAAACAAAGCGGGGAGAACTGTTGAGTGAACCCTAAGTTTAAATCTGACTTTTCTAGTAAATTAAGTTAAAACAAAATTGCTAATTAGTCTTACTGACTAGATTGTAATACAATAAACACAGTGTGTTTGACAAATAAAAAAATAAAAAAAATAATAATAAACGCATTAGACGTTGGTTGAAATATACGGAAACACCCTGTATAGGGGGTTGAAGGTGTTTAAGGGGAGAGAAAAAATGCTGGCACCTCACTTGCGGGCGTCGATTTTGAATAGATGATTAAAGATGAAATTCGCAAGCCGTTCTAATGCATTTTGGAGGGCCCTACTATCAAATTAAATTTTATTAAGCACTTAGATTTTGAGATACATATTACATAAAGTTGATATTTTTTTTCCCCTAGAAGTAACTAAAATCTTTCAAAAACTTGGTATTTGAGACACCCTGTACTCAATATAAAACAGGAAGTTATCCAATTTAAAATTCCTCAATCGTCACTCACTAATATAAATCTATACATAAGTTTCTTTTCAAAATTCCAGACTCAAACTGACCCCGCGTACCTTCCGATGTTTTTTTGTTGTTTTTAGCCGCGTTTTGCACGAACCGGGACGGCGACGACAGACCGACAGACGGACGGCTTGACACTTTAATTGCGGGACTTGCAGCAACGCCGAAAAAAACTGAACGCAATTGATCAATATAAAGAGTGGGTCAGCTAATTCATCGCAAATATCATTAAGTTGGGAAGGTGCCAGCCGAATCGATCAAAAAGGGAAGGAGGAAGCACTCTACAGGGTGTTTTAGTATTTTTATTTGTTAATATGATACACGATACACATAACACAGCAGTGTACTGATCTGCGGGCATGGTAGTGCTCCGCCAAATTCGCGCATACTGCTAAATTCTTGAAACAATTCAGCCCATATTTGACCTATCTATAACTCTACTTTCAAATGACCCACAAAACTCAAACTGTACACAGTCGTAGTCCTTGATACAGTTAACAATCTCTCCAAGTTTCATGGACTTCCATAAGGCAGTAAAAGAACTAGGATTTTTTTTAAAAAACATCGAATTTCCGAGTGGGTCACTGACTCACACTCAAAATTCTACTATATTTCCAGAAATGCCACGAAGCTGAAATTTGTCAAAAATTATGACCAAACCCTAAAAGAAAATCAAAAAATCCCAAATCACGAATTTACTCCTCTCCCCTATACATGTAAAATTATGTAAAAATAACCTGCACACTTCCAGAAATGATAGATAGATAGGTGAGGCAAATTGACAGAAAGTTCACAAAAAAACTCCAGACTCCCCTACCCCTTTAAAAAGCAATCAATTCTCACCAGGATGTTTTTAATTTCATTAAAATCGGTTCAATACTAATGAATTTATAAGGAAATATATATATATATATATATATATATATATATATATATATATATATATATATATATATTTATCGGTTTCACAACGTTCTACGTCTTCCGATACCCAATCTCCACTCGTTTCTGTTTGCCCATAATTCATCATCTAGGCCTCTTATTCTTATTTCACTGTCTATTCCTTCTCTCCAGCTTCTCCTTGGCCGTCCTCGTTTTCTTCGGCCAGTTGGTTTCCATTGTAGTATTTGTTTAGGTAGTCTTTCGTCATTCATTCTTTGTACATGTCCGTACCACACCAGTTGTTTTGTTCTTATATCATCCACTAAAGTACGTTCACCTACTGTCATAATTTCTCTTATTCTTTGATTTGTAACTCTTTCTCTTTTTGATTTCCCTGCTGCTCTTCTCCAATAGTCCATCTCCGTAGCGGAAAGCATTTTTTCTGTTCTATCCTTGATTGGCCATACTTCTGAGCCGTATGTAATAATACTTTTTATAATGGTGTTATATATAAGCTTTTTGTTATGTTTTGATATACTTTGGTCCCAAATTATTCCATTTAATAAAGTTATTGCTTTTCTTCCTTGTACGTTTCGATCTTTTATAGCTTTGTCTAGTGTTCCGTCAGCTGTAATTTTTAGACCTAAGTATTTATACTCATCACAGGAGTGAATTCGCTGCCCGGTATTTAAGATTAGATCCTGTTTCATTCCACCGATACACATATACTCTGTCTTATTGAGATTTACCTCTAGTCCCCACTTATTGTACTCTTCTATTAGTTTTCGTGTCATATATTCGAGGTCGTCATAATCCTGAGCCACTACTATCTGATCATCGGCGAAACATAAAGTATACAAGGTGGTTTCGTCCAACGGAATTCCCATGTTTTGGCATTTTCTCTTCCATACTTTAAGGACTTGTTCCAAGTATATCTTGAAGAGCGTAGGCGAGATACAGCAACCTTGTTTAAGACCTTTATTTACTTGAAAGCCTTTGGTTAGTTTTGCTTTTATTTTAACTTTTGCCTTACTATTGCGGTATAACTCTTGGATGGCCTTAATTAGTTGTACGCTTATGTTTGTGTTTTCCAACGCTTTCCAAAGTAGATTTAGTGGTATACTATCATATGCCTTCTGCAAATCCACGTAAAGCAGATGCAGCTCTTGACCGTATGCCATTTTCTTTTCAATAACTTGGGTTATACAAAAGAGATGATCTGAAGTCGATCTACCCGCCCTGAAACCAGCTTGTTCTTCTGCCTCCATGTCTTTATATTCGCTCTCTACTTTATTTCTTATTATTTTACCGTATATTCTGCTTAGCGTACTAGTCACAGATATACCTCTATAATTGTCACATATATCTTTCCTTCCTTTTTTGTGTATTGTGGATATATATGACGTTTTCCACTCAGTTGGGACTACAGTTCCATTTAAATATTTTTGGAAAAGATTCCGTAATCTCCAAAACAGTTCTTCAGTGCCATATTTAATAAGTTCGGCTGGGATATTTCCGGGTCCGGCAGATTTACCGCTTTTTACGGTTGTGCACACGTTTTTGACCTCAGAGATTGTGAGGGGTACTGGAGATCCCATCGTTCTAATTATATTGTCTCTTGCGTCTTCCTTGAATTCTGCTCTATCTTCAGTTAAAAGTTTTTTAAAATGCTCATCCCATTCTTTGTCTGGTATTGGTGAAATGATATCTCTGCATGTTTCTTTTTTAATCGATCTTATAGTTTTCCAGCTTTCGGTACTTCTCCTACCTCCTAAGTAAGAATCTATTTTCTGACACTTTTGCGTCCACGAATGATTTTTCTTATCACTGATCATTCTTCTCACCTTTGATTGCGCGATTTTGTATTCTTGTCTGCTTCTATCTGTCTTTTGGGATAAGTAGGTGTGATATAATTTCCTTTTTTCCTCTATTTCTCTCTCAATCTCAGCATCCCACCAGTATGGTTTTCTTCTTTTAGAAGTTTCTTCCACTAATCCTAGTGCTTCTTTTGCAGCTTGGTGGATGCTTAATGTAATACATTCGTATTCCTCATCTGGGGTTTCACCTGAACTTGTATTAAGTTTTTCGTTCAGTCTCTTTTTGTATAAGTTTTTTACGCTGTCATGTTCTAGGCTTAGTAGATTATATTTACAGTGATCAATTTCTTCAATCACTGTATCATCAAGATGTCGTTGATGCAGGCTTCGGCCTTGATAAGGAAAGAGAATTTTGGACTCCAGAAAATAGTGATCACTTCCGCATGTTGATCCACGCTTTGTTCTGACATCTTGAATTTTTAGTTTTGTCTTTTGTTTAGTGATAAGATAATCAATGACGGATTTCAGGTTTTGTGAGGGTTTGGTCCAGGTATATTTGTGTATTTCCTTATGTTGAAAAAAACCGTTTTGGATTTTTAGGTTTAATTGCTCACATACTGTAATTAGCCGGTTTCCATTGTCATTAACAAGATTTTCTCCATATTGGCCAACTGTCAGATCATTAACTCTGTTACCGGTTCTACTATTTAAATCTCCCAATATGACAATTTCTCTAGATGCACTTACTGCTGATATTTCATTGTGTATTTCTTCAAAAAAATTGTCTTTCACGGCTACATTTGCATCGTCGTTATACGCATAGATTCCAAAAATCGTAAGTCTCATTCCTTTTATTGTTATATTCATTTTAATTAGCCTTTCATTGACTGCTTCCCAGTTGGTGATAAATTTTCTAAATCTTTTGTTGACCAAAATAGATACTCCTTGTTGGGCATGTTTTTCTTTTGCCACTCCGCTATAGAAATGGTCATATTGTCCTAGGTTTTCAGATCCTTTTCCTTTCTTTTTCGTTTCTGTTAGTACAGCAAGGTCTACCTTCATTCTGCTGCACTCATGTACTATTTCATTCATTTTTCGATTCATTCCTTGTACGTTGTAAATATATGCATGACATATTTTTTTTAGAACCACTGAACCGATTTTGCTGATTTGCACCTTGTTGTGCGTGGCAAGAACGCAGCTTGTTTGCTAATTTTAAAAAATAAATAAAACATGTTCGCAACACAAGAATAAACGAGCATCTTTGAAGGGTACAAGTTAATTTCGTCCACCATCTTGGATTTTGAGACGGCGGACAAAAATATATATTTAGTCAAAACTCTGATTAATTATCTGCCAAGTGCAGTTTGTCAATATAGTTTTTAAACTATACCATTGATTTTAATGGGACTTTTAAGTTACAATAAAAAAAAATTGACTGGTTTTTTTTGCCCACCTGGTATTTGAAGAAAAAAAAGTGTGCAAAGAAACGACGTGTTCGAGCGTTTTTTTTCAAATCTACGCAAAAAATACCTAAAAACACCTCTGTTACCTTTAAGTTGAAACGCTATTAAAATCGCGTCAACTTCTTGATTTTAATATCTTTCCTTTGCTTTCCTATTCTTTTTATACCACAATTGCTTGTATTTAGTGCTTATAAAATATTAGAGAGCATATTCATTTTATTTTTAAAAATAGTACTTATTTGTTCCTATAAAAATTCGCTAGTTTTAATTTAAATTTATTTGTTATTTTTCTCTCATATGGTTTTACCAAAACAAATAAAAATTAACGTCAGAAATTTTTTACTGGACTAGGCTGCGCTCATAAATTAAAAAGCTATTTTTAAATCTGGATTCCGTAAGCAATTTGTTTTCTTTGCGAAACGGAAAAAGAGTTTCGACAGTCTGCTATTTGATTTTGATTTTTGTATAGTACTTTACCAGCAGTTATATTATTTTTTTAACCCTCCATACCTACCAAAGTTATAAAAGGCTATTGTATTGTAAAAAAAATCAAATAAAATTATTTGAGTTAAAAAAAGGCCTAACTAATAAATTTTGTGATGGTGTTTATCTGTCTACGTGTTTGACACATGAGCATTCAAAAAACGATAAATCTATTTTAACCAAGTTTTGCACAAAAATTTTACGATACCCGTTTTTGGTTGGAACGTTGCAAAAAAAAGCGATAAACACTTTTAATATAGAGCCACGGCAGCTAGCAAAACGCGGTTTACAAATGTAGAATGAGCGAATTATATTTTCAACAAAATTTCTCATAAGGCAAAGTTAAAGTTTGTCAGAGTTTTTGCGATATTAAAGAAAATCGTCATGTGTCTATTTATTTGATTAATAATACCTTTAAAACGAGTTTCAAAAGTTTTTTTCATCTGCAACAAACATTTTTTTTAACATTGGAAAATCTAAAATACACAACACTCACAGTAACAAACTGTTTATTTTTATCCCAGAACATGTAAACTTAGCAATGCGTAGCGAGAATCCCAAAACCACAGTGGCACAAAATTAATTTATTGCCAAATTTGAAAATAAAACAACGACCTAAGAAGCTTTTTTTAATTAAAGCCTAAAACATAAATGAAACTTACTAAAAGAAGTAACGTAAAAATATAGAAAATTTTGATAAAGAAATAAACCAATAAATACATACATACAAGATAAGGCATTAGAAAATTATAGCCTAATCATACAGTAAAATGCAAAATGTTTTTTATAATTAACTCTTCAGATCCTGAACCCCCTTGAAGGTAAACATATTTAATAAAAATTAGAAAAAGAAAACACCACCATAACACCACTTAGAATTTCATTTAAAACAAATATAAACACCTATAGTTTATTTAGATAGATAAACAAAACTGATTTATGCTTGTTTAGCAGCACTACTTGGTTTTTTTTACATAAATTTTGCGCACCTTGCCGTGTTGTCCGCGTCCGGTTCGTCCAAATAAAAAAAATTTCGACGATTTTCGAAACACCTATAAATACATTGGATGCAAGGCTCGCTTGTTGTATGTATTACACGGTCGCGTACTGACCAAAACTTTTTACTTAAACCCGCATGCATCCTGTATAAATACAACAAGATTTAAATCTAAGCAAGTTATTTAGGGAATCATTACATCGTCACTCTAACGTTAAACCAATACGGGCTTTTAGTTTCCGTTATTAGGCACTTTAAGTTGATAGTTCGTGTCGCGTTGCCGTAACTAGGAAAAACTTACGTACTTGACAGTTGAACGGGTTGATTTAGGGCCTGGTCACTTAAGCTTCACTGACCTGTCGACCGCGGCGCCACTGTAAACCCCTGCTCTTCCTCACCCAACCCGCTTCGGCCCACCTTTTCTGTAGGAACCAGCTGATCGGTCTCGAATTATCTGGAATTCCATTTTTTACAACAAGATTTAAATCTAAGCCAGTTATTTAAGGAATCATTACATCGTCACTCTAACGTTAATCCAATACGGGCTTTTAGTTTCCGTTATTAGGCACATTAAGTTCATACTTCGTGTCGCGTTGTCGTTGCCGTAACTAGGAAAAACTTACGTGTTTGACAGTTGAACGGGTTGATTCAGGGCCTGGTCACTCAAGCTTCACTGACCTGTCGACCGCGGCGCTACTGTAAACCCCTGCTCTTGCTCACCCAACCCGCTACGGCCCACCTTTTCTGTAGGAACCAGCTGATCGGTCTCGAATTATCTGGAATTCCATTTTTTACAACAAGATTTAAATCTAAGCCAGTTATTTAAGGAATCATTACATCGTCACTCTAACGTTAATCCAATACGGGCTTTTAGTTTCCGTTATTAGGCACTTTAAGTTCGTACTTCGTGTCGCGTTGTCGTTGCCGTAACTAGGAAAAACTTACGTGTTTGACAGTTGAACGGGTTGATTCAGGGCCTGGTCACTCAAGCTTCACTGACCTGTCGACCGCGGCGCTACTGTAAACCCCTGCTCTTGCTCACCCAACCCGCTACGGCCCACCTTTTCTGTAGGAACCAGCTGATCGGTCTCGAATTATCTGGAATTCCATTTTTTACAACAAGATTTAAATCTAAGCCAATTATTTAGGGAATCATCACATCGTCACTCTAACGTTAATCCAATACGGGCTTTTAGTTTCCGTTATTAGGCACTTTAAGTTGATACTTCGTGTCGCGTTGTCGTTGCCGTAACTAGGAAAAACTTACGTGTTTGACAGTTGAACGGGTTGATTCAGGGCCTGGTCACTCAAGCTTCACTGACCTGTCGACCGCGGCGCTACTGTAAACCCCTGCTCTTCCTCACCCAACCCGCTACGGCCCACCTTTTCTGTAGGAACCAGCTGATCGGTCTCGAATTATCTGGAATTCCACTTTTACAACAAGATTTAAATCTAAGCAAGTTATTTAGGGAATCATTACATCGTCACTCTAACGTTAAACCAATACGGGCTTTTAGTTTCCGCTATTAGAAACTTTAAGTTGATACGCGCTTTTTATCGCGTTGTCGTTGCCGTAACTAGGAAAAACTTACGTACTTGACAGTTGAACGGGTTGATTCAGGGCCTGGTCACTCGAGCTTCACTGACCTGTCGACCGCGGCGCCACTGTAAACCCCTGCTCTTCCTCACCCAACCCGCTACGGCACACCATTTCTGTAGGAACCAGCTGATCGGTCTAGAATTGTCTGGAATTCCATTTTTTACAACAAGATTTAAATCTAAGCCAGTTATTTAAGGAATCATTACATCGTCACTCTAACATTAAACCAATACGGGCTTTTAGTTTCCGCTATTAGAAACTTTAAGTTGATACGCGCTTCGTATCGCGTTGTCGTTGCCGTAACTAGGGAAAACTTACGTGTTTGACACTTGAACGGGTTGATTCAGGGCCTGGTCACTCAAGCTTCACTGACCTGTCGACCGCGGCGCTACTGTAAACCCCTGCTCTTCCTCACCCAACCCGCTACGGCCCACCTTTTCTTTAGGAACCAGCTGATCGCTTTCGAATTATCTGGCATTCCATTTTTTACAACAAGATTTAAATCTAAGCCTAGGGAATCATTACATCGCACTCTAACGTTAAACCAATACGGGCTTTTAGTTTCCGCTATTAGAAACTTTAAGTTGATACGCGCTTCGTATCGCGTTGTCGTTGCCGTAACTAGGAAAAACTTACGTACTTGACAGTTGAACGGGTTGATTCAGGGCCTGGTCACTCGAGCTTCACTTACCTGTCGACCGCGGAGCCACCATAAACCCCTAATCTTCCTCACCCAACCCGCTACGGCCCACCTTTTCTGAAAGAACCAGCTGATCGGTCTCGAAATATCTGGAATTCCATTTTTACAACAAGAATTAATTCTAGTTATTTAGGGAATCATTACATCGCCACTCAAACGTTAATCCAATAGTTTCCGCTATTAGAAACTTTAAGTTGATACGCGCTTCGTATCGCGTTGTTGTTGCCGTAACTAGAGAAAACTTGCAAATGATTTGGTCGGGATCAGCTGTTTGACAGTACTTACGTGCAGTTGAACGGGTCGATTCAAGTAAAACTACGCTATGCTACCCGCATATTACTATATAGAAACCGAACCATCGATTGAGCCATTTGACGGTGACCGTGACACACCTTTCAATCAAGCCTGATTTTTATACATTGGTTTACATTTTGGTGGTTCTTAATTTTTCTATCGTTATTACCAATGTTTAATCAAGTCTCTACCCATTTGACTGACGCAGAATTATGGGAAGAAGCTCACAAAAGTCTTATGCGAAAAACCAGAGAATATATCAAAGAAAATTCTATAAGCAACGAACTCCGAAAGTTTATCAAATGTGTTAAAGCTCTTAACAAATCCGGACGAAAGAGAAAAATAAAGCGACAAGATTCCAACAATTTGTACGTTGTTCAAGATGGTGAAGTCGTTTCATTGAATGATGTAAACCAAGGTGACAACCAGATGAATACTGAGTCTGAATTAGGGGAGAATTTTATTGTTGTACCGCGTATTATTAGAGTATATATCAAAGAAAATCCTATAAGCAATGAACTGCGAGAGTTTATCAAACGTGTTAAAGCCCTTAATAAATCCGGGGAAAGGAGAAATGTAAAGCGATAAGATTCCAACCATATGTCTGTTGCTCAAGATGGTGAAATCATTCTATTGATTGACTTAAACCAATGTCACAACCATATGAATACTGAAACTACTTTAAGGGCGAATTTTACTGTTGTACCGGTTATTACACCTGAGCCCTTGCAACACCACGTTACCCTAACGTATGTTGATTAAAAGCTATCTTTTGATTCTTAAATTTTTTTGTTTTAGTACCCTCAAAACGAGTCTTGCCGCTATTTGGACAAATAACTAATGTGACAGCCTTTATCAACGTCAAAAACGGCGAAAAAGTAGCTAAAAAAGGGCACTTAATCGGAAGAGGATGTGAGGCACATTTGACCAATATTAATTATAAAGTCCTCCTCCCTTTTTTCCCTGCTGATTGTCAAGCGATAATGACAATGTCACATTTTGTGTTTTATAAAATTTGTTTACATTTTTCTACAAATCAAAAGGTTCTTAATTTTTCTATCGTTACTACCAATGTTTAATCAAGTCTCTCTCCCATTTGACTGACGCAGAATTATGGGAAGAAGCTCACAAAAGTCTTATGCGAAAAACCAGAGAATATATCAAAGAAAATTCTATAAGCAACGAACTCCAAGAGTTTATCAAACGTGTTAAAGCTCTTAACAAATCCGAACGAAAGAGAAAAGGAAAGCGACCAGATTCCAACAACAATTTGTACGTTATTCAAGATGGTGAAGTCGTTCCATTGAATGATGTAAACCAAGGTGACAACCAGATGAATACTGAGTCTGAATTAGGGGAGAATTTTATTGTTGTACCGCGTATTATTATTGTGCCTTTGGAACACAATGTTACGCTTACGAATGTCGGATAAGCTACTCTTGGTTTTGATTCTGAAATTGTCCTGTTTTAGTACCCTCAAAACCAGCCACGACGCTATCTGGACAAATAAATAATGTGGCAGCTTTCATCAACGTCAAAAATGGCGGCAAGGTAAGTCAACAAGGGCAATCCATCGTGAGAAAATATGAGACATATTGGATTATTGTTGATTATAAATTTCTCCTCCCTTCTTTGCCCGTTGATTGTCGAGCGATAAAGACAATGTCACATTTTGTGTTTTATAAAAATTTGTTTACATTTTTCTATAAATGAAGTGGTTCTTAATTTTTCTATCGTTACTCCCAATGTTTAATCAAATCTCTACCCATTTAACTGACGCAGAATTATTGGAAGAAGCTCACAAAAGTCTTATACGAAAAACCAGAGTATATATCAAATAAAATCCTATAAGCAACGAACTGCGAGAGTTTATCAAACGTGTTAAAGCCCTTAACAAATCCGGGGAAAAGGAAAAAGTAAAGCGATAAGATTCCAACAATATGTCTGTTGCTCAAGATGGTGAAGTCATTCCATGAATT
This sequence comes from Aspidapion aeneum, assembly GCA_963576565.1. Lineage (NCBI taxonomy): Eukaryota > Metazoa > Arthropoda > Insecta > Coleoptera > Brentidae > Aspidapion > Aspidapion aeneum. The sequence goes on along the minus strand of OY755043.1, from coordinate 2,766,398 downwards.
GACTTAAACCAATGTGACAACCAGATGAATACTGAACCTACTTTAGGGGCGAATTTTACTGTTGTACCGGTTATAACACCTGCGCCTTTGAAACACAACGTTACCCTTACGTATGTTGATAAAAAGCTATCTTCTGTTTTTGATTTTTAAATTTTTTTGTTTTAGTACCCTTAGATAGGGTCTTGCCGCTATTTGGACAAATAACTAATGTGACAGTCTTTATCAACGTCAAAAACGGCGGAAAAGTAGCTAAAAAGGGACACTTAATCGGAAGAGGATGTGAGGCACATTTGACCAATAATAATTATAAAGTCCTCCCTTTTTTCCCTGCTGATTGTCAAGCGATAATGACAATGTCACATTTTGTGTTTTATAAAATTTGTTTACATTTTTCTACAAATGAATTGGTTCTTAATTTTTCTATCGTTACTACCAATGTTTAATCCAATCTCTACCCATTTAACTGACGCAACAACAAATTATGGGAAGAAGCTCACAAAAGTCTTATACGAAAAACTAGAGAATACATCAAAGAAAATCCTATAAGCAACGAACTACGAGAGTTTATCTAACATGTTAAAGGCCTTAACAAATCCGGGCAAAGGAGAAAAGTAAAGACAAGACAATATGTACGTTGTTCAAGATGGTGAAGTCGTTCCATTGAATGATGTAAACCAAGGTGACAACGAGATGAATACTGAGTCTGAATTAGGGGAGAATTTTATCGTTGTACCGCGTATTATTATTGTACCTTCGGAACACAATGTTACGCTTACAAATGTAGGATAAGCTACTCTTGGTTTTGATTCTTAAATTGTCCTGTTTTAGTACCCTCAAAACCAGCCACGCCGGTATCTGGACAAATAAATAATGTGACAGCTTTCATCAACGTCAAAAATGGCGGCAAGGTAAGTCAACAAGGGCAATCAATCGTGAGAAAATATGAGGCATATTGGATCATTGTTGATTATAAATTTCTCCTCCCTTCTTTGCCCGTTGATTGTCGAGCGATAAAGACAATGTCACATTTTGTGTTTTATAAAAATTTGTTTACATTTTTCTATAAATGAAGTGGTTCTTAATTTTTCTATCGTTACTCCAAATGTTTAACCAAATCTCTACCCATTTAACTGACGCAGAATTATTGGAAGAAGCTCACAAAAGTCTTATACGAAAAACCAGAGTATATATCAAAGAAAATCCTATAAGCAACGAACTGCGAGAGTTTATCAAACGTGTTAAAGCCCTTAACAAATCCGGGGAAAAGGAAAAAGTAAAGCGACAGGATTCCAACAATATATCTGTTGCTCAAGATGGTGAAGTCATTCCATTAATTGACTTAAACCAATGTGACAACCAGATGAATACTGAACCTACTTTAGGGGCGAATTTTACTGTTGTACCGGTTATAACACCTGCGCCTTTGAAACACAACGTTACCCTTACGTATGTTGATTAAAAGCTATCTTCTGTTTTTGATTCTTAAATTTTTTTGTTTTAGTACCCTCAAATAGGGTCTTGCCGCTATTTGGACAAATAACTAATGTGACAGTCTTTATCAACGTCAAAAACGGCGGAAAAGTAGCTAAAAAGGGGCACTTAATCGGAAGAGGATGTGAGGCACATTTGACCAATAATAATTATAAAGTCCTCCTCCCTTTTTTCCCTGCTGATTGTCAAGCGATAATGACAATGTCACATTTTGTGTTTTATAAAATTTGTTTACATTTTTCTATAAATGAATTGGTTCTTAATTTTTCTATCGTTACTACCAATGTTTAATCCAATCTCTACCCATTTAACTGACGCAGAATTATGGGAAGAAGCTCACAAAAGTCTTATACGAAAAACTAGAGAATACATCAAAGAAAATCCTATAAGCAACGAACTACGAGAGTTTATCCAACGTGTTAAAGCCCTTAACAAATCCGGGCAAAAGAGAAAAGTAAAGCGACAAGACAATATGTACGTTGTTCAAGATGGTGAAGTCGTTCCATTGAATGACGTAAACCAAGGTGACAACCAGATGAATACTGAATCTGAATTAGGGGCGAATTTTACTGTTGTACCGCTTATTATTCCTGTGCCTTTGGAACACAATGTTACGCTTACGTATGTTAGTTAAGCTACCTCTGATTTTGATTCTTAAATTTTGTTCCTTATAATGTAGGTATTTTTATTCGTATTTTTCCGTACAATGATGGAGGGGACGCCGAAGGCCCGAAAGCATTACAAAACATTACTTAGGCAGGGGGGACTGCAAAAGCGTAAAAATTTTCACCAATACCATCGAAGAAATAACTATATGTTATTTCTTCGATGCCAATACCCTGTGATGATGTATTAATTTAAACAAAAAAATTTTTTTCGGAGAGCAATATTTGAAGATATTTTTTCTCTTCCAGAGAAAACAAAACATCTGAGGAGGAACCGCCTCCAAAGACTAACTCGGCCATATTAGGAAGAGGAAAAGGATTGATTGCTAAAAAGGGAAATAATGATGGTAAAAGAAAAGCAAATGGGAAACAGGTATATTAATTAAAGTCTTATTATTTTGTATTTGTTTTTTTTATTAATCGCGAAGTCGAAAGTTACTTTCAATAATTTGTCCATTTGCGAGGACTATCGTTGCTTTCTCTCTGCTTCGCCACTTCTGCTATAGCACTGTTGCAATTCAAAATCAATTGAATGTTTTAGAGTTGCTCTCCGAGATCAACTACCGAGGGGCTCTCCACTACCTAGGGGCTCTCTTCGTGCGCTGGCTGTTATCCGATTAAAGCTTGTCTGATAGTTAGTTCCTAAAACTTCTCAAGTTCTGGAGAGTATTTTTCTCACATGAAAACACGAAACAAACCCTTTTCTTAAGACTGAGGAAAAATGCCAATTTTACATTTTGAGTTTTATAACCCCTTTTAGAAGTACTACTACTGTGAAGGTTTAGAACGTTTTTCTATGAATCCGACGCCTATTCTCCACCTCCTTCGATCCTAAAAATCATCTTCAGTCAGGTTTTTTTTTGACTTATTGATCTTTGGATTGACTGTTGCCATTCCAGTTTAGAACGCCCTCTTTTTCTGCTCTTCTTTTTTAAGGGCTTCAAACTTGTAGTCTAGCAAAAGCGTGTAAGTGGCAAAACCAATTTTTTTCTACTCTTCTTTGATTATAAATAAAGCCTTTTAGGAAGACTGTGAGCCTGATAAAGAAGATTCTACCGAAGAAACAGCGATCCCTGAAGAGCTTATAGAAGCTCGTCTGAGGAGTACCACCGAGTTTTCTGAGATGGTGAAAATGCTAGATGATATGGAGCAGCTTATTAATACTCAGAAACGGGGAAAATCGAACAGAGAAGGTAATTCCTTTTAGTCTGCTATTGCTTTAATAGTATGTCACTAGATTAAAAAGTTGTAACTCAGATAAACACGCTGCTAATCATAGATTGGTTAAAATTAGTTAGGCAACAACTATTTTGATATTTTTTTTATTTGTCACACTGTATTTATTGTATTACAATCTAGTCAATAAGACTAATTAGCAATTTTGTTTTAACTTAATTTACTAGAAAAGTTAGATTTAAACTTAAGGTTCATTCAACAGTTCTTCCCGCTTTGTTTCGCCTGTAACTCACAATTGTGTTGTATTTATAGCATTATTTTGTTTTATGTGTAATTCACTTAATTTACTAGCTCAAACGGCTTAACTCTTTTTAGTCTTCGAACTATTGTATTGTCTAGAAGCTAGTCTGCTACAGTTTCGATTTTTAGGTCCCGATGAAGGTCACTATTTCGAACGTACCAACGTGCATTCACAATATTTCTTAATACTTTATTTTGAAATCTCTGCAAAACTAGAATATTATTCTCTTTGGTACAGTCGGGGACTTAATAAATGGCCGCTGCCGTTTTCAGAAGAGCTTGGATAAGAATCCCAATACCGGCCGAGGTTATTGACCGGATTTCGTGGCGCGTCGTTCAACACATATAATTTATTCGCATTCCTGGGTTAAATTTAATCATGAAAAATTTCGCTTAGGTCTGTATTCCGTTTCAATGTTCGGTTAAAAAAATACACATAATTGCAGAAAAAATTAGCTTTGGTCTGTAGTCCGTTTGAATGTTCGGGTAAAAAACTTAACTTTGTAAAAATATGTTTTATAATACATTAAATTAAACTTCTCGGTGCCCTCTATATCACCAATATAAAAGGTAAAAGACAAGTGTTTATAATAATGTCGCGAGAGACCGCCAAAATCACTTCAGTTTTGAGTTTTGGCAATTTAAACTTTTATTTATTTCTTACAAGCACAAACCTTTAGACTAACTTTTGGGGTCTTTTTTATTTCTTTGTGAGGCAAGCAATAAAAATATAACAATTGTTTTGACGTATATCCAATAGCAAAAAAGTTGACTTTTTTTTTCAAAATTTTGAATTTTTTTAAAATTTTCAACTTTTGAATCTATTTTTCTCGAACACCATTTCATCTACAACTGTAATATTTTCAGGTTAGTATAAGGGATTCGGTAGCTTCTTCGTGGCAGAGTATCAACTAACTTTTTTTTTTAATTTTTGGTGAAAATTTTCCTGAGCAAAGGGATACCCAAAAAGTGCAGTTTTTTATTTTTTTTTAAATTGCTAACTTTGTAAAAATATATATTATAATACATTAAATTAAACTTTTCAGGGCCCTCTATATCACCATATAAATGGTTAAGGACAAGTGGTTATAATATTGCCGCGAGAGGCCGCCAAAGTCACTTCAGTTTTGAGTTTTGGCAATTTAAACTTTTATTTATTTCTTACAAACACAAACCTTTAGACCAACTTTTGGAATCTTTTTTATTACTTTGTGAGGCAAGCAATAAAAATATAACAATTGTTTTGACGCATATTCAATAGCAAAAAAAATACACATAATAGTGGTTTTTCAGGATTTTAATTTATTGTTTTTTATTACATACTTACATAGAGAAACACAAATGCAACATGTTTGTATTCCTAGCTATTTTTAAAATGGTAAGTTTTAAAAGTGTAAAGCTAAAAAAAATAAATACAAGCAAAAATTGGTTATTTGAGTAAGGACGATTCGAAAACAGCTGTGAAGACGGGTACTTTAAGATTTGAATTGTTTTAAATGTGTAACTACCCCGACTTCTGGATGCACAAGAACACTATTTTTAGGGGTGGCTAAATAGTCCAGTCATTATAGAATTTTAGCTTGCAAAAGGTGGTGTAGTCGCAATTTTGACATATGTTGTTGACATTGGAGTTCTAAAAATAAACTTGAGTTTTCGACCTTGGGAGCGGCCGGCCACACATCCAATGTTAATAAACAATAAATCAGCTAAAAAAAGAAATATATGTATCCAAAAAACGTGTATGGCTTAGCCCGTTTATCGGCCAATATTCCAAATAGTTATTAATTTCAATAGCAAAAATTGCATTGCACAAAAGTGCACAGCGACAGCCGATCGATGTAGAGTCGAAGAAATGATACGATGTTCAATAATTCATTCATTCATAAACCTCGCCCGGTATTGGGATTCTCATCCAAGCTCTTCTGAAAACGGCAGCGGCCATTTATTAAGTCCCCGACTGTACAACCCCATAGTTGAATACCATATGTCCATACCGGTTTCAGTATTTGTCTATAAAGCAGTAACTTATTATGAATTGTTAAATTGGACTTCCTTTCAACTAGCCAGTTCATTTTTCTATTCCTTATCTCAAGTTCTTCTTTTTTTTTTCTTAACATGTGCTTTCCAGCTCAATTTGGCATCAAGTGTCATCCGAGATATTTTGCCTGATTTGAATATGCTACGAGAATGTTGTTAATTGTTATTTGTATGTGATTTATATTTTTGTTTGTAAAATCAACATGAATTGATTTTGTTTCATTTAATTTTATTCGCCACTTTGTGGTTCAATTGTGAACTTTGGTGACTACATCCTGAAGTTTTTCTATACATTCTTCAATAGATTTTTCTACCGTTAATAAACCAGTATCATCGGCAAATGTTGCGAAGTGACAATTTTCTGGCTTTGGGATATCGCAAGTGAATAATAAGTATAAATAACGGCCTAGTACGCTACCCTGGGGCACGCCTGCTTGAATTTCTCTTAAATTTGAGTATAAGTCTTCCTGTTTTACTCTGACATGCTTATCAGATATGTATGATTCCAAAATATCCGAATATTGTTTTGGCAGAAACCGTTTTAGTTTAAAATTAAGGCATTTATGCCACACTTTGTCAAATGCTTGTGCTACATCCAGAAAGACTGCAGAACAAACTTTTCCCTCTTCTAGTGTTTTTTCTATTATTTTGAAGTTAAAGGCTTTCTCATAAATTTACGCGGAGAAACAAATTAAGAGATTACAATTAAATGATGAGAGTCCAAAATTTTGAAAAGTTATAAAAATACTAACAAACGTGGAATTCAGGCCCCCGTGAGGTTAAGCTTTCAGGCTACCCACGGAAAAATATAAGGGAAACAAAAAAACTCCTTTTTGCCCGATTAGCCACGAAACTTGTTTGATTTTTAAATTCACGGGTACGAAATTCCACGTTTGTTAGTATTATTTGGCTTAAAAATTCCGTTGATTGACGCTCACTGTCTTGAAGACGGGTAAAAATGCAATCTGTGTTGATCCGGCCTGAAAGACAAAGAGCTGTCGTAGGTCACGGACTATAGTTGTTTTTTTTTATTTGCATTCGATCTTTTCATTGATCGATATTGTATAGCAGTGTTTTCCCTGCTTTTGATTTTTTGTTTCTCTCGTATCTCGGTAGATGGCGCCTCTTGCTATAGTTTGCTCACGAATTACATTTAATTAGAGACAAAACCGTCTGATTAACTTCGCAAGATTTGTCACATTGACCAGCAGTGTTCTGAGGAGTCTCATAAGGACGAAACGGTTAACTGTCAACACTTATTACGTTTCTATTAGATCTTGGACCCCCGTGAGGTTAAGCTTTCAGGCTACCCACGGAAAAATATAAGGGAAACAAAAAAACTCCTTTTTGCCCGATTAGCCACGAAACTTGTTTGATTTTTAAATTCACGGGTACGAAATTCCACGTTTGTTAGTATTATTTGGCTTAAAAATTCCGTTGATTGACGCTCACTGTCTTGAAGACGGGTAAAAATGCAATCTGTGTTGATCCGGCCTGAAAGACAAAGAGCTGTCGTAGGTCACGGACTATAGTTGTTTTCTTTTATTTGCATTCGATCTTTTCATTAATCGATATTGTATAGCAGTGTTTTCCCTGCTTTTGATTTTTTATTTCCCTCGTATCTCGGTAGATGGCGCCTCTTGCTATAGTTCGCTCACTAATTACATTTAATTAGAGACAAAACCGTCTGATTAACTTCGCAAGATTTGTCACATCGACCAGCAGTGTTCTGAGGAGTCCCATAAGGGCGAAACGGTTAACTGTCAACACTTATTAGGTGTCCATTAGGTCTTGGACCCCCGTGAGGTTAAGCTTTCAGGCTACCCACGGAAAAATATAAGGGAAACAAAAAAACTCCTTTTTGCCCGATTAGCCACGAAACTTGTTTGATTTTTAAATTCACGGGTACGAAATTCCACGTTTGTTAGTATTATTTGGCTTAAAAATTCCGTTGATTGACGCTCACTGTCTTGAAGACGGGTAAAAATGCAATCTGTGTTGATCCGGCCTGAAAGGCAAAGAGCTGTCGTAAGTCACGGACTATAGTTGTTTTCTTTTATTTGCATTCGATCTTTTCATTGATCGATATTGTATAGCAGTGTTTTCCCTGCTTTTGATTTTTTGTTTCTCTCGTATCTCGGTAGATGGCGCCTCTTGCTATAGTTCGCTCACTAATTACATTTAATTAGAGACAAAACCGTCTGATTAACTTCGCAAGATTTGTCACATTGACCAGCAGTGTTCTGAGGAGTCCCATAAGGACGAAACGGTTAACTGTCAACACTTATTAGGTGTCCATTAGATCTTGGACCCCCGTGAGGTTAAGCTTTCAGGCTACCCACGGAAAAATATCAGGGAAACAAAAAAACTCCTTTTTTGCCCGATTAGCCACGAAACTTGTTTGATTTTTAAATTCACGGGTACGAAATTCCACGTTTGTTAGTATTATTTGGCTTAAAAATTCCGTTGATTGACGCTCACTGTCTTGAAGACGGGTAAAAATGCAATCTGTGTTGATCCGGCCTGAAAGGCAAAGAGCTGTCGTAAGTCACGGACTATGGTTGTTTTCTTTTATTTGCATTTGATCTTTTCATTGATCGATATTGTATAGCAGTGTTTTCCCTGCTTTTGATTTTTTGTTTCTCTCGTATCTCGGTAGATGGCGCCTCTTGCTATAGTTCGCTCACTAATTACATTTAATTAGAGACAAAACCGTCTGATTAACTTCGCAAGATTTGTCACATTGACCAGCAGTGTTCTGAGGAGTCCCATAAGGACGAAACGGTTAACTGTCAACACTTATTAGGTGTCCATTAGATCTTGGACCCCCGTGAGATTAAGCTTTCAGGCTACCCACGGAAAAATATAAGGGAAACAAAAAAACTCCTTTTTGCCCGATTAGCCACGAAACTTGTTTGAGTTATAAAAATATTTAGAGATAATACACATTTATATTGGGACATAATTTTAGATAGCTTTAATTCAATTTTAAAAGTGTGTTCATAGCACCTCTAAAATTAAGTACCAAAGTTATTTTACATTACTGTATACAATTTTTGATTATAATTTTTTCCCATGTCTCTTCAAAGAAACCTTCACAAAATTTGATGTTGAATCTTTCGTTGTAGTGTAACTATAGGTTGTTTTAAGGTGTCCTCTGCAATATAAACGGCTATTGGGACAGCGAAGCTGGAGGGAAAACCATCTATATTCTCAGTAACCATTCTGCCAGCGACAATCAAAGCAGCGTTGCCATGTATAACATGGAACCCCCTTATGAAGAAGGTAAAAAAAATACTCTGCCAATCTATGGGCACCTAAGTTCACACTAGGTACTATAGTTATAGTGTACGTGTAAGCTAATATAACTAAAAACTGAAATATATTTTATTCAACGCCAGACTAAATTACCTTTTGTTTGATACCACACAAGCCATGTTTTGACTTAAACTCAAATTTTTGAAATCTACCCCCACCCTTACAAAAAAAACAAAAACTATAATGTATTTTGTTAAACTCCGGACGCAATTACTTTTCGTTTGATATCACACACGCCATATTTTCACTTAAACTCTAATTTTTGAAATATACCCCCACCCTTTTTTTAAATAAATTAAAATGTATTTTGTTTAACTGCAGACTCAATTACCTTTCGTTTAATATCACACACGCCATATTTTCACATAAACTCTAATTTTTGAAATCTACCCCCACCCTTTTATTTGGTTTGTGTTCGGTGGATTTTGTTCATTTTTAAATGGGACCATCTCGACCCAAGACCCAGCCTAGCTACCAAATTTAATTAAAATCGGCCAAGCGGTTTTTGAGTTATGCGCGTTGGTCGTTACAGACACACAGACAGACAGACAGACATACAGACAGACAGCAAAACAAAAAAGTTTCAAAATCATCTGAAACGCAAAGATATATAAAAAATTTTGAAATCGGAGGAACTTTTTTTTTCTCGAAAAAATTAGGATCACCATAGCTCACACTACTATAGTATAGTAGTAGTGTGAGCTAATACAGCCAGGCTATAATTGTGCCAGGCACTATTTTGACACATTCACATTGAAAACTGACAGTTAATCCTTCAAAATTGACATACCAAAGTCGAATTTAAAACTTTCATCGTTTATTTTCAATTAATAAAAGAAGGCACTATTTATTTCGGTTCATATAGTAAACAACGGTCGTGTGTTGAAAGATCACAGCTGATATTACAATGTGAATGTGTCAAAATTGTGCCTGGCACTATGATAGCCTGGCTTTATTTCAATAATTCTCTAATCTTGATAAATAACTACAGGCTCAGGCAGTTTCAGTCTTTAAGGGGCAGGCAACCTGAAATATTTGTTTCGGTTGATAATTAGCTCACACTACACTATAGTAGTGTGAGCTATAGTGATCCTAATTTTTTCGAGAAAAAAAAAGTTGCTCCGATTTCAAAAATTTTTATATATCTTTGCGTTTCAGATGATTTTGAAATTTTTTTGTTGCGCCGTCTGTCTGTCTGTCTGTCTGTCTGTCTGTCTGTCTGTCTGTCTGTATGTCTGTCTGTCTGTCTGTATGTCTGTCTGTAACGACCAACGCGCATAACTCAAAAACCGCTTGGCCGATTTTAATGAAATTTGGTACCTAGGCTGGGTCTTGGGTCGAGATGGTCCCATTTAAAAATGAACAAAATCCACCAAACACAAGCCAAATAAAAGGGTGGGGTATATATCAAAAATTAGAGTTTATGTAAAAATATGGCTACAAACACAACTTTTTCTGGGTATTACGCCACTAGTAAGGAAAAATTACTTTAAAAAATTATAAAAAACCACTGCGTTTCTCCTAGAAAAATAAAAATCACTAATTTGTCAGTGGCTTTCTATAAAAATAAATAGTTGCCTAGTAAAACCTAAACCACTTATCTTTTAATTGAATTTGAATACGCTACGTTTCGATTGCCAATCTACAATCGTTTTCAAGATTGGCAATCGAAACGTAGCGTATTCAAATTCAATTAAAAGATAAGTGGTTTAGGTTTTACTAGGCAACTATTTATTTTTATAGAAAGCCACTGACAAATTAGTGATTTTTATTTTTCTAGGAGAAACGCAGTGGTTTTTTATAATTTTTTAAAGTAATTTTTCCTTACTAGTGGCGTAATACCCAGAAAAAGTTGTGTTTGTAAAATGAATCCGCCACAAACATATAGATTTTATTTAAAAATATGGCGTGTGTGATATCAAACGAAAGGTAATTGCGTCTGGAGTTAAATAAAATACATTTTACTTTTAAAAAAAGGGTGGGGGTAAATTTAAAAAATTAGTGTTTATGTGGAAATATGGCGTGTGTGATATCAAACGAAAGGTAATTGAGTCTGGAGTTAAACAAAATACATTTTAGTTTAAAAAAAAAGGTGGGGGTAGATTTGAAAAATTAAAGTTTAAGTCAAAACATGGCTTGTGTGGTATCAAACGAAAGGTAATTGAGTCTGGAGTTCAATAAAATATATTTCAGTTTTTAGTTATATATTAACTCACACGTACACTATAATTATAGTACCTAGTGTGAGCTTAGGTGCCCATAGATTGGCAGAGTATTATTAGATACTTGAGGAAACTCAATAACCAAATACTTTAAAATTTATTTGTAAAAGTTACTTTAAAGAACAAGCAGAATATGTGTATTGCTTCTTTCATTAAACGCAGCATATCGCTTGAATCTCGGATGTAGGGCCTGAACTAAAGGGCCTTGAGTAAAATATATATTATTTTTGTAGGTTTTCTAATACATGACAAATGGAATGTTACTGCTCTAATTCCATTTCCTCATGCAGGTGAAGTCATTTTAATTGCAACTACATGGAAGGCAAAGAAAATAGCCATCTTTATTGGTAAATTTTGTTTTTAATAAAAATTAATAATGGTGTTTTTAGTTTATAACTATTAAGAAACTTTTTGGGCCATTTAGAAATAAATTTCCCAAGTAGTGAAAAAAATTTTAACCCAAGATTATCTTAAGAAAACTAAGCTACCAAATGTTAGATGTCAAATTGAGTTTCTCGATTACATATTCTTTAAATCAATGGCGTATCAAATACTTTAGAAGTCTTTTCAAAATTTTTAGTTTATAAAATCCAACTATGCCCCAAAAACAAATTAAAAAATCATTTTATACACCAGAAAATGTCTTGTGTATAAAATGTGAACCAAATTTCACAAAAATATCTGGGATATTAATCAAACAGAAGATTTTTTTAAAATCTTTAACAATTTATATTCATATGAAGTTTTTTTCTTAAAATGTATACAAGAATTGCCTCATTAAATGAGGGGCAGACTTTCTATATGCATTTTGTCCATTTTTGTAAATAAAAAAAACTGCTATGCGTTTGACAAAAAATGAACCGAAATGTTAATAATATACCTAAAATATGTGGCATAATATTGTTGCTCTATGTATGTAGTTTGCGATGGCATCTTTGGTTAAAAATGTGAAAAAATGGACAAATGCATATAGAAAATCTGCTCCTTAAATATTAGCATGTTATTTAATAACACCCTGTACAAAGTGACATGTTCTTAAATTATAACAAGACTTATAAAAATGCAAAATGCGTTGATCCGGCCTGAAAAGACAAAGAGCTGTCGTAGGTCACGGGCTATAGTTGTTTTCTTTTATTTGCATTCGATCTTTTCATTGATCGATATTGTATAGCAGTGTTTTTCCCTGCTTTTGGTTTTTTGTTTCTCTCGTATCTCGGTAGATGGCGCCTCTTGCTATAGTTCGCTCACTAATTACATTGAATTAGAGACAAAACCGTCTGATTAACTTCGCAAGATTTGTCACTTGACCAGCAGTGTTCTGAGGAGTCCCATAAGGACGAAACGGTTAACTGTCAACACTTATTAGGTGTCCATTAGATCTTGGACCCCCGTGAGGTTAAGCTTTCAAGCTACCCACGGAAAAACATAAGGGAAACAAAAAACTCCTTTTTGCCCGATTAGCCATGAGACTTATTTTTTCTTGCAGGAGAATGCAGAATCTGCGAAGGTAGTGAAACAATCACAGGGGATTGGATGATTGGTCGCAGTTCAACCAGCTGCAAAGATCAAAAAGCCTCTCATTCGTTTTTCAGCGATGTTCTTAGGTAAGCGATAATATCCATTATCCAGCGTTTTTGGTAAACAAAGTTATAATATTGCCCTAGAATAAATTCAGGCTAAGTATCAGTAAATGTAGCTTACAAATTGTGAAAGGCTTTCGCGGCCATCGTCCAATGGTGGCTGTGCTTTCGGGCTGTTCGGCCGTCCTCGTTGGAAATTCGTTCTCGACGTTTCGCCATCTCGAGTGGATGGCATCTTCTGGAGATGTTGACTGTTTGTCGGCTTCTCGAAGACTGGTGGTTAGTCTGTCGCCGGCGCAGGTTATATACGCTATGGTGGGCGGGGCGTATATCAGAGCTGGTCGGTGATTGGTCACATTCCCTTGATTCAGTTTTGTTATTGTAAGCGAGCCGTTTAGTGTTTTTAAGAACCGGTACCCATGTTCTGTTAATTTTAAGAGTTTCTTCAGATCTGTTGAAGTTCTGCTGGTGTTTATGAATTTCGATTGCTTCTCTATAGAGTCTTGGATAGTATGAAGAGGAGGCGCAGAGAACTTGTGTGTCTTCGAATTTTATTCGGTGGTCTTCATTGTTTAGTGTGTGGTCTGCAACTGCGGATTTTTCCGTATGTCCGAGTCGACAGTTGGCTTTGTGTTCTTTGATTCTTGTGTTTACGGACCGTTTGGTTGTTCGGATGTAGACACTTCCACAGGTACAGGGAATGCGGTATACCCCCGAAGAACTTAGTGGGTTCCTTATATCCTTCGCAGATCTGACGTGGTTCTCGATCTTCTTAGATGGCTTGAAGATCGCATTTTTCATTGCAATTCAGTCTGACTTTTTGCCGGAGAAAAAAGGCTTTTCTTTAAAAGTATGGTTTTCCAAATGTGTTTACATAAATACTGCAGCCACTGTTGCCAGATTTAAGGGTTTTCCTTCAATATAAAGGGATTTGAATAACAATTCTGTAATGATGTAAATTCTGGAAGATATCTTAAGGATGTCTATTCCATAAAGTCAGAGACATCTTAGGGGCAGTGGCGAGTCTATGGGGGAGGGGGGGGGTGGAGTTCCAGGTCAGGTTCTTTGATTATTGTGTTTACGGACCGTTTGGTTGTTCCGATGTAGACACTTCCACAGGTACAGGGAATGCGGTATACCCCCGAAGAACTTAGTGGGTTCCTTATATCCTTCGCAGATCTGACGTGGTTCTCGATCTTCTTAGATGGCTTGAAGATCGTTTTTATTTTGTGTTTTCCCAGAATACGTCCGATCCTATCCGTCACTCTAGGGATGTAGGACAGAAAGGCTCTTGAAGTAACTTCGCGGCTGCTCCTTGACGTACTAGTAACGAGGAAAGAGGGACGACTAGGACATACCGTATACAGAAAACCTACTCACACAGACCGCTACCTAAACAACTCATCTAACCACCACCCGTGCCAACGAGAAGGGGTAATAAGAACATTGGTAGAGAGGGCGAAAAGAATCTGCGAACCAGAACATCTAGACAAAGAATTAAACCATCTTAAAAACGCCCTCGTAGCAAATGGATACACTCAAAGCGACATAGATAAATGTATACGACCAAAGCTGAGCACTAGAAGTAACAGAAGGTTAGGTTAGGTTTGATTATGAGTGGTGCGACTGTCGCCCCTCCACTGCGACTCAAGTGGTCTATTGTGGCTCATCCCAACTTAAATATCACCAATACCTATCTCCTTTATGAAGCAGATCAGTTTGTTTGGTGATATTTCTTCAAGATCTTGAGGCTCTATCTGTCCAGGTCCGAATATTTTCGCCCTAGTTCTTTGTCTTGCTACGCAGTGGCAGATTAGATGAAGTGGCGTTTCCTCCTCAACACCACAGAACCTACACGCTGGTGTGTTGCTTACTCCCAGTCTGTTCATGTGTTTGTTGAGTCGGCATTGGCCTGTGTATAGCCCTGTGATTATTCCTAGGCTATTCCTGTTTAATTCCAGGAGTTGGTTCGTTCTGTGTTTGTCTGGCTTGCTTAGAAAAGTTTTGGAGTGTTGTTGTCTCGGGGTTGCCCGCCAGTTTTGAGTCCCCTTTCTAACAACCCACTCTCCTATTTCTTTTGTGACTGTGGCCTTAGGTAAGCCGAAGTAAGGCTCCGGTCCAACCAGCGCGGATTCTGCTCCCGCCCTGGCTAGTGCGTCTGCTTTTTCATTTCCCTCAACTCCCGTGTGGCTTGGCACCCAAACAAGACTGATCTTGTTGGTTCTGCTGGCCTGTCTTAGGGTTTCAAGGCAATTCCAGACTAGTCTGGATTGAATTTTGTGTGAGCTTAATGCTTTTAGAGCTGATAAGCTATCTGAGATGATTTTGATGCTTTTGTTTGAGAGGTCCCTGCGGGTAATCTCTCTAGAGCATACTTCTATTGCATGTAGTTCTGCTTGGAATATGGTTGCTAAGTTTCCGAGTCCCACAGATAGAAGTAACAGTAGCGGTGGACTGAGCAGTCGCGAAGTTACTTCAAGAGCCTTTCTGCCCTACATCCCTAGAGTGACAGATAGGATCGGACGTATTCTGGGAAAACACAACATAAAAACGATCTTCAAGCCATCTAAGAAGATCGAGAACCACGTCAGATCTGCGAAGGATATAAGGAACCCACTAAGTTCTTCGGAGGTATACCGCATTCCCTGTACCTGTGGAAGTGTCTACATCGGAACAACCAAACGGTCCGTAAACACAAGAATCAAAGAACACAAAGCCAACTGTCGACTCGGACATACGGAAAAATCCGCAGTTGCAGACCACACACTAAACAATGAAGACCACCGAATAAAATTCGAAGACACACAAGTTCTCTGCGCCTCCTCTTCATACTATCCAAGACTCTAGAGAAGCAATCGAAATTCATAAACACCAGCAAGCAGAACTTCAACAGATCTGAAGAAACTCTTAAAATTAACAGAACATGGGTACCGGTTCTTAAAAACACTAAACGGCTCGCTTACAATAACAAAACTGAATCAAAGGAATGTGACCAATCACCGACCAGCTCTGATATACGCCCCGCCCACCATAGCGTATATAACCTGCGCCCGCGACAGACTAACCACCAGTCTTCGGGAAGCCGACAAACAGTCAACATCTCCTGAAGATGCCATCCACTCGAGATGGCGAAACGTCGCGAACGAATTTCCAACGACGACGGCCGAACAGCCCGAAAGCACACCCACCAAATGTAGCTTAAATTACTAAATGCTGCCCAGGCCAATCTTACTTACTTTTTTCCCCTCCAACCCTTAAAATTGTTGCATCATTTAAGTTACACCCTGTATAATTACCTTCAATCTTTAATTTTAGAAAAAATAATGTTCCTGCTCTCCGAAACGATCATTTTAAAAGAATTAACATGACAACCCCTAAACCACCAGAAGATACCACCTAAGGAAAAAGTTAAACATTTTATTTTACTCCAATATTTTTATTAAAATAATAGCTAATTGTACATTTTTGTCAATTTTTTTTAATAAAAAAGAATAAACAAGATGTAGCTGCCTCCTATTCAATCTCAAAAATGTCAATGTCATTCGCTATGTCAAATTTTGACAGAAGCTTTATTAACAAGTTAAATTGAAACACCCTGTAATATTCTTAGTCAGAACTAAAATATCTACTATATCGTTTTAGAATCTTTACTTCTGGCAGAAAATATACAAGTTGTTCAATTTAATTTAGAAAAGTTGCTATCAAAACTCTCTTGATGGATAAAACTCGCTAATATCTCGCTAACAAAGTTTCAAACTTTCAATTCCTAAAAATTTTGTAATTACCCAAAACATCTGAAGTTCATCAATAGGGGGAATCTTCTCGTCTTCGCCTCACAACGGCTAAAGCAGCTCTATGTTTAGTAGTTCCCACACAATTTGTCACTGTAACTTGATAGGTTCCTGCGTCATACATTTTTGCTTTTCTGATACCTAAAAACATGTCAAAATCAAATCAACAAGATTCATTAAATTACAACATACATGATATAAATTATTGCCATCTGGTGGCCCTAGATTTTAACAAAATCATTAGACATGGAGACAGTTTTAAACTAAGTGTGTAAAGCCAGCTTGGTGCAAGACGTTTGGAAGATGAAGCTATGGATGAAGCACACCTAGCCTAAGGAAGAAATATTAACAGACTAAGTAAGACCTTGTATGTATGACATATTTTTAAAATAGTATTGTAAGAATATGTCATACATACAGGGTCTCTAGATATGTCATACATACAGGGCCTCGAGGAAGGAAAAAAAGGCACAGCTATCACACAATTTAAGATACGAAAATTAAAATATAGATGAAATAAATGATACGCTGACAAGAGCTATGACCAAAGCAGGAAAAGATGTTGCAGAAGACAGAAAATTGTATATCAGAAGAAATAAAGAAACTTATGGAAAAAAAGGAACCTGGAGAAAGAAGGAAAAAGAATACGAATCGATGGAATACACAGAAATAAATAAAACTAAGAAAAATGACGTTTGGAAGATGAAGCTATGGATGAAGCACACCTAGCCTAAGGTAGAGACCTTGTATGTATGACATATTTTTAAAATAGTATTGTAAGAATATGTCATACATACAGGGTCTCTAGAATATGTCATACATACAGGGCCTCGAGGAAGGAAAAAAGGCACAGCTATCACACAATTTAAGATACGAAAATTAAAATATAGATGAAATAAATGATACGCTGACAAGAGCTATGACCAAAGCAGGAAAAGATGTTGCAGAAGACAGAAAATTGTATATCAGAAGAAATAAAGAAACTTATGGAAAAAAAGGAACCTGGAGAAAGAAGGAAAAAGAATACGAATCGATGGAATACACAGAAATAAATAAAACTAAGAAAAATGACGTTTGGAAGATGAAGCTATGGATGAAGCACACCTAGCCTAAGGTAGAGACCTTGTATGTATGACATATTTTTAAAATAGTATTGTAAGAATATGTCATACATACAGGGTCTCTAGAATATGTCATACATACAGGGCCTCGAGGAAGGAAAAAAGGCACAGTTATCACACAATTTAAGATACGAAAATTAAAATATAGATGAAATAAATGATACGCTGACAAGAGCTATGACCAAAGCAGGAAAAGATGTTGCAGAAGACAGAAAATTGTATATCAGAAGAAATAAAGAAACTTATGGAAAAAAAGGAACCTGGAGAAAGAAGGAAAAAGAATACGAATCGATGGAATACACAGAAATAAATAAAACTGAGAAAAATGACGTTTGGAAGATGAAGCTATGGATGAAGCACACCTAGCCTAAGGTAGAGACCTTGTATGTATGACATATTTTTAAAATAGTATTGTAAGAATATGTCATACATACAGGGTCTCTAGAATATGTCATACATACAGGGCCTCGAGGAAGGAAAAAAAGGCACAGCTATCACACAATTTAAGATACGAAAATTAAAATATAGATGAAATAAATGATACGCTGACAAGAGCTATGACCAAAGCAGGAAAAGATGTTGCAGAAGACACAAAATTGTATATCAGAAGAAATAAAGAAACTTATGGAAAAAAAGGGAACCTGGAGAAAGAAGGAAAAAGAATACGAATCGATGGAATACACAGAAATAAATAAAACTAAGAAAAATGATAAAATAAAATCTCTCGGTACAGCGTGTCCCATTTTCGATGGGATTAAATGGGAAACTCGGTTATTATTAAAGATATTGATTTTCTGATTGCACCTTACCGTGCTCTTTTTTTGCGTAATCAGATTTTTGCTATACCCCGTAGTTTCGCTAATACAGGGAGTTTTTGAAAAAAATGTATTTTTAATAATCCCTTGTATCTCGCTTATTTTGCGAGATACTTTTATTCTGTAAAAACATTTTTATGGCAACTTTTTTAGAAGAAAATAATGACGTTGTCAATTGTTTAAAATATTGTTTAGTTTTTGAGATATGCTATTTATCATAAAAAAATTAAATACGGACCTGGATTTTTTTTATTACTAGTTTGATTGGTTTCATGCTAGTATTATTATAAAATAATAAAAATTTTAAAAATTTTTGTTTTAAGGTAAAAAAAATAAGAAATATTAAAAAAAAAATTAGTCCGAACCTGGATATTTCTGTTTTGATACTTAGCATATTAAAATGGTTTTACGTTAATTTACAGATTTATTTGAAACAAAGTCTACGAAAAATATTTAAAAAAAACAAATTATAAAAAATAACTAATTTTTCTGATTACCATTATGTGTAAGACATTGTCGGCATTTTTGAGTAATTTTTCTTAACGCATTTTGCATAAAAATATTTCTGCCATTTAAATATTGAGATTTTGTTGCTTGAATGAAGCAGTCAAATATATCACATTTTTCAAAATCTGTATATGGTCAATTTCTAGCCAGTTTAAAATAATTGTAAGCCATTCACAAAAATGACAATGTCAATTCCACTTCTTTTAATTATCATTTTAAAACAGATAAACTAAAAATCGTTCAACTAG
Organism: Aspidapion aeneum; assembly: GCA_963576565.1. NCBI lineage: Eukaryota > Metazoa > Arthropoda > Insecta > Coleoptera > Brentidae > Aspidapion > Aspidapion aeneum. The sequence goes on along the minus strand of OY755043.1, from coordinate 2,747,127 downwards.
TGTGTCTTGCAATTTTTAATTTATAATTACGTTGGAAATTTCCAGGTTCGGACTATAATTTTTTTTTCAAATATTAAATAGTTTTTTTTAACTTTAAATCAAAAAAATATTAAAGTTTTATCATTTTAAGGTAATAATAGCATGGAACTAATCAAAGTAGTAATAAAAAAAATCCAGGTCCGTATTTAATTTTTTTATGATTAATACCATATCTCAAAAACTAAACAATATTTCTCAAAATTGACAACGTCATTATTTTTCTCTAAAAAAGTTACCATAGAAAGGTTTTTACAGAATAAAAATATCTTGCAAAATAAGCGAGATACAAGGAATTAATTAAAATGCAATTTTTTCAAAAACTCCCTGTATTAGCGAAACCACGGGGTATAGCAAAAAGCTGATTCCACCATTTTTAAGGGCTCCAAAAAAGAGCACGGTAAGGTGCAATCAGAAAATCGATATCTTTAATAATAACCGAGTTTCCCATTTAATCCCATCGAAAATGGGACACGCTGTACATGTGAAATAATTAAAATAAAGGATATGAACGGCATAGAAACTAACGTTAAAGAGGATATTATAAATATCACACAACTATTCTATACAGAATTATACCAAACAAAAAGGGACCATCGCGAGAAACAAATAAGAAAGTCCAAACAAAAATAAAGAACATAAACTCAGAACTGAAATAAGCAAATCGGAAATAAAGAGAGCATTAAAGAAAATTAAAAATAACATATCACCTGAAAAAGACGGAGTGACGGCAGAGAAGAACGGTGGTAAATCTGTAGTTAATACCCTCCATATTCTTCTCAATAGTAAAAGAAAAAATAATCATAAACAACTGGAAACAATCCATAACCATTAATCTACACAAAACAGGCTATAGAGCAGACCTAAAAACCTATCGACATATAAAACTCCTAAATGTAATTTATAGGCTATTCACGAAAATATTAACAGACTAACAACGAAATTTGATGGCTATCAACCAAAAGAACATGCAGGTTTCAGTACAGTTGTACGAACGTGCTAACGAATACAACATTCCAGTATATATTGCGTTTATAGACTTTACTTTGATTGGGAAGAAATAGGCATCAAAGTAAGCGGACAATACTTGAACCACCTACGATATGCTGACTATATCGTCTTAATAACAGATAAGAAAGAAGAACTAATAAAAATGATGGAAGAACTGGATACAGCAGTTAAAAATATAGGTTTGAGTATGAACTAGACCGAAAATAAAATAACAAACAAAGATGAAGATATCACGATCAGAATAAAACATATTCTCAGTACTTCAAAACAAAAGTGTATCCCAGACCTGGACACATACAAAATCAAACATGTATAAGGTTACAAAAATCCAAAGATCAATCAAATCTAACAGATAGAAAAAGGAATGAATTAAAAGAAATTAAAGAAAGTAAGGGATGTCAGAGGAGAAGTAGCAAAATTAAAATGGAAATTGCCGGTCATATAATTAGACAGAAAGACGATCGATGGAACAAATGTATAACTGGAGACCTTGGGAAAATAAAAGAATTAGGAGAAGACCCCAAACGAGATGAGCGGACGATTTGAAGAAACATGTCAGAACATTGGCGTAGCTAGCCTTGCTTTTCAGGGGGGGCCGTGGCCCCGGTCTATCTTGAACAAAAAGCAAACATAGGTTTTAAAGAGTCGTGCAAAGTGTGCAATGAATAAAAAAAAAATACGCGCATTAAATGTTCTAATATTTTAATATAGCAAATTTAATAATATATTTACCAACTTATTTATATGTATACACAGGAAGTATGTAATTCAGCAATTCTACAAAGAAAGTTTTCTACGTCGCTGACTGAAAGCGTCTACCACACTGTCTAAGTCGACCTCAACATATTTTTCTATGAATAACAATGACAAACCTGAGTGTCTCTCTTGAGTCATAGTTGTTCTAAGCCAATGAAAAACTCTCCTCATGGCAGAGAAAGACCTCTCGCAAGTTGCACTTAAAATTGGAAGAATACTCGCAACTTTAAAAAGTTGGTAGAGGTTTGGATAGTTGTTTTCTGCTATATGTTGTTTGATAGAATCATGACCAACAGTTTGATTTAACCAAAAAATACAATTCTTTAAAACGGTCATTTCTGCTCTTAGAGTAGAAGTATTAATATTAAAAATTTCCCGGTATTGCTCGACGAATTTATTCCATTTAACGACGTGGGAAAACTTAATATGAAAATGGTTATGAAATTGTCACCAAAATCGGAAAATTTTCATAAGGCACTAAACGCTAACCTCAAAAAAACTAAAAAGATTATTATATTTATTTTAGAAAAACAGTTTAAAAAGGTCTTTTATAACCTTACGACATCTACAACCCGATTTCGGAAACAGAGGGGCAAAGGTCGCTGTCTTTATTAAATGCGAAATTTAACTTACACTTCTATAATATTTTACAAGATGTCGCCAATATGTATGAAATATTCAATATGCATATGTTTAAATTTAAAAAATATTTTCGGGAAATTGCATAAGTGCAGAAAAGTTACCGATAATTTAAAGAGAAAAAGCCTAATTCCGCAAGACAAGGGCTTTTTCCTGAAATGTAACATTATCTGAATGATTTTAAATTTTAATGCACCTATTTTATTTGAATATTTCCCGAATAATAATAGAAAAGTATGTATTTTCAGCGTCATGTTCTTTTACTAGTAGTCGGTAGGGGAGGCCTAAAATATCTTAGGGGGGGCCTGAGGGACTTCAGGAGGGGCCAGGCCCCCCTAGCTACGCCAATGTGTCAGAACTAGATGGATGAACACGGCGACAGACAGAAGAGGGGAAGATATTTAGGGAGGCCTATGTACAAAGAAGGATCGAAGTAGGCTAAATAGATAGATAGATAGATAGATAGACTCTCGAGAACAACTTTCAAAAGAGCATTTCTCTCAAATGAAAACGCAATATAAATAAAAAGAAGGTGATTCTGTACCTAATCTGAACTCTTTATCATGCGAAGTTATCAGTTTGTTTAAATCTTTGGGATCTTCTGTATCGATGATTTCCCCCTCCCAAGTCCATCTTGCGATCGGTGGGGGATTGGAGAAAGCTACTATTGTATACGTCACGTCATCGCCTTCTTTAATGCACAAGTCGGTCATGTTGGCGTGGAGAATGACTGGTTTTGCTAAAACGTAAAACATAGCGGGTCCACACCAAACCAACAAAACAATAAATTGGTAAAAAAAAATTTTTAAGTCACAAGCTTTTATAAAATGCACTAAAAATTAAAAAATAATTTTCTAACATTCTAATATTATCATAATAATAAAAGCGATGGCCGCCTGATGGAAATTTTGACGATGTTAGCACAATAAGATAACCGTATCAATTAAATATCACTATTTGCAAGAATCAATTTAGCAGAAAAATGCAGAGGTACCAAACCCACCCAACCCGACCCAAGATACCCCAGAATTTCTCTGACATAGATATAGCAATGGCATAACATTGCCGCACATCAAACATATCTTTGATGACCTGCTATGTTGAATATTCTTTAAGTGTTTAGATCACAAATTTAGATTAACTTATGCTTTGATTTGCGGCCATCGCTTTTATTATTATGATAATATTAGAATGTTAGAAAATTATTTTTTAATTTTTAGTGCATTTTATAAAAGCTTGTGACTTAAAAAAAAAATTTGCCAATTTATTTTCTACTTTTTAGTCTCAGCTATCTACTCTATTAAATGAAAATATTTGTTCAATAACAGAACAGAAGAGTTTATTCTAGATTATAATGAAATCGCTGATCGTGAGTTGTTTGGAAACTCATTTTTCTATTGGGGGGAAGGAGAGGGTGGGGGTAGAGGTAGAAATATATTTTTTGTTTGGGCTGTATTGCCATCGGACCTTTGTGCATATACCAAATTTTATAAAAGTCATTTGAAGTGAAGTGTGTTAAAAACGTTCTTAATGTTAATGTATTTTAGCTCACACATATACTATACTATAGTAGTGTGAGCTATGGTGATCCTACTTTTTTCGAGAAAAAAAAAGTTGCTCCGAATTCAAAAATTTTTATATATCTTTGCGTTTCAGATGATTTTGAAACTTTTTTGTTGCGCCGTCTGTCTGTCTGTCTGTCTGTATGTCTGTCTGTCTGTCTGTCTGTCTGTCTGTAACGACCAACGCGCATAACTCAAAAACCGCTTGGCCGATTTTAATGAAATTTGGTACCTAGGCTGGGTTTTGGGCCGAGATGGTCCCATTTAAAAATGAACAAAATCCACCGAACACAAACCAAATAAAAGGGTGGGGGTAGATTTCAAAAATTAGAGTTTATGGGGAAATATGGCGTGTGTGATATCAAACGAAAGGTAATTGAGTCTGGAGTTAAACAAAATACATTTTAATTTATTTAAAAAAAAGGGTGGGGGTATATTTCAAAAATTGGAGTTTAAGTGAAAATATGGCGTGTGTGATATCAAACGAAAAGTAATTGAGTCTGGAGTTAAAAAAAATACATTTTAGTTTTTAAAAAAAGGGTGGGGGTAGATTTGGAAAATTAGAGTTTAAGTCAAAACATGGCTTGTGTGGTGTCAAACGAAAGGTAATTGAGTCTGGAGTTCAATAAAATATACTTCAGTTTTTAGTTATATTAGCTTTCAAGTAGATACACTAAAACTATAGTACCCAGTGTGAGCTTATGGGCCCATAGATTGGCAAAGTATTTTTCTTAATGTTGTATTGTCTTGGGACCACTATGTGTATACCAAATTTCATCCAAATCGGATAATGGGAAGTGTGTCAAAAACGCTTCACAAGATTTCATAGATAGTTAGTTAGTTAGACAGTTAGACAGAACATCTGAAGCTAAATAAAAGCTTGTAAAAAACATAGCGGGTTCACACCAAAGCAACAAACCAAACACAAAACAGCAACGCAATGTTTTCCAACATTTTTGTAACAAAATAAGAACAATTCAGCAACTTTTTTGTTTTGTTGGCGTTTTCAGGAACCTTTTATTTTTCCGTCGCCTGTCGGTAAAGATAAAAGTGTTGATGTTTTGTTTTCATTTTGGGCAACTTTATTAATCTAGTCTATACGCAAATAAAACAGAAACAAACATTGTGGTTCAGTATGTGTAGTTTCTGTGTGCAAAATTACCATGTCTGGGGAAAAAATTAAAGGGAGTGTTGAAAATACATGTAAATTAATTAAGCTTTATCGAGAAGCTGGATTGTTATGGAACGCCAGACACCCTGGTAATAAAAATCGTCATAAAAAGGCAGACGCCTTAAAGGAAACAGGAATTTTGTGTAATACTTCTTCAGAGGAAGTGGACAGAAGAATAAAAAACATCAATTATTCAAGGAAGCTAATCAATAAAGTCACTAAGTAATTATTTTAAACAAAATAATTTGCAATTGAATACAAATAAAACGCAAATAATTAATTTTAGAAACAACACTGCACAAATAAAAATTGATGATATTGGGTTAATAAATCTTGATTCGGTTTTGGTTCTAGGACTAAATATAGACAAAGATCTTAACTGGAAAACCCATGTCGAAAGTTTATCAAAAAGTATGTGTCAATATTGGTATGCCCTAAAACTAGTTAGCCTATATTCAGTCCAGGGTCAGGTATGGAATTATTTTTTGAGGAAACTCAGTTGAAGCAGTTAGAGTTTTAAAATTGCAAAAACGAGGACTTTTTCAATTAAAAAATACCGTTAGTTGTAAGGAAGTATTTATTAAAAATAAAATACTAACGATATTTTCCTTGTATATATTGGAGTGTGTGAGTTTTATGCTCTCCAATCTTGATCTTTTTATGGATTTGGAACATAAACATGTATAAAATACAAGAAATAAAGAATGACCTTAAATGTCAAACAGCACACTATACATATGTATAAAAAAACGGTAAAAATTCTATCCTTAGAATTTGGAATAAATTACCACTAAAATTTAGAAATTTGGTTCCTAAAACCTTAAAGATTAAACTAAAAGACTATTTAATAACAAAGGCATATTATTCCGTCGATGAGTTTTTTGATTCTAGTTTAAGGGATTTGTTTTAAAATTATTTTATTATTACTTCTTCAGTGTTTGTTATAAATGTACTATATTTTTTAAATAATTTTAGCTAATTAGTAGTTCAGCTTTAGGGCAATTTTATTTTCTTATAATGTTGACTTAATAACGATTAAAAGTTATTCAAAATACCTACTTTAGTTTAAAAAAAAAAACTACTTTAAAATAGTGATTGTAATTCTTGATTTTACTTGTAGCAATGTATTAATGATTTTTTTTAATGTATTTGACAGGATCCACACCCATTTGGGTAATAAGGATTAAATAAAGATTTTACTTACTACTACTACTTACTACTTAGAAAACACAGAAATTGTCAGTTATTGAAAGAATCCAGTGCTGGCAAAAGTTTTGTTTCAAAGTTCACTAATTGTTTTCCTATATCTGGACAGCAGTTGACAATTTGTTCGTGTTTTCGAAAACTTGCAGTTTTGTTGTGTTGCTGTTTTGCTGATGTTTTTGTTTTGTTGGTTTAATGTGGACCCGGCACACAGAGAGGCAAAATCAAGAAGAGAGAGAGATATTTTTACTGAAAACTATTTCGCTTTACCATAGCAAGTTAGCTTCGGATAGTCAAATGTCAAACCAGGGCTATCAAAACGGACGGGCCACGATCCTCCACTTTGTTGACGTCACATCCGGGGCTGATTTTTTTTTTGATGGTCATGTTACGACACAGCTGATTGTCATTAAAATATTGAAGTTGGAATGACGGTTCATGAATATTTGATTTATTTTTAAATAAACCCGGTTTTGAGATTGTTTTTACTATATTCTTTTAGATCAATTTTTTAGCTTACACAAAAATTAAGTTTAAAGCAGAAGCGAATGTGACAATCACAGATGACAAAGTCAAATACATGTCAAATATATCAGTTGGCATGTGGTTCATGGCGGGTAATTTGAATTCAAAATAAAGAATGCTAAATTTTGAAGATTTTAACCTTTTAATCATGTCGATTCCTTACAAAACTTTGGTGGAATATCGGGACGGTGTCTGAGAATATTTCACTGAAATTTCGCGGAAATCTGTAGTGCCATTTTAAAAATATCATAAAAAAACGTCTGACCTCCCATAAGACCCAATGTAAAATTCAGCCCCGGAAGAACAGCTGATTTTTTCAGGGTCGTGGCCTCTATTTTTGTGTTGGCCTTGGTCAAACAAATGAATAAAACACCTTGTCAAAGTTAGCGTGTTTTGAAAACTGACGTGGCGTAGTTGTTTTAAGAACACAAATGAATCAACTTTGCAACAATTTTTAATGTTGATCAAGTTTGGTTAAAATAATTTTAATTATATCAGATAATCACTATGGTGAGTACATTATTATCGTATAACAAAAATGCAAGATTTTTTTGTTGTTTTTCTTCAAACTGCCATTTTTGTAAAATCTTTCAAAAATGTATTATTTTCTTTAATTTTAAAAATATACGTGGACACAAAGTAACTTGTCGCCCGCTGTCGCGGGCCAGTTAGCTGCTAGTTTTTGCTAATAAGGCCGGAATTAATTTTTAAATATTAAAATTTTTCTCCAAACTTAGCGAAATATGTGTTTTAATTGTAGTATAGATATTTAAAATACAAAGTGCTAAATACATATACATCTACACATATTATTATTATACTCATTATATATTAAGGAATAAAAGTCACACCTTATCCCGAGGCAAAAAGTTTGTAGCCTGAGCGTAGCGAGGTATATAATTGGCCAATAGCTAACAAGACACTAATTACGAATTTTAGGAGATATTTTTTAAACTTTTGGATTTTTCTGCCCTAAAATTAAATTATAATTATAATTATGTGGTTTTCAGCTACTTTACTAAAAACAATGTCTGATAGAGCCTTTTATTTTGAATTTTAAGTATAAAAAGTGACAGTTTTATCGCTAAAATAAGGATTAAGGAGGCCCTATTCTTATAATATTACCAAGGATAAAAGTGCCACTTTTTATTTCAAGGTAAAAAGTTTTTAGCATGAGCGTAGCGAAAGCTACAATTCGTTAAAGGATAAAATAACTCTTTTATAACGACGTTTATACGTGAATTTTACACTTTCAAACCGATCTGTTTTTTTAACTTATTATTTGATTTATTAATATAGTTAAATTATTTTTTGTTTTGGTTAGTGTAATATATAAACATGTTTATTTATAAACACAAAAAGCTTCCAGTGGCGTATATAAAAAAATGTCTCGAGATGGGCCCGACACAGTTACGGGGGAAACCGAACCCCATGAGTCCGTATTTTATGCTGTTTTATATTGGTATTCATGAAATATGTGGAAAATATTTGGAAAAATCTTAGCTTCGGGGGGGGGGGGGGCCAGGTTCGGTTCGGTTCGGTTCGGTTCGGTTCGGTTCGGTTCGTTTTAAAAATGGCGAAAGTCAGTCAGTTCAGCAAAATCGTATGTTGGATCTGTAAAGTTTTTGGGGGGGGGGTTGTGTTTTCAATTTTGGGGAGGGGGCAAACTCGGCCTTTCCGTTTCTGAAGGCTCGACAACATAATATAATATTTTGTAAACATTGCCGTCGTACATAGTATTTTAGGAAATATTTTGAAGCTTATTAGACCACTTATACCTCGACTAACATCTCGAGGTCACTTTTTTTAGCTCACACATATACTATACTATAGTAGTGTGAGCTATGGTGATCCTAATTTTTTCGAGAAAAAAAAAGTTGCTCCGATTTCAAAAATTTTTATATATCTTTGCGTTTCAGATGATTTTGAAACTTTTTTGTTGCACCGTCTGTCTGTCTGTCTGTCTGTCTGTATGTCTGTCTGTCTGTCTGTAACGACCAACGCGCATAACTCAAAAACCGTTTGGCCGATTTTAATGAAATTTGGTACCTAGGCTGGGTCTTGGGTCGAGATGGTCCCATTTAAAAATGAACAAAATCCACCGAACACAAATCAAATAAAAGGGTGGGGGTAGATTTCAAAATTAAAGTTTATGTGAAAATATGGCGTGTGTGATATCAAACGAAAGGTAATTGAGTCTGCAGTTAAACAAAATACATTTTAATTTATTTTTAAAAAAGGGTGGGGGTATATTTTAAAAATTAGAGTTTAAGTAAAAATATGGCGTGTGTGATATCAAACGAAAGGTAATTGAGTCCGGAGTTTAACAAAATACATTTTAGTTTTTGTTTTTTTTAAGGGTGGGGGTAGATTTCAAAAATTTGAGTTTAAGTCAAAACATGGCTTGTGTGGTATCAAACAAAAGCTAATTTAGTCTGGAGTTGAATAAAATATATTTCAGTTTTTAGTTATATGAGCTCACACGTACACTATAACTATAGTACCTAGTGTGAGCTTAGGGGCCCATATATTGGCAGAGTATTTTATTTTGGATCACTAAGTAATTCATTTTAAACATTCCTGACCACAAAGGAATACATCCATTGCACTGTGGGACTTTATCGCATATTTTTGTGCTTCTGCCCCACTGTGCGGCATAAAGGAAGGAATCAAAGCACAAACTTCTAAAAAACCTACTTACTTTGAACGTTAACAAAGCACCTGCTTTTGGCAGTTCCAAAAGTGTTGGTCGCCTCGACCCAATACTCCCCTCTCTCGGCGTACGATATCTCGTAAATAATACAAGCCAACTTGTACTTGTGTTTGCCGTACGTTTCTAAGCCAATCGCAATTCTCTCATCTGCGTCAATCTCTTGACCGTTTCTAAACCATTTGAAAGTGGGCGTGGGGTAGCCTCGCACGACTACTTCCAGATATAGTGTCATTGTTTCGTCTAGTGTTTGGTCGTTGAGGTCCACTGTGATTCTTGGAGAACCTGCACAAAAACACTTTATGATTTTATATTTAAGAGCCGTAAATATTTGTAGTAATAATGAAGAACTAACCACATTAAAAAGGACTTACAACAGAATGGTTATTTCGAGAAATTAAAAAAACTCAACGATCTCTAAAATTAAAAACAAACCAAATGTAGCAAATTCTCAAAATAATAATCCGTTAGGTGTTATTAACATTCCATATGTTCAAGGGATTTCAGAAAAGATAAGACGAATGGCCAAGCACTATAATATAAAAACAGTATTTTCATCGGGAAATACGATAAGGATTTTTGTAACTAAAACAAAACCAGAAAATCCCTTAAATAATAGGGAGTGTATTTGCCAAATCCCGTCTGATTGTGGTAAATCCTATGTAGGTGAAACGAAACACCCTCTTCAGGTTAGAGTAAATGAGCATCTAAAAAGTACCCAATTAGGGGATATTGAAAAATCCGCTTTAGCGGATCTTGCATGGTCAAATGATCACAGGATTCAGTGGTCAGAAGCTAAAGTTTTGCATAAAGAGTCGCATTGACGAGAACGAAAGTTTATTGAAGCTGCGTTTATAATACAGAATAAAGAAGTTTTCAATCACGCACGGACATACCAAACATATAGAAAACACTTCTTAAGGAAAACAGGCGTCTTAGAATTTAAAAAGGGGGCGGGCCGTCGCACCTCACTGTACAGCGTGTCCCATTTTCGATGGGATTAAATGGGAAACTCGGTTAGTCTTAAAGATATTGATTTTCTGATTGCACCTTACCGTGCTCTTTTTTTGAGCCCTTAAAAATGGCGTAATCAGATTTTTGCTATACCCCGTAGTTTCGCTAATACAGGGAGTTTTTGAAAAAATTGTATTTTAATTAATTCCTTGTATCTCGCTTATTTTGCAAGATAGTTTTATTCTGTAAAAACCTTTCTATGGCAACTTTTTTAGAGCAAAATAATGACGTTGTCAATTTTTAAAAATATTGTTTAGTTTTGAGATATGGTGTTTATAATAAAAAAATTAAATACGGACCTGGATTTTTATATTACTGTTTTGATTGGTTCTATGCTGTTATTACCTTAAAATGACAAAACTTTAATATTTTTTTGATTTCCAACGTAATTATAAATTAAAAATTGCAAGACACACTAGTTGAACGATTTTTAGTATATCTATTTTGAAATGATAATTAAAAGATTTATAAATAAAGTAAAAAACGTTAAAAAGTTACAAAAATAATATCATACTAATTATTTGATAACCGAACAGCAGGTCGTGAAATTTACAAAACAAAAGCGTGGAATTGACATTGTAATTTGACACTTGTCATTTTTGTGCATGGCTTACAATTATTTTAAACTGGCTAGAAATCGACCATATCCAGATTTTGAAAAATGTGATATGTTTGACTGTTTCATTCATGCAACAAAATCCCAATATTTAAATGGCAGAAATATTTTTATGAAAAATGCGTTAAGAAAAATTTTTATTGAATCAGAAAAATAGTTATTTTTTGTAATTTGTTTTTTTTTGTATTTTTCGTAGACTTTGTTTCAAATAAATCTGTAAATTAACGTAAAACCATTTTAATATGCTAAGTATCAAAACAGTTAAACTAAAAATTGTTTAACTAGCAATTTTTAATTTATATTTATGTTGGAAATATCCAGGTTCGGACTAATTTTTTTTTTAATATTAAATTTTTTTTTTTACCTTAAAACAAAAATTTTTAAAATTTTTATTGTTTTATGATAATACTAGCATGAAACCAATCAAAATAGTAAAAAAAATCCAGGTCTGTATTTAATTTTTTTATGATAAATACCATATCTCAAAAACTAAACAATATTTTAAAAAGTTGGCAACGTCATTATATTCTTCTAAAAAAGTTGCCATAAAAAGGTTTTTACAGAATAAAAATGGCTCGCAAAATAAGCGAGAAGGGATTATTAAAAATACAATTTTTTTAAAAACTCCCTGTATTAGCGAAACTACGGGGTATAGCAAAAATCTGATTACGCTATTTTTAAGGGCTCAAAAAAAGAGCACGGTAAGGTGCAATCAGAAAATCAATATCTTTAATAATAACCGAGTTTCCCATTTAATCCCATCCAAAATGGGACACGCTGTACACCAAGTAGTATAAGTAGTAGCCTAGAGACTAGATTGTTTAGTTTACACTTGAAAACGGTTAGAGATGCTTACTAACCTAACAATGGCAGTCCGAAATTTTATTTCTATGGTTACTACTTATGGAAAACAAGCATCTTAGAATTAAGAGGGCGGACCGTCACACTGGGATTGTTAGTTTACATCACAGTAAACTAATTGGTTTACATTTAAAAACGGTTAGAGATATTTACTAACCAAATCGTTGTGTTCAAAAATAAATAAAGACAATGCAATATGGTTATCAAAAAGAACAAAATGTAAACTTATGGATCGTTCATACTCGTCTTTTGTCTAGTCTTTTGTCTTGGTTTAGTCATATGTCTTGTCATAAGAAAGTTAAAACCACTGTTTCTTATGGGAGTGTTCATACAATGCTTTTCCTTTTGTTTTTGATTAGTCTTTGTCTTAAGAGTTGCCAACTTTCAATCCTTAGGACAACGACTAAGACGAGTGACAGACATCAGCTGATATTTGTTGTTTTTTTTACAGGGCGTCCGAAGAGCGCAAGCGCGCGGACGGAATTTTGAATTTACCGCCATTAATCATGTTTTTAACAGAAAATCTCAACATAACCTCAAAATTTTATTTGTTTTTATTTTCTTTCTCGCTTTTGTTCTTTCGTGTCTGTGTTTCGTGCACAGATTAGGTTAAATAAGATTGTTTTGTGTAGAAAATTACTTTTGAAAAGGGGCCTTTTTATTGAAATTGAATTTTTTTTTCAGTGGGTTATGACTAAGACTAATCAGAAACAAAAGACGAGTATGAACAGCCGATTTTATTTAAGACAGCTAAGACTAATCAAAGAACAAAGACTAATCAAAAACAAAAGACTAAGACGAGTATGAACAATACTTTACAATTAACATTTGAAGAAAGTTGACGTCCTTAGAATTTACAGTTAGGGGGAAATAAGGACAACGTAAGAGATTTGTTTGTTTTATAGCTTGAAAAAGACGGAAAACAACCGTCGAAACGTCGCCAGAAAATAAAGAGGGTTAAATCTCTTACGTTGTCCTTATTTCCCGCTAACCCTTCCTCACTTACAATTAACTGTCAGTCTTCCACTAGCCATCGCCTGTCCACAATCATTTGATATTTTGCACATATATTCTCCAGAAAGATCAGTCGTTGGCTCATTGACTATAAGCGTAACAGTGCTTTCGGTTTCTACACGGGTTAGTTCCTTAACATTTGGTAGAAGCTCGTCTCCATCTAGATACCTAGAAATGTCCAAATATTTTTGTACATAGAAGAAAGTTCCTGAATTTTGAAATTTTTTGAAAATTATTAGGGGACATGCTAAACATTTTTAGAAGTTCTAACAACAAAAGTTTCTTTTGGATTATTAAGTTGTTGTTTATTACTATGTCGGTTTAGAACGTTTTTCTACATTGTCCTATGCCTATTCTCCACCTCTTTCGATCATGACAATCTTCTGACTTCTTTTTTTTTTACTCATTGATTCTTGAATTGACTGTTGCCAGTTTACGACGCCCTCTTTTTCTGCGCCCTATTGGTTGCCGTTCTAGGACCTGCTTTCATAATATTTCGTCCTTGATCCGTTGTACAGCGTGTCCCATTTTCGATGGGATTAAATGGGAAACTCGGTTATTATGAAAGATATCGATTTTCTGATTGCACCTTACCGTGCTCTTTTTTGGAGCCCTTAAAAATGGTGTAATCAGATTTTTGCTATACCCCGTGGTTTCGCTAATACAGGGAGTTTTTGAAAAAATTGCATTTTAATTAATTCCTTGTATCTCGCTTATTTTGCAAGATATTTTTATTCTGTAAAAACCTTTCTATGGCAACTTTTTTAGAGCAAAATAATGACGTTGTCAATTTTTAAAAATATTGTTTAGGTTTTGAGATATGGTATTTAGCATAAAAAAATTAAATACGGACCTGGATTTTTTTTATTACTACTTTAATTAGTTCCATGCTATTATTACCTTAAAATGATAAAACTTTAATATTTTTTTGATTTAAGGTTAAAAAAAGCTATTTAATATTTGAAAAAAAATTATAGTCCGAACCTGGAAATTTCCAACGTAATTATAAAAAATTGCAAGACACACTAGGTGAACGATTTTTACTTTATCTGTTTTGAAATGATAATTAAAAGATTTATAAATAAAGTAAAAAACGTTAAAAAGTTACAAAAATAATATTATACTAATTATTTGATAACCGAACAGCAGGTCGTGAAATTTACAAAACAAAAGCGTGGAATTGACATTGTCATTTTACTTGTCATTTTTGTAAATGGCTTACAATTATTTTAAACTGGCTAGAAATCGACCATATCCAGATTTTGAAAAATGTGATATGTTTGACTGCTTCATTCAAGCAACAAAATCCCAATATTTAAATGGCAGAAATATTTTTATGCAAAATGCGTTAAGAACAATTACTCAAAAATGCCAACAATGTCTTACACATAATGGTAATCAGAAAGATTAGTTATTTTTTATAATTTGTTTTTTTTTTGTATTTTTCGTAGACTTTGTTTCAAATAAATCTGTAAATTAACGTAAAACCATTTTAATATGCTAAGTATCAAAACAGTTAAACTAAAAATTGTTTAACTAGCAATTTTTAGTTTATATTTATGTTGAAATATCCAGGTTCAAACTAATTTTTTTTTTAAATATTAAATATTTTTTTTTACCTTAAAACAAAAATTTTTTAAATTTTTATTATTTTATGATAATACTAGCATGAAACGAATCAAAAAAGTAATAAAAAAAATCCAGGTCCGTATTTAATTTTTTTATGATAAATACCATATCTCAAAAACTAAACAATTAAAAAATTGATAACGTCAATATTTTCTTCTAAAAAAGTTGCCATAAAAATGCTTTTACAGAATAAAAGTATCTCGCAAAATCAGCGAGATACAAGGGATTATTAAAAATACAATTTTTTCAAAAACTCCCTGTATTAGCGAAACTACGGGGTATAGCAAAAATCTGATTACGCCATTTTTAACGGCTCAAAAAAAGAGCACGGTAAGGTGCAATCAGAAAATCAATATCTTTAATAATAACCGAGTTTCCCATTTAATCCCATCGAAAATGGGACACGCTGTACATGGCCGTATTATATAAGTTGTCTTGGTGATTATGGTTTATGCTTCCCTCGATACCCATTTCTGTCGTTTATGATCTCATTTCTTATATGATCTGTTCTAGATATTCTCATTGATCTTCTTATTGCATCCATTTTGACACTTTCCATTTTTGTTTTGTATTTTTCTGTTACGCGACAAGTCTCTATTCCATACAATAGCATGCTTTTCACCATTGTTTCATATATGTTAATTTTACATTCTTTTTTCATCTCTCTGCTCAGTGGCGGCGCGAGGTTAACAGCTTTTGGGGTGCACACCAAAAAAAAAATTAACAAATTGCAGCGCAGGCGAAATTTGTTTTTGGGTGCCGCGTTAACTTTTTGGGCCATCGAGTGGGCCGTCCTATCATATAATTTAGAGCAAAGAATTAAAAAATGAGATATTTAATTAGATATTAGTTACCTACCTATTATTATTGTTTTTATAAAAAAATAATAAATGTATCATACCTAGTTTACATATTTTCTCTTCTAATGACAAAGATGAAAATTTAATTCTCTTTAAATATTGCACACTAATGCTTTCAAAATTAGAACCTTCCGCGATGCGTAGGGCATCACGGGGGTGCGAGCGGCAACGAGCCTAGTTTTTATATAAGCGCGGTGCCAAAGGAAGGTTCAGATTCTAAGTAGTGTAAAATTCTATTGGGACATGTCTTCCTCTCTTTCTATATTTCGTAATTAGCATGAGACGTACATACCATCTACGGTGTATAGAATTTGGTTCCAGTCCAGTTCCATTCCCGGAGGCTGGTTTAAACACGAATACAAACACATACATACCGGGTATTAATTTCTAGATAATATTCCAGTCTTTAGTGAATTCCTTTTGGGGTAATTATTAATTAAATTAAAGAATGATCAAATTTTAATATTTTTTTTTGGGAGTGCACGTGCACATGTGCACTTATGGAGAAACCGCCACTGTCTCTGCTCCATAAAATACTGCTAAGACATCTAATAACCTTTTTTCCTTTTACTATTCTTGGCTATTGTTTACTACCAACCAATAATAAAGTAACTGATCAGTCATTATCATTTGCCTTAACCAATAATAGTCGATTTAAACGAGCGTTTTAGCATGAATGTATGTACAGGGTATCACAAATTTAATGTTTTTGAGGGGTTCAAAGTGTTTCTAGGAAAAAACCGACCCCCAAAAACCCAATTTTGATATAGAAAGCAGTTTTTAAGGTACATGGGGTTATATTATATAACCTTTTTAAATCGTAAAAAATTCACTTTGGTGTCAAAGTTAATAAAGTCATTTTTAGCTCACACATATACTATACTATAGTAGTGTGAGCTATGGTGATCCTAATTTTTTTCGAGAAAAAAAAAGTTGCTCCGATTCCAAATTTTTTTATATATCTTTGCGTTTCAGATGATTTTGAAACTTTTTTGTTGCGCCGTCTGTCTGTCTGTCTGTATGTCTGTCTGTATGTCTGTCTGTCTGTAACGACCAAAGCGCATAACTCAAAAATGGCCGATTTTAATGAAATTTGGTACCTAGGCTGGGTTTTGGGCCGAGATGGTCCTATTTAAAAATGAACAAAATCCACCGAACACAAACCAAATAAAAGGGTGGGGGTAGATTTCAAAAATTAGAGTTTAAGTGAAAATATGGCGTGTGTGATATCAAACGAAAGGTAATTGAGTTTGGAGTTAAACAAAATACATTTTAATTTATTTAAAAAAAAGGGTGGGGGTATATTTCAAAAATTAGAGTTTAAGTGAAAATATGGCATGTGTGATATCAAACGAAAGGTAATTGAGTCTGGAGTTAAGAAAAAATACATTTTAGTTTTTAAAAAAAGGGTGGGGGTAGATTTGAAAAATTAGAGTTTAAGTCAAAACATGGCTTGTGTGGTATCAAACGAAAGGTAATTGAGTCTGGAGTTCAATAAAATATACTTCAGTTTTTAGTTATATTAGCTTTCAAGTAGATACACTAAAACTATATGTGAGCTTATATGCCCATAGATTGGCAGAGTATTTTTTAAGTTAAAAATAGTCAATAAAGTCAAAAAACGTAAAAACAAAAGTAAAAAAGCAAAAAAAAAGTCAAAAGTAAAAAAAATTCAGAAAGTCAAACGAGGCAAAAAATTTAAAGAAAGTCAAAAAAGTCAAGAAAGTTAAAAAAGTAGTCAGAAAAGTTAAAAAACTAAAAAAAGTCAAAAAGTCAAAAAAACCCAAAAAAGTTAACAAAAATTCAATAAAACCAAAAAAGGTAAAAAAGTAGAAAATAGTCAGAAAAGTGTAAAAATAAAAAAAGTGAAAAGTAAATAAAAATTTTGAAGGTGTGTTCACAAGTGTCGTTGTCACCATTTATTGGACGCCTACCATGTGACATGAGGCTTAGGAAACACTTCTAATTCAATATCGAATGCAACAGTATGAATTATGTGATAGACGTCTTGCTCCAACACAGTTGTGTCTTCAAATGATTTGATAATGGTTGGTGCTTTTTTCACATCGATCCTAATCGAGTCTTCTATGAAACCTAAAATAAATTGATTAATGACGAATCTAATACCTTCCTAGCCCAGTAGCACACTCCAAGTAAACTCGCTGCTATAACAGCTAGAAAACAGTTTTTTGTAAATATCTCAGAAAGGAAAGCTCCTACAAAGTTTTTGGTTATAGCACAAAGTATTGAGAAAAATGTGTTCTACTATATTCCGAAACCATATATTAATCCCGTTAAAATATTAGGATCTTTTCAATTTTTATTAATATACTTTAAGATATACGAGGGGGATCAAATATAAACAAGCCTTTTAAACTTACCTACGGAAAAGTCATTCAAGATGAACGCGACCATTAAAATTTTGGAGTAGCGATGTTCAGCAGCATGTAGGCGGCCGGTAGTGTCGCAATGAGCGAGAAGAAGGTACACAGCAGTGTTGCGGAAAGAATAATCATTAAATTTCATACACGCGAAAACGTGAAACCTGCTAAAATTTTATGCAGATTGCGAGCACAGTAAGAAAATAAAACGTTTTCGTGGGTACCTGTAAAAACTTGGTACAAAAAAATTAACGACGGCCGTGAGCGTGTCGACAACGTAAGTCACCCACGTCGTCCGCCTATCATCATTTCTGCAGGCAAAGTTTTAGCGACCGTTTTATGGGACTGGAGAGGAGTTTTGTTGGTCGATTTTTTGCACGAGCGAATAACAATAAACGCGGCTTACTACTGCAACTTACTCGACCAGGTAAAGCTTGATTATCGCCAAAAGAGGAGAGCACACCCCATCCAAGACGTGTTGCTCCTGCATGACAACGCTACCCAACTAACATTTATAGTAGCGGCTACATGTTCTAAAGGCTTTGCTACTTTCTTATAGTAGAAATGTGGTGATCCCAACCAAAATTTGTTACTTTTTAGTTCTAACAACTATTTAGTATCAGGAAATAGTAGTTGTTTCGTAAAAACGACCCTCTAAACTACTTCATAGGATTGTTTCTTGATAGTCGATTCTGATAGTCTTCTCTACCACAATAGGACGTTGCTAAAGTTTTACTTTCTTTTTAGTCGTTATTTCGTAGACGCCCTGACTTTTATATCCTACTTAATTACCACTAGAAAGTTAAGCTTCATTGGAGTCCCAAACAAGGGTATCCGACAACTACATTATAACTTTAATTTTTACCACAAAAGTTTGTGTCATCATAGTAACATCTGATGTAACAATGTAGACAAAATAACTTTTTGGATCAACTTTAAAGCCGCAACTACTTTCAAGTAACCTTTTCGACTATCAGGGAATATAGTTTGGGACGCCATGTTTTTATGTAAGAAAGAAAATTTAATATTTTTGTTGTCGTTTTATGAGCTCATATTAAAGAGCCATACTACTTTATAAACAAATTAGTTGAAGATTACCAAAAATGCTCTTCTTAAGCACCATTTGTTGGAGTTAACTGTCGATTATGAAAACATAACCTCCAAAATCACAACACAAAAATTCCATCAGCTACCAGAAAATGGCTCAATTTTACGGGCGCACCGGTTTTTTGCAATATATATAATGCATGTTATACAAAAATCTTTGCGTCGCACTCGAATTTTGATCCTCTGCTCGTAAATTCTCACACTTTTGGATAACATAGTTCATATTATAACCATAACCAAACAAAAAAACTAAGCGAGTTTACTGTTGTGTCCACCATATTGTGTTACAATTCTACCAAAAAGAAACGATTATATTATTTGCAACTACATCGCAACTTTGATGCCATTACGGAAAAAAACAGCCTCTTCGACGTAGTAGATACCTGGCTACGACGTAGTAGTGTAGTTGTTACTACAGTGACTTTAAACACTTGGCCTAGTAGTTACAACCAGAAATTGGTTCCCCACTTAGGGAATTATAACGTCGCTGTATGGTATACTGAGACGTAGCGGGAGTACGTTGCGGTTACTTTTAAGAAATTCTTTCTAGTTGGCGTTTCGTCGTTACAACTTTAAATGTTTGTTGGGTAGACCTACGCCAAAATAATTAAATGCACTGTGCTGTGCCGGAATACCCTCCATACATTCCAGATTTGTCACCTTGCGATTTTGATATGTTTGGCCCACTCAAAGATTCACTGGGAGGCGAGCAATTTCAGACCAATAAAGAGGTAGAGGCATTCGCCGCCCAGCTTCCTTTTATAAAAACGGGATTAAGAAACTGTCAAATCGTTGGGAAAAATGTATTAACAGATAAAGGGGATGTGTAAAAAAGTGGAAAAAATTTTTGTTTTGTGTCATGTTTCTAACTAACTAGTTTATAAACAAAGGCTTGTTTATATTTGATCCACCCTCGTACGAGGTGTGACAATAAAATTCCAAGACACCCAACAAACAATTAAAGTTGTAACGACGAAACCCCAACTAGAAAGAATTTCTTAAAAGTAACCGCAACGTACTCCCGCTACGTCTCAGTATACCATACAGCGACGTTATAATTCCCTAAGTGGGGAACCAATTTCTGGTTATAACTACTTGGCCAAGTGTTTAAAGTCACTGTAGTAACAACTACACTACTACGTCGTAGCCAGGTATCTACTACGTCGTAGTCCGTAATGGCATAAAAGTTGCGATGTAGTTGCAAATAATATAATCGTTTCTTTTTGGTAGAATTGTTACACAATATGGTGGACACAACAGTAAACAGACTCGCTTAGTTTTTTTGTTTGGTTATGGTTATAATATGTACTATGTTATCCAAAAGTGTGAGAATTTACGAGCAGAGGATCAAAATTCGAGTGCGACGCAAAGTTTTTTGTATAACATGCATTATATATATTGCAAAAAACCGGTGCGCCCGTAAAATTGAGCCGTTTTCTGGTAGCTGATGGAATTTTTGTGTTGTGATTTTGGAGGTTATGTTTTCATAATCGACAGTTAACTCCAACAAATGGTGCTTAAGAAGAGCATTTTTGGTAAGCTTCAACTAATTTGTTTATAAAATAGTATGGCTCTTTAATATGAGCTCATAAAACGACAACAAAAATATTAAATTTTCTTTCTTACATAAAAACATGGCGTCCCAAACTATATTCCCTGATAGTCGAAAAGGTTACTTGAAAGTAGTTGCGGCTTTAAAGTTGATCCAAAAAGTTATTTTGTCTACATTGTTACATCAGATGTTACTATGATGACACAAACTTTTGTGGTAAAAATTAAAGTTATAATGTAGTTGTCGGATACACTTGTTTGGGACTCCAATGAAGCTTAACTTTCTAGTGGTAATTAAGTAGGATATAAAAGTCAGGGCGACTACGAAATAACGACTAAAAAGAAAGTAAAACTTTAGCAACGTCCTATTGTGGTAGAGAAGACTATCAGAATCGACTATCAAGAAACAATCCTATGAAGTAGTTTAGAGGGTCGTTTTTACGAAACATCTACTATTTCCTGATACTAAATAGTAGTTAGAACTAAAAAGTAACAAATTTTGGTTGGGATCACCACATTTCTACTATAAGAAAGTAGCAAAGCCTTTAGAACATGTAGCCGCTACTATAAATGTTAGTTGGGCAGTTGTAAAAAATACTTTATTTAAATACTAATACAACGTAATGATGTTCCCTATCAATGTTTTCCCCTTCTCTATCGACGCACCGTTGCATGCGTTTTTTTCCAATATTGGAAGCAATTTTAAAAATCATCAGAAGAGAGGCTGTTGAGAAGTCTTGCCGTTTTTCCTTGGCATGTTCTAATATTTCAAAACGGGTTCGATTTTTTCACTTTCGGAAACAGATTGAAGTTGCAAGAGGCCAAGTCTGGTGAATATGTTGGGTGGTTAACGACGGGGATCTTCTTATTAGCTAAAAACTGTTTAATGGATAGGGCATTTTGGGCCGGTGTATTGTCCTGGTAGAGCGTTGTTCTTCTACAAATCTGGACGTTTTTTCCATACAGGTTCCCTTAGCTACATAAATACTTCCAAATATAAATGTTGGTTCACTGTTTGACCCTCACGCGCCCATTCAATAAGAATAACACCCCTAACATCGAAATAAAAACAATGAGCATCGCTGTTATGGATTGCTGGAGCGCCCTTCTCATTCATCATCTTTAACTTCTTCACGACCCTAAAAGCTTTTATGCCACATTAAAATCATTGCACGAGACATACAATGCTTTCCGTAGACATCTTTTAGCATTGCTGCGCGGGCGAGGAAGGTAAAAATTAGTTAATAGCGAGAAAAACTTTAGTTTTTTGTGATATTTTTCTAGCTACATTAGCAGTTAGCTTCATATTCTTACCGTATACATTTTCTGCTTTAAACTGGTAATTTCCAGCATCTTGGATAACAGTATCTTTAATTTTCAAGATATAAAATCCATCTTCGTCGTCGGGAATAAGCCTTTTACTTGGAATAATTTGTTGTTCATCTTTATACCTAAAATTTAAATTTTTTTCAAAACTTTGCTTAAGAATTTGGTAGGTAACCATATTATTGAAAGAAGACACATAGTAGAAGGTTAGTAGGTTAGTAGACGGTATCAAATGCCTTGTTAATATCGACAAAGACATACTTTTCTGTTTCAATTCAAATATCATCCTGGATATTTTTAGGATCTTCGACTACTTTGTAGTTTCAACTTCTTTTAAAGGGTGTCTAAGAGATTTAAAACCGGGAAATAATTATGTATTGGAAACGAATCAAGTGAGTTGGAACTAGACAATGGCCAAACAATATCTCCATGCAATGAGTATGTCACATTTAATAAGACAGGAACAGAGTGTAAAAAACTGGAAAAAAGAATAATAAAATCATAAAAGGTTGGTTGTCTTAAAAGTATTTTATGGAGCAAAGAGAGAAAAAAGAATGTAAAATTTAACATGTATGAAACAATGGTGAAAAGCACGCTGTTGTATGGAATAGAGACTTGTCGCGTCACAGAAAAATACAAAGCAAAAATAAAAAGTGTCGAAATGGACGCAATAAGAAGATCAATGAGAATATCTAGAACTGATTATATAAAAAATGAGATCATAAAAGAAAGAATGGGAATCGAGGGAAGAGAACAATATTAAACTTCCCACATAATTTGAGCATCACGCTATTTTCCAAACTGTTATAGTTCTGGAAGAATTAGTAAAATTAAAAATGTATGTTCTCATGGATTTTTTTAGACACCTTGTTTTAATTTAAACACTGCTAAAACTACAAGGGGGCGATTCCATGCACATTGAAAATTTTCTTATAAAAATTAACTTAAAAATTTTGAATAAAAACTATGCACATATTTTTAATTAAGGACCATTTTTACCATATAAACTAAAAAAGCCATTTGACGGTACTATTTTTGTAAAGAAAATAATTAGTAAAACTTTTACTTTTCCTCCGTGTATATTTGTATAAGAATTTCCTAGTTTTAACATTTGATTTAAACAAATTACTGTGATTAAAACAAATTACTAGCGCTGTCAAAATTGATTTATTATTGATGGTGTCACTTTTGGTGACATATCGTGTATCGTGGTTTTTCTGTCAGGTAAGTTAGCACAAATTTATTTTATTTTTTAGTATTTAGGATTTTATGTCCCGTCAGTAATCAAAAAATACATAATCTTCTAATAACGCGTGCACTCCTGACTACATACCTCTACATAAATGTTAACTGTAAACTCATCTGTTACTCTGTTATTTGCCATTTTTGTTTTCCTCAATAAGCTCCACAATTTTTAAAAAAATCTTTTTCAAATTTGTCCCGTCAGTAATCAAAATTATAGAAATAACCATATACCTTAGTTTCTTGTTAATTATTCCTGTGTAATAATTCTAAACCATTTGGGGTTATTTTATACATAGTTTACTAAAATTTCCTTGTCCGCTTTTAGGATGGGAAAAGTAAACACTCGTCGCAGAGAAAAACTTAGAGAGAATGTTAGAAACTACCGCATAAAAATTTTTGCAAATGAAACGACGAAGCAAAGCTACCTAACTAAATGACCGCACTGGATTAAATTCCGTTTAAATATGCTCAATCTTTAGGTAAAGCTGTGAAAAGAGTTAACAAATCTTTACCGCAGCATACAGAAAAGAAAATGGCTGTTATTTCCAAGCGTTTTAACATCAATAGATCCCAATTTAAAATTTGCAAAATCTGATGATGATTTTTTGCTTCCTACATACTATTTGGAACCAAACGTCTTTGGAGACAGTGGCGTATATAAGGGGGGGCCCGGGCCCCCCCCCCCGAAGCTAAGATTTTTTTAGATATTTTCCACATATTTCCTGAATACAAACATAAAATAGCATAAAATACGGCCTCATGGGGTCTCGGGCCCCCCCCCCAAACTGCCTCGGGCCCACCCCGAAACTTTTTTCTATATACGCCAGTGTTTGGAGATATCGATTTCAATCATTCTTATGGTAGAAGCACATGAAATAAACTACGTAAAACCTTTCTTAAATAAAATGTGATAAACTGGAAAAGCCATTCCAGAAATAAGCAGGTCACATCATTTCAAATACATTGAGGGCAAGTCTATTGAAATTAGAAAGACGTGGCAATCACAGAAATCAATATTATTCAATTGTTTTCGATAAAATTAATATGTTTTTGGTATTTAGTTAGTTATGTGTTGTTAAATATTTAAAATACATTTTTTGAAAAGTGACAAAAATTGTCCCGTCAGTAATCTCCCATCAGTAATCATTATATCAATTTTTATAAGCTAAACAAGTAATTAAATATAATTACTATTATGTTTTATAAACTTGTTTAGCGTACAGTTATTGACTATAATTTAGAAATATTTTGTTACATGTTTAATTTCAGAGAACTATAGAATCAAACTTTTGCAAAAAATCTCTGCCCGAATTTCTGTCCCGTCAGTAATCACACTTTAAAAAATTATATCTTTTAAACTATCATAAGCTAAGATAAATTTTTCTTTGCATAAAAATTGCCTGCATTGATGTTTACCTGTAAACCAAAAATTATTGATTAATGATTACTTCTACTATAGAAAAAATGATATAAATGCCTGTAAATATGTGCGATTTGTCCCGTCAGTAATCATGGAATCGCCCAAGGATAGAAATCATATTTTTTTACCAAAAAATGCTAGCCTCAGGTTCAGCAACAATTTTTGCCCTCAATTTGATTGTTTGGTGCTGATCGATTTGCATGTTTGGTCCCAAATGTTGAATAAACGTTGGCTTAGAATAGACATAAATGCTCCAAAACTCAGAAGCTTGAGTTACAATGTTGGTTGCTACTAGAGAATAAACACCTAAAATAATTTTATCATCTACAGGGTGTTTCAGACCCCCCACACAGGCCGATTATTTTAAAAGGGATAATTATTCTTAAACATTTTTAAATCACTATCAAGGTAGTGAGATTTGCTATTTCTAATGATGTAGGTTTTAAGTTCCTAGCCTTACAGGAAGTGTCAAAATTCCGCTCGACGTTGATTTGTTTAAATGGAACATGCTATTTTTGATTGCGGGTTTCAATTCTACGCGGAAAAATTAAAACGTTTTATTCGATAACCTTGTCCCAAAAATGCTTTTTTAAACCTCAAAACTAATATTAAATTATTTCGCAGTTATAACCAAGACAAGAACGGAAAGTAACCAAAGTCTAAATTAAATATTAAAGTAAAATATTTTAGTTATTTTCCGTTTTTGTCTTGATTATAACTGCAAAATAATTTAATATCAGTTTTGAGGTTTAAAAAAGCATTTTTGGGAAAAAGTTTTCGAATAAAACGTTTTAATTTTTCCGCGTAGAATTGAAATTCGCAATCAGAAACAGCATGTTCCATTTAAAAAAATTAACGTCGAGCGGAATTTTGACACTTCCTGTGAGGCTAGGACCTTAAAACCTACATCATCAGAAAGAGCCCATTTCACTACCTTGATAGTGATTTAAAAATGTTTAAAAATAATTATCCCTTTTAAAATAATCGGCCTGTGCGGGTGGTCTGAAACACCCTGTCTAGTGTTCGCCCAAACAAATAGAACACTATGAACAAGTGAAGATATATTTTGTTTTTTGGTACACATCTAAAGTCCTTTAAAACAGAGCCCTTTTTGGGTATTTGGAGAAACGATCGCACACGTCAATTTTGTTTGCGAGGGGGACACTTTTTGGCTATCTTGAAATTTTTGTAGCACGAACCCCCTTCGAGGGGTATACTTTACCCCAGGAATATGTTTTGGGGGGGCCCGAGGCCTCTTGGGGGGGGGCCGAAGCCTCATGATGTCCAATTTTAACCCATTTTTTGTGTTTTTTCATGAAAAATGTGGAAAATGTGTAAAAAACTCTGCCAATCTATGGGCACCTAAGCTCACACTAGGTACTATAGTTATAGTGTACGTGTGAGCTAATATAACTAAAAACTAAAATATATTTTATTGAACTCCAGACTCAATTACCTTTCATTTGATACCACACAAGCCATGTTTTGACTTAAACTTTAATTTTTAAAATCTACCCCCACCTTTTTTTAAACTTAAATGTATTTTGTTTAACTCCAGACTCAATTACCTTTCGTTTGATATGACACACGCCATATTACCACATAAACACTAATTTTTTTAATTTACCCCCACCCTTTTTTTAAAATAAAATGTCTTTTATTTAACTCCAGACGTAATTACCTTTCGTTTGATATTATACACGCCATATTTTTACATAAACTCTAATTTTTGAAATATACCCCCACCCTTTTATTTGGCTTGTGTTTGGTAGATTTTGTTCATTTTTAAATGGGACCATCTCGACCCAAAACCCAGCGTAGGTACCAAATTTCATTAAAATCGGCCAAGCGGTTTTTGAGTTATGCGCGTTGGTCGTTACAGACAGACACACAGACAGACAGACGGCGCAACAAAAAAGTTTCAAAATCATCTGAAACGCAAAGATATATAAAAATTTTTGAAATCGGAGCAACTTTTTTTTTCTCGAAAAAATTAGGATCACTAAAGCTCACACTACTATAGTATAGTAGTAGTGTGAGCTAAAAATCTAAGGCTAGGGGGGGGTGCGGCCCCCCCCCGCTGGGTGCGCCCCCATGGTTGTTAACACATGCGTAATGCAATGTTTTTGGTAAGTTTTAGGTCATGCTTACAAAAAACACAAAAATATTTTTGGAAGGTTTTGCAATATTTTGAAGTGATGTTTTTCGTGAAATTAAAAATAAAGATTTTTCTCTCTTATTAATTACATTTTTCTTAATTTGATAACACCCTGTACATCTAATCAAAGATTTTATTATGGTAATCTTAATTTTTCAACAAGCAGATTTTTTTATAAAGAGTGAGTTTTTTTCGTAAAATTAAAAATAAAGGATTTTTTCTTCTTGTTACCTCCATCCGGGGACACACCCAGGTAGCAAGGGGTCTAGTTATACCTTGTTTTGAAGCTCTCTTGAATATCTTTACAACCGTGTAAAAATTTCGAAAATCCATCGATTAGTTTTTGAGATATTTGCTTTTAAATGCTCAAATTTAACATAGAATGATAAAATAAAAATTAAATCCAAAAACTATAAAATTCTAATTATTTATTTTATCAGTCCAAGTTAAATTTGAAAGTTTGAAAACAATTATCTCAAAAACTAATGGATCGATTTTTTAAATTTTTACACGTTTGTAAAGACACTCAAAAGGCTTTCAAAACAAGGTATCACTAGACCCACTTTGCCTGTTCAAAATATAGGGGTAAAGTATACCCCTCGAAAGGGGTTCGTGCTACAAAAATTTCAAGATAACCAAAAAATGTCCCCCTCGCAAACAAAATCGACGTCCGAGCGTTTCTCCAAATTCGCACTATAAATACTCAAAAAGGCCTCTGTTTCGATGTTTGTGAAGCACCCTGTATAACGACTTCGATAATTTTTAAAGTTGTATGTATTGTGTTTATAAAGTATTGTTCATACTCGTCTTAGTCTTTTGTTTTTGATTAGTCTTTGTCCTTTGATTAGTCTTAGCTGTCTTAAACAAAATCGGCTGTTCATACTCGTCTTTTGTTTTTGATTAGTCTTAGTCATAACCCACTGAAAAAAAAAATTAATTTCAATAAAAAGGCCCTCTTTAAAAGTCATTTTCTACACAAAACAATCTTATTTAACCTAATCTGTGCACGAAACACAGACACGAAAGAACAAGAGCGAAAAAGAAATAAAATTTTGAGGTTATGTTGAGATTTTCTGTTAAAAACATGATTAATGGCGGTAAATTCAAAATTTCAGCCGCGCGCTTGCGCTCTTCGGACGTCCTGTAAAAAAAAACAACAAATATCAGCTGATGTCTGTCACTCGTCTTAGTCGTTGTCCTAAGGATTGAAAGTTGGCAACTCTTAAGACAAAGACTAATCAAAAACAAAAGCAAAAGCATTGTATGAACACTCCCATAAGAAACAGTGGTTTTAACTTTCTTATGACAAGACATATGACTAAACCAAGACAAAAGACTAGACAAAAGACGAGTATGAACAATCCATCAATTTATCAAAATTTTCCACGTAAAAAAATCTATACAGTGTATTTCAACAAAAAGTTTACAGTGGTCTTTTTGGGTATTTTTTTTGGAATTTGGTGTTCTGTGTTATTATTAAACTCCATATCATAATTTTTGAGATAACTTTTTGACAGTTAGCATAGGCCAACGAAAAAAAGTTGTAAAAAATTGTCAATCAATCAAATGTATTTGTTCTAATATTTTGGGAGCATTTTTTTAAACCTTCGCTTACCTGTATCTGTCAACAACAAATCTTTCATACTCAAAGTGTAAAAAGGATACTTTTCTTCGCATTTAATTCGCTCATCATAAATGATGTGTCGACCATCTTTCAAAAACACCACATCTGGTTTAGGAATACCATCTACTTCCAGTGTAAAAGAAATATTTTTGTGTATGCTGATTGATAAATCGTCTATTGTTGTTTTGATTTCTGGATATTTTAAACCTAAAACAAATTGTTTACATGTTTATTACCTTCCTAACCCGCGCAGCAATGGCTAGAGAAGGTATTAGGATGGGATGAAAACTTTCCGGTCTAGCCTATAGCAGGCCCGATTTGCTTTCTTGTTCCAACGTGTTTGTGTAGCCTTGCTTGTGATCAGTACATGCCCGAAGTTTAAAGTGAGTGCGTCAAGTAGTTTGTGTCCTGCTTGTTTTGAGAGTTTATACAATGTGTCAATTTTAAAAGGTGGAAAAAACGAGATAAGAGCCGTGATAAAATATTTTCATATTAAAGGGTTATCGTAGACGGAAATAAAAGCTGAACTAGATGCTACACTAGAGGAATCTGCTCCTTCCTATACCACAGTTAAAACCTGGGTATCAGACTCTAAACGTGGTCGTACTAGCACTGATGATGTTCCCCGTTCTGACATGCCAAAAACGGCAATTTCTGAAGAAATGGTGTAAACCATTCACAAACTAATTCTAAAAGATCGCATATTAATAAGACTGGAAGAGGTAGCTGAGGCTGTGGGCATATCAAAAGAGCGAGTGAGATGCTATCCGCCCGATGGGTGCCGCGTTTGCTCACGCCAGATCAAAAGCTCGTGCATCTAACCATTTCAGAGGAGATTTTGGCACTGTTTAGACGTGATGAAACATGGGTTTATCATTATACTCCTGAAACTAAGCAACAGTCCAAACAATGGACGGCAAAGGACGAGCCAGTTCCAAAGAAGGCAAAGACAGTACCGTCTGCTGGAAAGGTCATGGCAACGGTCTTTTGGGACGCTAAAAGGATACTCCTCATAGATTATCTCGAAAAAGGAAGAACAATAAATTCAGAGTACTACCACGGATCACCTAACAAACAGATATATAAGCCGGCTGGCGGTCTTTGATCTCGGTGAATTCAACGATGGCTGATCATTGGGAGTCAAGCTCAGGGCCGGACTAAAATAAATTGACCATAAAATATAAATCTTTCAGATTGTTTTTATGAAAAAATATTTTTACTGCCAGAAACAATAAAAACCTTAAAATAGCTTTGTACTGCTTTAAAAATGGGTGATAAAATGAATTTTAAGTCTTGGCCGCGTAAAAAAATCAAATATTGTCCTCTGTAGGGGACTATGGAAATAATGTGATCTATTGAATGAGAAATAGGGAAAGCACAAAAAGAGGTCTTCTTCTTCGTCCAGAATACGTTAGCCGGATGTCGTTTCCAATAAACAGCCAAACAGAAAAAAGAAAAAAAATTGATTGCTTTTTTTGTTTTATAGGGATAACATTTATTAAGTTTTAAGAGGAGTGGAATTGAGAATTTTAATTATTGCCAATTTGGATCCGCAATGTTAATTTTTTTAAGTTTGAGTTAAGGATTATATTCAGCGACTTGAATTACCTTAAAGTTTCGAGTTTGATGCATATCGGTTAAAAAATTGGGAAATTCACCATTTTGGATCCGCCTTTGTTTCTAAACTTGAGTAAAAAATTGTATTAAGTTACCTTAAGCGCCGCGATGTTTCAAGTTTGAGGGAAATCGGTGGGAAAATAATAAAGTGCGCCCTTGCTGATCCGCCATTTTGATTTTTTAAAGTTTAAGTTAAAAATCATAATCAACGGCCTGAAAGATCTCGATGTTCCGAGTTTGATGCATGTCGGTTCAGAAATGGGAAAATCCGCCATTTTGGAGCATCCATTTTCTTGTTTTTAAATTTGAGTCAAAAATTCTATTGAGAGACCTTACGCTCAGCGATGTTTCAAGTTTGAGGGAACTCAGTGTGAAAATAATAAAGTCCGCCATTTTGGAGCCGCCAATTTGATTTTTTTTAGTTAAAAATAATAACCAGCGACCTGAAAGATCGATCTTTGACAGTTCCGAGTTTGATGCATATCGGTTCATAAATGGCAAAAACAGCCATTTTGCGTTCGACATTTTATTTATTTTTTCCAATTAAAAAAAGTGCTGAATTGTATAGTTACCACCAAATACCTAGTTGGAAAGTTTGAAAAAAGTTATAATCAAACAAATAAACAAATATACTTTTTGTATAAAGTGAAGCTAAATAAAACAATGGTAATATCATGAAACAAAAATCTCGCGGCAAATTGTTTTTACTTTGTGCTTAAATCATTTACAGACTCATCTCCTCCTATCACAAATATCAAACACAAAGTTCACATCTACATACCACTAATGCCCAACACGTACTAAAAGTTTAAAAAATATTGAAATACAGAATGCGCCTCTGGAGTGGTTGACCCCAAAATGGCAGGCTGCGTGAAAGATGCGCGTAGCACCCCCCATCACCTGAGTTCCCTATCTGTTTGTTAGGTGATCCGTGGTACTACAGCGACTTACTGGACCAGCTCAAGCTGAATATAAGCGAAAAACGCCCTGGTTTGGCAAAAAAGAAAATTTTGATTCATCATGACAATGCACCTTGCCACAAGTCCGCTCTTGTAATGGCTAAAATCCATCACCTAGGCTTTAAACATACCTAAAACTTCACATAAAATATGGTGAAGTCGCTCTTTTGATATGCCCACAGCCTCAGCTACCTCTTCCAGTCTTAATCTGCGATCTTTTAGAATTAGTTTGTGAATGGTTTGCACCATTTCTTCAGAAGTTGCCGTTTTTGGCCTGCCAGAACGCGTAGCATCATCAGTGCTAGTACGACCACGTTCAAAGTCTGAGACACAGGTTTTAACTGTGGTATAGGAAGGAGCAGATTCCCCTAGTGTAGCATCTAGATCAGCTTTTATTTCCGTCGGCGATAACCCTTTGATATGAAAATATTTTATCACGGCTCTTATCTCGTTTTTTTCCATCTTTTAAAATTGACACACTATATAAACTTTCAAAATAAGCAGGACACAAACTACTTGATGCACTCACTTTAAATTTCGAGCGTATACTGATCACAAGCAAGGCTACACAAACACGTTGAAACAGAAAAGCAAATCGGGCCTGCTATAGGCTAGGCCGGAAACTTTTCATCCCATCCTCGTAATTGGCCCCCGGTCCCTAGGGGCTATAAGGGCCCAAAATCTTATAAACCACGATTATATGTTTCAGTTTTGAAAATACTTACGCACAACGGTAAGTTTGATCTCTACCGAAGCAAATCCAATCTCATTTTCAGCCATGATTGTGTAGGTTCCCGTATCATCGAGATGTGTGTCTTTAATTACAAGCATTAATAGGTGTTCTTCGTTTTCTTGGTATATCCTAGAAAAGAGTGTAAAAAGTGTAAAGATTTATTAGCATTTTTTTACAAATGGTCTGTTATGGATGATTCTAGCAAAAGTGGGCTATATGGATATCATTTTTGGTCATTGCCTTTAAATAACAGTACAGCACAGTAAATAATTTTGTTTTGTTAAATTTATGTAACTTATTAGGTGTAAGCTAACAAACATTTATTTTCCCAAATTTTAGGAATTATTGCATAAAAATGCCAGAGGAATGAGGACCAGAGGAATGAGTTTTTTAATGGTTTTCCAATTTAAATCAAAATCTAACTTAAGTTTTATATAAACAAAGTTCCTATACTTATAATTTTAAAACAATCAACACAAAAATTATACTATTGATATCAGTCGAATATCTACTTACCAGAGGAATGATAATTGAAGCGTTCCTTTTTGATTTCTCCGAAAAAAACTAATTTTCTGCCGAAAATAAAAAGATCTATAACTTAAACCAAACTAAAGTTGACATTATCTGTCAAAACTTGTCATCCTCACAAGTAAATTAGATATCCAGGGCCGTTTCTTTTTCTAGAAATTAACCGGTGGTATTCACAAATATTGTGTTATTAAAAATGGAGCACGTTTAAAATTGTAAAATTTTCCAGGAAGATGTAAATTCGGATTTTCAAAAATATGACTGCAAACTTAAGTTTTATCAATTTTTTGATAAATAGTTAAGACTTTGTTAAAGATTATTTATTAGGATATTTTTTTCAATCTGAGTTTTTAATATTTGGTTTGGGACTACACCAGAGGAATGAGGTATTTGCTTTGTAATAAAAAAATTATAAACTTGCAATTTTTTTTATACAATAAACTCAAATGCTCCATAAAGAAAACATTTCGTTTTAAATCTTATAACTAAAACTATGCTTCATTTGCAGTCTGTGTTTGAAAAATATGCATTCCCACTCCACAGCACCATTTTTGTAGAATCATCCATATGTTAAAAACACGCTAGATGGCGAAGTTGTTTAGTTTTGGGGCCGCTAGGTAATATGAACGTTCTAGCAAATAAGTATTAAAACTTAAGAACATATACTAGCAAAGATTTGTCAACTTGTATAAATAAAATATTGAGAACTTATTACTTAAGACGGTTTTTTGTTGTATGTGCTTTTAAAAAAACAATTTTATTTAAATATACGAGGTATGACAAAATTATAAGACTGTTGTCTAAAATGTACTTTATGTAAATACTAATACAATTTAATGATGTTCCCCATCAATGTAGTCCCCTTCTCTATCGACGTAGCGTTGCATGTGATTTTTTCCAATGTTGGAAGCAATTTTGGAAACCATCAGAAGAGAGGCTGTTAAGAAGTCTTGCCGTTTTTCCTTGCCGTGTTCTAATATTTCAAAACGGGTTCCTTTTAACGATTTCTTCATTTTCGGAAACAGGTAGAAGTCGCACGGGGCCAAGTCTGGTGAATATGGTGGGTGGTTAACGACGGGGATCTTCTTATTAGCTAAAAACTGCTTAATGGATAGGGCATTGTGGGCTGGTGCATTGTCGTAGTAGAGCAGCCATGCGTTGTTCTTCCACAAATCTGGACGTTTTTTCATTACACGCTTCCAAAATTGTTTTAAATTAAGCACACCACTGGAGCGGTAAATATGAAATATTTTTTACCATGTTACACAACGTTTAAAAGGAAATTTATTATTATCAAAAAATGTGTTTTATACTTTTTTGTAGATAATACAATTTACTTTTAAATGGTGTATAACAAAGTCGGATTGGTTTCATGGTAATAACTTCACAGGCGCCCGTAAATTAAACCAATTTTAAAAAATTTGTGACTTAAAAAAAATTGTTTTAAATTAAGCACACCACTGGAATATGCGGTAAATATGAAATATTTTTTATCATGTTACACAACGTTTAAAAGGAAATTTTGTTATCTACAATGAAGTAAAAACAATTTTTTGGTATGGTTTTCAGAAAATCAAATAAAACCTGTGCAAAACATAATTTTTAAAAAAATTAATTAAATGGCTCCCATTTACGGACGTCGCTGGCGGGTTCGTTGTAAGTCAAACCCCATCGAGTTACACACCGTTGAAAAGAGAATTTTACTGTCAATAAAGTACATCATAGCATTTTTTAAAATTAGGCTTAGTTTTTGAAAAAATTAGATAAAACTTGTAACAAAAATATTTTAATTTGTGATTTTTTAAAATTGGTTAAATTTACGGGCGCCTCTGAATCTATAACCATAAAACCAATCCGACTTTCTTGTACAGCATTTTAAAGGAAATTTTATTTGCTACAATATTGTATAACACATTTTGTTATAAACCTTGGTTTAACAAAAAATCGAATAAATCATGGAAAAAACATGGATATTTTTTTACTTTTTTAAATTACTTCAATTAACAGACGCCGCTGAAGAGTTTATAAATAGTTGACCCCCATCGAGTTGTACCTTTTTCAAAAGGAAATTTCATTGTCTACAATAAAGTATATTACACATTTTTCTCTTAGAAGCGTATTTTTTGAGAAAATTTGAGAAAACCTAAATATGTTAGATTTTGGGGGGTCTGGGGGGGTTTTTGAAGAGGTAGTTAGTTTAAGGAGGTGTTTGACCCCTAAGCTCTCTTACCTTTTTGTACGTCACTAAATTTACACAAAAAAATAAAAATAAATAAAAAACGTGCCGTTTAAAGCACTAAATTTTAAAAAATTATTATTTTTTAACTTACTTTAAGTTAAAAGTTACTCCCACTCCATTACAATATTTAAAAATACATTTAAAGAATGGATTTTGTAGCTGATAAAATTCTCTACAAGACATGTTCTTAGAACTTTTACCCTAGAACAAAGTATTTCCGAGCTTATGCCGTCTAAAGTAGAAAAAATCTGAAAATTTGCCCAAGCACGTGATTTTAGTCATTTTTGGAAATTACCTAGCTCCGTTACTACTGCTCGCAGAACAACCATAGTAACGCCCAATTGTAGATAATTATATCCTCTAAAAAATTTCATATAACTCTTTTTGCGATTTAGTGTAGTGGAACAAAGTTACAGGCAAAAAACTACAAAAAGTGCCAATTTTTGCACACTGCAGGTACAAAGTGAAACAACAATTTTTCGAGACTTCTTTACTTAGATTTTACCACAAAATTTGGTTTACCTCAACTGTATATACATCGAACTTTTAAAGAAATTGACTTACTTGTATTTTTTATTAGGCGTGATCGCAATATCCTCAAAAGTACACCTGATATCTGGCTTGGGATACCCACTGATTTGAACTTGAAGCATTGCTTGGTCCCCTTCGTGTACAGTTATGTCACCCTTTTCCACAGTTATGGAAGGTTTCCAATGTCTAAACTAAAATAGTAAGAATCTTCGCATCGTGGAAAAAAGCAAATTATTCTTGGAGATATTAATTAGTCAATAAGAGACGCAAGTTATGGAAGGTTTCCAATGCCTAAAATACATGATTTTGAAAATATATTGTTACTAGACGCATAAAATCTTTTTTATTGTCTTTTAACACAATATTTATTGGAAATTCGATGAACTATTCAAAAGCACAGGTTAAATATAACTTTAAGCATGTCTTTTTGAAAATTAATGACAGAAATAATCCCTGCAGAGTAGGAATTTCTTTATTTTCTAAAATCTGTTTTGGTGGTACTTACAGCTTTTGATGTAGGTGCCTTGGCTTCAGCTTTGTCATTTACGTCAACTTCATGATCTACCTCTCCCTGAACTACTGCTCCAAAACTTAAAAGTCCCCTTGTTGTTCTAAAAGTACATATTATATAGAGCAGCGGCGTAGCGTGGGGGGGGGCGGGGGATTCGTCGCCCCCCCCCCCGCCCCGAGGGTAGTGACGCCCCATAGGTGGCTGAAGCGCCCTCAGCTTTATTAAGTCGGGCCGGTAACGGCCAATTGAGTGGGTGCCAAAGGAAACTAACGACATGAAGACCTTTTTTTTTTTGTTTTGGTCGCAAGATTCGTGAGAGACGCCCTTGTGACTGATCGGTCGCCCCCTCACACATGATGACCTTTTTTTTTTGGTCGCAAGATTTGTGAGAGGCGCCCTTTTGACTTATCGGCCGCCCCCTCACACATGATGACCTTTTTTTTTGTTTTTTTTTGTTTTAGATTTGTGAGAGGCGCCCTTTTGACCTTTTTGTTTTAGCTCACACATATACTATACTATAGTAGTGTGAGCTATGGTGATCCTAATTTTTTCGAGAAAAAAAAAGTTGCTCCGATTTCAAAAATTTTTATATATCTTTGCGTTTCAGATGATTTTGAGACTTTTTTGTTGCGCCGTCTGTCTGTCTGTCTGTCTGTCTGTCTGTCTGTCTGTCTGTCTGTCTGTCTGTCTGTCTGTCTGTCTGTCTGTCTGTCTGTCTGTCTGTCTGTCTGTCTGTCTGTCTGTCTGTCTGTCTGTCTGTCTGTCTGTCTGTCTGTCTGTCTGTCTGTCTGTCTGTCTGTCTGTCTGTCTGTCTGTCTGTCTGTCTGTCTGTCTGTCTGTCTGTCTGTCTGTCTGTCTGTCTGTCTGTCTGTCTGTCTGTCTGTCTGTCTGTTTAAGTGAAAATATGGCGTGTGTGATATCAAACGAAAGGTAATTAAGTCCGGAGTTCAACAAAATACATTTTAGTTTTTGTTTTTTTTTTAAGGGTGGGGGTGGATTTCAAAAATTTGAGTTTAAGTCAAAACATGGCTTGTGTGGTATCAAACAAGAGGTAATTTAGTGTGGAGTTGAATAAAATATATTTTAGTTTTTAGTTATATTAGCTCACACGTACACTATAACTATAGTACCTAGTGTGAGCTTAGGGGCCCATATATTGGCAGAGTATTTTTTTTTGTACGCAAGATTTTTCATCAGTTTTCAGAGGCGCCCTTTTTAGCTCTCGTCCCCCCCCCCCCGCCCTTTCGGGCACGCTACGCCGCTGATATACAGAAGCCGAAGTTCAAAAAATCTTGTATAAAAAAAATTAAAATTAAATTTTTTCTCCTTTGTCTTATTATTATATTTCATAAAAATTCAGGTCTAATAAGCCATGCCAACATAGATTTTGAAATATTCACCACTTTACAATCAGTGACACCTGAAATGCTAAGTAATGCCAGAAGTGACTTTTATAAAAGGCTCGGATACAGTTTAGCACACATTATACATATGCAGTTGTACTTGTGTTATCTGTATAAGTTAAAATCAGGTTAAAAATTGACGGCCAATGCTCGTAACCTAACCTATAGTCTAAATTATACGCATTTGTAATGACCTCACCAGGTGAGAAAAAAACGTATGGCGTAGATTCTTTTTTATATTTACTATCGTTGGCGTCGTTGGGCTCAATTTTGTTGCATCTGCGGCTCGCTGTATCACATTCTCAAATTGAAGTGCGTTTCCATTTCGGACTTGTTTCCTTTCCAGTTGAAAAAAAAGCCAATATATTTAAAATTATCAGCTGCGATTCTTCATTATACCTATTATATTTGTTTCGGCATTTTACAACTTTTTAAAATAATTTCTGACAAGTTGACAAACACATGTTTTTGATTGACAGTGACGGATACTTCACATAACCAATTCCTACTTATTTAAAAAATTAATTAATCATAGATACTACTTTTTTTAAAAGTTTATTGTCACCGCTGTTTATAATATACTAAACAAAGATAAACAAAAATGCCTATAATTTGGACTATAATCTACCTTGCAACTCTTGCCAAAATGCCATCTTGATCCGGATTGACATGTTGAAAAACAAACGCTACGGTATCTTCGTCATCTCCCATTAAAGCTTTGAAATTTTCTTCCTGATTAAATAGTTGGTCGCCATCTTTTGTTTTGAGCTCTTTGTTTAGGTCGATATTTATGTCCATTTTTGGACACTGTTTTAGTCAGTTTCTAAAACTTGCAGCTTTGTTTAGTTTTCTTAATATATAATAAAAAAGTGTTATATTTTAATATAAGTGAATACAGTGAAATCTCCTATACGCGGACACTCACGGTTTCGTGGATTTTGTCTGGTTATTGGAGGTGTCCGCTTATGAGAAGGAACTGCAAAATTTTAATATATATATTTATTAACAATTTCCGCCGCTTGAGTTTTTCCAATTTTAAATTTTTCAGCGATCTTTCATGCTGATGAAAAATAAAACACAGCAGTCCCGCCGAATAAAATATGTTGTAAATACGACAGAAGTATTTAGTCTCCGCATTAAAACGGAAAGAGGTAATTCCCCGGCTGCAGAGTGCGTTGTTGCCAACATACTACATAATATTTATGCCCATCTCTTGCACCGCTCCGTCCCGTTCCATATGAAACCCCTGCCACAGAGGTCTAAATGTAAAAATTACGAGGACAGTAAATATTAAAAGTATATATGTTTTTATAAGTAGAATAGCATAGATCACCTTATGCTCATTATCAGATTTCTTTTTTGATGGAGTGCAAAAAATTGTGGTCAACAAAATGAAAATAAAAATGTTCATGTATATCGAATTTGTTATTGATTGTTTTGGAGTTCAGTTCGATAGAAGTGTGGATAAAAATCTGTTTTTTTTTAAATATTGAGCCATGTCTGCTCACGTGTGAGGTGAGTTTAGTTAATTATTTCGTTGCACTAATTTCCATTTATGTAATTTTTAATGAAGTAGTTAGACTTTTATTAAAATGTCAATATTGGAGGACCCGTAAAAAAACGCCCCTTTTCTCCAACGTGAAAATGAATCTACTTTCAAGCTAGAGTAGTTCTGCCCTAATCTTAAACAATATAGTGAGCTGCAGGAAGGTGCATTCTTGTAAGATTTTTAATTTTTCTAAAATAAAAACAAGCACTTTTCGGACATTCTGTAAATATATCAACTGACCAAAAATATTTAAAAAAAATTACTTTCGTCGCTGTATCATATTGGCTGAAAAAAAAATCTTATTTACCCATTTAAGTGTACAAAACTTTAAATAAATGGAAATATCGTCAATTTCTGGACGGTCTGTATCTCGAAAATGACTCAATGGAAATTTTTACTTTTTTTATATGTTCTTAACAGAACCAAGATCTAGATAATACAATATAGATACATAAATTCCAGCTAATTTAACCGAGACGTTTTTTCTCATGTTAATGATGCCCCATCCTTTATAACTGAGTTTTATATGTATTAAATATAAAGGTAAAAATCTAAATAGTCTTTTCCTACTTGCGTGCGTAAAAGTGCACTTTTACGCACGCATTTGCGTGCGGAAAGTTGAACTTTCCGCACGCCGTGCGTAAAAGAATACTGATAACGCTGAAATGACACTTGCTGCAATGTTTGTATTTCTAATCCCATAGTAACAACAATAACACAATCCGAAAAAATAGCTTGTCACTAATTAATGTCAAAATGACACCAAAATAATAGAGTGCCTAAATATCAATTTGGAATTATTTTACAAAATTTTTAAAAAAGGTAGCGTGCGTAAAAAAAAATTTTACGCACGCCGTGCGCAAAATTTTTTTTTACGCACGCTACCTTTTTTGGTGATTTTATGAAAGCAAATAAAAATAAAATAATTATAGTAATGAACTTGAATTTTAAAACTAAAACGAAAACATAATTTGTCAATAAAAATACAAAATACATTATGTAGGAAGAAGTTTTTTACGCAAGTAGGAAAAATATTGTACCTAACACGCGCGGAAAGTGTCTTTTCCGCCCTTAACGGCCTTTCCGAACTCCGCTTCGCGTCGTTCGTGTAACTGCCGTTCGTGCGGAAAAGGGTCACTTTCCGCACTTGTTAGGTAAATAACTATTACGATCACTGTAATTTTTTCTAAAATCATTATAAATAAGAATAATTTTGTTTATTTCAAAAAAAAAGTTGTATGTCTCCATGATTTCTACATTTAGACCTTCGTGCCCTGGTTTAATGTAAGACAAAACGTGTTACAGAGAATTAGTTAGGTTTACCATTTTAATGCATAAATAAAAAACTAAATATATAACAGTATATTACTTACCCGGAAAGAATTCCCAGAAGTTGCGACACAGGCAATAAAAATAGGGACTTATGTTATCATATCACCAAATAAGATTCTTAAAAATCGATATCGAGGTCCGAATCAATTCACCATGACAATTTGGCTGTTCGAACTGTAATTATTCAATATCAAATTAATTTTGGTATCCTGCCAATAAATGCATTCCTGAGATACCAGTTAAAATTAGGGCTTGCAATAATTTGATAGCCCGACTATTGTATAGGGTGAAATGTAATGTACAGCGTGTCCCATTTTCGATGGGATTAAATGGGAAACTCGGTTATTATTAAAGATATCGATTTTCTGATTGCACCTTACCGTGCTCTTTTTTGGAGCCCTTAAAAATGGTGTAATCAGATTTTTGCTATACCCCGTGGTTTCGCTAATACAGGGAGTTTTTGAAAAAATTGCATTTTAATTAATTCCTTGTATCTCGCTTATTTTGCAAGATATTTTTATTCTGTAAAAACCTTTCTATGGCAACTTTTTTAGAGCAAAATAATGACGTTGTCAATTTTTAAAAATATTGTTTAGTTTTTGAGATATGGTATTTATCATAAAAAATTAAATAGGGACCTGGATTTTTTTTATTACTACTTTGATTAGTTCCATGCTATTATTACCTTAAAATGATAAAACTTTTATATTTTTTTGATTTAAGGTTAAAAAAAGCTATTTAATATTTGAAAAAAAAAATTAACGTCCGAACCTGGAAATTTCCAACGTAATTATAAATTAAAAATTGCAAGACACACTAGTTGAACGATTTTTAGTTTATCTGTTTTGAAATGATAATTAAAAGATTTATAAATAAAGTAAAAAACGTTAAAAAGTTACAAAAATAATATCATACTAATTATTTGATAACCAAACAGCAGGTCGTGAAATTTACAAAACAAAAGCGTGGAATTGACATTGTCATTTTACTTGTCATTTTTGTAAATGGCTTACAATTATTTTAAACTGGCTAGAAATCGACCATATCCAGATTTTGAAAAATGTGTGTGACTGCTTCATTCAAGCAACAAAATCCCAATATTTAAATGGCAGAAATATTTTTATGCAAAATGCGTTAAGAAAAATTACTCAAAAATGCCCACAATGTCTTACACATAATGGTAATCAGAAAGATTAGTTATTTTTTATAATTTGTTTTTTTTTGTATTTTTCGTAGACTTTGTTTCAAATAAATCTGTAAATTAACGTAAAACCATTTTAATATGCTAAGTATCGAAACAGTTAAACTAAAAATTGTTTAACTAGCAATTTTTAGTTTATATTTATGTTGGAAATATCCAGGTTCGGACTATTTTTTTTTTAAATATTAAATATTTTTTCTTTACCTTAAAACAAAAATTTTTTAAATTTTTATTATTTTATTTAATACTAGCATGAAACCAATCAAAAAAGTAATAAAAAAAATCCAGGTCCGTATTTAATTTTTTTATGATAAATACCATATCTCAAAAACTAAACAATATTTTAAAAAATTGACAACGTCATTATTTTCTTCTAAAAAAGTTGCCATAAAAATGTTTTTACAGAATAAAAATATCTCGCAAAATAAGCGAGATACAAGGGATTATTAAAAATACAATTTTTTCAAAAACTCCCTGTATTAGCAAAACTACGGGGTATAGCAAAAATCTGATGACGCCATTTTTAAGGGCTCAAAAAAAGAGCACGGTAAGGTGCAATCAGAAAATCAATATCTTTAATAATAACCGAGTTTCTCATTTAATCCCATCGAAAATGGGACACGCTGTACAGGGTGAAATGTAATGTACAGAGGAAGGAAGCTGATTTCTTAACTTGTTTATGACTAAAAGTTCGTATACAGGGTGATTCAAAAGTACGAGGATGGGATGAAAAGTTTCCGGCCTAGCCTATAGCAGGTCCGATTTGTTTTTCTGTTCCAACGTGTTTGTGTAGCCTTGCTTGTGATCAGTATACGCTCGAAATTTAAAGTGAGTGCGTCAAGTAGTTTGTGTCCTGCTTATTTTAAAAGTTTATACACTGTGTCAATTTTAAAAGATGGGAAAAAACGAGATAAGAGCCGTGATAAAATATTTTCATATCAAAGGGTTATCGCCGACGGAAATAAAAGCTGAACTAGATGCTACACTAGGGGAATCTGCTCCTTCCTATACCACAGTTAAAACCACCTGGGTATCGGACTTTAAACGTGGTCGTACTAGCACTGATGATGCTCCGCATTCTGGCAGGCCAAAAACGGCAACTTCTGAAGAAATGGTGCAAACGATTCACAAACTAATTCTAAAAGATCGCAGATTAAGACTGTAAGTTCACCATATTTTATGTGAAGTTTTAGGTATGAGAAAGCTATCCGCCCGATGGGTGCCGCGTTTGCTCACGCCAGATCAAAAGCTTGTGCGTCTAACCATTTCAGAGGAGAATTTGGCACTGTTTATACGTGATTCAGAGGACTTTTTGCGTAGATTTATTACGGTTGATGAAACATGGGTTCATCATTATACCCCTGAAACTAAGCAACAGTCCAAACAATGGACGGCAAAGGACGAACCAGTTCCAAAGAAGGCAAAGGCAGTACCGTTTGCTGGAAAGGTCATGGCAACGGTCTTTTAGGACGCTAAAGGGATACTCCTCATAGATTATCTCGAAAAAGGAAGAAGAATAAATTCAGTGTACTACAGCGACTTACTGGACCAGCTCAAGCAGAATATTAGCGAAAAACGCCCTGGTTTGGCAAAAAATAAAATTTTGTTTCATCAGGACAATGCACCTTGCCACAAGTCCGCTCTTTTAATGGCTAAAACCCATCAGCTAGGCTTTGAACTATTAAACCATCCACCTTATTCGCCAGACCTAGCCCCGTCAGACTTTTATTTGTTTCCAAACCTAAAAAAATTTCTTGC
This sequence comes from Aspidapion aeneum, assembly GCA_963576565.1. Classification (NCBI taxonomy): domain Eukaryota; kingdom Metazoa; phylum Arthropoda; class Insecta; order Coleoptera; family Brentidae; genus Aspidapion; species Aspidapion aeneum. The sequence continues at coordinate 2,704,347 of OY755043.1, read as the reverse complement.
TGGAAAAAATTCCTTCCTCAGATTTAGAAGTCATTGTAGCTACAAACGCCTATTTTGACGAGTTGGATAAATCACACTTCAGTGATGGCATCAACTCAGTTGAACATCGTTGGGCCAAATGTATTACCTTACAAAGGGACTATGAAGAAAAATAATTTATTATTTTACTCCGGAAACTTTTCATCCCATCCTCGTAACTTTAAAACTCCTTACACTCTGTATATGCACTTTAAGTCTTTATCTGAATATTGCGGAAATTCCATCCCTTCTGGATTAAACAGAAGTTTTAAATTTTTTTTAGAAAAAAGTTTTTTTTAGATAATGTCTTTTTGGGTGTTTTTGATGTCTCATCAAAAAAACACTGTAAAATTTATGTGTTTACAGGTACCTAAATTTTTACCCACCCCTGAACTTGCTTGCCGTTGATGGACTCTAAAATAATAAAAAACTCTTTAAAAATTTTTCTCTTAAGAATTTTTTTTTTAATTTTTTGTATTTGCTACCGAAAAAAAAAGAAACAGTTTTATTTATACATGCAAGCATTTGTTGGATTAGAAATGGTAGTAATAAAAAGAGCTTATTTGTAAAATAAACATATACATATACTTTTGAAAATATAAGAGAACTTTAACAAATCGAGAAAAAATAAACAAATATACTTACATGTTTTTCATTACTTATAAGGTTTTAGTAAAATATACATTTTGTTTCCAATATTTCTAGTTTAACAAACACTTTCTACAACTTATTATTACAATGATATTTTACATCAAGTTTTTATTATTATTTAGTTTTTACAACCGCAGACACAAATTTTCAAATATACAATAATAATAATAAACGATTTATTTATTTTTTCAATTAAATTTTTATTCTGATTTTGGTATGGTTGATGCTACAGTTCATGTCATTATTTTTGGGACAACTTTTTACAACTTTTTTTTGTTGGCCTATGCTTTTTGTTATGGTAAACCAAGGCCAACACAAAAATAGAGGCCACGACCCTGAAAAAATCAGCTGTTCTCCCGGGGCTGAATTTTACATTGGGTCTTATGGGAGGTCAGACGTTTTTTTATGATATTTTCAAAATGGCACTACAGATTTCCGCAAAATTTCAGTGAAATATTCTCAGACACCGTCCCGATATTACACCAAAGTTTTGTAAGGAATCAACATGATTAAAAGGTTAAAATCTTCAAAATTTAGAATTCTTTATTTTGAATTCAAATTACCCGCCATGAACCACATGCCAACTGATATATTTGACATGTATTTGACTTTGTCATCTGTGATTGTCACATTCGCTTCTGCTTTAAACTTAATTTTTGTGTAAGCTAATGAAGCGGCTCTGAAAAATTAAGGATTACTATAGATTTTAAAAAAATTGATCTAAAAGAATATAGTAAAAACAATCTCAAAACCGGGTTTATTTAAAAATAAATCAAATATTCATGAACTGTCATTCCAACTTCAATATTTTAATGACAATCAGCTGTGTCGTAACGTGATCATCAAAAAAAATCATCCCCGGATGTGACGTCAACAAAGTGGAGGATCGTGGCCCGTCCGTTTTGATAGCCCTGGGTAAACAACTGATAACTGTCAAAAAGTTAACTCAAAAATTATGATATATAGTTTAGCATTCTTAAATATTTTGACATAATCAAGATGGCGCCTAATTAGGCGTAAACAAAGTCAGAATAAAGCATAGGCACAATTACTACAGGGTATTTCACAAACATCGAAACAGAGACCTTTTTGGGAATTTGGAGAAACGCTCGGACACGTCGATTTTGTCTTCGAGGGGTACACTTTTTGGCTACCTTGAAATTTTTGTGGCACGAAATCCCTTCGAGGGGTATACCCACTTTCCCTATTCAAAATATAGGGGTAAGGTATACCCCTAGAAGAGGGTTCATGCTACAAAAATTTCAAGATAGCCAAAAAGTGTCCCCCTCGCAAACAAAATCGACGTGTCCAAGCGTTTCTCCAAATTCCCACTCTAAATAATAATATAATAATAATAATGCTTTTATTGTCAACAACAAAGAAAAATAACAATATAATATTCTAATCTATTATCCTAAAAACGAGTGTTGACAAAAGGCAGGGTTCGCATTTACCGCAAAGCAGAAAACAGCGCTCTTCCACTCAACCTTGAAATAAATATAACTTTCTTTTTTAAATCTAAATTAGTTGGTAAACTATACCTAAGTACATATTACTATTACCCTAAAAAAAATGTATTGCATTTCAATTTTATTGTTGCAATAACAAACACATTTTTTTAAAAATGACTTATTTATGATTCTATAAAAATAGACTAGTTAATATAAGAATGCATCCAAAAAAGGATTATCAAAAATACCCAAAAAGGACTCTGTTTCGATGTTCGTGAAACACAGTGTGTAGCAAGGCCAACACAAAAATAGAGGCCACGACCCTGAAAAAATCAGCTGTTCTCCCGGGGCTGAATTTTACATTGGGTCTTATGGGAAGTCAGATGTTTTTTTCATGATATTTTCAAAATGGCACTACAGATTTCCGCAAAATTTCAGTGAAATATGCTCAGACACCATCCCGATATTCCACCAAAGGTTTGTAAGGAAGCAACATGATTAAAAGGTTAAAATCCTCAAGATTTAGCATTCCTTATTTTGAATTCAAATTACCCGCCATGTACGACATGCCAACTGTTATATTTGACATGTATTTGACTTTGTCATATGTGATTGCCACACTCGCTTCTGCTTTAAAATTAATTTTTGTGAGCTTATGAAGCGGCTATGAAAAATTAGGGCTAACTATACATTTAAAAAAAATTGTTCTGCCAGAATAAAGTAAAAACAATCTAAAAAACGGCTTTATTTTTAAAAAAATCAAATATCCATGAACCGTCATTCCAACTTCAATATTTTAAAGACAATCAGCTGTGTCGTAACGTGACCATCAAAAAAAATCAGCCCCGGATGTGACGTCAACAAAGTGGAGGATCGTGGCCCGTCCATTTTGATAGCCCTGTGTGTAGTTGCACCAAACATAGTAAAAGTCCCGACCCCTTTCCCTGGATGACCATTGTCAAAATGGCGACACCATCTTGAATTTTCGAATATTTTTTTTAAATTAGCTTTTACGCTACATACTTTGTTTTGAGAAATCGAAATTCCCATTTAAACTCTGTATCACTTAGAGCAGTGAGTATGGATTCCAATGGCATTTTAAATTGAAAATATAAATAAAAATATACTCACATTTCCCAAAAAACTGTTTCTAAACTAATTTAGACAAGAGTAGTATTCAGATATGTCTACCTATATTATCATATACCTTGTGTACTTTTTGAGTAAAAGGCCAATAAGGAAAAAGCTAGTGAAAATTCTAACATGGACAAAATAATATTCTCAAAAGTGAAGGGTGCCAAAGTGCCACTAACTGGATTCTTGGAGCCCTTGGGGTAACCAAACCAGAAAGAAAATTTTATATTTACTGTAATTCCCACTTTCCCTAAAAATCTTTTTAAGTATTCCCAGTAAAAATTTCAAAAATTAAATCTACTTTTTAACACCTTTTTTGCTTAGAAAACTTTGTATCTGCGAGTATAAAAGAACTTCAGTGCAAAAAAATAGGATTAAATAAATGGCACAGATTATACGTCGACACAAAATTTTGTATAAAATTAAATAAAAATTTAAAGCTAGATGTTAAAATAAAATCGCAAATATTAATTTTATTTAATAGGTACAGGGTGGGCCAAATTCGATGTTTTTTGCTGGTTTTAGGTATTTCTAGCCGAGATGGATGATTCTACAAAAATGGTGCTGTGGAGTGGGAATGCATATTTTTCAAACACAGACTGCAAATGAAGCATAGTTTTAGTTATAAGATTTAAAACGAAATGTTTTCTTTATGAAGCATTTGAGTTTAATGTATAACAAAAATTGCAAGTTTATAGTTTTTTTTATTACAAAGCTAATACCTCATTCCTCTGGTGTAGTCCCAAACCAAATATTAAAAACTCAGATTGAAAAAAATATCCTAATAAATAATATTTAACCAAGTCTTAACTATTTATCAAAAAATTGATAAAACTTAAGTTTGCAGTCATATTTTTGAAAATCCGAATTTACATCTTCTCGGGAAAATTTTACAATTTTAAAAGTGCTCCATTTTTAATAACACAATATTTGTGAATACCACCAGTTAATTTCTAGAGAAAGAGACGGCCCTGGATATCTAATTTACTTGTGAGGGTGACAAGTTGTGACAGATAATGTCAACTTTAGTTTGGTTTAAGTTATAGATCTTTTTATTTTCGGTAGAGAATTAGTTTTTTTCGGAAAAATCAAAAAGGAACGCTTCAATTATCATTCCTCTGGTAAGTAAATATTCGACTGATATCAATAGTATAATTTTTCTGTTGATTGTTTTAAAATTATAAGTATAGGAACTTTGTTTATATAAAACTTAAGTTAAGTAGTATAAATAGATTTTGATTTAAATTAAAAAACTCATTCCTCTGGTACTCATCCCTCTGGAATTTTTATGCAATAATTCCTAAAATTCTGGAAAATAAATGTTTTTTAGCTTACACCTAATTAGTTACATAAATTTAAAAAACAAAATTATTTACTGTGCTGTACTGTTATTTAAAAGCAATGACCAAAAATGATATCCATATAGCCCACTTTTGGCAGAATCATCCAGATACACAAAAACGAGTGGACATGTCCTGGGCTCGATTTTCGAGACGTCTTCAAATATCAAAACCGCTTCTTGATAAACCTCGTAGTTTTTTAGCTACAAGGGGATTTTGAAAAGTCTGCATTTATGGAGGTGGCCTATAACTTTTTTATTTATGAAAATTTCATTTTGGTGTAAGATGCTTTTTTGCAGGTTTTTTATGGAGAACCCAATTGTCAAACTAAATTTTATGCGTCACTGTTAGTTTTTGAGATATTACAAAATATTTTAAATTTTTTGGGTTCATTTTTTGTTTTTGTTTCGAAATCTACGTTAAATTTTCTGTTTAACGATATGTCATAAATATCTTGAAATCTGCGTAACGAACTGTCATTTATGACATATCATTAAGCAGAAAATTTGACGTAGATTTAAAAACAAAAACAAAAAATTAGTCATTCCATAAGAAAATTTAAACTTTTTTTAATATTTCAAAAACTAAAAGTGACAGATAAAAATTAGTTTGACAGTTGGATTCTTCATAAAAAACCTGTGAAAAAGCATCTTACACCAAAATGAAATTTTCATAAATAAAAAAGTTATAGGCCAACTCCATAAATGCAGACTTCTCAAAACCCCCTTGTAGCTAAAAAACTACAAGGTTTATCAAGAAGCGGCTTTGATATTTGAAGACGTCTCGAAAATCGAGCCTAGGACATGTCCACTCGTTTTTGTGTATTTCGGCTAGAAATAACTAAAAACCAGCAAAAAACATCGAATTTGGCCCACTCTATATAAATGGTCGACCTTTAATATTAGGAGTATTACTATTCGACTTTTTTAAAAATAATCTTTTTTTTGGGGGTGTAAACAAAACTCTTGGAGTGGATTTTATATTTAATTATTCTGCCTTCGTAAACAAAAGGGCAGTGACTAGCCAAAGTGCATTAAAAAAACAAACCAATTTAATGTTTGGATACTACACAAGTTACTTTTTTTAACCAAAAATTCTACAAAGGTAAATTTTAGTCCCGTGAATAAAAAAAACAAAAAACCAAAATTACTCCGCTGACCGAAATAACGTCGCGAAGGCGGTAAAAATGCAATAAGCATTGATCTAACTTGAGGGACAAATTATTTCAAGATCACGGGTACTGTTTTTCGTTTTATTCAATTACTCTGCCTTCGTAAACAAAAGGGCCGTCACTAGCCAAAGTGCATTAAAAAAACAAACCAATTTAATGTTTGGATACTATACAAGTTACTTTTTTTTTAACCAAAAATTCTACAAACGTGAATTTTAGTGCCCATGAATACACAAAACAAAAAACCAAAATTACTCCACTGACCGACATATAACGTTGCAAAGGCGTTAAAAATGCAATAAGCATTCTGCTAGTTTCTTTTGTAGTTGGTAGATGTCACCAGTTGTAAAAGCATACGGTTTCGCAGGCATAATTTCATTTATTTTTCTTGCGAGAAACGAAAGACGAGTTTTATAAGCCGTCTTTCTAGCCAAGGCCAACACAAAAATAGAGGCCACGACCCTGAAAAAAGTCAGCTGTTCTGCCGGGGCTAAATTTTACATTGGGTCTTATGGGAGGTCAGACGTTTTTTTATGATATTTTCAAAATGGCACTACAGATTTCCGCAAAATTTCAGTGAAATATTCTCAGACACCATCCCGATATTCCACCAAAGGTTTGTAAGGAAGCAACATGATTAAAAGGTTAAAATCTTCAAGATTTAGCATTCTTTATTTTGAATTCAAATTACCCGCCATGTACCACATGCCAACTGTTATATTTGACATGTATTTGACTTTGTCATATGTGATTGTCACATTCGCTTCTGCTTTAAACTTAATTTTTGTGTGAGCTAATGAAGCGGCTATGAAAAATTAGGGCGTACTATACATTTTAAAAAAATTGTTCTGCCAGAATAAAGTAAAAACAATCTCAAAAACGGCTTTATTTAAAAAAAATCAAATATCCATGAACCGTCATTCCAACTTCAATATTTTAAAGACAATCAGCTGTGTCGTAACGTGACCATCAAAAAAAAAATCAGCCCCGGATGTGACGTCAACAAAGTGTAGGATCGTGGCCCGTCCATTTTGATAGCCCTGTTCTAGCTTTACAAGTGTACCAAAAACTGACAGGGTTGCCAACTATTTTAGAGAAATTTCGGCAGCTTTATTTAGGGAAACTTCAGTGGATTTACCAATTAATTCACAGAACACCAATTAAGTCAAAAAAGAATTATTATAAAATGATCTATAATATTCTTTTATTTGAAAATAAGTATGTAAGGTTTTACATTTCTTTCGTTTTATAGTTCAATAATACAAAAAGATTTTTTATTAAAGATAAATAAAAAACTGTCATTTATTGTGAAAGCCAAAAAAAATTAATTTTGATGCACCGCAACCTTGTATATACAGTGTGTCCACGGATTGAGTTCGGGTAAGGTATAAATTACAAAAAAAAATCGATTTAGATTCTGATTTGCTGGGAATTGCTCCTACTTGGTCTTAAACAAACATGTTAAGAAAATGAGCCAAATCAATTAATATACAGGGTGGTTTAGTAGGTTGATTTTATAAAAAGTGTTAAGAGTAAAGTACCTTTGTTTTAAGAGATATCAGAAAAGGTTATTAAGAAAAGTTGTTTGGAATTAAAAGTTACGACTGATTCTTAATTTTCATAAAAATCAGCTTAAAATCGTCAAGACAAAATTTTCAAAATCGACTTATAAAATCTGAGTTGGATGATTTTTCTGAAAATTGAGAAAGTACCGTCACTTTTGAATCTAAACAACTCTTCTTAATAACATTTTTCATTTAAATATTGCGGGGTGCTTTAGGGAAATCTAGGGAAATCTAGGGAAATGTCACAGCCCGTTTAGGGAATTTTCCACAAACAATATTGGCAACACTGAAAAAACAACCCGTGTAGTATCCAAACTGAAAATAAACTTTTTGACTCTTAACTTACTAGTTTGGTCGGGTGGGATATTCTCAACTTGTGATCGATGGTTCGGGCGAGGTGGGACTCATCAGCGGGCTCATTTCGCCAACCAATAGGGTGCCGTTGGCAACCACAGGGCTACCAATCGAGTTGGTCGTCGAAGGAGATTGCGACTGGTTGCGTAATTCGAACACTTGTTGGATTGCGTTGCGGAAGCACATAAAATTATAGTCTATAAGACCTAAAAAAAATACTTTGCCAATCTATGGGCACCTAAGCTCACACTAGGTACTATACTATAGTTATAGTGTGAGCTAATATAATCAAAAACTGAAATATATTTTATTCAACTCCAGACTCAATTACCTTTCGTTTGATACCACACAAGCCATGTTTTGACTTAAACTCAAATTTTTTTAATCTACCCCCCACCCTTTTGAAAAAAACTAAAATGTATTTTGTTTAACTCCAGACTCAATTACCTTTCGTTTGATATCACACACGCCATATTTTCACTTAAACTCTAATTTTTGACATCTACCCCCACCCTTTTTAAAAAATAAACTAAAATTCATTTTTTTTAACTCCAGACTTAATTACCTTTCGTTTGATATCACACACGCCATATTTTCACATAAACTCTAATTTTTGGAATCTACCCCCACCCTTTTATTTGGCTTGCGTTCGGTGGATTTTGTTCATTTTTAAATGGGACCATCACGGCCCAAGACCCAACTTAGGTACCAAATTTCATTAAAATCGGACAAGCGGTTTTTGAGTTATGCGGGTTGGTCGTTACAGACAGACAGACAGACAGACACACAGCAAAACAAAAAAGTTTCAAAATCATCTGAAACGCAAAGATATATAAAAATTTTTGAAATCGGAGCAACTTTTTTTTTCTCGAAAAAATTAGGATCACCATAGCTCACACTAATTATAGTAGTAGTGTGAGCTAAAATTCATTAAGAACTAGAAAAAAAAACGATTTAGGTTTAAGTATTTCATCATCATATTTTTAAGTTTGGTGGTTGTAGTGGTAGCCAAAAAGAAGATCTGGGGCCCCAGTGTGTAGTGTACAGGGTGTCCGAAATTGGGCACTTTTGGGGGGTTTAAGGTACTTCTAGGGAAGACAGAGAAAAACTGTCCACGCATTACGAGGCTCAAATTTCAAGAGAAGACTTATAGTGAAAACCGCATTTTGAAATATCGTCTTGTCTTTGAGCTACGGGGGCTTTTTGAAAAGTCTGCATTTTGGAGGGGGGTCTATAACTTCGTTATTATTGGAAATATTGATTTAGAGTAAATTGCAATTTTATAGACTTTGCCACGAGGAATTCAACCGCTAAATTAAATTTTAACTGTCACTTTTAGTTTTTGAGATATGACATAAAGTTGCATTTTTTCTTATGGAATAGCCTATATTTTAATTAATTTTCGAATTCGTGATTGAATTCTTTTCAAAATGATGTATGATGTGTCATAGTTTGATTGAGCGGTTTCGGAGATAATTAAAGTTTTTTATTTTTGTCTAGTGTGCGTTGAATGACGTCATGCGCCATTGACGTGAAAGCCTTGCGGTCAAATCCTACTTCAATGCTCCTATAGTTTTATTATCTTATACTATGCAAATCAAGTTGGCCTTGCGTCTTGGCGTTTTGTCATTATTTTCAATTGTTTAAACAATTTGACATTACGCTTTGATATGAAATTATTTTTCACAAAAGCGTTTTAATTTTAATTTGAAATATGTATAATTTTTTTTTTACTTTTTATAACTAGGCTTTGAGGGCCGTCAGCTGAATTATAATTTTTCCAAACCAGCCTTACTATATTTGTGACTGTGTAAAATAATAAAAATACTGGAGTGCCTTTACCTGCCTCATCAAATAATCATAGCGCACTAGAAATAAGTGAAAAAGCTGAATATCTCCTAAACCGCTCAATCAAACTATGACATATGATATATCATTTTGAAAAGAATTCAATGACGAATTCGAAAATTAATTAAAATATAGGCCATTCCATACGAAAAAATGCAACTTTATGTCATATCTCAAAAACTAAAAATGACAGTTAAAATATCATTTAACGGGTGAATTCCTCGTGACAAAGTCTATAAAACTGCAATTTACTCTAAATCAAAATTTCCACTAATAACGAAGTTATAGACCCTCTTCAAAAATGCAGACTTTTCAAAAAGCCCCCGTAGCTCAAAGACAAGACAATATTTCAAAATGCGGTTTTCACTATAAGTCTTCTCTTGAAATTTGAGCCTCGCAATGCGTGGTCAGTTTTTCTCTGTCTCCCCTAGAAGTACCTTAAACCCCCTAAAAGTGCCCAATTTGGGACACCCTGTACTACAATTCGGCGTTTCTACGGTCAGTACCCCTTATTAATACATTTGTGTGTACCGGCAATATAACATATGGGTAAATTATTAAACACGCGACCAAAATTCATTTAAATTGTGTGGTATACTGCTTTCCTCGGCAAGCTTTGTACAGTCATCTTGCGCTATCGAAATTATCTCTTTTTTCATACACAGTGTGCCAACAACTGTTTTACAAGCTATGTTGTCTTAAAAATGCCCACGGCAATCGAGAACCTCAAAGTAGAATACTAGGTTAGGCTTAGCACAAATTGTCTCCTCCCTTTGCCTTTTTAGCTTAAACAAGTTTAAAGACTTACAAAGAAGAGAAAAAGTTTTTTCTAAAAGCATTCTTCAAAATTTCTTGTCTGTAAATAACGATTTCTGGGATTATTTGTTCCAGAAAAAAAGTTTTTTTTTATCGAAATTATCTCTTTTTCATACGCAGTGTGCCAACAACTTTTTTTGCAAGCTATGTTGTCTTAAAAATGCCCACGGCAATCGAGAACCTCAAAGTAGAATACTAGGTTAGGCTTAGCACAAATTGTCTCCTCCCTTTGCCTTTTTAGCTGAAACGAGTTTAAAGACTTACAAAGAAGAGAAAACGTTTTTTCTAAAAGCATTCTTCAAAATTTCTTGTCTGTAAATAACGATTTCTGGGGTTATTTGTTCCAGAAAAAAAGTTTTTTTTTATCGAAATTATCTCTTTTTCATACGCAGTGTGCCAACAACTGTTTTACAAGCTATGTTGTCTTAAAAATGCCCACGGCAATCGAGAACCTCAAAGTAGAATACTAGGTTAGGCTTAGCGCAAATTGTCTCCTCCCTTTGCCTTTTTAGCTTAAACGAGTTTAGACTTACAAAGAAGAGAAAAAGTTTTTTCTAAAAGCATTCTTCAAAATTTCTTGTCTGTAAATAACGATTTCTGGGGTTATTTGTTCCAGAAAAAATGTTTTTTTTATCGAAATTATCTCTTTTTCATACGCAGTGTGCCAACAACTGTTTTACAAGCTATGTTGTCTTAAAAATCCCCACGGCAATCGAGAACCTCAAAGTAGAATACTAGGTTAGGCTTAGCACAAATTGTCTCCTCCCTTTGCCTTTTTAGCTGAAACGAGTTTAAAGACTTACAAAGAAGAGAAAACGTTTTTTCTAAAAGCATTCTTCAAAATTTCTTGTCTGTAAATAACGATTTCTGGGGTTATTTGTTCCAGAAAAAAAGTTTTTTTTTATCGAAATTATCTCTTTTTCATACGCAGTGTGCCAACAACTGTTTTACAAGCTATGTTGTCTTAAAAATGCCCACGGCAATCGAGAACCTCAAAGTAGAATACTAGGTTAGGCTTAGCGCAAATTGTCTCCTCCCTTTGCCTTTTTAGCTTAAACGAGTTTAGACTTACAAAGAAGAGAAAAAGTTTTTTCTAAAAGCATTCTTCAAAATTTCTTGTCTGTAAATAACGATTTCTGGGGTTATTTGTTCCAGAAAAAATGTTTTTTTTATCGAAATTATCTCTTTTTCATACGCAGTGTGCCAACAACTGTTTTACAAGCTATGTTGTCTTAAAAATCCCCACGGCAATCGAGAACCTCAAAGTAGAATACTAGGTTAGGCTTAGCACAAATTGTCTCCTCCCTTTGCCTTTTTAGCTTAAACGAGTTTAAAGACTTACAAAGAAGAGAAAAAGTTTTTTCTAAAAGCATTCTTCAAAATTTCTTGTCTGTAAATAACGATTTCTGGGGTTATTTGTTCCAGAAAAAAAGTTTTTTTTATCGAAATTATCTCTTTTTCATACGCAGTGTGCCAACAACTGTTTTACAAGCTATGTTGTCTTAAAAATGCCCACGGCAATCGAGAACCTCAAAGTAGAATACTAGGTTAGGCTTAGCACAAATTGTCTCCTCCCTTTGCCTTTTTAGCTGAAACGAGTTTAAAGATTTACAAAGAAGAGAAAATTTTTTTTCTAAAAGCATTCTTCAAAATTTCTTGTCTGTAAATAACGATTTCTGGGGTTATTTGTTCCAGAAAAAAAGTTTTTTTATCGAAATTATCTATTTTTTCATACGCAGTGTGCCAACAACTGTTTTACAAGCTATGTTGTCTTAAAAATCCCCACGGCAATCGAGAACCTCAAAGTAGAATACTAGGTTAGGCTTAGCACAAATTGTCTCCTCCTTTTGCCTTTTTAGCTGAAACGAGTTTAAAGACTTACAAAGAAGAGAAAAAGTTTTTTCTAAAAGCATTCTTCAAAATTTCTTGTCTGTAAATAACGATTTCTGGGTTTATTTGTTCCAGAAAAAAAGTTTTGACATATTATTGGAAATTTTGACCCTTCAGCTTTCCAATATGCCCTAAAATGTTACTTTGGTGGTTTGCCAACGGAATAACATCGAAGAAAAGAAAATTAACAGTTTTACCCCAAAATCCCCTACTTAAAATATTCGTCTCTTAATAATAATAACTGTGCCAAGTTTCATGAATCTAGGGTGAAGCGTTCACGAGGTATAGTAAAAAGAGTGCGACCTTGTTTAGTAAAGAAAATAATGTATATACAATTTTAGGCAGTTAAATATATTTTTTATTTTATTTTATTTTTAAAACCCTTTTACTTACCTTTATGGTCGAAATTATCCTCCCTCAATATACAAATTAGGGCAAGAAATTTGTTGACTTCACGCAAATAGAGCACAGTGCCGTTGTTTAGTTTAATCAGACTTGAACTGTGTTCATCGAAAGCTGCTGGCTCTGTCTCCTCTTTCACTCTAAAAATTGCAAGCGTGTGAGTGAGAGAGCTATACATAGTTCAACATCCATGTACTTTATAGGTGTACAGCGTGTCCCATTTTCGATGGGATTAAATGGGGAACTCGGTTATTATTAAAGATATTGATTTTCTGATTGCACCTTACCGTGCTCTTTTTTGGAGCCCTTAAAAATGATGTAATCAGATTTTTGCTATACCCCGTAGTTTCGCCCCCGGAGTTTTTGAAAAAATTGTATTTTTAATAAACCCTTGTATCTCGCTTATTTTGCGAGATACTTTTATTTTGTAAAAACATTTTTATGGCAACTTTTTTAGAAGAAAATAATGACGTTATCAATTTTTTAAAATATTGTTTAGTTTTTGATATTTATCATAAAAAAATTAAATACGGACCTGGATTTTTTTTATTACTAGTTTGATTGGTTTCATGCTAGTATTATTATAAAATAATAAAAATTTAAAAAATTTTTGTTTTAAGGTTAAAAAAAAATATTTAATATTTAAAAAAAAATTAGTCCGAACCTGGATATTTCTGTTTTGATACTTAGCATATTAAAATGGTTTTACGTTAATTTACAGATTTATTTGAAACAAAGTCTACGAAAAATATTTAAAAAAAACAAATTATAAAAAATAACTAATTTTTCTGATTACCATTATGTGTAAAACATTGTCGGCATTTTTGAGTAATTTTTCTTAACGCATTTTGCATAAAAATATTTCTGCCATTTAAATATTGAGATTTTGTTGCTTGAATGAAGCAGTCAAACATATCACATTTTTAAAAATCTGTATATGGTCAATTTCTAGCCAGTTTAAAATAATTGTAAGCCATTCACAAAAATGACAATGTCAATTCCACGCTTTTGTTTTCTAAATTTCACGACCTGCTGTTCGGTTATCAAATAATTAGTATAATATTATTTTTGTAACTTTTTAACGTTTTTTACTTTATTTATAAATCTTTTTATTATCATTTCAAAACAGATAAACTAAAAATCGTTCAACTAGTGTGTCTTGCAATTTTTAATTTATAATTACGTTGGAAATTTCCAGGTTCGGACTATAATTTTTTTTTCAAATATTAAATAACTTTTTTTAACCTTAAATCAAAAAAATATTAAAGTTTTATCATTTTAAGGTAATAATAGCATGGAAGTAATCAAAGTAGTAATAAAAAGTATCCAGGTCCGTATTTAATTTTTTTATGATAAATACCATATCTCAAAAACTAAACAATATTTTAAAAAATTGACAACGTCATTATTTTGCTCTAAAAAAGTTGCCATAGAAAGGTTTTTACAGAATAAAAATATCTTGCAAAATAAGCGAGATACAAGGAGTTAATTAAAATGCAATTTTTTCAAAAACTCCCTGTATTAGCGAAACCACGGGGTATAGCAAAAATCTGATTACACCATTTTTAAGGGCTCCAAAAAAGAGCACGGTAAGGTGCAATCAGAAAATCAATATCTTTAATAATAAGCGAGTTTCCCATTTAATCCCATCGAAAATGGGACACGCTGTACTACTAAAGCATATCAAAACCATTACTAGAAAATGACTGACTACAAGGGTTTCGGCATATTGTTAAGAACAAGTAAAATTTAACGTAACTGAAAAAAAAATTTCCAAACTATTTTCAATTTTTAAAAAACACACTGTGTAATTTTGATCTGTAACGGTTTTCTAAGTCGACGCGTCTCTGGCTTGCGCTGGTGTTTTTTCTCTTTGTTTGGAGCGCTCAAAGCACACTCTATCTCTTTCTGTGCAAAGTGCAGTAGACTTAGAGTTAAAATCAATCAACGGCAAGGTTTTCTAAGTCGACGCATCTCTGGCTTGCGCTGGTGTTTTTTCTCTTTGTTTGGAGCGCTTAAAGCACAGTTTATCTCTTTCTCTTCAAAGTGCATTAGGCTTAGAGTTAAAAACCAATCAACGGCAAGTGGGGATTACAAGTAGGGTTTTTTTCGCGGAGACAAGAAAATTGTTAGAGAGGGCATTCTTGAGTTGGTTTTGGTACGCTTCACTTCGCTTCATTTAAGAGGGTGAGGGCGGTTTCAACTGGGGAAATGTTAAATCTATTTTCAATTTTTAAAAAACACACTGTGTAATTTTGATCTGTAACGGTTTTCTAAGTCGACGCGTCTCTGTCTTGCGCTGGTGTTTTTTCTCTTTGTTTGGAGCGCTCAAAGCACAGTTTATCTCTTTCTCTGCAAAGTGCATTAGGCTTAGAGTTAAAAACCAATCAACGGCAAGTGGGGATTACAAGTAGGGTTTTTTTCGCGGAGACAAGAAAATTGTTAGAGAGGGCATTCTTGAGTTGGTTTTGGTACGCTTCACTTCGTTTCATTTAAGGGGGTGAGGGCGGTTTCAACTGGGGAAATGTTAAATCTGTTAATTAGTTAAAATTTTCACTGATTTACTTTAATGGACTCTTCTGGTTAAGTCTGATCTATCAGCTGCTGTCAAATTAATGTTCGGACTTCTTTTGTTATTTCTTACAAAAATCATAAAACTGATGTCCTTCAATTACTTTAGACCTATTTTGGGTTTAAAATGTTAATTATAAATATCAACCAGCAAGGTTCATAATACCGTGAAATACCCCAAAAGAGGTAAATTTGAGTATTTGATATCTTACCCATATATCCAAGAAAGGTCGATAACAACATCTACCATATCACAGCACAATTCGTAACTTTGCATATCTACAGGGGTGGAATCGGTGGCTATGTAAATTTTTGACACTACATCGAAAAGGAATGATTTTTCTATCGCTGAATTCTAAAAAAAAAAAAAATTACCTTTATTTTTTTTGTTATAAAAAGATATTTTATACATTTTAAAGTTAAAATTTATAGCTTAAAGAATTTTTTGTCACTAGTATACTTACAGTATTTAAAATATTTAACAAATTCTCCAAAGTAGGTAACTGTACAATTAATTTTTGAACCACTTTGGAAAAGGCCTCAAATATCGAGTGATCGTAAATTGAGGTAAGGTGAAAACTAAGGTGAATCTGGTCAAATCCTAAAAAAAATTATCTTAATATAGCCTCAAGCTTTCCGCCACAACATTTTATCAAAACTGGTAAAGAAATTTTGGAGTTATGCGCAGTCACTTTTAGGCTGGTAATGTATAAAGAAACAGAGCTCTTTTTTTGTAAATGTTAATTGTTCATTCCGGGTTATTATTTATTTAAAAAATAATTTATTTTGTTTAATTTTATTTTTTTTAAGCATTTTTTTTGTTTTACTATATTTTTAAATACGGCCTTTTGAATTAATTAGGCCATAATTGGGCTTCCTATAAGTTACTCTAATCAATCATAATTAAATGGTTAATTAGTTGTTAAAATAATTATAATTAAGAATAAAATCTTAAATCCATTTTTCTACTTTTAAATTAAAATAAAAATACACCAGTGAAACTCATTTTAGCGCCCCTCTTAAAGTTGGAACTGGACATATGTACGTCCTTGTGAATAAAACTAATGAAAAACAGTTGCTTTTCGAGCCTCATACGGTCAACTGAACGATCTAAAAATAAAACAATGCATCTGGTCTGATAAGAAAACAAATTCCGCCTACACGTTTTTCGGCTATGATCAATATTAATATATTTAATATTAAAACCAAAGACACAATAAAATTTTCACTTTTGATTAATAACGCGATTACGCGTGTGATCAATATTACTGGAATAGAAGCTGGACACATGGATTCAACCCTCTGAAAGGCCTTTCAGGAACCGGAATGAAGACAGCACAGCAGTAAGTGATCATATTTTTTAGTGTCGAAACTCGCTTATAAAATTATATTAAGAAGTAATAATTTCTTAGTGCATAATTTTAGTGCTAAGTCTTGAGCGGAGCTGGTTTTAGTAATCATATATTTTTATTTAGGGAAATTTCTACCCTTTCAACTTGATATTATCGGCCAACTTAAATGCTTGTAAAATTCAAATAAACATAATCCATAATAATTCTAAAAAAATAAAATAAAATATAAAATTCTAATTTAGATTTACAGTCCGCTATGCAAACCAATTTTAACTGGGCTTGAAGTAGACACTAATCTCAGAAACAACTTAACCATTTTCAATGAAAAGTTCTATAAAGTATTATGCTTGGCCGGTTTTTCTTGGACTAGTGGTTTATAAATAAGTGTGCTAATACGAGGATAGTCTTTTATACAGGGTGTCCCATAACTTAGGGGCCCTAGGCCAACAGGTGATAGAGGAGATCATGTCTGATAAAAAAGTTCCTATAATGCATGTGTCAAAACTCTTTCTTTGTCGAGATACAGAGCATCAAAGTTGGCGATTTTTTAAATTTTTTTGATAACTTTTTAAAAAAACGCCGTAAAAATATGAAGTTGGCTAAAAAAAGCTATAAATTGAAGTACAAACAATTTTTTAAAAAATTAGAAGGTCAATTTTAAAAAAAAAACTATTTTTTTGTTATAAGCTTTTATGAATGCCATATTGAACGCAATGGTTTTCTTTATATTTTTTATTAATAAAAACAAGTCTGTAGGAAGATATAATAATAAAATATTATTGATATTTTTTAAAACAATAAGTAAACAAAAATTAATTTTTTTTTAAATTATTATTTTTTATACATTTTTGGAGGTTATTTTGACAGCCTGTATCTAATCAACTTTTAATTTTATCAAAAAAAGAAAAACCACATTTTCGAATCACAATTAGCTGACTGTGACAGATTTTCTTTTTTTTTTGTAAATCCCACTCCTCTAACTTTAAAAATCCCATATCTTAAAAACAGATATGTGTTGAGCCCCATGTTATATAAACTTTTTTCTCGGAAATAATCTCCTCTATCACCTAAGGTCACTCATCGTCAAGCAAAGCTTGCTTGACGATGAGTGACCTTACTATCACCTGCTGCACTATGACCCCTAATTTTGCATAAAGCCACATAGAGGGCGACACTGATCGAATGTCGTTACATACAGGACGAGTCGTTAAATACCGAGATGAATTCCAAAACGTGCGCAAGCGTTGATCTGTCACTTCTGCCAACCAATCAACTGAGAGATATTTCAGTATGGTTTTATACAGCAAAACTTTAATAATTCCCAGTTCTTTTTGATGAAAATTCGTCGTTTTTGTGCTGTGAAAATGCCGGTGACGTGCAAGTTGTGTGACAAATTATTTAGTGCCCAATTTAATTTGAATAAACACTGTCATCGGGGTTCTACTGTATGTCTATGCTACGTTAAACATTTTTTTTTAAGATTTAGCGCATTTAAATTTGTCAATACTCCCATGGCAAAACAAAATAAACGTGAAATGCATATAGAAGAAATACTGCATATACCTCAAATCAAAAAGAAAATACGAATCTTAAAATGCAAAAATATACAGGGTGTTTTTGTTTGAAACTCGTAGACAATGATTACAAAGTTTACACTTGATAACGGTTAGAGATACTTACTAACCGAAACGTTGTGTTTTAAAATAAATAAAGACAATGGAATCCGAAATTTTATTTCTATACAGGGTGTTCCCTCTCAAAAAATCGACTTTATTGTCACACCCTGGTCCTGGTCCCAAATTCGTTGTTTTTTTGTGGTGTCGGGTATTTCTAGGGGAGAAAGATAAAAAGTGAGCCCCCTTTGCGACGCTCAAATTTTAAGAGAAGCCTAAAGGTGAAAACTACATTTAGATATAGCAAGCCGTTTTTAAGCTACGGAGTGTTTTTGTCTAAATTTTGCTTTTGTGTAAATAGCTTTCTTATAGATCTTTTCTTGAAGAATTGACAGATGTAAACGGTTTTTATTTATCTCTTTTAGTTTTTAAAATATTGCATAAAGTTGTTATTTTTCTTACAGAATAACTCTAAAACTCTCTCTAAAATTTCCTTTAAAATGATGTATCACACTCAATATTTTAATTTTAATTTTTTTTTTATTGTTTTCTTTATTTTTATTTTTTAATCACCTCTTTATTATTTTTTTATTTTTATAATTTTATAATATTAAAATATTTTAAACCCATTAAGCAAACTAAAATATGTAGTAAAAATAAAAAAAACAAAAATATAAAGAAATCCCACTAATCCCATAAAGAAAAATTAATTTTATGTGATATCTCAAAAACTAAACGTGACCAATGAAATTTAATTTAACAGTTGAATTCCTCTTAAAAAAGTGTCTAAAAAATGTTTTCACAGCCCGTAGTTTGAAAAACAGCTTGCTATATCAAAATGCGATTTTCACCTTTAAGCTTCTTTTGAAATTTGAGTGTCGCAAAGGTTGATCAGGTTTTTTAGCCCCTCTAGAAATACCCGAAACTCCCCAAAAACATCGAACTTGGGACACCCTGTACATGGTGCCGGATAGAAAAAAATTATGTTGGCTTTTAAAGTTCATCATCATCATAATTAACCAAAAAAAATCTACAATTTATTATAGCCGTTTATTTTCAATGATAAAGTTGCTCCGGTTATAAAAAACCACCAAGTACCTACATAAAATCATACCTAAAAATTAGAATTGACCATTATTTTATACCTTGAATTTTTTATTATACGTTAAGCTCTTCGATCTCGCGCCAATCCCGGTATTCGCGCCAATAATTTAAATTAGACATTTTGACGTTAATTTTGGCGCATGCTCCTTTGATCGAATTCATCTCGGTATTTAACGACTCGTCATACAGGGACTCTAGTCCTAATAGGTCTAGGCAAAATTACCAGAATCGGTAAGGTCATCCATTGCTCTCTGATGTATGTCCCTTTGGCACTCCATTTTCGAGTCGTCTACTAAGCCGTCTACTTTATGAATAAAAACTTCAAATTTGATATTCTGGTTGACTTTGTACGCTTTGGTTACGAAAAGATTTAGTTTGTGAAGAGCTTCACTATAATCATCCTAAAATTAAACATTTAAAGGGTTTTCCTGTATATTTTTACACCATAAATCAACCTAAAATGTTCTTTAAAATGATGTATCACACTCTATGTTTTATTTTTGGTTATTTTTTACCCAACTGCATCACGACGAAACGAAGGGTAATGTGTTTCGATTGTTGTATGTACAGGGTGTCCCAAATTGGGCACTGTTGGGAGGTTTGAGGTACTTCTAGGGAAGACAGAGAAAACTGACCACACATTACGAGGCTCAAATTTCAAGAGAAGACTTATAGTGAAAACCGCATTTTGAAATATCGTCTCGTCTTTGAGCTACGGAGGCTTTTTGAAAAGTCTGCATTTTGGAGGGGGGTCTATAACTTCGTTATTATTGGAAATATTGATTTAGAGTAAATTACAATTTTATAGACTTTGACACGAGGAATTCAACCGCTAAATTAAATTTTAACTGTCACTTTTAGTTTTTGAGATATGACATAAAGTTGCATTTTTTCTTATGGAATGGCCTATATTTTAATTAATTTTCGAATTCGTGATTGAATTCTTTTCAAAACGATGTATCATATGTCATAGTTTGATTGAGCGGTTTCGGAGATAAATAAAGTTTTTTATTTTTGTCTAGTGTGCGTTGAATGACGTCATGCGCCATTGACGTGAAAGCCTTGCGGTCAAATCCTACTTCAATGCTCCTAGAGTTTTGTTGTCATACTATGCAAATCAAGTTGGCCTTGCGTCTTGGCGTTTTGTCATTGTTTTCAATTGTTTAAACAATTTGACATTACGCTTTGATATGAAGTTATTTTGCACAAAAGCGTTTTAATTTTATTTTGAAATATGTATCAATTTTTAATACTTTTTATAACTAGGCTTTAAGGGCCGTCAGCTGAATTATAATTTTTCCAAACCAGCCTTACTATATTTGTGACTGTGTAAAATAATAAAAAATACTGGAGTGCCTTTACCTGCCTCAGCAGGAAATCATAGCGCACTAGAAATAAGTGAAAAAGCTGAATATCTCCTAAACCGCTCAATCAAACTATGACATATGATACATCATTTTGAAAAGAATTCAATGACGAATTCGAAAATTAATTAAAATATAGGCCATTCCATAAGAAAAAATGCAACTTTATGTCATATCTCAAAAACTAAAAGTGACAGTTAAAATATAATTATGCGGGTGAATTCCTCGTGACAAAGTCTATAAAACTGCAATTTAATCTAAATCAAAATTTCCACTAATAACGAAGTTATAGACCCCCTTCAAAAATGCAGACTTTTCAAAAAGCCCCCGTAGCTCAAAGACGAGACGATATTTCAAAATGCGGTTTTCACTATAAGTCTTCTCTTGAAATTTGAGCCTCGCAATGCGTGGTCAGTTTTTCTCTGTCTCCCCTAGAAGTACCTTAAACCCCCTAAAAGTGCCCAATTTGGGACACCCTGTATGTCAGTAAATATGTATGTTTGGGTCACGCTAGAGGCTAAATGGCTGAACCGATTTTGACAAATTGCTACTGATCCCGAGGGTGCTATAGGCTATATTTTTTTAAACAGGAATCTTGTGCGGTGCGGTCTTCTGACGCCATTTTGTTACATGATGTAGGTTTTAAGGCACACAAATTATCTAAATTTCAGGCGATTTTATTGAAATTCCTTTGATTACCCATTGCAAATGTCCTTTAATTTGCTGTAGTTACTTTGTAGTTCTCTCTGCTTCCACCCATCTCCCCTCCTGTCATTCCCCCCACCCTATTCAAAAACCATATTCGCATAATTTTATCAAATATAGAGCGATTTCAAAAATTCTTTATGCATACGCTTCCAAATTTTTTTTCCAATACCATTTTACTATTCCCCCCCCCCCCCCGCTTCTCCCTCTCTTCTCTACGCCATCCTTATTAGTTATAGCAGGGCTATCAAAATGGACGGGCCACGATCCTCCACTTTGTTGACGTCACATCCGGGGCTGATTTTTTTTTGATGGTCACGTTACGACACAGCTGATTGTCTTTAAAATTTTGAAGTTGGAATGACGGTTCGTGGATATTTGATTTTTTGTTAAATAAAACCGTTTTTGAGATTGTTTTTACTTTATTCTGGCAGAACAATTTTTTTTAAATGTATAGTAAGCCCTAATTTTTCATAGCCGCTTCATTAGCTCACACAAAAATTAAGTTTAAAGCAGAAGCGAATGTGACAATCACATATGACAAAGTCAAATACATGTCAAATATAACAGTTGGCATGTGGTACATGGCGGGTAATTTGAATTCAAAATAAGGAATGTTAAATCTTGAAGATTTTAACCTTTTAATCATGTTGCTTCCTTACAAACCTTTGGTGGAATATCGGGATGGTGTCTGAGAATATTTCACTGAAATTTTGCGGAAATCTGTAGTGCCATTTTGAAAATATCATAAAAAAACGTCTGACCTCCCATAAGACCCAATGTAAAATTCAGCCCCGGGAGAACAGCTGATTTTTTCAGCGTCGTGGCCTCTATTTTTGTGTTGGCCTTGGTTATAGCTATAACTTTTACAAATATACAGCGATTTCAAAAGTTCTTTCTGCACACGCTTGAAGACTTTTGCCAACATCATTTTACTAGTTTTCCCTCCCTCTGTTCTCCCCTCCCTCCTTATTAGTAATAGTTGTAGCTATATCTTTCACAAATATAGAATGATTTCAAAATTTCTTTTTGCACACGCTTTAAGACTTTTCCAACATCATTTTACTAGTTTTCCTCTTCCTCTCCCTCTCTTCTCCACGCCCTCCTTATTAGTAATAGTTGTAGCTATACCTTTCACAAATTTAGAGCGATTTCAAAAATTCTTTCGGCACATGCTTTAAGATTTTTTTCGACACCATTTTACTAGTTCCCTCCTCCCCCACCTTCACTCAATGGAAGGTAACACTGTTCACGTCTGTAGAAAATATACACATATTTTTTGGATAAAGCTAAATGAATTGTAAATGAATAGTGCTTTTTATAAGACTGAATAAGAATTAAGCCTAAAAGTTGGAAATAAAATAATTTTAAATAAAAAAAACACCCAACTGCTAAATTTACTTGTAACTACTAGTCGCAGTTGGGTACAAAATTACCCAATCCCCTGATTCATGAAAATACAAAACTCTATAATTTCGTAAGTGCGCTTTGGGAATCAAAACTAAAAGTTGAAGCATGTCGTACATTATAGGTGTATTATTATTTGGTTTAATAATAAAAAGCATTTAGATATTTTAAAGCTGTATATTCGGGATTCATCAAAATGTAAACACTGCGTATACCACCGAGCCTACGTGACTAAAGTAACTCCCTGTGTACACACTAGAGGCGCCACTGAACGACACAGCGTGTAACAAACACCAACTAAAGTCGGCCAACTATATGTGTGCACGGCTTACACCACCAACTTAACATAGACCAATAAACACATATAATACAATAGGTATATCTATCAATTTTGTACTCAACTGCGACTAGTACTTACAAGAAAATTTAGCAGTTCAGTGTTTTTTTTATTTAAATATTAAAATAAACGTGTTGGGATTAAAAGGGGGGCGGGCCGTCACATCTGACTGCACACCAAGTAGTATAAGTAGTAGCCTAGAGACTAGATAGTTTAGTTTACACTTGAAAACGGTTAGAGATACTTAGTAAACAAAATATCGTATTTACAAATAATTAAAGACAATGGAAGTCTCAAATTTTGTTTCTAAGCAGTGATGAATAGTTAAACCTAAAATTGTTTAGCAAAAATGGTTTTACCTGGGCATCTATCACAAAAACCAAGGATCCACATCCACCAAAAATCATTTCGAAATCATAACATGTATCAAAAAAATCGATTTGGCCAGGAAAATCCCAGATTTGAAACTGTACAAAACTCGAGTTGTTGATATCGTCTTTTACAATTTTGTTTGTGCTTTCTAGAAACAAGGTTTCGTTGGGTGACATTTTGTGAAAAACAACTTTTTGTATTGATGATTTGCCAGATCTAAAAGTAAAATAACTTTTCCAAATTCACAGTCTTTTTAGACACTTTTCTTTCTTCAATTCTCTTCTAACTCCAAATTTCTACACTTTTTAAAAACAAAAAATGTTTTTTTAATTGATCCCAAAAGTTCTAACTAAATACCAAGTTTAAAATTGTTATGTAAAATTTATTTTCCTGCTAAATAAGAAAAATTGATCATTTTTGTTTTTTTTTTTTCAAAGCAATTAAGGGTGAAAAATTTTAAGAAATAAAAGCTTAATATTAAATTAAGATAACTAATTGAAATGCTGCTGTTGTTAGTTTAGTAACAAAGAAATAAGGACTTTTGTTTTGTTAGGTAAATGTTTTCATAAAAAACCACTCCAAAGTTAACTGTTTTTATTTTTCTACCTTGAGTATTCAAACAAACTTTATTATACTAATAAATTTAAAAAGGGTTATTTATTGCAAAGCTCTTTAAATGTCTACTAGAAAATGAAAATGTAATTTATACAGAATCAAACACCCAACTAACATTTATAGTAGCGGCTACATGTTCTAAAGGCTTTGCTACTTTCTTATAGTAGAAATGTGGTGATCCCAACCAAAATTTGTTACTTTTTAGTTCTAACTACTATTTAGTATCAGGAAATAGTAGATGTTTCGTAAAAACGACCCTCTAAACTACTTCATAGGATTGTTTCTTGATAGTCGATTCTGATAGTCTTCTCTACCACAATAGGACGTTGCTAAAGTTTTACTTTCTTTTTAGTCGTTATTTCGTAGTCGCCCTGACTTTTATATCCTACTTAATTACCACTAGAAAGTTAAGCTTCATTGGAGTCCCAAACAAGTGTATCCGACAACTACATTATAACTTTAATTTTTACCACAAAAGTTTGTGTCATCATAGTAACATCTGATGTAACAATGTAGACAAAATAACTTTTTGGATCAACTTTAAAGCCGCAACTACTTTCAAGTAACCTTTTCGACTATCAGGGAATATAGTTTGGGACGCCATGTTTTTATGTAAGAAAGAAAATTTAATATTTTTGTTGTCGTTTTATGAGCTCATATTAAAGAGCCATACTATTTTATAAACAAATTAGTTAAAGCTTACCAAAAATGCTCTTCTTAAGCACCATTTGTTGGAGTTAACTGTCGATTATGAAAACATAACCTCCAAAATCACAACACAAAAATTCCATCAGCTACCAGAAAACGGCTCAATTTTACGGGCGCACCGGTTTTTTGCACTATATATAATGCATGTTATACAAAAAACTTTGCGTCGCACTCGAATTTTGATCCTCTGCTCGTAAATTCTCACACTTTTGGATAACATAGTTCATATTATAACCATAACCAAACAAAAAAACTAAGCGAGTCTGTTTACTGTTGTGTCCACCATATTGTGTAACAATTCTACCAAAAAGAAACGATTATATTATTTGCAACTACATCGCAACTTTTATGCCATTACGGAAAAAAAACAGCCTCTACGACGTAGTAGATACCTGGCTACGACGTAGTAGTGTAGTTGTTACTACAGTGACTTTAAACACTTGGCCAAGTAGTTATAACCAGAAATTGGTTCCCCACTTAGGGAATTATAACGTCGCTGTATGGTATACTGAGACGTAGCGGGAGTACGTTGCGGTTACTTTTAAGAAATTCTTTCTGGTTGGGGTTTCGTCGTTACAACTTTAATTGTTTGTTGGGCATAATGTTTAAAAATGTTTAAGCAAAGTTTGTTAAACATAATGATGTATCAGGAGTTCATTTCATATTAAATCACTACTACTACTATGTCGGTTTAGAACGTTTTTCTACGTTGTCCGACGCCTATTCTCCACCTCCTTCGATCCTGACAATCATCTTCTATCAGATTCTTTTGACTCATTGATCTTTGGATTGACTGTTGCCATTCTAGTTTAGGACGTCCTCTTTTTCTGCGCCCTACTGGTTGCCATTCTAGGACCTGTCTTGGTAATCTCTCGTCGTTCATCCGTTGTACATGGCCGTACCATATCAGTTGCCTTTTAGTAATGTCATCCGTTATGCTTCCCTCGATTCCCATTCTTTCTTTTATGATCTTATTTCTTATGTGATCTAATCTAGATATTCTCATTGATCTTCTTATTGCATATTAAATCAACCAAAAAAAAATTGGGGTTTGCCAAACCATCCCACCGATTTTAATAATATTTCATTGTTCCCATAAGTGTGAGTGATAAAAAATACCAAAATTCAAGTTTTTTAAAAATCAAAAAAAATGTGATTGATCAAACATGTACTAAAATAAATGAACATATCTCGAGAACTACTTAAACCAGTGTAGTAACATAGGACTTATTTAAGAGTTCTTAAAAAAAAGAATCTTTAAAAAAAAATACTCTGCCAATATATGGGCCCCTAAGCGCACACTAGGTACTATAGTTATAGTGTACGTGTGAGCTAATATAACTAAAAACTAAAATATATTTTATTCAACTCCAGACTAAATTACCTTTTGTTTGATACCACACAACCCATGTTTTGACTTAAACTCAAATTTTTGAAATCTACTCCCACCCTTAAAAAAACAAAAACTAAAATGTATTTTGTTAAACTCCGGACTCAATTGCCTTTCGTTTGATATCACACACGACATATTTTCACTTAAAATCTAATTTTTGAAATATACCCCCACCCT
Source organism: Aspidapion aeneum (assembly GCA_963576565.1). Lineage (NCBI taxonomy): Eukaryota > Metazoa > Arthropoda > Insecta > Coleoptera > Brentidae > Aspidapion > Aspidapion aeneum. The sequence continues at coordinate 2,677,989 of OY755043.1, read as the reverse complement.
TTTTTTTAAATAAATTAAAATGTATTTTGTTTAACTCCAGACTCAATTACCTTTCGTTTGATATCACACACGCCATATTTTCACTTAAACTCTAATTTTTGAAATCTACCCCCTTTATTTGGTTTGTGTTTGGTGGATTTTGTTCATTTTTAAATGGGACCATCTCGGCCCAAAACCCAGCCTAGGTACCAAATTTCATTAAAATCGGCCAAGCGGTTTTTGAGTTATGCGCGTTGGTCGTTACAGACATACAGACAGACAGACAGACAGACAGACAGACAGACAGACAGACAGACAGACAGACAGACAGACAGACAGACAGACAGACAGACAGACAGACATACAGACAGGCAGACGGCGCAACAAAAAAGTTTCAAAATCATCTGAAACGCAAAGATATATAAAAATTTTTGAAATCGGAGCAACTTTTTTTTTCTCGAAAAAATTAGGATCACCATAGCTCACACTACTATAGTATAGTATATGTGTGAGCTAAAATTCTTAATGTTTTAGCAAGTACCTCACCAAATTTCAGGATGGAGAAATAAAGGAAAAACTAGTAGGAAAATAGTCATGCTTGTAATAAACTATGAAAAGCATCCAATTCAAAGGAAAAATAACTGAAATAATTCAATTATTGCGACATGTTTGCCTAAATAACAACATGTTTGCCTAAATAACAACATTTTTTTTTTAATCATTATAATATTTTTAGTTAAAGTTAATACTCTTATCTTTTCTGTAAAATTTCTGTTTTGTGTATTTTTATCAGGTGTTGTTTATTTCAACATGAATTGGGTGAGGAACTTGATGAAACATGAAGAAAAAACTTATTAAAAAAAATTTATAAAAATTACTTTTTTAGGAAATTTTAAACAATATTTTTTTTCAAAAATGTGAATTTTTGTAAAAAATAATGTCATACCTCCCTCATTCAAAAGATATTTTAAAGACCTTTGAAAACAGCCCTATATCACTACTCTGATATAGGTAGTTCTCGATACATCTTAGTTAGTTAAGATGTTTGGGTCAAATTGGGAATTTTTTTGATTTTAAAGATTTAATTTTAAAAAAACTACGGATTTTATTTACTAAAAACATATCATCCTCTTTGTGGGTTAAATGACTGTACCAAAAATTATCAAAATAATTGAAATTGATTGCCAAATCTTTGGTTGATTTGATATGAAATGATCCTTACTAACTAAAGATAATATAACAATTTATTTTCAAAAATTTCCTTAATATAATCATTTATTTTCGAAAATAACTGGTTGATTACTGAGTTACTAACCCTGCCTACTTTATATTTTTTATAATTTAAATTAAACAAATATAGGTATCATAACAAAGACATTTCATGAAAAAAAGTCCATGAAAATGTATTCTATAAAAAGAATTAAGATAAAAGTATAGCCAAGTTCTCCAATACACATTTCAAAATGAAAGGTTGCTAGTTTGGAAATGTTTTGTTAAACTCATTTTTAAAAGGAACTAAAAACTTTTTTAATGTCTTATTCCAATAACTTTCACCTTTTTTAATTTTTATTTTGAAATTTTTAAATTTCTATTTCTATAATTTTATCCTTGGGAGGAATTTGGATTTTTTTTTAAAGAACTTTTCTATAATTTCTGCCGGTTTGCCAAATCCCAGCTTTCTATCATTTCTGGAAGTGAGCAGTAATAGTTTTACATAACTTAACATGTATAGAGGAGGAAAGTAAATTAAAATTTTGAGGTTTTTTATTTTTTCCTATAGTTTTATCATAGTTCCTATCAGTCTGTCAAAGTTCAGCTCTCTAGCGTTTCTAGAAGTGGACAATGTTACTTTTATATAACTTTACCTGTATAGGAGAGGAAAGTAAATTAAAATTTTGGGGTTTTTAAATGTTTTTCTATAGTTTTATCATAGTTCCTATCAGTCTGCCAAAACTCAGCCCTCTAGCATTTCTGGAAGTGCTTGCAACTTTTACATAACTTTAAATGTTTAGAGAAAAGGAACAAATTAAAATTTTCAGGGTTTTTTTTCCAAGGGTTTGGTAATAATTTCTCAGCTTGCCAAATTTCAACTTTGTAGCATGTCTGGAAATACAGTAGAATTTTGATGATCTATTCATGAGTGAGTGAATGAGTGGCAAATTTAATGTTTTTTAAAATTCTGTAACAAGGTAATAACTGTGAAAAGTTTGAGATTCATAGCTCTTTTCAAAGTAGAGTTATAGACAGGTCAAACATGGGCAGAACTCTTTCAAGAAAAGCTGGTACAGCAGTGTGCATAAACTGCTACTCAATGAATGTTTTCTATTTAGCACCAAAGATTTACAATAAACTATTCTATTAAAATAAAACCCCTAAAAAATTTAATTAAGAATCTAAAAGTTTTTATCACTCAAAATCTGAATACTAAAATTTCTTTGTCATTTGATAAAAATTAATAACCTATACAAAGTAAGAACTAAACCTTTTTTTCTAGTGATTAGTTAACATTACTCAGTTTATCTGGGCTATAATTTGCTCTAAAACTATGTTTCAAAAATGTTACCTAAGTTAGATTTGTATAAAATTTATTATTATAGTTAAGAAAGTTTTATTCTAGATTTGAAGTTATATTTCAGTAAATTTATTTTCTTTGTTGTAATTTTGGATAATTAGGTTCTATATGTGCCCCCAGATTTAAGATTTTTTTACCTTCTAAGACCCATAAGCAATATTCTAGGTTTTAACTCTGAAGGATTAACATCTTGATCACCATCAAAAGCACCATATCCAAAGTCTTTGGGGAAGGACCCAGCTTCAACAAAGGGCCCCCCTTCTTCATCCTCTTGATCTTGATATGAAGACTAAAAAAGTATCATTGGATTGATTAAGCACTTTTAATTTAAAATATATTAAGTGTTATTTAGTTATTCTGTTTTGTAATTTATAAAACAAAAAGTAAAAATATGCAATACTTTTTAATTTTCCGTTTGTTAATTACTGATGTAAATTAACCATTAAAATTCAGGATAAACCCGCCTTAGCTCTACAAATTCAGCTTTATATGTGGCCTACCATTTTCAAGCACTTGACACCTTATCCAGTTATAAAAGAGGAATCATTTTCTATTACTAGGGAGGTATCACATATGTTTCATATTTCTCTGATCAAAATTTTGATTCTATTGCGTGTTTTAAATATTATAGCTAAAAATAAATAAAAAAACAATAAAAATATTGAGGTTAAGGGCGAGGAAAACAGCTGATTGTGCATTGCGTGTGTCGACCAGCAAAGAAATCAGCGTCACAATTTATCACGCCATTAAGGCCAGCAAAAAAAAAGTTTTGTTTTCTAAAACCAACAAAAAAAAATGTACCGACCAACAAAAAAATGCGTTGGAACCAACCAAAAATCTTTTCTGCAGTTTTGTTTTGTCATCGTTGCCAAAAAGTTGGGTTAAGTTTTTGTTGGTGATTTTTCAAAAAAAAATTTAACAAGCAAAAAAAAATGTCTTTAGCCGCCAAACCCCACTACCCCGACTATTCCACCGTCCCAGTGCAACACCACTTTACCCCATATGCTGATAATGGAGGGTAAGAATAAGAAATTATTTTGGCATTTAAGTATTGTTCATACTCGTCTTAGTCTTTTGGTTTTGATTAGTCTTTGTCCTTTGATTAGTCTTAGCTGTCTTAAACAAAATCGGCTGTTCATACTCGTCTTTTGTTTTTGATTAGTCTTAGTCATAACCCACTGAAAAAATTCAATTTCAATAAAAAGGCCCCTTTTCAAAAGTCATTTTCTACACAAAACAATCTTATTTAACCTAATCTGTGCACGAAACACCGACACAAAAGAACAAAAGCGAAAAAGAAAATCAAAACAAATAAAATTTTGAGGTTAGGTTGAGATTTTCTGTTAAAAACATGATTAATGGCGGTAAATTCAAAATTTCAACTGCGCGCTTGCGCTCTTCGGACGCCCTGTAAAAAAAACAACAAATATCAGCTGATGTCTGTCACTCATCTTAGTCATTGTCCTAAGGATTCAAAGTTGGCAACTCTTAAGACAAAGACTAATCAAAAACAAAAGCAAAAACATTGTATGAACACTCCCATAAGAAACAGTGGTTTTAACTTTCTTATGACAAGACATATGACTAAACCAAGACAAAAGACGAGTATGAACGATCCATTACTCTTTCCTCTACTGTTCCTGCCTATCTAGTACTACTAATAATATTCTTCCTTTCAGGAGTGTTGTGGCTATTGCTGGAGACAATTTCGTTGTCATTGGTGCAGACACTCGTCTCAGTACTGGCTTCTCCATTTACACCCGTGAACAGAATAAGCTGTTCCCCTTGACGAAAAATACAGTCTTGGGATGCTCTGGATGTTGGTGTGACACTTTGAGTTTGACCAGGATTTTAAAATCTCGTATGCAAATGTATGAGCAAGAGCATAATAAATCCATGTCAACTGAGGCTTGTGCCCAAATGTTGTCAACGATGCTCTATTACAAAAGATTCTTTCCTTATTATATATCTAATATCTTGGTTGGACTGGATAATGAGGGCAAAGGGTGTGTTTACAACTATGATCCTATTGGTCATTGCGAGAAGGCTACTTACAGAGCTGGAGGATCAGCTGGTGCTTTGTTGCAGCCTCTGTTAGGTACTAATTTATATTTCTTTAAAAGTTTCAGCTTTCATACATAAAATTTTAATTTATCCCTAATTTTTTACTATTTTTTGTTAAAATCTCTTGAGATGCATATGAAAACAAAATATTACTGGGGAGTGATAAGCTGAACCAAATTTGTACACCATTCTACAGGATTTTTAAATAAATTCTTGGTCTTGTATTGTAGCATCTTATGGACAACTTTTGTACACATACTGTAGGCAGCTGATCACCTCTCAAATATTACCCGAGGGGTGAACAGCTCTCACAATCGGTGTACACATTTCTCACAATCTGTTCACAATCTTTACACAATCTCTCACAATCCTTCACAATCCCTCACAATCTTTACAGAATCCCTCACAATCTTAGCAAAAGATTGTGGATTTTCGCAATTGACATACACGGTTCCCTCACAATCTTAGCAAAAGATTGTGGATTTTCGTAATTCGTGGACACATTTTGGGGTCAGCTGGTCACCCCTCGGTTATTAAGCAGCAAGGCCGGTAACAGTAAATGAAGAGAGCGGTAAAGGAAACTACAAACATGATGACCTTTTTTTTTTTTTTGGGCGCAAAAATTTGTGATGGGACGGTGCCCACCCCGCTCCTTCAGGCGCACTACGCCGCTGCACAGTCCTCCACCATCCCTCACAATCTTTCACAATCCCTCCCAATCACCCACAATCTGTCAAAATCCTTCAAAATCTCTCACAATCTTACCACACTCCTTCACAACCCTCACAATCTTGCCACAATCCCTCACAATCTTAGCAAAAGATTGTGGATTTTCACAATCAGTGTACACATTTTGGGTTAGCTGTTTACCCCTCGATATTACCTAATAATTTGTAATTATTTTAAAGTTTCAGCTGCCCTGGATACATAATTTATCCCTATTTTTTTTCCTACTTTTTGTTTAAATCTTCCAAAATGCACATAAAAACAAAATGCAGGGCTCTCAGCACCTTCATATTTTATGAAAATGTTCATATTTTTTTTTCGGACTTCATAAAACTTATTTTTAAAAAAACCTTCATATTTTTCATATTTTCCCCAATAAAGATAAACTGAGGGGCTAAAAGAGAGTTATTGGAATAAGGCACAGATAAGACCAGGCAGCAATAAGGCCAGCCATGAACCTTATTTAGTTTTGCATTGTAAGATGCTTTAATTCAGCTGTTTTAAAGTCCAAAATAAATAGGTTCTGGCCTAATTAAGGATAAATTTAGTTCAAGCCTTAAAACAGCTGGTAAGTCATAATTGAAGCATCTTACAATGTAAAACTGTGTAAATTAGACCTGGCCTTATTGGGGCCTGGTCTTATCCATGCCTTTGATATATATGATACTTAATTGACCCCTACCAAAATGATTCATGGTGTTTGTGTCATATGTCATTTCATATTAAATCAACAAAAAAGAAATTAAGATTTGTTAATGATTTTGATAGTTCTTGGTACTGTAGTTTTTTTTCTGAATTAAATTTTGTGAATCGAAAAAACTGCTATTTGGCTAAAAATTGTAACTAAAAATATACAGACATTTTAGAGAAAAAAGAACTGATTTACCTCAATCATTTTTTTTACATTTTTTATGATTTTATATTTTTTCTTATAGTAATAGGTAGGTAATACTAGTAAACATAACACTGTCATTTTTTCACTAAGATCTCTATTTTTATTGTTAACATTTTCTTTTAAAATGAACCCATTACCTCTCCATCCTGAAATTTGGTGTGGAACCGAACCGAACCTTTTTTGTTTTTTAGCTCTCCTGAGAAATTTACCAAATGCTATAGTTAGGTCCCTTTGTGAGAAAGAAGACAAAATGTACAAAAAATTATCTCTGGTGGATTTGTTATGAAAGAACCATCCTATTAAGCAATAAACAAATATTTTATTTTGATTTTAGACAACCAGATTGGGCTGACCAACATGCAAAATGTCAAACCCACTCCAGTTCCCCTGGAAAAAGCTGTCAATATTATAAAAGATGTTTTCATCTCAGCTGCAGAGAGAGATATTTACACTGGTGATAGTATTTTACTCAACATCATTACTAAGGATGGGATTGTAGAAGATACTTTTGAACTAAGAAAGGATTAATTTTATTAAATTGAATTTTTATAAGGTGTTTTTTATAATCTAAAATTTTTTTAAGCAATTAAATTAATAGCATTTTCAGAATATAATAGGTACTTACATCATAGTTTTATTAATTTTTATAATTTATGATGTTTACCAATAAAAAAATTAATAGATATAGCCAGTTTATAGCAACAAGGTGTTAAGTGACAATTTTTTTGTTATCACATAAGACTTATGCTTTACCTTGTGTAAAAAGGATAAGTCCCAGCTTAGTAGAGACACAAATAATTTAAAAGTGAATCTTAATAAACTATACTTTCAAAATCAGAATTTTTTTCCTGGGAAATTAAAATTTGGCAGTTGGGGCTTATCTTAAATTATATAACCCAAAAACCACTATACCTGCCTCTCTTCAACTCATTCAGAGTAACATAAGGCTATTTTTCTTAGTGTGTTATGTAATTTAAGAACAAGCTCTTATTATAAGACAAAATAAATTAAAAAAAAAAAAACTTTTTGAAAACAAGCTTTATAAAATGGACTAAAAAGCATAAAATAATTTTTTGAGTGTTCTGATATCATAATAATAAAAGCGATGGGTGTATTAAAGGAAATTTACCCGTTTTTGTTTAAGCCTTGTTAACTCGAAGTTTAGTGAAAATCCAAATTCATTATATTATAGCAGAGAAATGTATGGGTAGACAATTTAACCCAATCCAACCCTACCCTTACATTTTTCTGATATGGATGGACATTATTACACCTGCTTCATATTAGGCCGATCATCTGTGACTGGCAGTGTGTCAATTTATTTTGTCACATTGAAAAAGAAGGCCCATCATCGGTTGTGAATGATCCACCAAATGCGCATGAAAAGGCATTTACCTAATATTAAATTATGATATCAGAACACTCAAAAAATTATTTTATGCTTTTTAGTCCATTTTATAAAAGCTTGTTTTCAAAAAGTTTTTTTTTCTAATTTATTTTTAGATTTGTCTAAGTAGTTTTGAATCCGCCATATTGGATTTTTGTAATCTGATCAAAAATTCGTAATCATCATCCTCAAAAACCCCCAGATACCAATTTTGGTGGAAATCCAACAAACTAAAATTTTATCCCCTCTCCACGTTAGGGGAGAGGTAGGTACCCGATGAAACCATATTATTGTATTGTCATCGGAACTAAGATGCTATGCAAAATTTGAAGTCAATCGGATGTTTGGAAGTTCTTCAAAAATAAGTTGCAAGATTTGATTACATACATACATACATACAGGTGAAGTTAAATAAAAGCTTGTAAAAACATCAGTTCTAGTATAACAGTTTTAATTATCAAGAAATAAAAACAAATTCAATGAGTTGTAATAAATTGCTAATTTCAAATAACTTATTTTATAAAAAGAAAATATTCAAAAACCAAGAAATTTATTATTAAATGCACCAAATATTGTTTAATTTTTAGTGTCAATTTTTTTAATTAAATTTTCTAATGAAGAGAAACTAAAAAGGTTACTTTTAAATACTTAAAAGATACTGAGATTTTTTGTAATATTTTAAAGTTTACAAAAACTTGTCTCTTTTTGTAAACATGTTTATGTGTTGAATGAATTTTAATAAGAAGCTTTTCACAGCCTAAAAAAATTGTGGTTGTCATATTGACACTAAAACAAAGTGATATTTGGTGTTTTTTAATAATAGATTAAATAAGTAGACTCATGATTTTAAATGCAGGAATCTACAACATGTAAACCTACAATATATTTTGTTTTATAAGTATATGACTTTATTATTTTGTATTTCATGTCCCCCTGGACCTTAATTCTTGCTTCCAGGGGGTACCATGGGTTTGCCTTTGTCCTTTCCACGCAATTTGAGGCCAATTACTCTCTCAATTTTACCAATTATGGTGTTGTTTGGTATTCCCTTGCCTGATTCATAGTCTGTGATTACTTGTGGCTTTTCATTTATCTTTGTGGCAAGATCTTTCTGGCTAAGGCCTTTGGATTGACGACCTTGCTGAATCAACTTACCAACATCAAGTGAAATAGATTCATGTTTCAGTTCTTCAGTTTCTCTGTCCAGTTTAGCTGTGTTTTTTGTTGTGCCATGTTGTTTGTTGGTACCTGCTCCCCCTATAAAAAAATAAACAAATGAATAGTTTTTCGTAATTCTGCAGGTTCAATAATAAAGTTTCAAAAGAAATAGAACAATGTGGTGTTGGCTGCTTACATTTCATTTGGGTATCGACGTCGTATCCTTGTCTTCGGGCCGCGTTTACCGCAGCCTCCGACTTCATGGTTGAATTTTTGGGAGCTTTCTTCTTCAGAATGGTTACGGTATCCCAGTCAGACATTTTCGGTGATTAATTTTCGAAAAATTTCACAGGAATCAGGAAAAAAATAAACTTCTGACAGATATACGATTGACAATATTTTGAAAAAGGTGCGCATGCGTCGTAAACCAGCAAAAAAAAACCGGAAGGCTGCTTCTTTTTTTTTTTCGTCGGTTTTCAGGATCGACGATTAATATTGTAGCCTACGGACCTATTGTCGCAAAAGTGACCAGATCCAAATAACAGCAAAACTGCTGATTTATAACTGCGTATTTCAAAAAGCATTGAAAGCAGTAGCTGCATTTTAATAGTACCTAATTTTGCACGTGACGTTTTTCGAAAAAAGTGAACAAAAAAATTCAAAATTTTTTTAAAATGCTTGGAAAAAAATTTATAAGAGGCTCCGAGATGTTTAAATTAAAAAAAATTTTGAACGGACTTTCTACGAAAAGGAGGTACTTTTGTAGGAGTTCTACGCAAACATAGCTTGAGTAAACGATTTGAGATATTTTAATTTACTATTCTAACCTTCCTTGAAATCTGTGAACGCTCCCTAACACAAAAATATTCACGTTATAAAGCCAACAAGAAAAAAACCTAGCGAGAAGTTTACACCTTTTTTCGTTGGTTATAGTAAGGCAGCTGTTTTCTAGCTAAAATTTGTTTAAATTTTTATAAAAAGAACATTAATAAAAATGGAAATTATAAAAGAATTAAACAAAGACGATGCTTTGTTAATTTTGTGTGATAGCAACGAAAAGAAAAATTTAGAAGAATCTGTAAAAGATTTCAGTTCAGCCATTGTTTGCATGGTAGAAGGCTTGAATGGTAAGTGTTTTAAATTTCACCATGCATATGACTTGCATAAATCAGTGTATATTTTAAACATGTACACACATGACGTCCCAGATTATTTATATTATAATTATTCTGTTGGAAATTACAATTTGTAATCTTGTTTACAGTCACTAACTGTGTCATTAGGATCCACATGAATAATCAAGAGTTAAAAACCAAATTACAATAAACTAGAAGATATGATTCTTCATTCTCATTTATCAAGGCATTGATTAATAAACTATTTAAAACAATCTGAGAAAAAAATATATGGAAAACCAATGTCAACAAATGCTGGCTCTTTTTTCCCAACCACAGAGCATCCCCCTATCCTTGAGTTTGATCCTCTCCTTTGTCAAACTGTTGTAATAAATTGTAGGACAACTGACCACTTTAGATTTTCTGATTCCAACTCCTCTTCTAACTCCTTTGTGCTTCTTCTCACTTGAAGCATGTCCTCTCATATTTCTTCAAGAACTTTCAATATGTTACGTGTTAGCCTTGACACTGTTTTTGTAAGTAATGGTTTGGGTAATTAACAGTCTCTTTTATGTAGATCTAGTATGGTTTTGGTAAACACATAAATCAGAAAATTAATTTATAAAAACACATTTATTAAAAACCAAATTACAAACTGGAAGAACTCAACTCAAATATGGTGCATTTCTTAACAAACCACTATTTAAAATAATGTAATGTGAGAGTATAAAAGAATTATTATTAATCAAAAAACAAACACAGACATTGTCTAAACCTATTGCATATACTTCTCTTTGTTATCAAATAAAATTTTTGCTGACTGTTTAAAGTCTAAAAACAATCCAGAAACCTCTTCAACATCATTTTGAGTAATCTTGGTTCTGCCATTGATTTTACCTCCCAAATGTGCTGGTGTTAAAAGTTGAACAGCAAATCTTAATGTAGCTTTGGTGCCAACTTCACTTAAGCTCACCAACACCTCCGGTTCCATTTCCAAACCTTCAGTTTTTGCTCTCAAGCTTACAATTTGTTCCATATCACCTCTACTATAAGGGATAGTTCGGATTATTAAAAGCCTGTCCAGTAAATCTAGTGGAATGCCATGGGGTGAATATATGTCATCAGTACCTCTAATCAAGCAGCGCCCTCTGTTTGTAGCAAATATAACAATAGGGGAAATGGTACTTTCTAAGGCCCGGTGTAGGTATGTGAAAGTTTCAATGTCAAGCATGTGTACTTCGCCAATAAACAAAACACCAGGCACCAATTCACAAATGCCTTGGTCAATGTAATTATCTACAAGTTTAGTAAAAACATAAACAAGAAAATTAATTTATAAAAACACATTTATTAAAAACCAAATTACAAATTGGAAGAACTCAACTCAAATATGGTGCATTTATTAACAAACCAACAAAGCACTATTTAAAATAATGTAATGTGAGAGTATAAAAGAACTATTATTAATTGAAAAACAAATACAGACATTGTCTAAACCTATTGCATATACTTCTCTTTGTTATCAGATAAAATTTTTGCTGACTGTTTACAATCCAAAAACAATACAGAAACCTCTTCAACATCACTTTGAGCAATCTTGCTTCTGCCATTGATTTTAGCTGCCAAATGTGCTGGTGTTAAAAGTTGAACAGCAAATCTTAAAGTAGCTTTGGTGCCAACTTCACTCAAGCTCACCAACGCCTCCGGTTCCATTTCCAAACCTTCAGTTTTTGCTCTCAAGCTTACAATTTGTTCCATATCTCCTCTACTATAAGGGATGGTTCGGATAATCAAAAGTCTGTCCAGTAAATCTAATGGAATGCCATGAGGTGAATATATGTCATCAGTACCTCTAATCAAGCAGCGCCCTCTGTTTGTAGCGAATATAACAATAGGGGAAATGGTACTTTCTAAGGCCCGGTGTAGGTATGTGAAAGTTTCAATGTCAAGCATGTGTACTTCATCAATAAACAAAACACCAGGCACCAATTCACAAATGCCTTGGTCAATGTATTTATCTACAAGTTTGTTGATTTCTTTTCTTAGTTTGTCTGTGATTTCGGTCTTCTTTGGTTTTAACAGTTGGCCCATCATTGACAGAACATCTTGGCCTAAAAGTAAAAAAAAGGACATACTTAGATTTGGTAAAATAAAATTTATCCACAACTTCATAACCTTCTTTATACAATTTCAAAACCATAAATATTACCCTGCTATAGTTCCTGACATTTAACTTTTTTTTTTAAAATTAAATTTATTTCCCATTTATATTTATTTTCAAAAATGTAACAACCATATAAGCAGTTGTCTTTATCATACGCGTAGAAAACGAATAAGAATTCATTGACTGTCGGTTTTGATTTAACCCGAGAGCAGCGTCGCTTTCGTGACAACCGCTGGCTCCTCGCGCTCTACGCGGCATATACAATTGTTTCTCTCGTTATGTAAAACATAGTCGGGGGTCAATGCATGCAAGCCCAATGCGAGAATTCAGTTCGCGCCCATTAGCCTTGAAAAAAGATAAGCAGTCTGTTTGATTACATACATACGCGTTTCACAATGGCGTGCTTTTTGTAAAGGATATTGCAACAGCCGTTAAAACAACAGTTGTGTGATTGTATAATGTGTTTTTTGATTAACAAAAAGTTTTTGTCCCAAAGTTTTAATGAAAAGATTAATAGGTATCCTAAATAATGGTAGGCTAAAGCAAGGAATTAAAGTTTACCAACAACTAAAGAGGATTGAAAAATACTCTGCCAATATATGGGCCCCTAAGCTCACACTAGGTACTATAGTTATGTGAGCTAATATAACTAAAAACTGAAATATATTTTATTCAACTCCACACTAAATTACCTTTTGTTTGATACCACACAAGCCATGTTTTGACTTAAACTCAAATTTTTGAAATCCACCCCCACCCTTAAAAACAAAAACTAAAATGTATTTTGTTGAACTCCGGACTTAATTACCTTTCGTTTGATATCACACACACCATATTTTCACTTAAACTCTAATTTTTGAAATATACCCCCACCCTTTTTTTTTAAATAAATTAAAATGTATTTTGTTGAACTCCGGACTTAATTACCTTTCGTTTGATATCACACACGCCATATTTTCACTTAAACTCTAATTTTTGAAATATACCCCCACCCTTTTTTTTTAAATAAATTAAAATGTATTTTGTTTAACTCCAGACTCAATTACCTTTCGTTTGATATCACACACGCCATATTTTCACATAAACTCTAATTTTTGAAATCTATCCCCACCCTTTTATTTGGTTTATGTTTCGGTTCGGTGGATTTTGTACATTTTTAAATGGGACCATCTCGACCCAAGACCCAGCCCGGGTACCAAATTTCATTAAAATCGGCCAAGCGGTTTTTGAGTTATGCGCGTTGGTCGTTACAGACAGACACACAGACAGACGGCGCAACAAAAAAGTTTCAAAATCATCTGAAACGCAAAGATATATAAAAATTTTTAAAATCGGAGCAACTTTTTTTTTCTCGAAAAAATTAGGATCACCATAGCTCACACTACTATAGTATAGTATATGTGTGAGCTAATAGAAATAAGCAAGTTTAAAAAAATGGCTTCCCTTATAATAAAAAAAATATATATATAATAGTTGTTTTGAGGGGAAATTCATAGATGGGAATCACTGTACATTTTTGTGGGACTCATACCTGGGAATCATGTGGGAATCCCTTGAGAATCACAGAAATCGCTGGGAATCATTGTAAAAAGATGGAAATAACTGTACATTTTTTGGGATCGCGAATTTTCCCTCTGGTTTTTTCTTTATTTTTGTAACAAATGTGTTTTATATTCAACTATATTGCTGTAAAATATTATAATTATTTTTGTGTATTTTTTTAAAAATAGCAATATGTTCTATCTACATTTGTAAAAAGAATAAAAAAATTGTCTATTGTCTATAATATCCCTGTGCGCTATTTTGTCCACACAGTATTTTGAAACTGTACAAAATTACAAAATTGAATAACAATCAATAACAAAAAAAAAACGGTTTTTTTCGATTTTTTTTAGAAAACTCCATACCAAAAAAATTCAAACAAAAGTTGTGTAAAATTTTTTGTATTTTACTATTAAACCATGAAAAACCATTATCCACCCTATTTTACCCTAATAACTGCGATCAAGTCTCAAGTTTTGGTTGCGAAATATTTTCTTTTATTTTAAAGGTAATCTGCACCAGACTTTCTATTTAAAGAAATATTTTATATAAGCAAAAACAATTTAAACTTACCTCCTTGTGGTTTTGCATTGGCTGCATCCAAATCGTGCAAAGTGATATCCTGGACAACCTCTTTTTTCTTGTGAACATCACCTTTGGGTAGAGGAACATACTCTTCAGCTTCCAAATCAAACTCGGTGGCATAAACATCAGATCTACCTTGTCTTTTGACTGCTCCACTGTTTGCTTCAATGTATATCACATCTCCAACCTCTACCCTCTCTTTTTGTAGTGCTTCATATATGCTGGGGTCTAGTTTTAGTTGTTTGCTACCTTTAGCTGTTCTAAGGCCGATTATAACATGGGAAACTGTTTTGCCATAGCCACCTCCAGGACTTTCGGTTTCAACAGGTGTTAGTTCGCTAACTTCACCTTCATAAACCTCCTTCATTTCGCGTAGACGAAGGCCAATCGCCCGGCGAAAGTTTTCCATTAGGACCTCAGTCTTTTTTATTTCTGTACTGTAAACTTCAGAACCAACCATGGGACAAAATGGGACTTTGTTGCCAAGTTCCTGAGCAATTGCGAGAGCAATGGCTGTCTTACCTGTCCCAGGGGGACCAGCTAGTAGAACTGCTCTACCTAATAGAAATAGATAAAAAATGTTTATTTTAATGTAAAACAAGTTGTTACTTGTTGTTTATTATATCAGTCACAATTATAATCCTCATGGTAAATATGGCATAATCTGGCATCTGAGATTGAGAAATTTTTGGGTCAATTTTTTATATAACAGAAGAATTTTTTCTTTCAAGCAAAAAGGAGAGGAGTTATAAGTTTGAAGTTTATCCTTAAATATAATATTTGGTGGACCTTACTGGTTTGTAGTTTTTTAATTTCTCAAGTTCAATTTTGATTGTTGTGGGTGAACTATGGTGACCAATTTTGCTGTTCTGTCTCCCATTGTAATTTGTCTCTTCAAATGTTCCCAATTGTTAAGAAAAGTCCCCAAGTATCAGCAAAAAATTAAAGAACTGAAAAGTATATAAACCACAATCAAAACTGATAATTCTGTTTTTGATTGAAATTCTTTATTTAGCACCATAGCTAATTAGAGTTTTAACAAATAAATATGAGGTGTTTGACAAGTATGCATTTGTCAAAAAATTGTTAATTCACACCTACGATAGGTCAAAATGTTGGTACATATTAAAAATAAGTAAAGTTATTGTGGGATCATTTTAAAAATGGCTTGAATACTCTTTCAGTCTTCCAAGCATTAACTAGTTTACTTTAGTTTAATTTATTTTTGGCATTAAATTACTTAAGCCGATCACACACAAAAAAACATAATGCGTAAGAGTTCAACCTTATGGACTTTTCTTATCGCTTTCTAGTCGCTGCTATTCGATTGCTGATTGGTTGAAAGCCCGCTATGTGCCATGCTACAGATTACATAAATTGTGTGTGTGAAGGCCTTTAAAAAGCAATGTCAAAAATAGATCTTTTGATCCTTAAAGGTTTAAATATAACATAGTGTGTAAAAACAAATATTAATTTTTTATTTTTATTTTATACTGGAACTTTTCCATTCATACTAAGATCAATTGCCCAGTTTTTGCCAAAGTTTTTGTGTCGAAAAATAGCTTTTTAGACATAACAACACAACCATGTGTTAGGTGGGACTCGAACCCACAAGCTCACAAAATGCCGTGATTGAGGCAGTCCCCTCAAATATATGCTGCCAGCATTGCAGCGATATATCCGAAGCAGGACCACTACACAAGGGGACACAAACTCACACAACAAATACTAATTAGAAATTACAAAGTTCTTAAAATAAAGTTACACAAACAAATAAAACCTATCTTTGGTTATATAAAAATTATAGGTAAATTAGGACAGAATATGATATTCCATTAAAAGAATTGAGATAAAAGTAAAGCCAAGTTCTCCAATACAAATTTTTAAATGAGAGGTTCTTATTAATTTGGAAATGTTTTTTAAACTTTGCTATTACAACCAAACTTCTTTATGTACAATTTAGCACTGTGCCTAAACTATTGTTCATACTTGTCTTAGTCTTTTGTTTTTGATTAGTCTTTGTCCTTTGATTAGTCTTAGCTGTCTTAAACAAAATCGGCTGTTCATACTCGTCTTTTGTTTTTGATTAGTCTTAGTCATAACCCACTGAAAAAAAAATTCAATTTCAATAAAAAGGCTCCTTTTCAAAAGTCATTTTCTACACAAAACAATCTTATTTAACCTAATTTGTGCACGAAACACAGACACGAAAGAACAAAAGTGAAAAAGAAAAAAAAACAAATAAAATTTTGAGGTTATGTTGAGATTTTCTGTTAAAAACATGATTAATATCAGTAAATTCAAAATTTCGTCCGCGCGCTTGTGCTCTTCGGACGCCCTGTAAAAAAAAAACAACAAATATCAGCTGATGTCTGTCACTCGTCTTATTCGTTGTCCTAAGGATTGAAAGTTGGCAACTCTTAAGACAAAGACTAATCAAAAACAAAAGCATTGTATGAACACTCTCATAAGAAACAGTGGTTTTAACTTTCTTATGACAAGACATATGACTAAACCAAGACAAAAGACTAGACAAAAGACGAGTATGAACGATCCATAAGAGTCATTTGCAGCTGTAACAGCCAAGTTTAGAAAAACATTTCCAAACTAGTAAGAACTTTTCATTTTAATATTTGTATTGGAGAACTTGGCTTTACTGTTATCTCAATTCTTTTTACGGAATATCATTTTCGAGTACTTGGCTTCTTTTTAAATAAAATGTTTTTATATACCCTCCTGAAAATTACATGCAAACAGAAAAAAGCCCCAAAATAAATCCCCTCTTTTTTGCCTATAATGATAACTCTTGCCATACCTGCCATTTTTTTGCTTCGAATCATATCAACCACAACTCCGGCTGCCTCACGGGCCTGCTCTTGGCCCACAAGCCCGGCCGCTGATTTAATTGCGTACCCATTCTCGTCCAAACCGAGCCCCTTGATATGACTGTGCGCGCTGATCCGCTGAGTTTTTACCGTACTTTTTACTTCTTCGACTTTCATATTTTCTAAGGAAAATGCCAGAAAAACTACAACACAAAACGCGTTTTTGGCAATGTGGTTGTTTGTTGTTTACATCGAAGTTAGCCACCGTGGAAGTTAGCGGCGAGAATTTGACGGTGTCAAACTTATAAAGTGGTCATGTGATTTTTTTGTTTTAAGGGACTGTTCAAAAATTACGCATGGTTTTGAGATAGTTCGCGGGCAAACTTGCGCAAATTTTACCAGCCGCAGCGTGCTAGTAAGATAAAAAATTCTAAATGATAATTTTTCCGATTTTATCTCAACTTATTAGCTTTTACAGTTGCAATTTTTTTTAGACATTTTACCCAAATCCATTACAGTTGCTGTAGTGACCCTGTCAAATGAAAAAATTACTCCAGAATGTTTGAAACGAGTCTTTAACTCCTTACATCCTGAAGGCAAGCTTATAGTTTCGACTCACTCAAGTGACTTGGAATTTAACCTGAAAACTAATGGCTTTATGAATGTAGGTAAGTTTCCAAAACGAAGGAAAAATATTGGTAGTACCTTCTAAGGTAGTACAAATTCCTATTTACCTATTATTATATTTTTATTGGATATTATATTCTCCATCAATATTTGCATTTTCTGGTCTCATTTTAAAACTCTTAAAACTCACTTCTCTTCTTAACAGAAAAATCTGGATCAACTGTAGTTGCTAAAAAGCCAAAATTCGAAGTTGGCTCTGTGGCCAAATTAAATCTTAAAAAACCTGAACCAAAGGCACCTGTGTGGAAACTGGATGACGACGATCACGGAGATGATGATATGATCGATCAAGATGATCTACTCGATGATGATGATCTCAAGAAACCTGATGAGTCTAGTTTGAGAGGTGAGTTAAGAAATAATGCTTCTTTTATAATACAATGTCTTCGTAATTGATTTTGTAATAATATACAGAGTCAAACAGGTTTCGTGGCTAATCGGGTAAAAAGGAGTTTTTGTTTCTCTCATATTTTTCCGTGGGTAGCTTGAAAGCTTAATCTCATGGGGGTCCAAGATCTAATGGACACCTAATATGTGTTAACTGTTTCGTCCTTATGGGACTCCTCAGAACACTGCTGGTCAATGTGACACCCTTGCGAAGATAATTAGACGGTTTTGTCCCATCTACCGAGATAATTGCGCTGATTGACGCTCGCGTGTCTGATGGCGGGTAAAAACGCTAATCAGCGTTGATCTGGCCTGAAAGACAGACGAGCTGTCGTAGGTCACGGATGGTTTGTTTCTTTTTATTGGCAATCGATCTTTTGATTGATCGATATGTATAGCAGTTTATTTTCGCCTGCTCTTGTTCTAATTTCTCTCGTATCTCGGTAGATGGCGCTTCTTGCGAGAGTTTTCTTACTATTTACATGGGGTTAAAGGGAAAACCGTCTAATTAACTTTGCAAGGGTGTCACGTTGACCAAGACGTGTTCTAAGGAGTCCCATTAGGACGAAACAGTTGACTGTCAATACTTATTAGGTGTCCATTAGATCTTGAACCCCCGTGAGATTAAGCTTTCAAGCTACCCACGGAAAAATATGAGAGAAACAAAAAACGCCTTTTTACCCGATTAGCCACGAAACTTGTTTGATTTTTAAATTCACGGGTACTACTGCTGCTTTTGAAAGCGACGTGCACAACCCATGTTTTGAGGACCCACTGGTTGGACACTAACCATTTAAGTGCACACCTTTTGCGTGCTATTAATTTGAGCGCCGTTCATTTGGGCGATGACCATTTGAACGCTGAATGTTTGACCAATAATTTATTATTAATAATAGTTTTTTTTACAGTTTGCGGTACAACCGGCAAAAGAAAAGCTTGCAAGGATTGTTCTTGTGGTCTAGCTGATGAACTGGCACAAGAAGCAAAAAGTGGAAAAGTTGTAGATACATCTAATGCACCAAAGTCTAGTTGTGGAAGTGTAAGTAAACTATATATATCATAATTTTTGAGATAACTTTTTGACAGTTATCAGTTGTTTACCCAGGGCTATCAAAATGGACGGGCCACGATCCTCCACTTTGTTGACGTCACCAAGGCCAACACAAAAATACAGGCCACGACCCTGAAAAATCAACTGTTCTCCCGCGGCTGAATTTTACATTGGGTCTTATGGGAGGTCAGACGTTTTTTTATGATATTTTCAAAATGGCACTACAGATTTCCGCAAAATTTCAGTGAAATATTCTCAGACACCATCCCGATATTTCACCAAAGGTTTGTAAGGAAGCAACATGATTAAAAGGTTAAAATCTTCAAGATTTAGCATTCCTTATTTTGAATTCAAATTACCCGCCATGTACCACATGCCAACTGTTATATTTGACATGTACTTGACTTTGTCATATGTGATTGTCACATTCGCTTCTGCTTTAAACTTAATTTTTGTGTGAGCTAATGAAGCGGCTATGAAAAATTAGGGCTTACTATACATTTAAAAAAAATTGTTCTGCCAGAATAAAGTAAAAACAATCTCAAAAACGGCTTTATTTAAAAAAAAATCAAATATCCATGAACCGTCATTCCAACTTCAATATTTTAAAGACAATCAGCTGTGTCGTAACGTGACCATCAAAAAAAAATCAGCCCCGGATGTGACGTCAACAAAGTGGAGGATCGTGGCCCGTCCATTTTGATAGCCCTGACGTCACATCCGGGGCTGATTTTTTTTTGATGGTCACATTACGACACAGCTGATTGTCTTTAAAATATTGAATTTGGAATGACGGTTCATGGATATTTGATTTTTTTTTAAATAAAGCCGTTTTTGAGATTGTTTTTACTTTATTCTGGCAGAACAATTTTTTTTAAATGTATAGTAAGCCTTAATTTTTCATAGCCGCTTCATTAGCTCACACAAAAATTAAGTTTAAAGCAGAAGCGAATGTGACAATCATATATGACAAAGTCAAATACATGTCAAATATAACAGTTGGCATGTGGTACATGGCGGGTAATTTGAATTTAAAATAAGGAATGCTAAATCTTGAAGATTTTAACATTTTAATCATGTTGCTTCCTTACAAACCTTTGGTGGAATATCGGGATGGTGTCTGAGAATATTTCACTGCAATTTTGCGGAAATCTGTAGTGCAATTTTGAAAATATCGTAAAAAAACGTCTGACCTCCCATAAGACCCAATGTAAAATTCAGCCCCGGGAGAACAGCTGATTTTTTCAGGGTCGTGGCCTCTATTTTTGTGTTGGCCTTGGTTTACCATAACAAAAAGCATAGGCCAACAAAAAAAAGTTGTCCCAAAAATAATATTATGCAATATATTTACAACTTTAGAGTACAAAACATATTTTTGACAAAAAAATTGAATGTTTAAAATACTCGTTTGGCACCGCAGAAAAAAAAGTTATTTTCTGCAAAATAATTAATTTGATATTATTGTTTTTAGTGCTACTTGGGAGACGCATTCCGTTGCGCTTCATGTCCATACTTGGGAATGCCCGCTTTCAAACCTGGTGAAAAAGTTCAGTTGAATCCAAATCTACTTTTAAGCGACATCTAGGTTCATATTTAGTTTAAAATGTTTTTCGCCACATTTCGTCAAACCAACCAAAATCACGATGAACCTACACACCAAGAAAAGGAGTTTTTAAATTAAATATCACCTATTAGTTTGCAATTTTAAACATTATTCCATATTTTGTGATTTCTTTTTAGAATAATAAAAATTTCAAAAGTATATAAATGTTAATTATTCTAAAGCCGCAAGCACGGATTTTAGGGATGCCGGCCTAGGCACAGTGTGCCTGAATGAAGTATAGGTTACATAAAAATGGTTCCAAAAACTAATTGCATATTTTGAATATGGACTCTCTCCTGACTTCAGAGCCATATTCGTATAAATCCTAGCTGATCCTCTTCTCGAAATTTTATCAATTTTTTGCCTTTTTTCTAGTTAGTCTAGGCGCTGGCTCCTGTCACGTGTGACCTAAGATGTGCGCTCAGTTTGACTGCGGGGATCTGTTAAGCACCCATAGGAGTATAAAAAAAGTTTGGTCACGTGGTCCAACTTATTCTCGTTTGGCCGCCATCTTTCAAAATGTCCGCCAAATTGATAGATTTTTTGTCTAGGCGTATCTTTCTACCCAGTGGTCCGATTTTAATTTTCTTAAAGCCTCTTTTACTCCTTTTTTAAAAGCAAACTAATTTTGTTATTACACATTTTTTGATAAATCAAGTAGTTTTTGAGATATACCAAGATTATTAGTAAAATAATTAAAATAATACCCATCCTCATTTTATTGTAGCTACGATATTATTGACATGTGTTTTTTTTGTTACATAGAAGGCTTTAAACATTTCACATAAGAGGATATTGACTTTATGTTTTTAGAGTTCGATGGATGGTACCCCTAAAGACTGCCTTAAAAGGGTGGTTTCTAAAACTGTTCACAAGATTATAGAAAAAGTGAATTTGCAGCGAAACGATGCATCCTAGCGAAAAACGATAAAATTAATTTTTTATGGCACTTTTAATTCCGCTTCTTTTGATGTATCACTTAGCATCCTAGCTTTGATAGTTAGCTGTACAAGTCAGCTAAAATATACAATTTTGTAAATATTCCATATTTTCGCTCCAAAATCGATTTTTTTCTTAAAAATTGTAAAAGATATGACAATGATCAGAAGAAGCGGAATTAAAAGTACTATAAAAAATTATTTTTGACGTTTTTTGCCAGGATGCATCGTTTCGCTGCAAATTCACTTTTTCTATAATCTTGTGAGCAGTTTTAGAAACCACCCTCTTTAAAGCAGTCTTTAGGGGTACCATCTATCGAACTTAAAAATCATAAAGTCAATATCCTCTTCAGTAAAAGGTTTAAAACCTTCTGTAACCAAAAAAAAAGTCAATTCTTTTGCGAGCGGAAATACTAATTATCTTGGTATATCTCAAAAACTACCTAATTTATTTAAAAATGTGTAATGCAAAATTTATTTGCGCTTAAAAAAGGAGTATAGTATGCCAAGGCCAACACAAAAATAGAGGCCACGACCCTGAAAAAATCAGCTGTTCTCCCGGGGCTGAATTTTACATTGGGTCTTATGGGAGGTCAGACGTTTTTTTATGATATTTTCAAAATGGCACTACAGATTTCCGCAAAATTTCAGTGAAATATTCTCAGACACCATCCCGATATTCCACCAAAGGTTTGTAAGGAAGCAACATGATTAAAAGGTTAAAATCTTCAAGATTTAGCATTCCTTATTTTGAATTCAAATTACCCGCCATGTACCACATGCCAACTGTTATATTTGACACGTATTTGACTTTGTCATATGTGATTGTCACATTCGCTTCTGCTTTAAACTTAATTTTTGTGTGAGCTAATGAAGCGGCTATGAAAAATTAGGGCTTACTATACATTTAAAAAAAATTGTTCTGCCAGAATAAAGTAAAAACAATCTCAAAAACGGCTTTATTTAACAAAAAATCAAATATCCATGAACTGTCATTCCTACTTCAAAATTTTAAAGACAATCAGCTGTGTCGTAACGTGACCATCAAAAAAAAATCAGACCCGGATGTGACGTCAACAAAGTGGAGGATCGTGGCCCGTCCATTTTGATAGCCCTGAGTAAGCTTAAAAAAATAAAAATCGGATCACTGGGTAGGGAGGTACGCTTAAACAAAAAAATCGATCAAGTTGGCGGCCATTTTCAAAGATGGCGGGCAAACGACCATGAGTTTGACCACGTGGCCAAACTTTTTTAATACTCCTATGGGTGCTTAATAATGCCCCGCTGTCAAACTGAGCGCACATATATTAAGTCACACGTGAGAGGAGCCAAAAAATTGATAAAATTTCGAAAGAATTTGTATAAATATGGCTCTAAAGTCAGGAAATAGTCCATGAAAAATAAGATAATAAAAAGATTTTACCTCAGGCTGGATTTGAACCAGCCACTTTTTGCTAACCAGGTAAACTTGGTTCCCAACCAACTGAGCTACCGAGGCACTGATTCAAAATCCGCCTATTCTGGAACCGTTTCGTCATCCCAAATTTTTCTTTGTTAGCATAGGTGTGTGCTTTCAAACTTCCGGTAGCTACGAGTTGTTAAAGATATTCACAAAAAACATTTTTTTTTTTTAATTTAACACTCTGTATCTTGTGACTTATGCATTTTCGGAAATATATTTATATCAACTTTTTTTTCTAAAATCATTAAAGGAATAAAAAACTTATTGCAACAGTTTGAAATTCTTGTGCGTATAATTAGAATATCGAAATGGTTGCATTTTACTTAATAAATTAAATAATATTAATATTTTTTTTATAAATAACTAACTACAAATGTCTAAAAATGTAACAAGTAGATAATCAAAAATCATCAAAGAATAAAGGCTGTCTCAAATACCTTATGGCAGCGATTATAACACCTGATCGGTCTTATAGCAGGTCCACACCAAACCAACAAAACAAAAACAAAACAGCAACTCAATGTTTTCCAACATTTTTAAAACAAAATGAGAACAATTCTGCAACTTTATTGTTTTGTTGGCGTTTTCACCAACTTTTCATTTTCCCGTCGCCTGTCGGTAAAGTCGATCACACACAAAAAAACATAACGCGTAAGAAGTTCAACCTTATGGACTTTTCTTACGTAAATCCAATATGGCCGCTGCTGTTCGATCGCTGATTGGTTGAAAGCCCGCTATGCGCCATGCTACGGATTACGTAAATTGTGTGTGTGAAGGCCTTTAAGAACAAAGATTGGTTTGTTTTGTTTCGTTTTGGGCAACTTTGTTGGTCTAGTCTGTACGCGAATAAAACAGAAACAAACATCGTGGTTCAGTTTGTGTCGTTTCTGTGCAGTGTTGCCAACCCTACGGATTTATCTGTAGATCTACGGATTTTGGATTTCGATCTCCGATATCCGATTTTGGATCCAAATCTACAGATTTTTGGCAATTTTACTAAAAAACGATAAACATCGAAACACAACGGCGGCCGCGCCTCATTCGTCTTTATCAGTCCTCAGTAGGGACCTATTGCAATAGTGCCAGGCACAAATTGTGCCGGGCACTATATTGACAGATTCTTATTATAAGAACAGCTGTGTCCTTTCAAAATTAGGCCTTTGTGTATTATACGAGCCGGATTTAATAGTGACGCCACTATTAATGGAAAATAAACGACGGGATTTATAAATATTCGACTTTGGTATGTTAATTTTGAAAGACCAACTGTCAGTTTGTAATGCGAAACTGTTAATATAGTGCCCGGCACAATTTGTGCCTGGCGCTATTGCAATAGGTCTCTATTATCTTTACTTTTTTTTCTACATTTTAATCATTTTGTAAAAACGTTTTGCTTGGATCAGCGACCTTATTTTTCTTAACATCTAGCGGACGGTCGTTGCAACATTATTTAGAACGAATTGTATTACTTCGCGCGTTGTTTGATGGGGAGTCAAACAACGCTTCGCGCCTCGAAAGTTAAACTATGTTTTACGTTATGTATGTTGCACTAGAAAATATTAGTATTTGTACGTACCTTAACTAAATAAAAAAGATTAAGAAAGTACGTACTTTTTATTTCTTCTAATTATAACGGTTTATCCGTTTAAAAAATTGGTGGCACTGCAAAAAAGTTTATTTGGATCCGTTGGAACGGAGCAGTAGGTACCGTACCGTTCTCGTGCAATTCCGAACCAAAAAAGTTGTGCACTCCTGTCACTGTCAAAAAAAGAAAAAAATCAAACCAATATAAACTTTTTATTGTAAAAAAAAGCACCTTTTTTTGTTTTTAGTCTTCTTTGAACCTACGGATTTCTACAGATTTTTCGCGTTCACGCTACGGATTTTTGCTTTCCAATAGTTGGCAACACTGTTTCTGTGTGCAAAATTACCATGTCCGAGGAAAAAATTATATGGGGTGTTGAAAATACATGTAAATTAATTGAGCTTTATCGAAAAGCTAGATTGTATGGGACGTCTGGTGAACCCTGATTATAAAAATCGATATAAAATAGCAGACGCCTTAAAGGAAATAGGAATATTTTGTGATACTTCTTCAGAGGAAGTGGACATAATAATAAATATCATCAATAGTCAATTCCAAAGAACACGGAAATTATCAGTGATTAAAAAAATCCGGAGCTGGCAAAAGTTTTGTTTCAAATTGTTTTCCTATATGAGGACAGCAGTTGACAATTTGTTCGTGTTTTCGAAAACTTGCAATTTTGTTGTGTTGCTGTTTTGTTGATGTTTTTGTTTTGTTGGTTTGATGTGGACCCGATCTTATGAAGAAATTAACCATGAACAGTCGATAACACAGTGTGACAAAATTTTATGAAAAAATTATATTGGGGGAATTTTCGCCAAAAATTTGTTAGTGTTTCGATACAGAATCATATCCGACTTGCAGGATGGTGGGGCCATAGAGATGCCAAAAAACCACACCCTAAGTTAAGATTCGGAAAATCGTCATTAAGCGAATTTTAGTGTAGGAAATCCCATAAGACTAAAATGGGCAAATTTTGAAAATTCATATTTTAAAAACTATATAGTTTATTAACAAAAGCATCGAGTTGCAGTTTGGTGGGGCCATGGTGATGCGAAAAAACGACACCCTAAGTTAAGATTCGGAAAAAAGTCATTTAGCGAATTTTAGGGTAGGGAATTAAATAAGACCAAAATGGTCAAACTTTGTAAATTCATATTTTAAAAACTATACAGTTTATCAACAAAAGCACCGAGTTGCAGCATGGTAGGGCCCTAGAGATGCGAAAAAACCACATCCTGAGTGAAGATTCGGAAAAACGTCATTTAGTGAATTTTAGGGTAGGAAATCCCATAAGACCCAAATGGCCAAACTTTAAAAATTCATATTTTAAAAACTATACAGTTTATCAGCAAAAGCATCGAGTAGCAGTATGGTAGGGCCATAGAGATGTGAAAAAACCACACCCTGAGTTGAGATTCGGAAAAACGCTCGGAAAAACGTCATTTAGCGAATTTTAGGGTAGGGAATCCCGTAAGACCCAAAATGGCCAAATTTTGAAAATTCATATTTTAAAAACTATACAGTTTATCAATAAAAGCACCGAGTTGGAGTATGGTAGGGCCATAGAGATGCGAAAAAAACACACACTGAGTTAAGATTCGGAAAAACGTCATTTAGCGAATTTTAGGGTAGGAAATCCCATAAGACCCAAATGGCCAAACTTTGAAAATTTGTATTTTAAAACTATACAGTTTATCAACAAAAGCACCGAGTTGCAGTATAATAGGGCACTAGAGATGCGAAAAAACCACATCCTGAGTGAAGATTCGGAAAAACGTCATTTAGCGAATTTTAGGGTAGGGAATCCCATAAGACCCAAATGGCCAAACTTTGAAAATTCATATTTTAAAAACTATATAGTTTATCAACAAAAGCACCGAGTTGCAGTATGGTAGGGCCCTAGAGATGTGAAAAAACCATATCTTGAGTAAAGATCCGGGAAAACGTCATTTAGCGAATTTTTGGGTAGGGAATCCCATAAGACCCAAATGGCCAAACTTTGAAAATTCATATTTTAAAAACTATATAGTTTATCAACAAAAGCACCGAGTTGCAGTATGGTAGGGCCCTAGAGATGTGAAAAAACCATATCTTGAGTAAAGATCCGGGAAAACGTCATTTAGCGAATTTTTGGGTAGGGAATCCCATAAGACCCAAATGGCCAAACTTTGAAAATTCATATTTTAAAAACTATATAGTTTATCAACAAAAGCGCCGAGTTGCAGTATGGTAGGGCCCTAGAGATGTGAAAAAACCATATCTTGAGTAAAGATCCGGGAAAACGTCATTTAGCGAATTTTTGGGTAGGGAATCCCATAAGACCCAAATGGCCAAACTTTGAAAATTCATATTTTAAAAACTATATAGTTTATCAACAAAAGCGCCGAGTTGCAGTATGGTAGGGCCCTAGAGATGTGAAAAAACCATATCTTGAGTAAAGATCCGGGAAAACGTCATTTAGCGAATTTTTGGGTAGGGAATCCCATAAGACCCAAATGGCCAAACTTTGAAAATTCATATTTTAAAAACTATATAGTTTATCAACAAAAGCACCGAGTTGCAGTATGGTAGGGCCCTAGAGATGTGAAAAAACCATATCTTGAGTAAAGATCCGGGAAAACGTCATTTAGCGAATTTTTGGGTAGGGAATCCCATAAGACCCAAATGGCCAAACTTTGAAAATTCATATTTTAAAAACTATATAGTTTATCAACAAAAGCGCCGAGTTGCAGTATGGTAGGGCCCTAGAGATGTGAAAAAACCAAAGATCCGGGAAAACGTCATTTAGCGAATTTTTGGGTAGGGAATCCCATAAGCCCCAAATGGCCAAACTTTGAAAATTCATATTTTAAAAACTATATAGTTTATCAACAAAAGCGCCGAGTTGCAGTATGGTAGGGCCCTAGAGATGTGAAAAAACCATATCTTGAGTAAAGATCCGGGAAAACGTCATTTAGCGAATTTTTGGGTAGGGAATCCCATAAGACCCAAATGGCCAAACTTTGAAAATTCATATTTTAAAAACTATATAGTTTATCAACAAAAGCACCGAGTTGCAGTATGGTAGGGCCCTAGAGATGTGAAAAAACCATATCTTGAGTAAAGATCCGGGAAAACGTCATTTAGCGAATTTTTGGGTAGGGAATCCCATAAGACCCAAATGGCCAAACTTTGAAAATTCATATTTTAAAAACTATATAGTTTATCAACAAAAGCGCCGAGTTGCAGTATGGTAGGGCCCTAGAGATGTGAAAAAACCATATCTTGAGTAAAGATCCGGGAAAACGTCATTTAGCGAATTTTTGGGTAGGGAATCCCATAAGACCCAAATGGCCAAACTTTGAAAATTCATATTTTAAAAACTATATAGTTTATCAACAAAAGCGCCGAGTTGCAGTATGGTAGGGCCCTAGAGATGTGAAAAAACCATATCTTGAGTAAAGATCCGGGAAAACGTCATTTAGCGAATTTTTGGGTAGGGAATCCCATAAGACCCAAATGGCCAAACTTTGAAAATTCATATTTTAAAAACTATATAGTTTATCAACAAAAGCACCGAGTTGCAGTATGGTAGGGCCCTAGAGATGTGAAAAAACCATATCTTGAGTAAAGATCCGGGAAAACGTCATTTAGCGAATTTTTGGGTAGGGAATCCCATAAGACCCAAATGGCCAAACTTTGAAAATTCATATTTTAAAAACTATATAGTTTATCAACAAAAGCGCCGAGTTGCAGTATGGTAGGGCCCTAGAGATGTGAAAAAACCATATCTTGAGTAAAGATCCGGGAAAACGTCATTTAGCGAATTTTTGGGTAGGGAATCCCATAAGACCCAAATGGCCAAACTTTGAAAATTCATATTTTAAAAACTATATAGTTTATCAACAAAAGCGCCAAGTTGCAGTATGGTAGGGCCCTAGAGATGTGAAAAAACCATATCTTGAGTAAAGATCCGGGAAAACGTCATTTAGCGAATTTTTGGGTAGGGAATCCCATAAGACCCAAATGGCCAAACTTTGAAAATTCATATTTTAAAAACTATATAGTTTATCAACAAAAGCGCCGAGTTGCAGTATGGTAGGGCCCTAGAGATGTGAAAAAACCATATCTTGAGTAAAGATCCGGGAAAACGTCATTTAGCGAATTTTTGGGTAGGGAATCCCATAAGACCCAAATGGCCAAACTTTGAAAATTCATATTTTAAAAACTATATAGTTTATCAACAAAAGCGCCAAGTTGCAGTATGGTAGGGCCCTAGAGATGTGAAAAAACCATATCTTGAGTAAAGATCCGGGAAAACGTCATTTAGCGAATTTTTGGGTAGGGAATCCCATAAGACCCAAATGGCCAAACTTTGAAAATTCATATTTTAAAAACTATATAGTTTATCAACAAAAGCGCCGAGTTGCAGTATGGTAGGGCCCTAGAGATGTGAAAAAACCATATCTTGAGTAAAGATCCGGGAAAACGTCATTTAGCGAATTTTTGGGTAGGGAATCCCATAAGACCCAAATGGCCAAACTTTGAAAATTCATATTTTAAAAACTATATAGTTTATCAACAAAAGCGCCAAGTTGCAGTATGGTAGGGCCCTAGAGATGTGAAAAAACCATATCTTGAGTAAAGATCCGGGAAAACGTCATTTAGCGAATTTTTGGGTAGGGAATCCCATAAGACCCAAATGGCCAAACTTTGAAAATTCATATTTTAAAAACTATATAGTTTATCAACAAAAGCGCCGAGTTGCAGTATGGTAGGGCCCTAGAGATGTGAAAAAACCATATCTTGAGTAAAGATCCGGGAAAACGTCATTTAGCGAATTTTTGGGTAGGGAATCCCATAAGACCCAAATGGCCAAACTTTGAAAATTCATATTTTAAAAACTATATAGTTTATCAACAAAAGCGCCAAGTTGCAGTATGGTAGGGCCCTAGAGATGTGAAAAAACCATATCTTGAGTAAAGATCCGGGAAAACGTCATTTAGCGAATTTTTGGGTAGGGAATCCCATAAGCCCCTAATGGCCAAACTTTGAAAATTCATATTTTAAAAACTATATAGTTTATCAACAAAAGCGCCGAGTTGCAGTATGGTAGGGCCCTAGAGATGTGAAAAAACCATATCTTGAGTAAAGATCCGGGAAAACGTCATTTAGCGAATTTTTGGGTAGGGAATCCCATAAGACCCAAATGGCCAAACTTTGAAAATTCATATTTTAAAAACTATATAGTTTATCAACAAAAGCACCGAGTTGCAGTATGGTAGGGCCCTAGAGATGTGAAAAAACCATATCTTGAGTAAAGATCCGGGAAAACGTCATTTAGCGAATTTTTGGGTAGGGAATCCCATAAGACCCAAATGGCCAAACTTTGAAAATTCATATTTTAAAAACTATATAGTTTATCAACAAAAGCGCCGAGTTGCAGTATGGTAGGGCCCTAGAGATGTGAAAAAACCATATCTTGAGTAAAGATCCGGGAAAACGTCATTTAGCGAATTTTTGGGTAGGGAATCCCATAAGACCCAAATGGCCAAACTTTGAAAATTCATATTTTAAAAACTATATAGTTTATCAACAAAAGCGCCGAGTTGCAGTATGGTAGGGCCCTAGAGATGTGAAAAAACCATATCTTGAGTAAAGATCCGGGAAAACGTCATTTAGCGAATTTTTGGGTAGGGAATCCCATAAGACCCAAATGGCCAAACTTTGAAAATTCATATTTTAAAAACTATATAGTTTATCAACAAAAGCGCCGAGTTGCAGTATGGTAGGGCCCTAGAGATGTGAAAAAACCATATCTTGAGTAAAGATCCGGGAAAACGTCATTTAGCGAATTTTTGGGTAGGGAATCCCATAAGACCCAAATGGCCAAACTTTGAAAATTCATATTTTAAAAACTATATAGTTTATCAACAAAAGCGCCGAGTTGCAGTATGGTAGGGCCCTAGAGATGTGAAAAAACCATATCTTGAGTAAAGATCCGGGAAAACGTCATTTAGCGAATTTTTGGGTAGGGAATCCCATAAGCCCCAAATGGCCAAACTTTGAAAATTCATATTTTAAAAACTATATAGTTTATCAACAAAAGCGCCGAGTTGCAGTATGGTAGGGCCCTAGAGATGTGAAAAAACCATATCTTGAGTAAAGATCCGGGAAAACGTCATTTAGCGAATTTTTGGGTAGGGAATCCCATAAGACCCAAATGGCCAAACTTTGAAAATTCATATTTTAAAAACTATATAGTTTATCAACAAAAGCGCCGAGTTGCAGTATGGTAGGGCCCTAGAGATGTGAAAAAACCATATCTTGAGTAAAGATCCGGGAAAACGTCATTTAGCGAATTTTTGGGTAGGGAATCCCATAAGCCCCAAATGGCCAAACTTTGAAAATTCATATTTTAAAAACTATATAGTTTATCAACAAAAGCGCCGAGTTGCAGTATGGTAGGGCCCTAGAGATGTGAAAAAACCATATCTTGAGTAAAGATCCGGGAAAACGTCATTTAGCGAATTTTTGGGTAGGGAATCCCATAAGACCCAAATGGCCAAACTTTGAAAATTCATATTTTAAAAACTATATAGTTTATCAACAAAAGCGCCGAGTTGCAGTATGGTAGGGCCCTAGAGATGTGAAAAAACCATATCTTGAGTAAAGATCCGGGAAAACGTCATTTAGCGAATTTTTGGGTAGGGAATCCCATAAGACCCAAATGGCCAAACTTTGAAAATTCATATTTTAAAAACTATATAGTTTATCAACAAAAGCGCCGAGTTGCAGTATGGTAGGGCCCTAGAGATGTGAAAAACCATATCTTGAGTAAAGATCCGGGAAAACGTCATTTAGCGAATTTTTGGGTAGGGAATCCCATAAGACCCAAATGGCCAAACTTTGAAAATTCATATTTTAAAAACTATATAGTTTATCAACAAAAGCGCCGAGTTGCAGTATGGTAGGGCCCTAGAGATGTGAAAAAACCATATCTTGAGTAAAGATCCGGGAAAACGTCATTTAGCGAATTTTTGGGTAGGGAATCCCATAAGACCCAAATGGCCAAACTTTGAAAATTCATATTTTAAAAACTATATAGTTTATCAACAAAAGCGCCGAGTTGCAGTATGGTAGGGCCCTAGAGATGTGAAAAAACCATATCTTGAGTAAAGATCCGGGAAAACGTCATTTAGCGAATTTTTGGGTAGGGAATCCCATAAGACCCAAATGGCCAAACTTTGAAAATTCATATTTTAAAAACTATATAGTTTATCAACAAAAGCGCCGAGTTGCAGTATGGTAGGGCCCTAGAGATGTGAAAAAACCATATCTTGAGTAAAGATCCGGGAAAACGTCATTTAGCGAATTTTTGGGTAGGGAATCCCATAAGCCCCAAATGGCCAAACTTTGAAAATTCATATTTTAAAAACTATATAGTTTATCAACAAAAGCGCCGAGTTGCAGTATGGTAGGGCCCTAGAGATGTGAAAAAACCATATCTTGAGTAAAGATCCGGGAAAACGTCATTTAGCGAATTTTTGGGTAGGGAATCCCATAAGACCCAAATGGCCAAACTTTGAAAATTCATATTTTAAAAACTATATAGTTTATCAACAAAAGCGCCGAGTTGCAGTATGGTAGGGCCCTAGAGATGTGAAAAAACCATATCTTGAGTAAAGATCCGGGAAAACGTCATTTAGCGAATTTTTGGGTAGGGAATCCCATAAGCCCCAAATGGCCAAACTTTGAAAATTCATATTTTAAAAACAATATAGTTTATCAACAAAAGCGCCGAGTTGCAGTATGGTAGGGCCCTAGAGATGTGAAAAAACCATATCTTGAGTAAAGATCCGGGAAAACGTCATTTAGCGAATTTTTGGGTAGGGAATCCCATAAGACCCAAATGGCCAAACTTTGAAAATTCATATTTTAAAAACTATATAGTTTATCAACAAAAGCGCCGAGTTGCAGTATGGTAGGGCCCTAGAGATGTGAAAAAACCATATCTTGAGTAAAGATCCGGGAAAACGTCATTTAGCGAATTTTTGGGTAGGGAATCCCATAAGACCCAAATGGCCAAACTTTGAAAATTCATATTTTAAAAACTATATAGTTTATCAACAAAAGCGCCGAGTTGCAGTATGGTAGGGCCCTAGAGATGTGAAAAAACCATATCTTGAGTAAAGATCCGGGAAAACGTCATTTAGCGAATTTTTGGGTAGGGAATCCCATAAGCCCCAAATGGCCAAACTTTGAAAATTCATATTTTAAAAACTATATAGTTTATCAACAAAAGCGCCGAGTTGCAGTATGGTAGGGCCCTAGAGATGTGAAAAAACCATATCTTGAGTAAAGATCCGGGAAAACGTCATTTAGCGAATTTTTGGGTAGGGAATCCCATAAGACCCAAATGGCCAAACTTTGAAAATTCATATTTTAAAAACTATATAGTTTATCAACAAAAGCGCCGAGTTGCAGTATGGTAGGGCCCTAGAGATGTGAAAAAACCATATCTTGAGTAAAGATCCGGGAAAACGTCATTTAGCGAATTTTTGGGTAGGGAATCCCATAAGACCCAAATGGCCAAACTTTGAAAATTCATATTTTAAAAACTATATAGTTTATCAACAAAAGCACCGAGTTGCAGTATGGTAGGGCCCTAGAGATGTGAAAAAACCATATCTTGAGTAAAGATCCGGGAAAACGTCATTTAGCGAATTTTTGGGTAGGGAATCCCATAAGACCCAAATGGCCAAACTTTGAAAATTCATATTTTAAAAACTATATAGTTTATCAACAAAAGCGCCGAGTTGCAGTATGGTAGGGCCCTAGAGATGTGAAAAAACCATATCTTGAGTAAAGATCCGGGAAAACGTCATTTAGCGAATTTTTGGGTAGGGAATCCCATAAGCCCCAAATGGCCAAACTTTGAAAATTCATATTTTAAAAACTATATGGTTTATCAACAAAAGCGCCGAGTTGCAGTATGGTAGGGCCCTAGAGATGTGAAAAAACCATATCTTGAGTAAAGATCCGGGAAAACGTCATTTAGCGAATTTTTGGGTAGGGAATCCCATAAGACCCAAATGGCCAAACTTTGAAAATTCATATTTTAAAAACTATATAGTTTATCAACAAAAGCACCGAGTTGCAGTATGGTAGGGCCCTAGAGATGTGAAAAAACCATATCTTGAGTAAAGATCCGGGAAAACGTCATTTAGCGAATTTTTGGGTAGGGAATCCCATAAGACCCAAATGGCCAAACTTTGAAAATTCATATTTTAAAAACTATATAGTTTATCAACAAAAGCGCCGAGTTGCAGTATGGTAGGGCCCTAGAGATGTGAAAAAACCATATCTTGAGTAAAGATCCGGGAAAACGTCATTTAGCGAATTTTTGGGTAGGGAATCCCATAAGACCCAAATGGCCAAACTTTGAAAATTCATATTTTAAAAACTATATAGTTTATCAACAAAAGCGCCGAGTTGCAGTATGGTAGGGCCCTAGAGATGTGAAAAAACCATATCTTGAGTAAAGATCCGGGAAAACGTCATTTAGCGAATTTTTGGGTAGGGAATCCCATAAGACCCAAATGGCCAAACTTTGAAAATTCATATTTTAAAAACTATATAGTTTATCAACAAAAGCACCGAGTTGCAGTATGGTAGGGCCCTAGAGATGTGAAAAAACCATATCTTGAGTAAAGATCCGGGAAAACGTCATTTAGCGAATTTTTGGGTAGGGAATCCCATAAGACCCAAATGGCCAAACTTTGAAAATTCATATTTTAAAAACTATATAGTTTATCAACAAAAGCGCCGAGTTGCAGTATGGTAGGGCCCTAGAGATGTGAAAAAACCATATCTTGAGTAAAGATCCGGGAAAACGTCATTTAGCGAATTTTTGGGTAGGGAATCCCATAAGACCCAAATGGCCAAACTTTGAAAATTCATATTTTAAAAACTATATAGTTTATCAACAAAAGCGCCAAGTTGCAGTATGGTAGGGCCCTAGAGATGTGAAAAAACCATATCTTGAGTAAAGATCCGGGAAAACGTCATTTAGCGAATTTTTGGGTAGGGAATCCCATAAGACCCAAATGGCCAAACTTTGAAAATTCATATTTTAAAAACTATATAGTTTATCAACAAAAGCGCCGAGTTGCAGTATGGTAGGGCCCTAGAGATGTGAAAAAACCATATCTTGAGTAAAGATCCGGGAAAACGTCATTTAGCGAATTTTTGGGTAGGGAATCCCATAAGACCCAAATGGCCAAACTTTGAAAATTCATATTTTAAAAACTATATAGTTTATCAACAAAAGCGCCAAGTTGCAGTATGGTAGGGCCCTAGAGATGTGAAAAAACCATATCTTGAGTAAAGATCCGGGAAAACGTCATTTAGCGAATTTTTGGGTAGGGAATCCCATAAGACCCAAATGGCCAAACTTTGAAAATTCATATTTTAAAAACTATATAGTTTATCAACAAAAGCGCCGAGTTGCAGTATGGTAGGGCCCTAGAGATGTGAAAAAACCATATCTTGAGTAAAGATCCGGGAAAACGTCATTTAGCGAATTTTTGGGTAGGGAATCCCATAAGACCCAAATGGCCAAACTTTGAAAATTCATATTTTAAAAACTATATAGTTTATCAACAAAAGCGCCAAGTTGCAGTATGGTAGGGCCCTAGAGATGTGAAAAAACCATATCTTGAGTAAAGATCCGGGAAAACGTCATTTAGCGAATTTTTGGGTAGGGAATCCCATAAGACCCAAATGGCCAAACTTTGAAAATTCATATTTTAAAAACTATATAGTTTATCAACAAAAGCGCCGAGTTGCAGTATGGTAGGGCCCTAGAGATGTGAAAAAACCATATCTTGAGTAAAGATCCGGGAAAACGTCATTTAGCGAATTTTTGGGTAGGGAATCCCATAAGACCCAAATGGCCAAACTTTGAAAATTCATATTTTAAAAACTATATAGTTTATCAACAAAAGCGCCAAGTTGCAGTATGGTAGGGCCCTAGAGATGTGAAAAAACCATATCTTGAGTAAAGATCCGGGAAAACGTCATTTAGCGAATTTTTGGGTAGGGAATCCCATAAGCCCCAAATGGCCAAACTTTGAAAATTCATATTTTAAAAACTATATAGTTTATCAACAAAAGCGCCGAGTTGCAGTATGGTAGGGCCCTAGAGATGTGAAAAAACCATATCTTGAGTAAAGATCCGGGAAAACGTCATTTAGCGAATTTTTGGGTAGGGAATCCCATAAGACCCAAATGGCCAAACTTTGAAAATTCATATTTTAAAAACTATATAGTTTATCAACAAAAGCACCGAGTTGCAGTATGGTAGGGCCCTAGAGATGTGAAAAAACCATATCTTGAGTAAAGATCCGGGAAAACGTCATTTAGCGAATTTTTGGGTAGGGAATCCCATAAGACCCAAATGGCCAAACTTTGAAAATTCATATTTTAAAAACTATATAGTTTATCAACAAAAGCGCCGAGTTGCAGTATGGTAGGGCCCTAGAGATGTGAAAAAACCATATCTTGAGTAAAGATCCGGGAAAACGTCATTTAGCGAATTTTTGGGTAGGGAATCCCATAAGACCCAAATGGCCAAACTTTGAAAATTCATATTTTAAAAACTATATAGTTTATCAACAAAAGCGCCGAGTTGCAGTATGGTAGGGCCCTAGAGATGTGAAAAAACCATATCTTGAGTAAAGATCCGGGAAAACGTCATTTAGCGAATTTTTGGGTAGGGAATCCCATAAGACCCAAATGGCCAAACTTTGAAAATTCATATTTTAAAAACTATATAGTTTATCAACAAAAGCACCGAGTTGCAGTATGGTAGGGCCCTAGAGATGTGAAAAAACCATATCTTGAGTAAAGATCCGGGAAAACGTCATTTAGCGAATTTTTGGGTAGGGAATCCCATAAGACCCAAATGGCCAAACTTTGAAAATTCATATTTTAAAAACTATATAGTTTATCAACAAAAGCGCCGAGTTGCAGTATGGTAGGGCCCTAGAGATGTGAAAAAACCATATCTTGAGTAAAGATCCGGGAAAACGTCATTTAGCGAATTTTTGGGTAGGGAATCCCATAAGACCCAAATGGCCAAACTTTGAAAATTCATATTTTAAAAACTATATAGTTTATCAACAAAAGCGCCAAGTTGCAGTATGGTAGGGCCCTAGAGATGTGAAAAAACCATATCTTGAGTAAAGATCCGGGAAAACGTCATTTAGCGAATTTTTGGGTAGGGAATCCCATAAGACCCAAATGGCCAAACTTTGAAAATTCATATTTTAAAAACTATATAGTTTATCAACAAAAGCGCCGAGTTGCAGTATGGTAGGGCCCTAGAGATGTGAAA
This sequence comes from Aspidapion aeneum, assembly GCA_963576565.1. Taxonomy (NCBI): domain Eukaryota; kingdom Metazoa; phylum Arthropoda; class Insecta; order Coleoptera; family Brentidae; genus Aspidapion; species Aspidapion aeneum. Next base: position 2,640,882 of record OY755043.1, on the reverse strand, counting down.
AAACCATATCTTGAGTAAAGATCCGGGAAAACGTCATTTAGCGAATTTTTGGGTAGGGAATCCCATAAGACCCAAATGGCCAAACTTTGAAAATTCATATTTTAAAAACTATATAGTTTATCAACAAAAGCGCCAAGTTGCAGTATGGTAGGGCCCTAGAGATGTGAAAAAACCATATCTTGAGTAAAGATCCGGGAAAACGTCATTTAGCGAATTTTTGGGTAGGGAATCCCATAAGACCCAAATGGCCAAACTTTGAAAATTCATATTTTAAAAACTATATAGTTTATCAACAAAAGCGCCGAGTTGCAGTATGGTAGGGCCCTAGAGATGTGAAAAAACCATATCTTGAGTAAAGATCCGGGAAAACGTCATTTAGCGAATTTTTGGGTAGGGAATCCCATAAGACCCAAATGGCCAAACTTTGAAAATTCATATTTTAAAAACTATATAGTTTATCAACAAAAGCGCCAAGTTGCAGTATGGTAGGGCCCTAGAGATGTGAAAAAACCATATCTTGAGTAAAGATCCGGGAAAACGTCATTTAGCGAATTTTTGGGTAGGGAATCCCATAAGACCCAAATGGCCAAACTTTGAAAATTCATATTTTAAAAACTATATAGTTTATCAACAAAAGCGCCGAGTTGCAGTATGGTAGGGCCCTAGAGATGTGAAAAAACCATATCTTGAGTAAAGATCCGGGAAAACGTCATTTAGCGAATTTTTGGGTAGGGAATCCCATAAGACCCAAATGGCCAAACTTTGAAAATTCATATTTTAAAAACTATATAGTTTATCAACAAAAGCGCCAAGTTGCAGTATGGTAGGGCCCTAGAGATGTGAAAAAACCATATCTTGAGTAAAGATCCGGGAAAACGTCATTTAGCGAATTTTTGGGTAGGGAATCCCATAAGACCCAAATGGCCAAACTTTGAAAATTCATATTTTAAAAACTATATAGTTTATCAACAAAAGCACCGAGTTGCAGTATGGTAGGGCCCTAGAGATGTGAAAAAACCACATCTTGAGTAAAGATCCGGGAAAACGTCATTTAGCGAATTTTAGGGTAAGGAATCCCATAAGACCCAAATCGCCAAACTTTGAAAATTCATATTTTAAAAACTATACAGTTTATCAACAAAAGGACCGAGTTGCAGTATGGTAGGGCCCTAGAGATGCGAAAAAACCACAGCCTGAGTTAAGATTCGGAAAAACGTCATTTAGGGTAAGGAATCCCATAAGACCCAACCCAACCCAACAAAAGCCCCGAGTTGCGAAAAAACCACACCCTCAGTTAAGATTCGAAAAAACGTCATTTAGCGAATTTAAGATTTTCAAGGGTGTAGTTTTTTCGCATCTCTATGGCTACCGCCGTAACTAGATGATTGGCGCCCCTCCCCTACATACAAAAATAGACTCCCAAGGCGCCTGACGGCGCCATCTAGCGATGACAAAAATTATTTGTCCTATTAAATAAAATCAATAGAGACTTATTGGAATAAAGCCATGTAATAATAGTGTCAGGTAGTATTTTGATAGATTTACATTGCAGGCTGACAGTTGATCTCTCAAAACTGACATACCAGAGTCGAATTTAAAACTAAGTTGTTTTTTTTATCTATAATTAAAGTCGACAGTATTTATTTCGTTTCGTATGGTAAACAAAATCCTTATGTTGAAAGATTAGCCGTCATATTTCAATGCAAAATTGTCGAAATACGGCCTGACACTATTATTCCATATGTTTGTGGCAGATTCATTATACAAAACTTTATCTTGGTATTACGCTACTATTAAGAAAATTATTTAATTAAAAAACCACTGCGTTTCTCCTACAAAAAAAACTGCTAACTTGTCAGTGGTTTTTTAGAAAAAAAATATTTGTGTACAAATACTTTTTTTTATTTAAAAATCAAATATTTAAACGACTGCAGAATTAAGAACAATCAAAACGTCGCATTAGTCCCAGCAAACATGGATTACAAAAAAAGTACTTTTTAAGTACTGGCTTTCACTGCTACCCATAATGGCAAAGTACTAAGTAGGAAGTACTTAATTCGTATTGATTTGGAACAACGGCCTGCATCAGGCCAGCAAGTATATATTTTAGTACAAAAACCACTGTAGTTTTAAAGTAATGCATTTTTTTAACTTCTTTGTACAGAAAAGCAATGTATTTTCTTCGTATTTTTAGTAAATACAAAAAAAACTGCATTTTTATACATTTTTTAAAAAAAACCTGTACTTTTAAAGCATTGTATTTTTTTAATTTTTTTAGTAGTACAAAGAAACTACTTTTATTGTAAATATTGAAGGACTACTTCACTCACGTCTCATATTTACGGAAAGAAATATTTGATCATTCCTTTTCATATCAGATGAGGATATTTCCAAGGATTATGGAACATTGCACATCAATTTAAAAATAAATAAAATCATTCACATTCTTAAGCTTGACATTTGTGTACCTGTAAAATGTTGACTAGTGTTTGCCATCTAGTGGCAAGGACGACAAACATCAACTTGTCAGTTTTTTGTAAATATTTTATTTTCACAGTAAAATATTTAATATTTTTGTACTAAAATAAAGTGCTTTAAAAGCAACTGTTTAAAAATACTTTTAAAATGTTTTTTCACTGTTATATTAATTTTGCAGTAAAACTTTTAAACTTTTAATAATAAATTAAATGTACCTTAAGAGTACCTTCTTCAAAATCAATCTTATTAAAATGTTTTTTTGTGAATATTTTATTTTCACAGTAAAATATTTAATTGTTTTGTACTAAAATAAAGTGCTTGAAAAGCAACTGTTTAAATATACTTTTAAAATGTTTTTCTGCCATTAACGCTGGCTGCACTTGGCATTCTTCAAAAATAAAGTATAACTTTTCGTTGTATTATAAATAAAGTACTAAAATAATGCATTTTTTGCACTTTTAAATAATATGCAAATTAGATGCCAGCAGTTGCCAGCAGTTAAAGTACAATATTAGTAAAGTACCAGCAGGTCGATGTTTGCTGGGTAGTGTTTTTGTCAAAAACACTAGCTGGGTAGTGTTTTTGTCAAAAAAAAATTGGCAAATATTTTTTTTCAAAAAAACCACTGACAAGTTACTGATTTCTTTTTTCTAGGACAAACGCAGTGGTTTCTTGATAAAAATCCTTAATACTGTGATACACAGATAAAATTTTGTTTATTTTTCTTATTATTATAATATTTTTCTGAAAAATTTTGGTTTAAATTAACAATATTGGTTGGCCGATCAGCTGATCCGCTTGCTGATTAATAAACAGATAAACAACCCCATGGTGACTGTGTTTTAGAGATTTTTTTTCCAAAAATAGATTTTGATTTTTAGTTATATTTGTATATTATTTGATTTTTTATTTTTCATAAGATGACGTGATCAACAAAAATGAAAAAATTTATCAAGTTTATCATATTTTTTCTTACATTTAAAAGTCACTTTCAAGGGTTTTCTTAATGGAAAAAGTTGGGCGTCTTATTCATCAGTTAAAAAAATACACCGGTGTACTGTGGACTATACCGCAACCGTCTACTTTTTTTTTTATATCAAAGAGCAATAATGCAAGGTTTTACTCAAAAAAAACAACAATTCCAAATTAGGGTTAAAAATAAAGAACGAAAATTATGTTTTCAGACGTTGATACTTGGGAGAGAGGGGGACAAAATGGGGTACGGGGGTAAAACGGAATAAAACCTCTTAATATAAGAAGTTTTATCCCCATGACTGGTTCAACTCTCTTCAATATGATTGGTGCCGGTCGGCTGAGCTTAAGTTATTTTTTGCTTAACATGTGATGTTGTGCGATGTTTAATAGATAGTTTAAGTTGTGCTACGTATTTTTACGTAAGCATGAGATTTGACAGTTACGCAAGCGCACTTCGTCACACCGTCGTCAAGGTCACGTTAGGAGCTTACGTATTTACGTTAGCTTACGGCAGTCTGCGGGCACCTTAACGTTACCAAAGAATAGAATTGGTTGATTGACCGATCGAAAAATGAGGCCTAGACGATAATTTCCGCTTCCAGTACAAACGATTCTTTGCAAATATATTAATGTATAGTAGTTGAAAAGACAAAAAACAAAATTGTAACATCAAAAAAACACAGTGCCGAATTCCATATTCTCTGCTATTAGTAGACTTGTTATGGTAACGTAAAAACATTCAACTTAAACTCAAATTTGGAACAAAACGTAGAGCGCTTAACGTGCAGTTTTACGTAAAAACACATAGCACAAGTTAAACTATCTGTAAAAATAGCTTGCGCATTTCGTGACGGTATGTACATTTTTTACAGTCTTCAAAATTTTGTTTACATTAAAAAATTAGTGGCTTTATGTATTAGAGAATTATTGAAATAAAGCCAGGCTATAATAGTGCCAGGCACTATTTTGATACCTTCACATTGTAATATCAGCTGTGATCTTTCAACATACGGCCTTTGATTGCTATATGAACCGGAATAAATAGTGCCTTCCTTTATAATTGGAAAATAAACGACGAAAGTTTTAAATTCGACTTTGATATGTCAATTTTGAAGGATTAACTGTCAATTTTTAATGTGAAACTGTCAGAATAGTGCCTGGCACTATTATAGCTGTATTTCAATAATTCTCTATTATTCCAAATTAAACGCATTGTTCGTAAAATTAGCCCTATACTGTGTAAGATTTTTGTTTAAATTTCCCTGGTGGTTTGGGGCAAAACGGGGTTATTTCATGGGGTCAAAACGGGGTACCTTGTTGGACCTTGTACCCCGTATGCGGGGCAAAATGGAGAAAAGTCAACTTTTTACAAAAATAAAAATAAAAGTATGATGGAGTTCTAACTTGTTTAAACTGAAAATTAAAACAAAAAGATGACATATCTAACCAACTTAATTCCAAATGACGAACACAATGGTGATCATTTAATAGGAGAAATAAACCTATAAAATTAAGTATCCCATTCTGCCCCCCTTTCCCCTACGTGTAATTTGATTTTACACTTTAACAGAACAAAAAATGATAAACTTAAACAAAATCGGCTGTTCATACTCGTCTTTTGTTTTTGATTAGTCTTAGTCATATCCCACTGAAAAAAAAATTCAATTTCAATAAAAAGGTCCATTTTCAAAAGTCATTTTCTATACAAAACAATCTTATTTAACCTAATCTGTGCACGAAACACAGACACGAAAGAACAAAAGCGAAAAAGAAAAAAAAGCAAATAAAATTTTGAGGTTATGTTGAGATTTTCTGTTAAAAACATGATTAATGGCGGTAAATTCAAAATTTCGACCGCGCGCTTGCGCTCTTCGGACGCCCTTTAAAACAAAACAACAAACATCAGCTGATGTCTGTCACTCGTCTTTGTCGTTGTCCTAAGGATTCAAAGTTGGCAACTCTTAAGACAAAGACTAATCAAAAACAAAAGCAAAAGCATTGTATGAACACTCCCATAAGAAACAGTGGTTTTAACTTTCTTATGACAAGACATATGACTAAACCAAGACAAAAGACTAGACAAAAGACGAGTATGAACGATCCATAAATGGCTTGTGATCGAGTGAATACCCTGTAAACTAGCTTTCCTATACTGTAACACTAACCATGATATGAATATCGTAAAATGTATAATTATGGTTTCGGTGGCCTAATTGGTAGAGCGTTGGCCTACAAAGCCAAAGGTTCCGGGTTCGAGTCCCTGCCGAAGCTCAGGAAATTTATTTTTAATAATTTTTCGTTCTTGAATTTCACCCGTGATTCTTCTTTTTATTAAAGATTCTTTTTAGGTTCTCTCAAAACACAGTCACCGAAAAAACTTGTAGAAAATATCACAAAAATATCCACCCGCGAGTAGAACGCCTTTGCTACTCGCACAGTTCTTTGGTTCGCGGCCGACCGAGTTTTAGTTCGACCATGGCGTCGAGTTTGTTCAGTCCATTGCCGTTACTCTCCTCGTAGTAGTCGAGATTTTTACAGGTTCTATACCTAAAACAAAACATATTTGCTTAGAAAAAATTATGTAGGATCAATTGTGTTACGGAAAAATTCACATTTTTCGTGACCTTTTGTTTTATTTACAAATATTTAAAAATAAAGGAGACTCTATGCGACATCTAGCGCAAAGTCCGTGAACTTATAATAAATTCTTGATCAATGAATGTTGTTTTATTACAGTATTCGTATTATCAAGGTTTTAAGTACGATTTCCATCAAACAACGGTACGATTAAGTAGTGTATACATGTCTTTTAGCGTTTATAAATTTGTTTAATTTATAAATAGATCGAGTAAATTTTTTCGTTCCTTTTCTATGGGTTTGAAAACCAAGATAGCCAAAGGTTTGTACACTTGAGTACAGAACCACGGATCACCTTTTGTCAGGTGATTCGTGCAGTGTTGCCACCTCTACCGATTTTTCGGTAGATCTACCGATTTAGCCTTTTACTTTACGATATACCGAATTATCATAGTTTTCTACCGATTTTTTTTTCAATATAAACTTGTTTTTTTTATACGCCCGTTAATCGTGATTAAAAAAAAACACCATAAATAAAATATTCTTTTTATGTAAGATCCTTTGTAGAATAAAAATTTTATTTCAAGCCATTGTTTTTAAAAGTGTATTTATGGCGATATATATGGATATATGGATTTTGCGATATACTCAGCTGGCAGCCGCAAGCGGCATTAAAGATCACGCTATTATAAACCCTGAGGTTTTTTTTTATAATATTATCTACCTAATAGGGACCTATTGCAATAAAGCCAGGCACAAATTGTGCCGGGCACTATATTGACAGTTTCACATTATAAGAACAGCTGTCTTCTTTTAAAATAAGGCCATTGTGTATTATAAGAGCCGGAATTAATAGTGACGCCACCATTAATAGAAAATAAACGACTGGATTTCTAAATTCGACTGACATTGGAACAACAAAAAACAGATTAATGTTGGGTTTCGTTTTTAATTTTGTGCCGTTTGTTTTCCTGATGTGCTTGAATTCTTGTTTTTTGTTGTTCCAATGTACGAACTAGTCTGAAGGTCTGATGAAGACAAAAACCATTGTCGAAACGTTACCGATGGATTAAAACGTATATTTACCAGAACAACAGTGTCCTTATTCCCACTAAATTTACCTATAATAATGAATACTTATAACTTTTTCCGGGTTTAACATTTGTATATTATTTCATTACTCTGTTTCTTGAAAAATATTTGTATTAATTTTTTTTAATGTACATTTTTTTGACATTGATTAAATTTTGTTAAATAAAATATAAATTACAATATATGATTTTTGTAACTGAAAATAAAACAAATCTTTTATTTCATACTTACTTAAACGCACTGGGAACTAAGTTGAAGTAAGAAAGATCTTTTCCGTGGTTTAAGTAAAGACAAGACTTACATTACATCGAAAAATAAAAGGTGTACATATTTTCCTCCAAATATGCAAACTCACGACCCTTACATTATTTATAATAAAAATCATGCTCACATAACAAAGATTATGATAACAAATTGGGCTCCTAACAACGTGTTATTTTATAACAATTTGGCGCCCAACGTGGGGCGTCATTGCTTATAAAAACTTTATATTTGGAGGAAAATAATTTCACGTTTTAATTTTCAATATATTTTAAGTATTCTCTTTACTTAAAAACACTTCAGAATCCACCATTCAAAGAATTTTATTAAACTTAAATTAAAAATAAAAATTAACCCTAGTTTTGGCAACGTCAAATCACCGCATTGATAAATTGAACCAATGTAAAAGAAGAAGAAGTGATAAGTTCTTACCAATGTGATAAATTAGGATATTTTTTAGTCGATATCATTACTCTGTTTCTCGACAAATATTTGTATAAATTTTTTTTAATGTACATTTTTTTGACATTGATTAAATTTTGTTAAATAAAATATAAATTACAATATATGATTTTTGTAACTGAAAATAAAACAAATTTTTTATTTCATACTTACTTAAATGCACTGGGAACTCAGTTGAAGTAAGAAAGATCTTTTCCTTGGTTTTTGAAGTGTGTTTATTTAAAGAGAAGACTTACATTACATCGAAAAATAAAAGGTGAAAATATTTTCTTCCAAATATACAAACTCACGACCCTTACATTATTTATAATAAAAATCATGCTCACATAACAAAGACGATTATAACAAATTTGGCTCCCAAAAACGTGTTATTTTATACCAATTTGGCGCCCAACGTGGGGCGTCATTGGTTATAAAAACTTTATATTTGGAGGAAAATAATTTCACGTTTTAATTTTCAATATATTTTAAGTATTCTCTTTACTTAAAAACACTTCAGAAACCACCATTCAAAGAATTTTATTAAACTTAAATTAAAAATAAAAATTAACCCTAGTTTTGGCAACGTCAAATCACCGCATTGATAAATTGAACCAATGTAAAAGAAGAAGAAGTGATAAGTACTTACCAATGTGATAAATTAGGATATTTTTTAGTCGATATCATTACTCTGTTCCTCGACAAATATTTGTATAAATTTTTTTTAATGTACATTTTTTTTGACATTGACTAAATATTGTTAAATAACATATAAATTACAAGATATGATTTTTGTAACTGAAAATAAAACAAATCTTTTATTTCATACTTACTTAAACGCACTGGGAACTAAGTTGAAGTAAGAAAGATCTTTTCCTTGGTTTTTGAAGTGTGTTTATTTAAAGAGAAGACTTACATTACATCAAAAAATAAAAAGTGAAAATATTTTCCTCCAAATATACAAACTCACGACCCTTACATTATTTATAATAAAAATTATGCTCACATAACAAAGACGATTATAACAAATTTGGCTCCCAAAAACGTGTTATTTTATACCAATTTGGCGCCCAACGTGGGGCGTCATTGGTTATAAAAACTTTATATTTGAGAATGATTTTTATTATAAATAATTTAAGGGTCGTGAGTTTTTGTGAGTATTTGGAGGAAAATATTTTCACCTTTTAATTTTCAATGTAATTTAAGTATTCTCTTTACTTAAAAACACTTCAGAAACCACCATTCAAAGAATTTTATTAAACTTAAATTAAAAATAAAGATTAACAGTTTTGGCAATGTCAAATCACCGCATTGATAAATTGAACCAATGTAAAGCGGGGTCTACACATAACGTTTTGCCTGACGTTTTACTTGATCAGGTAAAACGGATCAGGCAAAACCTTTCGTGTAGACAATAAAACGTACGTTTTGCCTGAACTGAACAGGACTGAAGTCGGACCTGTTGAACTGATCGGTAGAGGCATTTCTTGTGGTAGTGCATACAATTTTAATTCCTTTCGAGTGCAACTGAGAAGTTGGTATACGAAACGTCCGACATTAGATAAGATAATTTTTTAGGAAATCAACAGGTTATTGCCTTCCTCCACAAATTTTTAATTTGTTTTAAACAAATAGTCCCGACATGTTTCGTAAGCAGAAACTTACATCTTCAGGGGACATTACCAACTAAATCAGCACATTTTGAAAAACTGGTTAAAAAACTATGTTTAGCTACTGAAACGGTTAAGTCATAGACATTTAGAACAAAAACATTATTGACAAAATAAAATTCTCCATGGTGTATCAAAAACTGATCTAAAAACGTACGTTAAAACTATCAAGTGTGTACGCTAGTCTTTCAACCGTCATACTTAACCCTTTTGACTGACAGGCAAGACGTAAGGTAAAATGCTATGTCTAGACCGGGCTTAAATGAAGAAGAAGTGATAAGTACTTACCAATGTGATAAATTAGGATATTTTTCAGTCGATATGGGTGTTATCACTGTGGCCGTACTGACAGTCGCTACGCAGCACAGATCTGCCACTGTCAAGTGTTCGCCCGTCAAAAAAGTCTTGTTCTCCAGAAATCCGTCCAGGAATTTATACGCCTCCGTGATGGCGCTTATCCGCTCTGTCGGGATTTCTTTTTCATTTTCTATCACTATCGCCTGCTGAAAATAACGAGAGAGAGATAGCTATCAAAATTGGTTAGCTTGACTTGAACGATATGACCATCCACATCACACGCTTTGACTTGACCAATAGCAAATTCTGATCGGTCGCTTGTTGTGCGAAATGACTTGTCTCGACCAATAACATAGTCGCCCGCTCTTCAGAGTTAGTGAATTTTACGCGATTCTCCTGCCCCGTACCGACTTCGTAGGAGAAGCTTGCGCAATGGAGATCTTTTCGCATAGCCCGTTTCGGCTCGGAACTAATCGAAAGCTTGCTATTGGTCAAAGTCTGTGATCTGGATGGTCACATCGTTCAAGACCCAGAATAGATACCCGGGGGGCTCGAGTCCCAGACTCAATACCTCAGAGTACGGGCCAAAAGGAGACAAAATCCCTAAAATTGGAAAATCTGATCCTGTACCAAAGAAACGCGATAAAAAGGCGCTACATACGAGGTGTGACAATAAAATTATAAGACTGGTGTAAAAAATCTACTTTATTTAAATACTAAAACCATCAATTTATTGTCAAAATAGAGGCATCAATTATATCAGAATTCATATCTCTGGAGAACAGCATCGCTGTGGAATGGACTCCCTGCGACGGTTTTCCCTGCAGGTTACAACCTGAACCGTTTCAAAACCAACACACACCAACATTTCCGCGCACTTGCCGCTTCTCGAGCGTGATAGAGATCTCCTTGCGAGTGCGCATACCCGTAAAAAAAAATAAAAAAAACAACTCAATAATGTTCCCTATCAATATAGTCCCGTTCTCTATCGACGCAGCGTTGCATGCGTTTTTTTCCAACGTTGGAAGCAATTTTAGAAATCATCAGAAGAGAGCCTGCATTGGCGTGGCCAGGGGGGGCCTGGCCCCCCCTGAAGTCCCTCAGCCCCCCCCTAAGATATTTTAGGCCTCCCCTACCGACTACTAGTAAAAGAACATGACGCTGAAAATACATACTTTTCTATTATTCTTTGGGAAATATTCAAATAAAATAGGTGCATTAAAATTTAAAATCATTCAGATAATGTTTACATTTCAGGAAAAAGCCCTTGTCTTGCGGAATTAGGCTTTTTCTCTTTAAATTATCGGTAACTTTTCTGCACTTATGCAATTTCCCGAAAATATTTTTTAAATTTAAACACAATTATGCATATTGAATATTTTATACATATTGGCGACATCTTGTAAAATATTATAGAAGTGTAAGTTAAATTTCGCATTTAATAAAGACAGCGACCTTTGCCCCTCTGTTTCCGAAATCGGGTTGTAGATGTCGTAAGGTTATAAAAGACCTTTTTAAACTGTTTTTCTAAAATAAATATAATTATCTTTTTAGTTTTTTTGAGGTTAGCGTTTAGTGTCTTATGAATATTTTCCGATTTTGGTGACAATTTCATAACCATTTTCATATTAAGTTTTCCCACGTCGTTAAATGGAATAAATTCGTCGAGCAATACCGGGAAATGTTTAATATTAATACTTCTACTCTAAGAGCAGAAATGACCGTTTTAAAGAATTGTATTTTTCGGTTAAATCAAACTATTGGTCATGATTCTATCAAACAACATATAGCAGAAAACACCTATCCAAACCTCTACCAACTTTTTAAAGTTGCGAGTATTCTTCCAATTTCAAGTGCAACTTGCGAGAGGTCTTTCTCTGCCATGAGGAGAGTTTTTAATTGGCTTAGAACAACTATGACTCAAGAGAGACACTCAGGTTTGTCATTGTTATTCATAGAAAAAGATGTTGAGTTCGACTTAGACAGTGTGGTAGACGCTTTCAGTCAGCGACGTAGAAAACTTTCTTTGTAGAATTGCTGAATCACACACTTCCTGTGTATACATATAAATAAGTTGGTAAATGTATTATTAAATTTGTTATATTAAAATATTAGAACATTTAATGCGCGTATTTTTTTTTAAATTCATTGCACACTTTGCACGACTCTTTAAAAACTATGTTTGCTTTTTGTTCAAGATAGACCGGGGCCACGGCCCCCCCTGAAAAGCAAGGCTAGCTACGCCAATGAGAGCCTGTTAAGAAGTCTTGCCGTTTTTCTCTTGATATGTTCTAATATTTTATAACGGGTTCCTTTTAACGATTTCTTCATATTCTTATTAGCTAAGAACTGCTTAGTGGATAGGGCATTGTAGGCCGGTGCAGCCATGCGTTGTTCTTCCACAAATCTGGAAGTTTTTCCTTGGACGTTCCCTTAGCTACATTAATACTTCCAAATATAAATGTTGGTTAACTGTTTGACCCTCACGCGCCCATTAGATAAGAATAACACCCCTAATATCGAAAAGAAAAACAATGAGCATCGCTGTTTTGGATGTGTTGGAGCGTCCATCTCGGTCATCATTTTTAACTTCTTCACGACCCTCGAAAAAGCTTTTATGCCACATAAAAATCATTGCACGACACATACACTGCTCCCTGTAGACATACTTTAGCATTCGAAAGCATTCAGTAGTCGTTTTTTTGAGTTTTACTTTAAATTATTACGTTGCTAATTTTTTCGGTTGTCGTGATTCCGCCAAATTAATGCACGATCCCCTTCAAACCACTGGGTAAGCCAAACTGGCAGAGGAAAGACGACAAGATTGCGCGCAGTAGTAGAACGGTGAATAACTCCAACCGCCCGAGGCGTAGAGATTTAAAACCTTTTAGTACAGGGGCCAGTCTTAAAATTGAATTGTCACACTTCGTATATGATTTTGTGGGAAAAATCTCCGAAACGTACTAAGAAGTGGATTGAAGGTTTTAAATGTACCATTTTCTTTCTCTTTGATAGTTGATACAGGATCCGATTTATTTATAATTTTAGAGAGTTTCTCTACTTTTGTAAAAAAATCGCAATCTTGGATTTATGTCGTCAAACAGGCGCTCTTGCTCAAATTTGAGGCAAACACCTGGCGACTTTAAATTGAGTGATCTACCTATAACCAATCGATTTGAGAAGGTCTAAAACTTCCTACCCATTTTTTCTTGTAAACGAAAGTTACTATTTTTATTTGTGTAAGCATTGCTATTTTTTAGTATTTAAACAAAAATCATATTTTGGTTAATTTTTAAGATATAAAGATAATTTCTTTACTATCTTAATTGTTGTTCTATTGCAAACAAAAACGTATTGACAGTTTTTCTCTAAAAAAAAAATATAAGCCAAAGTTTATAAAAAAACATAAAAAAAGCCGCCATCTTGGACTTATGATGTCATACCGGTCCTCCTTCTTAAATTTGAGACAAAAGCTCAACATTGGACGTATCAAGTAGCTAAATATGTTGGATAAAAATAAAGAAAATACGCATTTAAAATTTGCAGCACAAATTCCAGACCCAAAAGTTTGTCTTCATCAATTTTTTTAGTTACTCAAACTTTGCTATTCTCTTGCTCACGAAATGTACGTTGTTTTGTAACCATGGGCGAACCGAGGAAGGAAGGGGGGACATGGGGCCTGGACCCCCCCAAGCTCAAAGATTTTTTAGATATTTTGATGAAAAAAAAAAATAATAGCATAAAAACACATTATGGGGTCTTGCCTTCCCCCAAGACATATTCCTGGGTGCGCTAATGTTTGTAACAGCCAAGTTGCGGGGTCTAGTCTTTCAGCACTCTGATTTACCCGACACTATGAATAATTAATCACTCCCGTTTGGAAAGTTTAATTTGCTATTACTAACCATTAATAGTAAGAGGTTTTTGTCTTTGCACAGAACATTAGGTAGCGAGTTTCTTGCGAACCTTCGAAGCCAATACGAAAAAGAGGGGACTGTCCTCAGTTTTGGTTTTTGTTTGCGGTGGGATTAGCACACATACTGTCCGACTAGAATAAAATGAGGCCCAAAATAGATGGCTTAACTCAATATCCTCAATTACAAGATGTTGTAATTGTCCGAAAAATGTGTGCCTATTTATTAAGATCTACGTGTTAACCCATTAATTTTAAGGGTAAGTTATTAAAATTAAAATCCATACCAGTAGATCCATAAATAAAAAATAAAACCTAATTAATGTCAATATTACCATCATGGTGCTATTAAAAAATTATAATAAGAATTTAAATAGATAAAATCTATAAAAATAGTTATAAAATAAAATAAAAAAATTATTAAAAAAAATGGTAATAACAAATAAAATAGATAAAAAACTTAAAAACAACAGAAGAATATATCTTATGTATTAATGTTATTTATTAATTGAATTAAAAAAAAAACCTATTAACTTTATATAATTATAATATTTATGAATGTATAATAATACTGCTATATTGTCTTCTAACGTCATTCTACATTTTTATTGTGTTTGTTTTATAGCTTGAAAAAGACGGAAAACAACCGTCGAAATGTCGCCAGAAAATAAAGAGGGTTAAATCTCTAACGTTGTCCTTATTTCCCGCTAACCCTTCCTCACTGATCTTTAGAATATTTTTAGAAAAGTTGACGAGTTATTAGCAAAAAACCGTCACAAAGCACGTTTAAGGGGGGGAACCACCCCCCTAACCCTAGCAGGGGGTGGTTCCCCTGTTAAACGTGATTTTTGGCATCGTTGGAAAGGAAATTTCATCAGCTTTAAAAATAAGTTTTAAAAACAGACATGTAAGAAAATAAAATTCAAGAAAATGAAAAAAATATTGTTTTTTCCACACCTCTCATTTATTTAAATGCCTATAAAACTGATGTAAAATGTCCGGGCGAGTCTTATATCTATCCATACCAAATGTGTTGCTTCTATCATTAAACGCAGTATCGGACCCCGTGGGGTCTGAACTAGTATAGAAGTTTCTAAAACCAAAATTGTGGAAAACAAACAAACTATTATTATAATGCCACCATTATCGCAGCCAACGATAAAGACCGGCCATGGCGCGTTATAAGCAAGTCGGCGATCACGTGATCTTAGGAGTCCCAGGATTCTTATTGTATTGCTTAATATATTATATGTTTTTACACAATTTAAATAAATTAACAAAAAATTTTTGTTCTTTTATAGGCAAAAATTGAAAAAAATATTTTGCTGATATATGTGTTTATTATGGATAAAAGAACTGAATCTGTAAAATAAAAAATTATACAAAATTTGCACTTTAATATCTTCAGGTACATATATTAGGTACATAATATCGTTAGTAACTTCAAATCTATACAAATCTTTAAAAACTGGACATATCAAACCTAAGCTTTTAGTTTTTTAATTTTCCTTTGACTGTCATCATCTTTGAGTTCTTATTCAAAGATTTATTAGCAGACACTAAATCATTGTGCTTTTTAATAAAATTATTTTAAAAAACTTTACATGCCCTTAAACTAATTTTTTCAAGCTTTGAGAATAGTTTTTCTCCACAAAAACACTCGCTAGAGTTCTCTGAAGAAAAATTTTCAATATAAAACATTTTACAATAATTTATTAAAAAGAAACAAGTGATTTTGTCAATAAGTGAGATGGTTTTCCCATTCAATGAACTGAATGTAGTGGTCGTCAACAATTTTTTGAAAAATTACCCAGCACAAAGTTTAATATCTGTAGAGTGGCCAGGCTAAATGATCTAAGTGCCAAAATATACAAATTTTAGATTTTCCACCCAAAATGATGTATGTGTCAAGGCCAATATGGGGCTATAAGAACTAAGTGCAATTTCCCCACCTTATGCCCTAACAAACATGTTTAAAATCACGTCATCCGTAAGTCCGCGTGCATGTATTGTACAGTTATTTTTAGTTTCCCACAAAAACGCTTTTTGGCACTTAGATCAATTAGCCTTTACCAACTCATGTTCTTTTAAAAGCTGTATCTTACTTTTGAAATATTTCACACTACCAGAGAGATTACTATCTGTTAACAATATTTTACAAATCAGTTTTTTAATATTGCGAGGGTGCGGAAGACATATTACCTTAGAATTGTAAATTGACGTGTATGCACTGGATAACTGGATAAACAAAGATGAAGCCAACATTAAAGTGTATCCACCATATCTTCGATTCTCAGGTTACCTTTTCAAGAGACCTAATTGTTCAATAAGAAATGACAAATGAACACATTTTTCACTCTCACTATCGAAAATGTCACTAAGGATGTCTATTACTTGATCAATCTTATCCAAGATCTTATCTTTTACCACTTCTTTCCCGTTTGCGACATATTAGGTTTCAGTTTTATAGTTGGACCGACAAGGAACAACACTAATTACACGTTCGCGGCATTGTTTATCTTATAGGTATTTTCTTTATAATTTACTCATTAGCCATTAATTATTTTAACGCAGCCCACTACAGTCTTTTTCGTGGGCTGCGTTATTTTAATAACTTTGATAAAATTCACATAAAATTCGTGCCCGAATTAAAAAAAAATCGACGTAAACAAACATACCAAAACTGAATACACACATGTTTGATAATGACAGCGGGCCGTGAGTCGTTTTTTTGTGGGACTCCTACGGTCACGTGATATTTCCGCGCCCGGGCCGGTCTTTCTCGTGGGCTGCGCACCATTATATAGCGAAAAACTTTGTTTGTTTGTTTTCCAAAACTTTCGTTTTAGAAACTTATAACCCTTGTGAATGACTTTGAAAGCCGAAACGCGTCGGGTTGATGGATTTTAGAATTAAATTAAGCACAATTTAATCCAAACTACGTTTTTTTATTTCTCAACCTATCAGAAATTTGTGAAGTGAGGACGTTTTTCCTTAAGATTCATTTCAAATTTTATATACCGTTTCCAAAATCCAGTTACTGTTATATTGCACACCTGCTGAAAAAGAGACACAACTCAAAAATCGCCCTTATTGAGATAAACCTGCCGCCATCATCGAAATAACATGTACTTTCTTCCATAAAAGCGTCACATTTATGTTTCGACAATTCACCGCGAAATGGCGATGTGACTCTTTTATTTTGTCCAGTTTAGCTGAGGATGCGTTCCTTTACAGTGTCACTTTTGACTTTATAACAGCGTGAACGTGGAGTTTCATCCTGAAAAGAGTCACATTTCGAGTTGTGAAGGTTTTCATGTGAACTATTGGTTAAATCTGACCCATATAACAAGTAAAATACTGTTATTTTTTGTGTTGTGATTGTTTTTTCGAATTGTTCAGTGTACTTAGAATTAAGGAGAATAAGAAAAAAATATTTTGAATTTATTAGAGAATAATCACATTCCCAGTTGTTATTCAGCATTTTATAACTCGTAAAAATTAATACAAAGTTTCTTCTTTATTTGTTTTCTTTTTTTATATTATTTACCATCCTGCGTGACTTCCTGATTTACAACGTCATGATGCCTTGTTCTAAAAAAGTGTCACAATATCGGGTTTTTGTCTTTTTTTTAACTAAAAACGACAAAAATCATTTTTTCTGAGAAACGTACTGCACCAATTACATTAAGTTAATAGGTTCCTGTTGATATAAAATAACATGTTAAGTGAAAAATGAATCTCTCTAATGAACTAAATTCTTTAACAGCGATATTCTCAAAACAATGTTTTTTGAGTTGTGACTATTTTTTAGCGGGGGTGCGATATGTATGTAAGTAGGTACTCACGATGACACAATCCACCCTAGGAAAGAGCGTTTCCGCCTCAAAAAACAGCTTCTGATCGACTTCCTCTTTTTTGGAGTCTTTCGGATATAAGGCGTCGTCTTCGCCATATTTTTCCACTAAATATTTCAGAATTCCGTGTGTGTCCCAACTGGTGAACTCGCCGTCAATCAGCGTAGGAACTGTGTGGTCTGGATTTATCTGGAATGAATGATTGATTTTATGAAAGTGCAATAATCGAGGCAATAATGCAATGTTTTACTCAAAACCGTAAACAACAATTTTAAACCATGGGTGAAATTAAACGACGAGAACGAACGAGAAGTTATTCAAAAAATGTTTCCTGTGCTTGGTGAACCCGGAACCTTTGGCTATGCACAGCGTGTCCCATTTTCCATGGGATTAAATGGGAAACTCAGTGATTATTAAAGATATCGATTTTCTGATTGCGCCTTACCGTGCTCCTTTTTTGAGCCCTTAAAAATGATGTAATCAGATTTTTGCTATACCCCGTGGTTTCGCTAATACAAGGAGTTTTTGAAAAACTTGCATTTTTATTAATTCCTTGTTCTCGCTTATTTTGCAAGATATTTTTATTCTGTAAAAACCTTTTTATGGCAAGTTTTTTATATCAAAATATTGTTTAGTTTTTGAGATATGGTATTTTAATATTTAAAAAACTTTTTTGTCCGAACCTGGAAGTTTCCAACGTAAATATGTATTAAAAATTGCAATACATAGTTGGGCGGTTTTTAGTATATCTGTTTTAAAACGTTAATTAAGAGATTTATAAATAAAGAAAAAAAAGTTAAAAAGTTACAAAATTAATATCATAGTAATTATTTGATGAAAAATAAAATTTTGGACTTTCATTGTCTTTATTTATTTTAAAACACGACGTTTCGGTTAGTAAGTATCTCTAACCGTTATCAAGTGTAACCTAGTCTACACAATCATTGTCTACGAGTTTTAAATAATTATTTGATGTTAGTATACAGCAACTTATGAAATTTACTTCAACAAGGAAAAACAAAAGCGTGGAGTTGACATTGTCATTTTACTTGTCATTTCTGTGAATGGCTCACTCAAAATTATTCTAAAATGGCTAGAAATCGACCATATCCAGATTTTGGAAAAAATGTGATATGTTTGACTGCTTTATTCAAGCAACAAAATCCCAATGTTTAAACGGCAGATATATTTTTATGCAAAATGCGTTAAAAAAAATTACTCAAAAATGCTAAGAATGTCTTACACATAATGGCAATTTGAAAATTTATATCAATAAGGAAAAATTAGTTATTATTTTTTAAAATAAAATCAAATAAATCTTTAACCTAACGTAAAAACATTTTAAAAAGTATCGAAACAGTTAAACTAAAAATCGTTCATCCAACTAGCAATTATTAATTTATATTTACGTTGGAAATTTCCAGGTTCGGACTAATTTCTTTTTTAAATATGAAATATTTTTTTAAACCTTAAAAAAATATATAAATTTTTTATTATTTTGTTATAAATAGCATGAAACCAATCAAAATAGTAATAAAAAAAATCCAGGTCAGTATTTAATTTTTTTATGATAAATACCCTATCTCAAAAACTAAACAATATTTTAAAAAATTGACAACGTCATTATTTTCTTCTACAAAGTTGACATAAAAAGGTTATTACAGAATAAAAATATCTTGCAAAATAAGCAAGATATAAGGGATTATTAAAAACGCAATTTATTCAAAAACTCCCTGTATTAGCGAAACTACGGAGTATAGCAAAAATTACAGCAGTTTTAAGGGCTAAAAAAAGAGCACAGCAAGGTGCAACCAGAAAATTGATATCTTGAATAATAACCAAGTTTCCCATTTAATTCCATCGAAAATGGGACACCCTGTACGTACTCTGAATTTTTTATAAATAATAAAAACTTGCAGTCGAGTTTTTTAATATATATCCAAATAAATATTTAAATGAAGTAATAAAGTTGTGCGTTTTGCTGGTGTTTGCAGGGATTTAATAACACAACAGCAGAGCAAAACAGAGACATTAAAACGTCATTAATTATAGAGTCATTGTGGATTAACGCCACATTAAATACGATAGGTATTATTAGCAATTCAAATGAAGAGAACTAAAATAAACATTTAAAATTGGAAAAAAATGATAATTAGAATTAAAAATTATAAACTTCTTGCATTTTAAAAACAGACATGTGGGACAGCAAAATTTAAGAAAATTAAAAAAAAAAAGGTTTTTTCACACCTCTCATTTATTTAAATGCCTATAAAAGGTGCGCCGCTGATGTAAGGGGAGCGTATTATACATCGTTAGAGAGGACTTTTTATCAGCCTCAATATTTGTTACTTAGTTATTTTTTGCCTAGTTAAAAGTTTGCAAATAATTGGGAAAATACTGTAAGAAAGCATTTTTGAGGGGGTGAGAGCGGGGATGCCCCCCCACTTTAAAGAAGGTCAACTACAAAAAGTCAGTTTTAAGTTATTACTAACCAACAGTAATTTTTTTACTCACTCTCATTATTATTTACTGAGTTACAAAAATTAATGTTCAACATTTTTGTTTGATTTAAGGATTTCTCTGGCACCCCCCTGTATTCGCCACTGCATAGAAATTAAGCATGTGGGATCATAGGGGTTGAAATGGAAAGTTGGCAAGCAATAAACTATTTAAATATGTTTAGTAATATGATTAATGTAATATATCAAATATGTTGATGGTTCCGTGAATAAACATAATTTTCAGCCAGGATTAAATCATTTGCATAAAACCGTGGAAACTAATAAATTATCTAGACCCAATGTAATATTAAATAGGAATAACAATACAGCCAGGTTACAGTTTTGTATTTACCGTAAAACGAGGTAACTTTGCGCCCCCTGGTCCTACTTTGCTCCATTGCGAAAAAAGTTCTTAGATATTCCACATTAAAAATCTGCGCATGCACCACAACGCCACCACGCGTGAATTATCCGTTGCGAATTTGACTTTTCAAAGACGCGGTAGCCGCTGTTTTCCGGTTAGTCGTCTCGAGTTAATACCAGAGTGAAGTGCAGCTTGAAGTTCCTTTAAAATTTGACCTCGAAAAATTTGGTGTCCAGTGCAGTTATCGATTTCTATGCAATAAAAACTTTAAAAAACCAATATTTTTAAATTCTATATTCACCATTTTGAATGTTTGGGGAAAAGCTAACTAAATATTGGGTGTAGTTTGCACCAACATATAAAACACCAATGTCTTTTTTCATATTGTAACAAAACGGGATTTGAGCATAAATGGTATTTTTGCCATTTATAAGTTTTTAAAGATTTTTAATTAAATATTGTTTTGACATCAACAAGCATTAATTATATGCAAGACTAGGTTAGGATTAAGTAAAATTTATGGCAACTCGGCGACTTGTTTTTAGGCCTGTTTTCAGGTTCGCTGTATTTTAATAAAAGTTGTATTCGGCTAATGTGTCCTTTGAGCCACTAACATCAAAATAATTCTTGTTTTGTAACTGGAAACAAATTTTAAACTATTTTCAATTAAAAAAAAAACACACTGTGTAAATTTACTTTCTAACGGGTTTTCAAGTCTGGCTTGAATTGCTATTTTGTCTCTTAGTGGAGCGCTTAAAGCGCAGTCTATCTCTTTCTCGCCAAGGCGAAAGGGAGTAGAATTCTAGCCAATCAACGCCAAGATATTTGTCCCTTCAAGCGCAGTGTCGCTTTAACTGAGACGGGAAACTTTCGAAAGTCGTTAGGGAGTTTACTCTTTAGTTTGCCTTTGCCTAGTACGATACGCTTTCATTCACACTTCTTAAGGGGGGGTTTTATTTCAACTGGGGAAATTTATCAATTATTTTAACTTTGTATAAGCTATTATCTTTATTATTCATAATTATTTTAGTCTTTTCTTTTGGAGTTTATTGATTTTAAAGTCATTAATTATTACTGTTTCCAGTGTTTTGAAATAATGTGTTTAACTGTTTTATGGTTTTTTTTTAACAACAAAATACAAACCATTCGTTGCCCTAAAATCGGCATTTTTAATTAATAACATATCCCAAACCTAAACAGTAATATTAAGTAAATTTCTTATAGTTTCACTCATTCAATCAACGTTTAAGATGTTGATAAATATATATATTTACAGCAAATATATAAAAGGTTTATAAAACCTAAAAATTTAAGAAGTGTAAATATTTGAATACAAAAGTTTAATAGTAGTAAAAAGTCGATATTCAACTAATAAATATAAGAAGTGAAAGTGTGAAGCTACAAGAAGAAAATTGAAAAGGTATGTATGATTATCCTATTAGTTATACATTTGAGAAAAACGTTTATAGCATACTTTTCCTCCAAGAACCGCCAAATTCCCTTTCGAGATCGTGTAAATTTAATAACATATAGTAACATTTAATCTTTTTATAATATATATAAGTTGTAGCCTAAGTTGGTAGCTTACAACATTTAAGCCTTGGCCACTTGAGGTGACAGTACCACTGTCACACACAGGCCCCTGTTACAATATTATATAAAGTGGGGCAAACTAACGTCGGACTATTCGAAACTTTGCTCCACTTTTCAAGTTAAAAAAATATTTATAATACGAAGTATTTTGGTTATTTCTTTGAATTTTTCGAATTAACTCAAAAAAGTGGAGCAAAGTAACCTCGTTTTACGGTTTAAAAACATTTGAGGTAAATTATTCGAATTTACCATATTGTGTGTTGAATTTCTTTGGTGTGTACAGCGTGTCCCATTTTCGATGGGATTAAATGGGAAACTCGGTTATTATTAAAGATATTGATTTTCTGATTGCACCTTACCGTGCTCTTTTTTTGAGCCCTTAAAAATGGCGTAATCAGATTTTTGATATACCCCGTAGTTTCGCTAATACAGGGAGTTTTTGAAAAAATTGTATTTTTAATAATCCCTTGTATCTCGCTTATTTTGCGAGATACTTTCATTCTGTAAAAACATTTTTATGGCAACTTTTTTAGAAGAAAATAATGACGTTGTCAATTTTTTAAAATATTGTTTAGTTTTTGAGATATGGTATTTATCATAAAAAAATTAAATACGGACCTGGATTTTTTTTATTACCATTTTGATTGGTTTCATGCCAATATTATTATAAAATAATAAAAATTTAAAATTTTTTTGTTTTAAGGTAAAAAAAAAATATTTATTATTAAAAAAAAAATTAGTCCGAACCTGGATATTTCCAACATAAATATAAACTAAAAATTGCTAGTTAAACAATTTTTAGTTTATTTGTTTTGATACTTAGCATATTAAAATGGTTTTACGTTAATTTACAGATTTATTTGAAACAAAGTCTACGAAAAATACAAAAAAAAAAAAATTATAAAAAATAACTAATTTTTCTAATTACCATTATGTGTAAGACATTGTTAGCATTTTTGAGTAATTTTTCTTAACGCATTTTGCATAAAAATATTTCTGCTATTTAACTATTGGGATTTTGTTGCTTGAATGAAGCAGTCAAACATATCACATTTTTCAAAATCTGGATATGGTCGATTTCTAGCCAGTTTAAAATAATTTTAAGCCATTCACAAAAATGACAAGTAAAATGACAATGTCAATTCCACGCTTTTGTTTTGTAAATTTCACGACCTGCTGTGCTACCATCAAATAATTAGTCTGATATTATTTTTTTCTATAAGCGTGCGGAAAAGTCCACTTTTCCGCACGCATTTTAGTGTGGAAAGTGCCACTTTTCCGCACTAGTGCGGAGAAATATTTTTTCCGCACTAGTGCGGAAAAGTAAATTTGTTACGATTTTGAGGTGTTCTATAACATTTAGACCGTTCAAAATACATTTGTATCTTTCCTAGCACACGAAATATCCTAAAAATATTCAAATTCACTAAAATTCTGCTATATTTTCAATATTTTCGATAAAATAAAGTTTTCAGTAAAATAGGTTCAAATTATAAGTTTTAAACCTCCCCGGTATAAATATCGTCATTGTCAATGTCAAACAACA
This sequence comes from Aspidapion aeneum, assembly GCA_963576565.1. Lineage (NCBI taxonomy): Eukaryota > Metazoa > Arthropoda > Insecta > Coleoptera > Brentidae > Aspidapion > Aspidapion aeneum. The sequence goes on along the minus strand of OY755043.1, from coordinate 2,617,317 downwards.
ATGAACACTAGTGGTTTTAGATTTGGCATCTTAAATCACCATAGCAACAAAGTACAAACAAACTGTCAAAACAAAGCCAATTTTGCAGATACAAGCGTCTTTTGAATTTTTCAAACAAAAAAATCAGATTTTCAATGGATTCTTCGGACGAAGATCTACCCCAGTCAGTTCTAGAAGCCGCTAGAATGGGAATAATAATAATTGATTTGATTAAAACGTTTTGAATATAAATAATTTTCTGATTAATTTTTAGTTTTTTCCTCACGCTTATAGAAAAAATAGTGTACCTAACACGTGCGTAAAGTGTCTTTTCCGCACTTGATTGCTGGCCAAACTCCGCTATCGCGTCGTTTGGCCATCTGCAATCGCGTGCGGAAAAGAGGCACTTTCCGCACTAGTTAGGTAAACTACTATTGTAACTTTTTAACGTTTTTTACTTTATTTATAAATCTTTTAATTATCATTTTAAAACAGATAAACTAAACATCGTTCAACTAGTGTGTCTTGCAGTTTTTAATTTATAATTACGTTGGAAATTTCCAGGTTCGGACTATATTTTTTTAAAAATATTAAATAGTTTTTTTTAACCTTAAATCAAAAAAATATTAAAGTTTTATCATTTTAAGGTAATAATAGCATGGAACCAATCAAATTAGTAATAAAAAAAAATCCAGGTCCGTATTTAATTTTTTTATGATAAATACCATATCTCAAAAACTAAACAATATTTTAAAAAATTGACAACGTCATTATTTTGCTCTAAAAAAGTTGCCATAGAAAGGTTTTTACAGAATAAAAATATCTTGCAAAATAAGCGAGATACAAGGAATTAATTAAAATGCAATTTTTTCAAAAACTCCCTTATTAGCTATACCACGGGGTATAGCAAAAATCTGATTACACCATTTTTAAGGGCTCCAAAAAAGAGCACGGTAAGGTGCAATCAGAAAATCGATATCTTTAATAATAACCGAGTTTCCCATTTAATCCCATCGAAACTGGGACACGCTGTACAGACATGCAAAAATAAGGCTGTGGAAATTTTTCCGAAAAGTTTGTTTTCGAAAAAAATTTTTCAATAAAATTTCAAAATATTATTTTTTGATAATAAAAAAGTTTAGGTTTAACCTATTTTTTCATTCCTTTTAATTTACCTTGTATTTTGTAGTCAGTTTGATTGACTGTAGTCAGGGAAGCCACGATGAGGATGTAAATGCCTTTTTCCGAAACACCGGTGTCCGTGGTTGACTTTTCCCCTTTGAAGTTGCCTTTTATACTTTGTTAACTCATTGTTTTCGGTTCCGAATCGACCGACGCCGACGCCATAGAGACGGTGATAGCATGGTCAGGTTGAACTGTGAAGAAATATCTTTTACGTTTTCGTCCCGCCATGGACTTAATTTCCTTGGTTCGTTTAATAAATAAATAGGTTTAACCTATTTTTTTATTCTACTTGATTTCTGTTTAACTTATGAAGATCCTATTCCTAGATCCCACTTTATAAACTCTGTATAAAACTAATCTGTTACATTGTCATTATACATAAAATTCTATTTTTAAGCCGCGCCTAATGTCCCGTGACTAATTTATTGTCTCATCATTGCAAATTCTCAACATACTTTAGCTCTGAATCATTCGCTTGAATAAAAATTCACTTTATAAGCAAAAGAAAAAATTCAATGTCCAAGGATAGAATTACAATTTTAAGGGAGGGGGGCAGAGAAGCCAATTGCTCCCCTTCCCCCTTTTGTCCAGAGAAATACAATTATAAGAGGCACATTCTGGTGTATTACACACCTGAGCAAAAAAAGATTATTATTATCCATGTTTAAAAAATCTAAATTGCCTCTCATTTCTAAAATGCCCTCCCCTTTTTAATAGTCTCTGACCGCTCCTGGGAGGAGGGGGGCTAAGCGGTTCGATTTGGTTTGGTAAATCCACCACAACAATATTTTTTAAATAAATGTTGATGCAATAGGTTCATAGGATATGCCCGACACTGCTACCGAAAAATACTCTGCCAATATATGGGCCTCCAAGCTCACACTAGGTCCTATAGTTATAGTGTACGTGTGAGCTAATATAACTAAAAACTGAAATATATTTTATTCAACTCCACACTAAATTACCTTTTGTTTGATACCACACAAGCCATGTTTTGACTTAAACTCAAATTTTTGAAATCTACCCCCACCCTTAAAAAAAAACAAAAACCAAAATGTATTTTGTTAAACTCCGGACTCAATTACCTTTCGTTTGATATCACACACGCCATATTTTCACTTAAACTCTAATTTTTGAAATATACCCCCACTCTTTTTTAAAAATAAATTAAAATGTATTTTGTTTAACTCCAGACTCAATTACCTTTCGTTTGATATCACACACGCCATATTTTCACATAAACTTTAATTTTTGAAATCTATCCCCACCCTTTTATTTGGTTTGTGTTCGATGGATTTTGTTCATTTTTAAATGGGACCATCTCGGCCCAAGACCCAGCCTAGGTACCAAATTTCATTGAAATCGGCCAAGCGGTTTTTGAGTTATGCGCGTTGGTCGTTACAGACAGACATACAGACAGACAGACAGACAGACAGACAGACAGACATACAGACAGACAGACAGACAGACAGACAGACAGACAGACAGACAGACAGACAGACGGCGCAACAAAAAAGTTTCAAAATCATCTGAAACGCAAAGATATATAAACAATTTTGAAATCGGAGCAACTTTTTTTTTCTCGAAAAAATTAGGATCACCATAGCTCACACTACTATAGTATAGTATATGTGTGAGCTAAAAATTAAAAATTAAAATTCATAATATCCCATATTTTGCAGCCCGTACCGTTTTATGAAAATAACCAAAGTATATGTTGCATTTGACCATAAGGACACTTCTAGACAGCAACACAGTATCAAATCCTAATTTTTGATTGATCAAAGAAGAATATAGATATTACATCTGCCCAGTGGCGTATACAGAAAAAAGTTTTGGAATGGGCCCGAGACTCCATGAGGCCGTATTTTATGCTATTTTATGTTTGTATTCATGCTGTAGAAAATATCTAAAAAAAATCTTAGCTTCGGGGGGGGGGGGGGCTTATATACGCCACTGCATCTGCCTGAGCTTTCATCAACGTCAAAAATGGCGGAAAGGTAGGTGAAAAGCACGGTGGATAGAATAGACCGGTGTTCGGATCTTATATATTATGTCAAATTTTTCACGTCACTGGTGGTCCAGCTGATTTTTGTAAACAAAAGTTAGATCTGTTATGAAGAACGGAACAACTAATATTTTTTGAATTTTTTGAAAACTAAGGCCATTTTTCTACTGTTTTCTAGTACATCCTTATAAAATGTAATTTTCTAGATGTATTGTCGTTATTTTTTTTTAGCCCGCTTTATTTTTTATTACACAAAACTTAAACTACAAGTCAAACTAAATGTAATCGTTTAATATCGAAGGTGAACCGAGGACTATTGGGTAGTAAACAAAGGGGTATGTCAGCGGATAATTTTTGAAGCTGAAACGAACACATTCATTTCTTTGAATTTTAGTTTTTGTGTAAAGAGAGCTAAAAAAAATAACGATTGGTATGTGTGAAAAATATTATTTTATAAGAATATACTAAAAAATAGTACTAAAATTGCCTTAGTTTTCAAGAAAATCAAAAAATATTAGTTGTTCATATCATATCTAACTTTCGTTTCTAAAAATCAGCTGGACCACCAGTGACGTGAAATTCGACATATATTTATAAGATCCGAACACCGGTATATTCTATCCACCGTGGGTGAAAAGGGGCAGTAAATACTTCACCCAGTACAGGTTCAGTTCTAAGCTGTCTTTACGTTTTTTTCGAGAGTTTCTAGCGGCAAAATAGATAGTTTAAGTTGTGCTACGTATTTTTACGTAAAACTGCACGTTAAGCGCTCTACGTTTTGTTCCAAATTTGAGTTAGTTGATTGTTTTTACGTCACCATAACAAGTGTACTAATAGCAGAGAATATGGAATTCGGCACTGTGTTTTTTTGATGTTACAATATTGTTTTTTGTCTTTTTAACTACAGTAGGAATATATTTGCAAAGAATCGTTTGTAGGGAAGCGGAAATTATCATCTAGGCCTCATTTTTCGATCGGTCAATCAACCAATTCTAATCTTTGGTAGCGTTAAGGTGCCCGACTGCCGTAAGCTAACGTAAATACGTAAGCTCCTAACGTGACCTTGACGACGGTGTGACGAAGTGTGCTTGCGTAACTGTCAAATCTCATGCTTACGTAAAAATACGTAGCACAACTTAAACTATCTAATGAAAACTATAATATGCATCCGGTTTAATGGTTGATATTTTGTTTAGTGACCTTAAAAATAAATTAAATTTTACCCGCTGTTGTTTTAAAACTTAAACCTGGATCCTAATTAAAGTACACAGAAGTTGTTTCAACTGAGTTATTGCGAAATTTAGCATATAGCAGCTTCTTGTTTTCTTAGAATGTTTTCCGTAAGTATTTTTATTAAAATTATGGAAAAGCATCTTAAGAGGGATGTTTTTTATATTTGGCATACAGGAATATAGAGGGCGACACTGATCGAATGTCGTTACTAAAATTTAATCTCAATCTTTACCTAAATTCGAAATGCCAGATCATATTCGGGCTATAATTTTTTACAACTTTCAAAGAAAATTATCTCAACAAAAATGCCTTGCCGAGTTGATTTTTGTTTTCAGCAATGAAGCATTACGTCAGTCGACAGTTTCACGTTGGTATGGAGAATTCAAGCGTGGACGGATTAGCCCCACCGAGGATCCAAGGCCAGATGCACAAAAAACGGCTGTCACCCAGGAAAACATCGATGCTGTGACATGTGACATAACCACCAAGACAATGCAGGTCGCAGAAAGCACAAAAAACAATTGAACCCACCAACTTGGGTACCTGCAAATTATGAGCATATCTCTCGATGTTTTTTGAAAGTTAAGAAGTTAATATTTAGTTTTTGCCTCATTTATTTTATGACTTGTTTTTTGAGGAAGAAAATTTTCAAATTAACATAATGAACACTCTGTAAAAGTAGTAGTAGTGGTAGTGGGGAGACCATTTTTGGTCTAGCGCCTATGCACACGGCGCGCCCTTTTCGCAAACCCCGGATTGTCCGTCACTTGTCCCTTAGGATGCAAGTTTTCTTTCTCTTAGGGCCGGTTTATCAATGGAGAGTTACCCCTCGAGTTAGAGATAGCCCTGGGTTAAAGTTGTCAAAAGTGTTTATCCATCCAAGGTTAAATGCAAACTCGAGGGTTAACCCTAGGCTAACTTGACCCGCGCTCGAACGGCAGGGTAGCGTATTTAGCTCTGGGTTAACGTCCAAATTTCCAATTATTTTGAAGTGTTTTTTTTTGGTTGATTTTTCTCCTCAAAAGCATAACATTTAACTTGTGTACTTTAATTTTTGTGTTAAATAGGATGCTCCGAAATTTTTAAAACATCAGCGGTGATACTTTTTATGGTGTGAGGCTGAGATGATGGAATTCCCCACAGACATGGAGATTTTTGCAATGGGAGCAGTCTACCAAGTCAACCAAAAATAAATATTCTTTTTTCTATGAGTAAGATCATATTTAATAGAAAAGCACCCAATAAATATCCCACCTGCCAACAGAGCTATACCTAATATGTGTAGGTACCAGGTACCGAGCCACAATATACACCCACTGGCGGTCGCAGCGGAAGGGCTGCAAGGCCCACTCACATATGAATCTTCATCAATATGTGTACCAGTTTTTTTATAATTACTAATTTATGTATATAATTGTAAAACTTTTAATATGATAAACCAGCCCTAAGGGGACTTAATTTTACCTAGCACTTCTTTGTCGAGGGCAGGGATCTTTATACTGCGCAGCAAGTATACACAGTGGACCCACCATTCTACACCACTTCCGAAAGGTGGTCCTGCTACATGTTAGATGACGAGTCGTTAAATACCGAGATGAATTCCATCAAAGGAGCATGCGCCAAAAATAACGTCAAAATGTCTAATTTAAATTATTGGCGCGAATACCGGGATTGGCGCGAGATCGAAGAGCTTAACGTATAATAAAAAATTCAAGGTATAAAATAATGGTCAATTCTAATTTTTAGGAATGATGTTATGTAGGTACCGGGTGGTTTTTTATAACCGGAGCAACTTTATCATTGAAAATAAAGGGCTATAATAAATTGTAGATTTTTTTTGGTTAATTATGACGATGATGAACTTTAAAAGCCAACCAAATTTTTTTCTATCCGGCACCATGTACAGGGTGTCCCAAATTCGACGTTTTTGGGGAGTTTCGGGTATTTCTAGAGGGGCTAAAAAAACCTGATCAACCTTTGCGACACTCAAATTTCAAAAGAAGCTTAAAGGTGAAAATCGCAATTTGATATAGCAAGCCGTTTTTAAACTACGGGGTGTTTTTAAAAAATCTGCATTTTGGGAAGGGGTCTATAACTTGTTTATTTATTAATATTTTTATTTCTGTGAAAACATTCTTTAGACACTTTTTTAAGAGGAATTCAACTGTTAAATTAAATTTCATTTGTCACGTTTTTGAGATATCACATAAAATTAATTTTTCTTTATGGGATTAGTGGGATTTCTTTATATTTTTGTTTTTTTTTATTTTTACTACATATTTTAGTTTGCTTAATGGGTTTAAAATATTTTAATATTATAAAATTATAAAAATAAAAAAATAATAAAGAGGTGATTAAAAAATAAAAATAAAGAAAACAATAAAAAAAAATTCAAAATTAAAATATTGAGTGTGATACATCATTTTAAAGGATATTTTAGAGAGAGTTTTAGAGTTATTCTGTAAGAAAAATAACAACTTTATGCAATATTTTAAAAACCAAAAGAGATAAATAAAAACCGTTTACATCTGTCAATTCTTCAAGAAAAGATCTATAAGAAAGCTATTTACACAAAAGCAAAATGCAGACAAAAACACTCCGTAGCTTAAAAACGGCTTGCTATATCTAAATGTAGTTTTCACCTTTAGGCTTCTCTTAAAATTTGAGCGTCACAAAGGGGGCTCAGTTTTTTTCTTTCTTCCCAAGAAATACCCGACACCACAAAAAAAACAACGAATTTGGGACACCCTGTACAGGGTGTGACAATAAAGTCGATTTTTTGAGAGGGAACACCCTGTATAGAACTAAAATTTCGGACTTCCATTGTCTTTATTTATTTTAAAACACAACGGTTCGGTTAGTAAGTATCTCTAACCGTTATCAAGTGTAAACTTACTTACTAACCGAAACGTTGTGTTTTAAAATAAATAAAGACAATGGAAGTCCGAAATTTTATTTCTACACAATCATTGTCTACGAGTTTCAAACAAAAACACCCTGTATATTTTTGCATTTTAAGATTCGTCTTTTCTTTATGATTTCAAAAATATACAATATCTATGTGCTGCAATTAATATTTTTTGAGGTATATGCAGTATTTCTTCTATATGCATTTCACGTTTATTTTGTTTTGCCATGGGAGTATTGACAAATTTAAATGCGCTAAATCTTTAAAAAAATGTTTATCGTAGCATAGACATACAGTAGAACCCCGATGACAGTGTTTATTCAAATTAAATTGGGCACTAAATAATTTGTCACGCAACTTGCACGTCACCGGCATTTTCACAGCACAAAAACGACGAATTTTCATCAAAAAGAACTGGGAATTATTAAAGTTTTGCTGTATAAAACCATACTGAAATATCTCTCAGTTGATTGGTTGGCAGAAGTGACAGATCAACGCTTGCGCACGTTTTGGAATTCATCTCGGTATTTAACGACTCGTGTTAGATGTGCCTCTATCTAACATCCGTATCGTCCCAGCAAGACTTGGTTATAGACCATAGACTTCTTTCCTTTTCAGCACAACAGTCGTGGTCGTCGTTAGTTCACTTTAGGAGATTTATGCTGACGCCATTTTGCTACCGACTCTACCACTTATAGCAGTGTCCTGGATAATTAATCCTGGTTCCTCGGCTGGCTGCGTGTCGGCTCCTGGACTACACCTGCGTATATTCTCGATGTTCAAGTATATATATATATGCTGTTTGCATATAACAATGGCTATCAAAACTGACGGGCCACGCTCCTCTACTTTGTTGGCGTCACATCGGGGGCTGATTTTTTTTTGATGGTCACGTCATGACACAGCTGATTGTGTTTAAAATATTGAAGTTGGAATGACGGTTCATGAATATTTGATTTAAAAAAAAAATAAAGCCGGTTTTGAGATTGTTTTTACTATATTCTTGCAGAACACTTTTTTTTAAATTGGTATAGTAATCCTTAATTTTTTTAGGGCCGCGTCATTAGGTCACACAAAAATTAAATTCAAAGCAGCAGCGAATGTGTTGTATTATAGCTATCGAACCCAACTGTGTCTATTCTATTGAAATTGAAAGTCGATACATCTATAGCTATTAGCTACGTAGCTACATACAAAATAATTAAATTAAGGGTATTGGCTCGGGTGTAGCCTGACCAGTGTTTGTTTATTATAGGCGGAAATTGAAGTTCGCACGCAACGGCCGCATTCTCTACACGGCACGCCTTTGACATATACGTCAATAATCTCAATAAATCAGCTATTCAGTGGCGGATCTACGGGGAGAGGCTGAGTTTTTCAGGGCCCCCAACTTTTTTTAGCTATTAAAACGGACGGGCCACGATCATTCACTTTGTTGACGTCACGGGGGCTGATTTTTTTTTGATGGTCATGTCACGACACAGCTGATTGGGCGAGTTTGTAAAGTAATCTAATTTTGCTCACCGATTACATCGGTTTTTTGACATATGACGTTTGACGTTCATTTGACATTTTCATTCGGTGAGTCCGATGAACACCAGAAAATAAAAAAGAACGCGATGAATCAGATATCTGAACCTCGCTTTTTTCGATTTTGATTTATTTTCTAAAAGATTCTCTGCATTAATACATGGAAACAACATTTTCAACGTAACCCTCAATCCTGGCATGCCACGGTCTGATGATATCAAAATTTTAAAAACAAAATAAAAAACAGGATTTGTTTTTTCATATTTTATAAGTGTTTTAATGTTATAAAGTTTTTTTTAAGCTTTTGTTAAGGTAGGCTTTTGTGCCTTTGTATAGATTAGGTTAGGATTAGGATGAGGAATTTTACTTGAAAAATTTACTCTAATTTAAAACAACTAAAACTCATTTATTTTAAAAAGTCATATTAGCATATAAACTTAGCATAAAATAATAATGGTAAAGGGCTCTCGAGATTAAGTTCTTCTGCTCTTTAGAATAAATTAATAATAAGTTTGTAAAATGTAAATGATTTTATAAAAATTTTAACTCGTATATAAATAAATGAAATTGAAATTAACGCCAGATCTTCATCATCCGAGTCTTGAGTCACTATTTATATCTTTTAAGATGACCATCGAAACTTTGTTTACTACACTGTGGAGCATTTAACAAAAAAAACAACAAAAAAGATATAAAATTACACAGCCGAAAAAAAAACACAAAAAACAGCTGATTTTGACGTAATTGACATTCATCGAAGATTGCTCACCGACTCTCAGGGTCGGTGAGCATTGATGCCATCAATTGGTGCCTTGGTGAAATTTATCAGATAATTTACGAACCCGATGGATTTCATCGAATTGCACTGATTAATTTAAAAACTTGATTGTTGTCATCGATGAGCTCATCGATGCCTTTACGAACTCGCCCATTGTCTTTAAAATATTGAAGTTGGAATGAGGGTTCATGAATATTTGATGTGTTTTAAAATAAAGCCGGTTTTGAGATTGTTTTTACTATATTCTTGCAGAACAATTTTTTTTTTAATGTTTAGTAATACTTAATTTTTCAGAGCCGCTTCATTAGCTCACACAAAAATTAAATTTAAAGTAGAAGCGAATGTGACAAACACTGATGACAAACTCAAATACATGTCAAATATAACAGTTGGCATGCGGTACATGGCGGGTAATTTGAATTCAAAATAAGGAATGCGAAAACTTGAAGATTTTAACCTTTTAATCATCTGGCATCCTTACAAAAGTTTGGTCGAATATCGGGATGGTGTCTGAGAATATTTCACTGAAATTTCGCAGAAATCTGTAGTGCCATTTTGAAAATATCATACAAAAACGTCTGACCTCCCATAAGACCCAATGTAAAAGTCAGCCCCCCGAGAACAGCTGATTTTTTCAGGGTCGTGACCTGTATTTTTTTGTTGGCCTTGAGCTGTCTAATGGATTTGCAGTTATTAATTATTACATTAGGGGTGCAACCTTCGCCCGAAAACTTACCATCTGACAACACTGATATCCCATTTTTTGGCCAAATCTTTGTCCTAATAGAAATAGAAAACGAGAAAGCGGAATGCGTCGAAATTTCGCGGGGTGGTTTTTTTAAAGCATTGTTAACAAACGTAAACTCCATACCATAATTTTTGAGATAACTTTTTGACAGTTATCAGCTGTTTACCATAACAAATAGCATAGGCAAACGAAAAAAACTTGTCAGAAGTTGTCTTAAAAATAATGATATAGGGTGTATCTTATGGGTTCGGTTCGGTTCAATTCGATTGAGAAAATTTAATTAAGATCACGTGACCCAGATTTTCAACTTTTTTTCAGTTATTTTGAACAAATAAAACGTGGTTTAATATAAGTTAAACGCTTAAAAGTAGGTATTTAAAGATTTTTTTTTCTGTTTATAAAAAATTTTTTTGAGGGCCACTGGCCATAACCTACCAAACAAAATCACAGGATTATGAATTAAATAGTTTGTAATAATAGTCATTTACCTAACAAGTGCGGAAGAGGTACTAAACACACGCGTTAGGTATGTTGGGTACAATATTTTCTCTATGAGGTTGTGGGAACAAAAATAAAGCACAACGATACAAATAACTCATTTATTATATTTAATTTACAATGATTATCGAAAACTTTACTTCTTATCCTAACAGCATCTTTGGATCCGGAGATGTTCGTTTTCATACTCTGGATCAAACAAAGAATTTCAAGGTTGAATGTTTTTGGGAAGGTATTTAATATCTTTGTTGTGCAGGTATTTGGTGGCAGGCACATAGTAGCATTATGTGCTCCATTATTCATTGTAGCTAAATCTTCTTCGGTTTATCATTATTTAGTGTATTTTATTTATACTAAGACGAAACCAAAAACTGATTCATCTGTCTCTGATGAAACAAAAAATAGGCTTTGTTATTTCTTTTATTTTTTTTGTTGCTATTAGAAAACTAGCCCACTTGTGTTTTTTGGCAAAAATTAACGTCACTGCCAAACTCAAAATGTGTTGCGTTGCGTGTAGAAAAGTATTACCTACTTTCCGCACTGGTTGTAAATATAACTATTTCGAACTTGTTAGAAATAGTAGTTTACCTAACTAGTGCGGAAAGTGCCTCTTTTTCGCACGCGATTGGTCAGCAATCAAGTACGGAAAAGACACTTTACGCACGAGTTAGGTACACTATTTTTTCTATAAGCGTGAGGAAAAAACTAAATATTAATCAGAAAATTATTTATATTCAAAACGTTTTAATCAAATCAATTATTATTATTCACATTCTAGCGGCTTCTAGAACTGACTGGGGTAGATCTTCGTCCGAAGAATCCATTGAAAATCTGATTTTTTTGTTTGAAAAATTCAAAAGACGCTTGTATCTGCAAAATTGGCTTTGTTTTGACAGTTTGTTTGTACTTTGTTGCTATGGTGATTTAAGATGCCAAATCTAAAACCACTAGTGTTCATTGTTGTTTGACATTGACAATGACGATATTTATACCGGGGAGGTTTAAAACTTATAATTTGAACCCATTTTACTGAAAACTTTATTTTATCGAAAATATTGAAAATAGAGCAGAATTTTAGTCAATTTGAATATTTTTAGGATATTTCGTGTGCTAGGAAAGATACAAATGTATTTTGAACGGTCTAAATGTTATAGAACACCTCAAAATCGTAACAAATTTACTTTTCCGGTTCGGTTCGGTTCACTAGTGCGGAAAAAATATTTTTCCGCACTAGTGCGGAAAAGTGGCACTTTCCACACTAAAATGCGTGCGGAAAAGTGGACTTTTCCGCACGCTTATAGAAAAAATAATTATTAGCTGATATTATATAATGTTTATAAATTACCCTGCTTTTGCCACTTATTCTATATTAGCAAATCTTCTTTGGTTGGAAACGAGGTTATAAAATTTGCAACAAAGATACCTCATTAAATATAAAAGAAAATCATGTTCGGCTCTTTAATTTTCCTGACACCTCGGAAAACTCGTTAGACCGTTGGTTTTACGGTGCAACCGACCCCCCAGGTTTACAGCCTCACAAAATTTGCTGATTTAATTAGGTCAGCAGCAAGCAGTGTTCATAGGGTTGGGGGTAAGAGGGGTAAGTTGCTCTCCTCCCTGAATTTTGAAAAAACTTTTTGTAAATCACATTTAAGAAAAGAACGCTCAATTTTTTGTTTATCTTTTTTCTTAAATTTTTTATCATTATGAAATTTTATATTGAATTCAAATTGAAAAAAAAAAATTGTGAATATTGTTTAAGAATCTGAGGGCATGGCATCGGCAGTGCCTATCCAAGTTCGCGCTGCCGTACAACCTTTTCTTAAAACATTTCAGCCAATCTAAAACTCGACTTCGGAATGAGCTACGAATGTCAAACTTTGCACAGTCGTAGATCTTCATAGAGTTAATAACCCCTCCAAGTTTCATGGTTGTAGTAAAGTAGTGACGAAATTTCAAAAAACGTCGAAATTGCCATTCACTCACTGACTCACTCACTCATGTATAGATCATCAAAATTCTACTGTACTTCCAGACATGCTACAAAGCAGAAATTTGACAGACTGATAGATCTAGGGAGCTGAACTTTGGAAGGCTGATAGAAACTGTGATAAAAGAATTTAAAAACCCCAAAATTTTCGTTTACTCTCCTCCCCTATAAATGTAAAGTTATGTAAAAGTAACATTACCCACTTCCAGGAACGCTAGAGAGCTGAGCATTAGAAGACTGATAGGAACTACGATAAAACCATGGGAAAAAATTAAAAAACCTCAAAATTTTAAGTAAGGCAAAAGTTTTGAACAATATTCCGCATATTTTACTACTTTAAAAATTAAATATTATCCAATTCCTTTAAGAAAGAAGTGAAATCATAACAAAAACATTTCATGTGAAAAAAGCCAAGTACGCGAAAATGGCGTTCCGTAAAAAGAATTGAGATAAAAGTAAAGCCAAGTTCTCCAATACAAATTTCAACATTAAAGGTTCTTACTAGTTTGGAAATGTTTTTTTTAAACTTGGCTATTACGGCTGTAAATGACTCTTAGGCACAGTGCTAAATTGAACATAAAGAAATTGTAATAGTTTAAAAAAACATTTCCAAACTAGTAAGAACCTTCCATTTTGAAATTTGTACTGGAGAACCTGGCTTTACTTTTATCTCAATTCTTTTTACGGAATGCCATTTTCGCATACTTGGCTTTTTTTTACATGAAATGTTTTTGTTATGTAGAAATATACTTGAAAAACTGTTATCAACAGTTAAATAAATCTTTTTGTAAATTTTGGGTTTCTTCCCATTTCATTCTATGATTACTTTCAAAAGAATGTTGGAAAACTCTGGATAATACCCAGATTAAGTTTTGTAAAATTAATCCGCCTGTAATTTGCACACAAGCAGAAAAAACAGACGTTTTCCAGATTTATCTTACTCCAAAATTCCCATAAGTAAGGCTCTATCAGGTGGTGATGATATTATCGAAATAAAGATTTGAAACGGCTGGAAAGGAAATGGATCGAAAGAAGACGACTGCTGTTTATTTTTTTACATAAAGATCTCGGTTCGTTCTTTAGTCAGTCACGCTTTATTATAGCTGTATATTAGATTCAACCCATCAATCTTCGTGGCTGACACAAGGCCCACAAAAAAATACAAGCCACGACCCTGAAAAAGTCATCTGTTCTCCGGAAGCTGACTTTTACATTGGGTCTAATGGGAGGTCACAAGTTTTTTTATGATATTTTTAAAATGGCACTACAGATTTCCGCGAAATTTCGGTGAAATATTCTCAGACACCATCCCGATATTCCACCATACTTTTGTAAGGTTGCAAGAAGATTAAAAGGTTAAAATCTTCAAGATTTAGCATTTCTTATTTTGAATTTAAATTACCCGCCATGTACCGCATGCTAACTGTTATATTTGACATGTATTTCACTTTGTCATCTGTGTTTGTCATATTCGCTTCTGCTTTAAATTTCATTTTAGTGTCAGCCAAGGCCAACACAAAAATAAAGGCCACGACCCTGAAAAAATCAGCTGTTCTCCCGGGGCTGAATTTTACATTGGGTCTTATGGGAGGTCAGACGTTTTTTTATGATATTTTCAAAATGGCACTACAGATTTCCGCAAAATTTCAGTGAAATATTCTCAGACACCATCCCGATATTCCACCAAAGGTTTGTAAGGAAGCAACATGATTAAAAGGTTAAAATCTTCAAGATTTAGCATTTCTTATTTTGAATTCAAATTACCCGCCATGTACCACATGCCAACTGTTATATTTGACATGTATTTGACTTTGTCATATGTGATTGTCACATTCGCTTCTGCTTTAAACTTAATTTTTGTGTGAGCTAATGAAGCGGCTATGAAAAATTAGGGCTTACTATACATTTAAAAAAAATTGTTCTGCCAGAATAAAGTAAAAACAATCTCAAAAACGGCTTTATTTAACAAAAAATCAAATATCCATGAACCGTCATTCCAACTTCAAAATTTTAAAGATAATCAGCTGTGTCGTAACGTGACCATCAAAAAAAAATCAGCCCCGGATGTGACGTCAACAAAGTGGAGGATCGTGGCCCGTCCATTTTGATAGCCCTGTGTCAGGTAAAGAAGCGGCTCTGAAAAATTAAGGATGAGGATACATTTTAAAAAAATTGTTCTGCAAGAATATAGTCAAAACAATCTCAAAATCGGCTTTATATTAAAAAAATCAAGTATTCGTGAAACGTCATTCCAACTTCAATATTTTAAAGACAATCAGCTGTGCCGTGACGTGACCATCAAAAAAAAAATGAGCCCCGGATGTGACGTCAACAAAGTGGAGGATCGCGGCCCGTCTGTTTTGATAGCCCTGGCTGACATTCCAGCATTATTCTTTTTCCGAATGAAAATATAGATTTATACATATTTACAATGACTCAGTACTAAAGAGCAAAGAGACCTAGAAATCTACAGGGAAACCAGAAGACAGCTAAGAAATTTGATACGCACAGAAAAACATGAAATGTACGAGCGCAAATGTCACGATATAAATACACACGCAGGAGGTAGGCAGAGTTCTGAAGTATGGAAATTCATTTCTACAGTAAAAAACCCAATAAAAGAAAAAGTAAACATCCAGATCATCAAACTAGAACAGGAACTGTTGCAGGAAATGAGACCCGAATACCTGTCAGTCTCTCCGAGAAGAGACATAGAAGTACATGGAGAGGAAGTAATCATCGAAAAAGAAATGATAAAGAATAGTATTAAAAAGCTTAAATCCGGAAAAGCTAGCGGACCTCGGGGAATATAATGTTGAAATGGTCAAATATGGATCAGAGAAACTACTAGAAAATCTCACATATATTTATCAATCAATGCATAAACAGACATCCAGTACCTGATGGTTGGAAAATTGGATTCATATCCTCAATACATAAAAAGGGAAACAAGCTGGATGGCAACAATTACAGAGGAATTTTATTAACCAGTGCTCTAAGTAGATTGTACGGTAGGATTTTTAGAGAACTAATAGAGAATAATTTTCATGAACAAAAAGAAGAAGAGCAAAGTGGGTTTCGCGCAGGCAGATCTTGTAGTGATAATGTTTTTTGTTTTAAACAAGTAATTGAGAAAAGGAGCGCTAGAAATAAAGAGTAGCATGTTACCTTTGTGGACCTACAAAAAGCATATGATACCGTTCCAGTAGAAAAATTATGGACAGAGCAAACTAATATCAATCAAAACAATCAATACATACATAAAAGCGATAAAAGAACTATACATAGGGTCAAAATCTAAAATTAAAATTGGAAATCGACTTTCAAAAGAATTCCTGGTAACGAAAGTTAAGACAGGAATGTTGTATCTCTCCAACTCATTCCATAGGCGTACGAAAAAAAGAAAAAAAAAGAAAATATTTTTTTTGTGCTATTTTTTATCCTTAACACTATTTTTTTCAAAAAAAAATATATTTGGTTTAAAGCCCATTGTATACAGTTAAATACTTATTAGGCTAAATATATTTTTTTAAATAGCCGCCTTGAAATAAAAATTCCTAAATCAAACAAAAATGTTGAACATTAATTTTTGTAACTCAGTAAATAATAATGAGAAAGAGTAAAAAATTATTTTTGGTTAGTAGTAACTTAAAACTGACTTTTTCTGGTTGACCTTCTTTAAAGTGGGGGTGAGGGTGATCCCCACACTCACCCCCTTCAAAAGTGCTCTCTTACAGTATTTTCCCAATTATTTGCAAACTTTTAACTTGACAAAAAACAAAGTAACAATTATTGAGGCTGATAAAAAGTCCTGTCTTACGATGTATAACACGCCCCCCCCCTACATCAGTGGCACACTTTTTATGGGCATTTAATTAAATTAGAAGTGTGGAAAAAATCATCTTTTTTTAATTTAATTTAATTTAATTTAAATTTTACTGTCCCACATGTCTAGTTTTAAATCTTATTTTTAAAGCTGAAGAAATTTTCCACTGCCCATGGTTACACCCTGGCTTTAACCTTTTTACAAGCTTTTATTTAACTTCAGATGTTCTATCTAACTAACTAACTATCAAATCTTGTGAAGCGTTTTTGACACACTTCTCATTATCCGATTTGGATGAAATTTGGTACACACATAGTGGTCCCATGACAATACAACATTAAGAAAAAAATATCCTCCCACCCCTACCCCCACCCCTTCTATAGAAATAGTAGTTTACCTAACTAGTGCGGAAAGTGCCTCTTTTTCGCACGCGATTGCAGATGGCCAAACGACGCGATAGCGGAGTTTGGCCAGCAATCAAGTGCGGAAAAGACACTTTACGCACGAGTTAGGTACACTATTTTTTCTATAAGCGTGAGGAAAAAACTAAAAATTAATCAGAAAATTATTTATATTCAAAACGTTTTAATCAAATCAATTATTATTATTCACATTCTAGCGGCTTCTAGAACTGACTGGCGTAGATCTTCGTCCGAAGAATCCATTGAAAATCTGATTTTTTTGTTTGAAAAATTCAAAAGACGCTTGTATCTGCAAAATTGGCTTTGTTTTGACAGTTTGTTTGTACTTTGTTGCTATGGTGATTTAAGATGCCAAATCTAAAACCACTAGTTCATTGTTGTTTGACATTGACAATGACGATATTTATACCGGGGAGGTTTAAAACTTATAATTTGAACCTATTTTACTGAAAACTTTATTTTATCGAAAATATTGAAAATATAGCAGAATTTTAGTCAATTTGAATATTTTTAGGATATTTCGTGTGCTAGGAAAGATACAAATGTATTTTGAACGGTCTAAATGTTATAGAACACCTCAAAATCGTAACAAATTTACTTTCAAAAAAGTGCCACTTTTCCGCACTAGTGCGGAAAAGTGGCACTTTCCACACTAAAATGCGTGCGGAAAAGTGGACTTTTCCGCACGCCGTTAGAAAAAATGTGTTTTTAACACACTTCCCGTTATACGATTTGGACAAAATTTGGTATACAGATAGTGATCCGATGACAATACAATATTAAGAAAAAAATATCCTCCCACCCCTACACCCACCCCCTTTCATAGAAAAATGAGTTTTTGACACACTTCCCATTATTCGATTTGGATGAAATTTAGTATACATATAGTGATCCGATGACAATACAATATAAATAAAAAAATATCCTCCCACCCCTACCCCCACCCTCTTTCATAGAAAAATGAGTTTTTGACACACTTCCCATTATGCGATTTGGATGAAATTTGGTATACATATAGTGGTCCGATGACAATACAACATTGAACAAAAAATCCTACCACTCCTACCCCCACCCCCATCTATAGAAAAATGCGTTTTTGACACACTTCCCATTATCCGATTTGGATGAAATTTGGTATTCATATAGTGGTCCGATGACAATACAACAATAATAAAAAAAATGTCCTCCCACCCCTACCCCCCACCCCTTCTATAAAAAATGCGTTTTTGACACACTTCACTTCAAATGACTTTTATAAAATTTGGTATATACATAAAGGTCCGATGGCAATACAGCTTAAACAAAAAATATATTTCTACCTCTACCCCCACCCTCTCCTTCCCCCAATAGAAAAATGAGTTTCCAAACAACTCACGATCAGCGATTTCATTATACTCTAGAATAAACTCCTCTGTTTTGTTATTGAATAAATATTTTTATTTAATAGAGTAGATAGCTGAGACTAAAAAGTTGAAAATAAATTGGTAAAAAAATTTTTTTAAGTCACAAGCTTTTATAAGATGCACTAAAAATTAAAAAATAATTTTCTAACATTCTAATATTATCATAATAATAAAAGCGATGACGCAAATCAAAGCCTAAGTTAATCTAAAGTTGTGATCCAAACACTTAAAGAATATTCAACATAGCAGGTCATCAAAGATATGTTTGATGTGCCGCAATGTTATGCCATTGCTATACCTATGTCAGAGAACTGCTGGGGTATCTTAGGTCAGGTTGGGTGGGTTTAGTACCTCTGCATTTTTCTGCTAGATTGATTCTTGCAAATAGTGATATTTAATTGATACGGATATCTTATCGTGCTAACATCGTCAAGATTTCTATCAGTCGGCCATCGCTTTTATTATTATGATAATATTAGAATGTTAGAAAATTATTTTTTAATTTTTAGTGCATCTTATAAAAGCTTATGACTGAAAAATTTTTTTTACCAATTTATTATTCTTACATCTTACTTTTCTGATTTTCCGCTGAGATACGGACGCCGACGCCTTTGCCAGAGTTTTGACCTAACAATTTTCTACCGACTGCAAAAGTAAGTATAAGCACGTCATTAAAATTTCACGGCTATGAATTTCGCCACTTAGAGCTGCTGTTTATTTTAAAATAGAGAAATGGAGAAAGGCGTTTGATCAGGAACATTTTTGAATTACCCACTCAGACCAATATGTACAGTGAAACCTCCTATAAGCGGACAGTCATGGTTTCGTCGATTTTGTCCGCTTATTGGAGGTGTCCGCTTATGAGAGAGCACTGCGAAATTTAAATATATATTTATTAACAATTTCCGCTACTTGAGTTTTTCCGGTTTTAATTTTTTTAGCGATCTTTCGTGCTGATAGTTAACAACTTTAATTTTTTCACGTAAACTAAGAAGTTTTTTACAGGCGCCATTTCAAAAACATCTATTACTACCCATCTGAACAATAAAAATAAAACACAGCTGTCCCGCCGAATAAAATATGTTGTAAATACGACAGAAGTGCTTATTCTCCGTATTAAAACGGTAAGAGGTAATTCCCCGATTGTAGAGTGCGTTGTTGCCAACATATTACATAATATTTATGCCCATGTCGTGCAGCGCTCCGTCCCGTTGTCAGAGGTTCGCGTCCGGTTAAGAGAGGTTTCAGAATTTTTTACCAAAAAAAATTGTCCGCGTCTGGTTGTTATAGTGTCCGGTTCGAGGGGTAAATATCTGCCCAAAATGTTGTACACTATAAATCCTTTTTGGCAATTAAATCCCTAGAAATCCTAATGAATCCCTATAAATCCTGTTAAATCACCAATAATTTCCTATAAATCCTTATAAATCCCAATAATTCCAAAGAAATCCCTATAAATTCCTATAAATCCCTATAAATCCCCATAAATCCGAATAAATCCCCGTAAATCCTATATAGTTTTACTTATGTAGATTGTTTTTAATTTAAATCTGACAAATGACCTGACGGCTTAGATGCGAGGGAAGAGAAGATGCAAGTAATAAGATGCGTTCAAAGATTTAAGTATTGTTCATACTCGTCTTAGTCTTTTGTTTTTGATTAGTCTTTGTCCTTTGATTAGTCTTAGCTGTCTTAAACAAAATCGGGTGTTCATACTCGTCTTTTGTTTTTGATTAGTCTTAGTCATAACCCACTAAAAAAAAAAATTAATTTCAATAAAAAGGGCCCTTTTCAAAAGTCATTTTCTACACAAAACAATCTTATTTAACCTAATCTGTGCACGAAAGACAGACACGAAAGAACAAAAGCGAAAAAGAAAATAAAAACAAATAAAATTTTGAGGTTAGGTTGAGATTTTCTGTTAAAAACATGATTAATGGCGGTAAATTCAAAATTTCGGCAGCGCGCTTGCGCTCTTCGGACGCCCTGTAAAAAAAAATACAACAAATATCAGCTGATGTCTGTCACTTGTTTTAGTTGTTGTCCTAAGGATTGAAAGTTGGCAACTCTTAAGACAAAGACTAATCAAAAACAAAAGCAAAAACATTGTATGAACACTCCCATAAGAAACAGTGGTTTTAACTTTCTTATGACAAGACATATGACTAAACCAAGACAAAAGACTAGACAAAAGACGAGTATGAACGATCCATTAAAAAATTTTTTATTAGCATAGCAAATAATAAAACAATTGAGATTAACAAATAACATGTCAGCAATTCTACTTTTTATTTCTGTAAGCGATATTAATCTGACTTAAGACATCCTCGGTAATATTGAAAATATTCGATTCATTCTCCTTTATTGATATTGGTCCGAAAAATATATATTCTGTTTCTACGTTGAACAAATCTTGTTTCCCAGGTCATTTAAATTCATTTTTTTTTTTCGTTTATTTTGTCTTAAAATTTTATTTATTTTTAAGATTTGTTACACACAAACCTGTGAAAATTTAAATACAAGACTTCACTTTGTGAACAGGACATAAACCTTGTTATGAACAAGTTAAAACTTACCTAAGGTTTTACCAGGGGTTTCACTTTTTAACTCACTATTCACTGTAAATCACCAAAACAAAAACGCATATTAATATGCTCTCCAATAGACTGAATTAGTGGCAAATGCATAAGATGTTGCCAGTGGCGTAGCGTGGGGGGGGGGGTTTATCGCCTCCCCCCGCTCCGAGGGTACTGGCGCCCCATGGGTGCCCTAAGCGCCCTAAGCTTTACTAAGTAGCAGGGCCGACAACGGCAAAAATTGAGAGGGCGGCAAAGGAAACTCAAGACTTGATGACCTTTTTTTTTTGTCGCAAGATTTTTATGGGCGCCCTTTTTAGCTGTCGGCACCTCCCACCCCCCCTTTAGGCACGCTACGCCGCTGGATGTTGCCAAACTTAACTCTCAAAAAACATGAGTGCCGAGCATAAAGTACCAATCCGACAAATAATCTTTATATAAAAACAGATTAATCATAAATTTAAATTTTCACTTGCTTGATTCGTTGTTTTTATTTTATAGCTAATTTCTTTATAATATGGACTCCAATACCGATTAATTAAACTCGCAAGGCCGCGCGAAAAGCGTGTTTATCGAGATCTCCGAACGATTTTTGGCACGTGCTAGGCGATTGCTTTTGCGCAAAATATGATTTAAATCCTTTATAAATCCTTGATAAATCCTCGGTAAATCCTCGTAAATCCTCATAAATCCCTAGCAAATCACCGTAAATCCCCCTAAATCCCCGTAAATCCACGTAAATCCTCGTAAATCCCCATAAATCCTCCAGACTGTACACCATAAATCCTCAGATATTTACCCCTCGGTCCGGTTATAGGAGTGAATTTTATATGTAAAGAAATGCAAAAGAGCTTGGTTCCAACAAATTTGTCCGCCTAAAGGAAGTGTCCGCTTAATAGAGGAGTCCCCAAGGAGACGTTTCACTGTATTTACTTCGCAGCCAACGATAAAGACCGGCCATGGCGCGTTATAAGCAAGTCGGCGGTCACGTGGTCTTAGGAGTCCCAGGATTCTTATTGTATTGCTAAATATATTATATGCTTTTACACAATTTAAATAAATTAACAAAAAATTTTTGTTCTTTTATAGGCAAAAATTGAAAAAATATTTTGCTGATATATGTGTTTATTATGGATAAAAGAACTGAAAAAAATTATACAAAATTTGCACTCTAATATCTTCAGGTACATATATTAGGTACATAATATCGTTAGTAACTTCAAATCTTTACAAGTCTTTCAAAATTGGACATATCAAACTTAAGCTTTTAGTTTTTAAATTTTTCTTTAACTGTCATCATCTTTGAGTTCTTATTCAAAGATTTATTAGCAGACACTAAATCATTGTGCTTTTTAATAAAATTATTTTAAAAAACTTTACATGCACTTAAACTAATTTTTTCAAGCTTTGACAAGAGTTTTTCTCCACAAAAACACTCGCTAGAGTTATCTGAAGAAAAATTTTCAATATAAAACATTTCACAATAACTTATTAAAAAGAAAGAAGTGATTTTGTGAATAAGTGAGATGGTTTTCCCATTCAATGAACTGAATGTAGTGGTCGTCAATAATTTTTTGAAAAATTACCCAGCACAAAGTTTAATATCTATTTCAATAAAGTGTAAGTTAACTACCAACTCATGTTATTTTAAAAGCTGTACCTTACTTTTTAAATATTTCACACTACCAGACAGATTACTATATGTTAACAATATTTTACAAATCAGTTTTTTAATTTAACATATTACCTTAGAATTGTAAATTGACGTGTATGCACTGGATAACTGGATAAACAAAGATGAAGCCAACATTAAAGTGTATCCACCATATCTTCGATTCTCAGGTTACCTTTTTAAGAGACCTAATTGTTCAATAAGAAATGACAACTGAACACATTTTTCACTCTCACTATCGAAAATTTCACTAAGGATGTCTATTACTTGATCAATTTTATCCAAGATCTTATCTTTTACCACTTTTTTCCCGTTTGCAACATATTAGGTTTCAGTTTTATAGTTGGACCGACAAGGAACAACACTAATTACACGTTCGCGGCATTGTTTATCTTATAGGTATTTTCTTTATAATTTACTCAGACCACTACAGTCTTTTTCGTGGGCTGCGTTATTTTAATAACTTTGATAAAATTCACATAAAACTCGTGCCCAAATTAAAAAAAAATCGACGTCAACAAACATACCAAAACTGAACACAAGGCGTTTTTTTGTGGGACTCCTACGGTCACGTGATATTTCCGCGCCCGTTCCGGTCTTTCTCGTGGGCTGCGTATTTACTTATTAAGTTATTTTTAATTAATTTTAATTATATATAAATTCTTCTCTTTCGTATTTCGACTCTCCTATGTTTTGTTTTTGTACAACGGCAAAGTAAGGATTTATTTGCTGCATATTTTAAAGCTGTATTTTCATTATAAAATATCCTCCAGCTATGAGCGTTTTTGAGATTTAGGTAAGCTTATTGCCACATTTTATTTATGAAAAGCTTATAACTTCGTTTAAGCCATTTTAATGCTAAGAATACTGTCGTCCTTAAGAAAAATGCCGCACGTAGAAATTTTATGTTTTGTGAAAAACCAAATACGTTGGAGCATAAATATGGGGCATACTCATGCATTCTCACACGCGATGCTTGAAGCCAGGACCCTTATTTAAATCTTAATGTTCCTTTTTCGGGTAGACAGGATTTCGGTTACTGCGCATGCGTCAGTTTTGGTGGTTTTGGAACATACTCCGTTACGTCACTACATTATTTGACAATTGTCTCGTGTTTAATGAGCGGCTACTTCACAACTTGAATTCCGTTTGCTATTGGTCGAAATAGTCAGCTGACTTTTTGATGTTGAACGTTGCCGTTTAAGATTATTATTATATTATATTAAGAGATGGTGCCACCAGTCAAGCATTTAACAAACATTATGTTTACAGCTTTCGGCGTAAAATACGAATATATACTAGTTGTAAGTGATAAAAAAGTGTAGTGGTTTGTGCAGTACATACCTATTGAATTTAACTAAATCTATGCATATGCCGATGAGTTTTTTTTAATTGTTTTTTAAAAACATATTATATTCTTTTACAGTTCATGTCATTATTTTTGGGACAACTTTTTACAACTTTTTTTTGTTGGCCTATGCTTTTTGTTATGGTAAACAACTGATAACTGTCAAAAAGTCATCTAAAAAATTATGATATATAGTTTAAAATAGCTTCCCTATCCTGTTTTCCTGTCGAAATCGGTGTTAACCTAACCCTGATAAATTATTCGACAACGTATCCTAACCTGTCCAGACACGCCCCGGTTAGGATACGTTTCCCGTCAATTGACCACGGTTAGGTTTTGTTTCAGTTTGGTTTAACACCGATTTCAACCTCCCAAAACGAGGACAGGAGAGTTTTAATTTTAAAAATCCCGCCTGACTATGTCAACCAATAGCAAATGGAATGCAAATTGTGAACTATCCGCTCGTAATGTTTAGGGTTATGTCTATTAGTTTTTTTCCAAAAACTAGTTGATTGGGTGAAAATTTATCAAATTGTGGATTAAAATTGTAGTTTTTTTAAAACTAATTGTGATCTAGAAACCACTCTTAACTTTATTAACAAATTATAAAGAAAAATACACGTAGTTACCTATGGAATAGCACTCCCTTACTTCTTTTAGAATAAATCTTATTCAAAGGATCTTAAGCAATACCATAGAGTATAAAGAATACGTACTCTCAAAGTTGAAAAAACTTGAAGCTTCCTAATATAACGTTATCTTAGATCCAGTGGCGGGGGGGGGGGGGGGGTGGGGATGCAGAAATTTAAATTGCATAAAAAATGAGATAAAAAAACTTACCAAAACAATTTTATTTTAGTATTTTCCAAACAAGCAGCTACTTGGTGTAGTTTTTAGTCTATTTTTTTATAGATAAAGTTCATTCGCCTTTCTTTTTTATGGCCCCGTAGAGTAACCTCAAAATCCCACAAAATTTTAAACAGCCTATTAACCTACTAAGTTTATGTCTAATTTTTGTCACATTTATTTTCATTATGTTCGGTAATGTTTTGCCTATAGGCACTATTCAATTGGCACCTAATATCAGTCTTGCCTAGCATAGTAAATGTGGTTATTTAAATGAATACCTTGACCATGTTATCACACATTCCCTTTGCACGCACGATCATTTCGTGGATGGTTCATAACAAGACAAATAAAGAAAAAAAAGCATTTTTTTTTTCACAACCGCACATCTAGTTTTCAGCATCGTATAATTTTTTATTAAATTTTCTATTATAATTTTTTATGGAACACCCTCGGCATTACTTACACTAAAATTTTGGTTAATTTTTCCGGTCCGGTCTATGTGGCCCTAAACATTTTATTTGTTATTGAAGTTTATACATGTCAACGTAGTTAAATTTGCACATTTAATTATGTAATCGACGGTATTTATTTTCAGTTTATAAACAAACCATGACGAAAACAAACAATAACACGCGACCGGCTTTTTACTACTGACAAAACGCAAATCAAAACAAATTCATACATCTTCACTAAGGATAAAACCGGCAACACTAGAAAGGGCAACAAACGCTTACGCATGATGATGATGGCCGACGTCAACAAAAACAAACATTCCGCCCGCCACCGCGAGAGAACAGCCACCCATACAACGCTGAAAAACGGGTGAAATTGAAACCTAGCCTCGCGCGGCGCTGTCGGCTTGTAATTATTTACTTTAAAAAAATTCACACAATTAATCGCTCGTTGTTAACCACAGATAATAAAAAGAACTAGACAATCATGTTGTAAGGGAAGATTTAACTTTTTTTAAATAAATCAATTAAAAATTCTGTTTGTTGTCTAGTTTTTGGAGGGCACTGTCCCGTTCCCATCCCTGTAGCAGTCGCCGCTGCTCAGATTGCTCCACTATTCGTCTATTTTAGCTATAGCCTTATGACGTAAATTAATTTATTTTTAGGCCCTCAAAGACACAGAATAGACCTCAAAATCAGCAAACTTCAATTGGACCCCGTTATGCAATAAGGAACCAACCGCGAATTTTCAAAAAATCAAGATTGAACCGAAAATTACTGCTTCATCATTCTGCAATAAAGATTCAAAGTTTTATCATGTCAGCGCCATCTGCGGGACAACAGAACTATCTTGCAAAGCTACAAAAATTTACATTGGAGTAAAACTCACGCCTGTTTCTCGCGATTTTCTCAAAACAGTAAGTTGGTTCCTTATTGCATAACGGGGTCCAATTTGTATCAATCAAAAAGAAAAAGAAGATTAAATTAAAAACCTTTAAACGCAGCACATACAACATAAATGTGATACAAAATCATTGGCGTAGCTAGGGGGGGCCAGGGGGGCCTGGACCCCTGAAGTCCCTCAGGCCCCCCCTAAGATATTTTAGGCCTCCCCTACCGACTACTAGTAAAAGAACATGACGCTGAAAATACATACTTTTCTATTATTATTCGGGAAATATTCAAATAAAATAGGTGCATTAAAATTTAAAATCATTCAGATAATGTTTACATTTCAGGAAAAAACTCTTGTCTTGCGGAATTAGGCTTTTTCTCTTTAAATTATCGGTAACTTTTCTGCACTTATGCAATTTCCCGAAAATATTTTTTAAATTTAAACATAATTATGCATACTGAATATTTCATACATATTGGCGACATCTTGTAAAATATTATAGAAGTGTAAGTTGAATTTCGCATTTAATAAAGACAGCGACCTTTGCCCCTCTGTTTCCGAAATCGGGTTGTAGATGTCGTAAGGTTATAAAAGACCTTTTTGAACTGTTTTTCTAAAATAAATATAATAATCTTTTTAGTTTTTTTGAGGTTAGCGTTTAGTGTCTTATGGAAATTTTCCGATTTTGGTGACAATTTCATAACCATTTTCATATTAAGTTTTGCCACGTCGTTAAATGGAATAAATTCGTCGAGCAATACCGGGAAATTTTTAATATTAATACTTCTGCTCTAAGAGCATGATTCTATCAAACAACATATAGCAGAAAACACCTATCCAAACCTCTACCAACTTTTTAAAGTTGCGAGTATTCTTCCAATTTCAAGTGCAACTTGCGAGAGGTCTTTCTCTGCCATGAGGAGAGTTTTTAATTGGCTTAGAACAACTATGACTCAAGAGAGACACTCAGGTTTGTCATTGTTATTCATAGAAAAAGATGTTGAGGTCGACTTAGACAGTGTGGTAGACGCTTTCAGTCAGCGACGTAGAAAACTTTCTTTGTAGAATTGCTGAATTACATACTTCCTGTGTATACATATAAATAAGTTGGTAAATGTATTATTAAATTTGTTATATTAAAATATTAGAACATTTAATGCGCGTATTTTTTTTTATTCATTGCACACTTTGCACGACTCTTGAAAACCTATGTTTGCTTTTTGTTCAAGATAGACCGGGGCCACGGCCCCCCCTGAAAAGCAAGGCTAGCTACGCCAATGCACAAAATGAAACACATATTTTCTCAATTTGAAAACATTTCCATAATAAATATCTTTGGAAGTGTAGCTCAAAAAATATCACAATTAATTGAGTAACTTTAAAACTCTTAACGGAAAAACCAAATCATAACAAAAACATTTCAAGTAAAAAAGGCCAAGTGCGCGAAAATGGTATTCCGTAAAAAGAATTGAGATCAAAGTATACCCAAGTTTTTGAATACACATTTCAAAATGAAACGTTCTCATCCATTTATTCTCACCCAAATATTTATTTGCTATTTGGATTGGGCTCAGAATAGCGCAACTTTTTACCCAAAACTGTTACTTAGCAACATTGCAATTGAAAAATGCATAGACAAACTTCAGGATGCACTCACCGAAGTTCACAGTTGGACCACAAAGTGGCGAATAAAATTAAATGAAACCAAATCAATTCATGTTGATTTTACAAACAAAAATATAAATCACATACAAATAACAATTAACAACATTCCCGTACCATATTCAAATCAGGCAAAATATCTCGGTATAACACTTGATGCCAAATTGCGCTGGAAAGCACATGTTAAAAAAAAAAGAAGACATTGAGATAAGGTATAGAAAAATGAACTGGCTAATTGGAAGGAAGTCCAATTTAACACTTCATAATAAGTTACTGCTTTAAAGACAAATACTGAAACCAGTATGGGCATATGGTATTCAACTATGGGGTTGTGCTGAAGAGAGTAACATTCTAGTTTTACAGAGATTTCAAAATAAAGTATTAAGAAACATTGTGAATGCACCTTGGTACGTTCGTAATAATGACCTTCATCGAGATCTAAAAATCGAAACTGTAGCAGAGACTATAAAAAAGTACGCAAAAAGCCATAAAGATAGACTCCATTGGGATGTGAATGTAGAAGCAATTCAGCTTCTAGACAATACTATGCTAGTTCGAAGAGTAAAAAGAGTGAAGCCGTTTGAGCTAGTAAACTAAGTGAATTACATAAAACAAAATAATTGTGAGTTACAGACCAAAAAAAAGCGGGGAGAACTGTTGAGTAAACCCTAAGTTTAAATCTGACTATTCTAGTAAACAAAATTGCTAGTCTTACTTGTTATGCCCGCGGTAATAGAAAAACGATAACTGCAATGGACTGTAAATATTTTAATTAAATGAAGCGCGAACAAACATAAATATATTGATATGAAATTACGAAATAGTCAAACGTCCATAGGTTAATTGTTGTGCCACACAACGGCAATCAGAAACAAAGGCACTCACCAGTTTGCAGCCAATTTCTCCACGTTCCAAGGGGCCCCTGATTGGATCTAATGATGTCACCACGTAGCTGAAGGGCTGAAGTTTCTAGTTCTATGCTTCAGTACACCAAAATCGAGCACTTTCAGGTGTAGAAATTTGAAATAGTTGGAGAACGAAATTAACACGCCATTTCTCGAGGCGATTGACAAAAGATCTCTCTGGTTGTTGGTGCGCATGTCCAAATGCGCGAAATGCACTCTGTCCTTCATACAATTGTGTGGTTTTAAAAATATATAAACAACCGCGAAATTTAGCGGGAGCTAACATTACTGACTAGATTGTAATACAATAAACAAAGTGTGTTTGACAAATAAAAAAAAAATTACCCAAAACTGTATCTTTTATTGTTTCCGAAATCTCCATGTAGTGAATTTTATCTATGACACACTGTATTATGGGTGACGGCATCCGATTTTATAACTTCCTAACATCACTTACGTATAGTAGAGAGCGAGATTGCTATTTGAAATCTCTTGGCTGTGATGAAAGAAAACTCAGAAATCTACGTCCCCGCTTGTCATAATCGAAATCCAGCTTCCATTAGCAGGGTAATAATTGACAGATAAGACGGGAAATTGCTTTGTAAACCTTTTCAGGAACAAAGTGGAATGCGCAATCTGTAGAAGTATGCGGCTAACTACTTAAAACCATCAAACTAAATCGATATTTTTCTCAAACCTTTGTGATATCTAAAGGAAACTAATATAATCGGTATTCTTGATAATAAAATTAATAAATATTATAGTCCATATCATAGTACACCTGTCTAGTTTTTAAATGATGATAACACTTCCCTTTTTAGGGGTTCGCGTCAGAGGGTAAAAAATATTTTAAAAGTTTCGAATTTTATTTTAACTTAATTTAACTGTAATTATATTATTTTCCTCGGGAATAAAGTGCATAATTTATTACTAAAATGCAAAAAAGTTGTTTTACGTTTTATTTTTCGCTACAAGGAAAAACCGCAATATTAAAAGTTTTCCTTAAAGACTTTCTGGAAAAACAATATTTCATTTAGCAGCGTCGGATTGATCCGGCAGGTATCTGGGAGAAACTCGAAGAGCCGCTTGGCCGGGTCATCAGCTTTAAAATACAAAAGGCTTTACAAAAATCAAAACAAAAATATCGACAAACTGTTGCATATCTCATCAAATCATGCAATATTTTTCCCGAAATTTTTCTTTTAAATTTGAATGTATGAAGTAAGCAAAGAGAAAAAGATCTTAAAATGTCCGAGTACCTGACTGACCCCAGATGAGATGAAGGGACTAGATGAATGAACACGGTGAAAGACAGAAAGGAGTGAAAGATATTGGGGGAGGCCAAGTAGGTTATAGCATAAATACATGTTCAAAGAATTGAAAAGTGAAGCGCTCATAGCTGGCATTGGAAACAATGGCAAATTTAAATTCGCGGATGCGAATGTGGGTGGAGGCCATATTGAGATTTGGCGGTGTTTTGCGTTTGACGTGTAAAATTATGTTTTTTTCTGTGAAAAATGGGAAATAATGCATTTAAAACATGTACACCAGTATTTACTAAAGGGTCTACAGTCCTAAGTGCTACAATCCTAGGTTTAAAAGTCTACATTTTGGTTGAAGGTTTAACTTATTTTTCCCGTGAATGCAATAGTTTTTAATATTTTTATAAATTGTTCATAAATACCTTGGGATATGGGTCAACTTTTTTCGTTGTAACAAAGACATTATTTCCACACAAAGGTTATAAATAAATAAAAATAATCAAATATTTTGGTTTAGCAATGGTAGCCATATTTAAACCTCCAAATGTCACTAGGAAATGTCGAATAAAAACGGTGTAAGTCAGTGTCAGCTGTCCGCTATATTTTACATGTTAATTTTTTAGACAAGTTAGCGACGATTAAACCGATGGTCGATTGTTTTAGTGAATGAGTAATTGAAAAGGGATTCTAATATATCTTGTGCTTTTTACAGTATTTAAATATTGATACGTATTTAATACGGTAATGCATCTACAGATATAGTTTTAAGTTATTTATGTATTATTTAGCTTTGAATATTTTTGTATGTAAGTTTTTTTGTCAATCATGGATTATTTCTATTGTTTTTCGAACTTTAAACCACCTCTCAGGGGTGGTACTACAATTTAAGACTATTTTTAACGGATATCCTACGACTGCACGGACTAAGTTTCCAAAAAATTACATTTGGTTACAAACTTTTTATGTGGTTTTTCTTTTAATTTAAAGAGTTTTTTTTTAGAGTGAGAACTTACAATGAATGCCAAAGCCACCTTTCTCTCTCTTATCTAGTTCTAACAACCGGCACCGGTGGTATTCTGTGAACTTAATACTTCAAGGAGATTGTCATTTGTGATTTGTCATTAAAGTGTTTGTGAATGTTATCAGTATATTTTTGAAATTGTTTTGTTGAACAAAAATAAAAAATGGGAACACGATGCTTTGCAAGGTGGCTTGTAAAAACTAGTTTTATAGGAGTGAAAAGCCGGATTCCTTTTTGAAGTAAGTAGCTTTGATTATTAGCTAATGATAAAGAAGACATGGAGTATATGATGAGAAAGTTAACGGAACAATACCAAAAGCGGGGGTTAACAGTGAACGTGGACAAGACACAGTACTTATGTATTGGAAATGAATCAAGTGAATTAGAACTAGAAAATGAACCAACAATATCTCCATGCAAGGAGTATGTATACTTGGGTGTCACATTTGATAAGACAGGAAAAGACTGTAAAGAACTGGAAAAAAGAATAGTAAAAGCAAAAAAGGTTATTGGTTGTCTTAACAGTATTTTATGGAGCAAAGAGATAAAAAAGAATGTAAAATTTAACATATTTGAAACAATGGCGAAAAGCACGCTGTTGTATGGAATAGAGACTTGTCGCGTAACAAAAAAATACAAAGCAAAAATGAAAAGTGTCGAAATGGATAAAATAAGAAGATCATTGAGAATATCTAGAACAGATCATATAAGAAATGAGATCATAAAAGAAAGAATGGGAATCGAGGGAAGCATAACGGATGACATCACTAAAAGACAACTGATATGGTACGGCCATGTACAACGGATGAGCGACGAAAGATTACCAAAGCAGGTCCTAGAATGGCAACCAATAGGGCGCAGTAAAAGAGGGCGTCCTAAACTGGAATGGCAACAGTCAATCCAAAGATCAATGAGTCAAAAAAACCGGACGGAAGATGACTGTCAGGATCGAAGAAGGTGGAAAATAGGCGTCGGACAACGTAGAAAAACGTTCTAAACCGACATAGTAGTAGCTTTGATTATTTAAAAAACTTTATTAGTACCTAATCGCAGTAACAATCCAGTTATAGATTAAAAATCAAACGTCCGCGAACTTTCAAAACCACAGAATATCCTCGGAGAGTAAAAGTAAAAAGGACAGGTACACTTCCTGCGCAGCGTGCTCTATAAACAATATCAATATTTTTGTCTCACTTTGCATGTATGTGCAGGGCTATCAAAATGGACGGGCCACGATCCTCCACTTTGTTGACGTCAAATCCGGGGCTGATTTTTTTTGATGGTCACGTTACGACACAGCTGATTGTCTTTCAAATTTTGAAGTTGGAATGACGGTTCATGGATATTTGATTTTTTGTTAAATAAAGCCGTTTTTGAGATTGTTTTTACTTTATTCTGGCAGAACAATTTTTTCTAAATGTATAGTAAGCCCCAATTTTTCATAGCCGCTTCATTGGCTCACACAAAAATTAAGTTTACAGCAGAAGCGAATGTGACAATCACAGATGACAAAATCAAATACATGTCAAATATAACAGTTGGCATGTGGTACATGGCGGGTAATTTGAATTCAAAATAAGGAATGCTAAATCTTGAAGATTTTAACCTTTTAATCATGTTGCTTCCTTACAAACCTTTGGTGGAATATCGGGATGGTGTCTGAGAATATTTCACTGAAATTTTGCGGAAATCTGTAGTGCCATTTTAAAAATATCATAAAAAAACGTCTGACCTCCCATAAGACCCAATGTAAAATTCAGCCCCGGGAGAACAGCTGATTTTTTCAGGGTCGTGGCCTCTATTTTTGTGTTGGCCTTGGTATGTGAAGGACTATCCAGTTATATATACAGGGTGTTCGGGACATGAACCGTCAAAATTTTTTGGGATATTGTTGGGGTCATTTGTTACCTTTTCAACTATGAATGAATGACTTGGGTCCTAAGAGTCACGGCTAAAAAGATATGAATTTTTAATTTTTTTTTCTTAAATTATCCAAAATCCCACCTTTAAACCCTCGTAAGCTTGTTATTAATGTCTGGAAGAGCACCATTTTTTTTTAATAATTCTGTAATCTTATGCTTCTTCAACTAATTAATAGATTTGTTAAAATTGATGTAAAAAAGGGACATACGAGGAGGTTCTTTATTGAAGAACATTAGTGATTTTGTGAAAGAAAATCAATTTCAAAATTAAAAATCAAAAGAAGTATCGACAATTGAGAACTTCATTTTCTTTTAAAAACTTCTTTAATTGATTACCTTTCTAACGGTATGCTACACATTGATAAAAAAAACAATTCTGCTTTAAAATACGAATATTCCGTCAGAAAGGGCGAGACTCGGTCGGAATTGGTAAGAAAAACAATTTGATGTTTATGGTCGTTTACCTACTTAAACAAAAGTTAAACTTTTAACAATAATGTATTGTGTTCTTTATTTATAAATTTTGTTCGAAACGATCACAAACATCAAATTGTTTTTCTTATCAAGTCCGAACGATTATTGTCCGTCTCACGGAATATCCGTATTTTAAAGCAGAATTGTTTTTTCTAATCAATGTGTAGCATACCGTTAGAAAGGTTATAAAACTAGAGAACTTTTTAAAAGAAAATTAAGTTCTCAAGTGTCGATACTTTTTTTAATTTTTAATATTGAAATTGATTTTCTTTCACAAAATCACTAATGTTCTTCAATAAAAAACCTCATATGTCCCTTTGGTACATAAATTTTAACAAATCTATTAATTAGTTGAAGTAGCATAAGATTACAAAATTATTTTTTAAAAAATGGTACTTTTCCAGACATTAATAAAAAGCTTACGAGGGTTTAAAGGTGGGATTTTGGGTAATTTGAGAAAAAAAATAAAAAAATTCATATCTCTTTAGCCGTGACTCTAAGGACCAGAGTTCCAAGGTTGAAAATGTAGCAAATGACCCCAACAATATCCCAAAAATTTTTTACGGTTCATGTGCCGAACACCCTGTATATAGAGCATTGTTTAGATCTAGAGTTTTTAAACCTACGACTTTAGACCCTTTAGTAAATACTGGTTTTAAAGTTTCGACACTATTTTTAAGTCCGAGTGTATATAAACTTTGGCACAAAGAACGCAATAAATTTCCAAGACAATGGCGCATACTTGGAGAACAGTTAAGGTGCCAGAAGAAAAACGTTTCTTTGACTGTAGCATTTTGGTGTCTGGAAACATGTTTTATTTGTTTTCTAAAGAAGAATTCTTTCTAGAAATGGGACATTATTTGAGTAAAGTTATTTTCGAATTTTACATAACGGAACGTTACTGTTATATGAATAACGAAGTTACTGCATTTTTGTTATACCCACTAAGCACAAAATCGTAAAAAACGTTAAATAAATGTTGAAATTTTTTTTTTCTAACACAAATTTGTATTAAAATTAAGTCAACTTTTGACATTAAAAAAACATGTAGAAAATCCTAACGAAAATTTCATTTAAAAGCATTACCAAAAATATATTTCTTAATAACGTTAAGAAACCAGCATTAAAAAAATCATAATTTCACTAACATTAAAAATAATACCATCAATATATGGTTATTTTTATAATCTTTCTCCTAGATCTCACTTCTAACGTTAAATTTAAGATATATGAAGCTAATAAATGTTTTGTTTTTTAAACATTAAAAAAATATATACTATAGAGGGCGCGATGGCAGCGCCCTCTATAGTATAGCAGTCCCACTACCTGAACATCGCCATTAGTTGCGTTTCGCTGCGAGTTGATACGAGTCGGTAGCAAAGACGCTTTTTGTCATTTTGGTTAAAATATTTGCATTTTGCAGAACCAAACATGGCAAATTTAAAGCACAATTATTAATATTGATAGTGAATACATATTTGGATCGGAATATTACTCCAGTTGTGTGGGAAAGATGGTATAGTTAAAAAACAACAAATGTCTGTGCAGTGATCTAAATGAAGCGACACAAAATCACGTAAGAAAAAGTAAACAAAAGAAAAAAAATGGTTTTGTATGAAATATCGCATACCTATAGGTAATCAGACACGGAATGCGACAATTCACCGCGGACAATTAGCCGCCGAACCTTAAGCCACGTATTCATTTGAGGCAGAATTATATAATAATAATAAATCGTCTTTATTGATAAATAAATGTTACACAGGCGAGGTTTAGAAAATACATATTTGGATCGGAATATTACTCCAGTTGTGTGGGAAAGATGGTATAGTTAAAAAACAACAAATGTCTGTGCAGTGATCTAAATGAAGTGACACAAAATCAGGTAAGAAAAAGTAAACAAAAGAAAAAAAATGGTTTTGTATGAAATATCGCATACCTATAGGTAATCAGACACGGAATGCGACAATTCACCGCGGACAATTAGCCGCCGAACCTTAAGCCACGTATTCATTTGAGGCAGAATTATATAATAATAATAAATCGTCTTTATTGATAAATAAATGTTACACAGGCGAGGTTTAGAACTGCTACTTCGCAAGCCTCGCAGCGGGACCAAACGAATGCTTCGTTTGCATTCATGCTAAAGTGAATAGGCGCCTTGAAATTGTTTGCCTTGTTTTCACTTGAGCATGAATTGTTTGGCCTCGTAGCGAGGCACTTACTACAAAATTATTGTTTACATAGAATTTTAAATTTTATTTTCAGAAGCTACGAGCCGAATTGCTTTTACTGAGTGTCGAACGAAAACCTCAACGGACTGTTGCTGCCCTGCATTTCCAAAATAGAAGAATTTTATTTACATTATTTATGTTACCTTATCTTTAGAGATATTTGAAAAAAAATATATTTTTTCATTGTTAAAAAAACATTTATTTTTCAATGTTAGAAAAACATTTCTTTTTCACTGTCAGAAAAACATTTCTTTTTCACTGTTTAAAAATCAATATTTTTTAACGTTCGAAAAACACTTTAAAAAAACGTTAAAATCATAAGATTATTTTTCTAACGTCAGAAAAAGGGTTATTAAGCTTCTTTTTCACTATGAATATGACGTTAGAACTAACATCCAACATAACGTTATGTTTTTAACTCATACATTATTTTGACGTTATTAAAATGTTTTTGTGTTCAGTGGGTAGTTTATAGTTTGAAGGAAGTTTGAAGGTAATGTTATCTAGTTTAGTTCAGCGGCTCGTGATTTTTGCAATAGATGACGCAGGATTTTCCTCCCCCCATTTTTTATACACGCATATAAAAAATAAAAATATAATAATATGCTAATAATAATAAAACACGTTCTTTTCTTGAATAAATTGGTTTAACTTAAAAGAATGTGTTTTGAATTAAAATACAGTGAAGTCCGCTTATAACGAACCCGTTTATAGCGAACTTCTGGTTAATACGAACCTTTTTTCTTTATACGAAAAGTCATCCATAAATACTCATGTATTGTCTTACTGGTTATAACGATCCCGCTTATAGCGAACTTCCGGATATAGCGAACCTAATTTTAATAATCTAGAATATGTATTTTTCTTTTAAAACGAACTTTATATAA
Source organism: Aspidapion aeneum (assembly GCA_963576565.1). Classification (NCBI taxonomy): domain Eukaryota; kingdom Metazoa; phylum Arthropoda; class Insecta; order Coleoptera; family Brentidae; genus Aspidapion; species Aspidapion aeneum. The sequence goes on along the minus strand of OY755043.1, from coordinate 2,580,650 downwards.
GCAGACAATGGGTGTTTTCACACTAGACGATACGGCAACGACACGAATGGTTGCAAAGACATGCACAAGACCCAGAATATGATCACGAGTATGAATTCGATAATGATATGCTTGATTTAGTAGAAGAACAAGCTAAGAAAAAAATGTGTGACTTCGATTTTAACGATTATGTGACTATTGATAAAGATATTGTAGCAAGAGAAACGTTGACTGATGAGCAAATTATATTCTCTCCGTAACCTCAAACACGGTTAGAAGTGATAATGACGAAGATAATGATGATCCTGTTCAAGATAATTCTGTCGAAGTCACTAAGGTTTATATTTCAACCATTCGTGAAATGGAAAACAAAATTTCGGAAACTCGTAATTTTTTTAATCACGCCAAGTTCCTGATAAAATATGGGCATCATTTTGTAACCTTGAAAGCTATATAAACAGGAAATATTTTTCAAGTAGAAATGTACAAACAAAAATGAATTTCATAATAATAAAAAAAAAAGATTTAGGCTTCTTTTATGTATGTATTACATACCACCATATTATGTACCTTACATATTTATATGTATAACAATAATAATAAACGTCTTTATTCGTATGTATTCTGCCTTTTTCTAAAAATATAAAAATTTATAGTATTTTTTGTAATATTTTTAGTTTTCTTAATCTTGGATACTATTAAAAAAAGAAACACAAAAAATTAAACAAAATTTGTTTATTACTGTTTATAACGAACCTCGGATATAACGAACCGTATTTAGTTCATTTTTGAGGTTCGTTATATCCGGACTTCACTGTATTTCTTTTTAGTTCAACCACAGAATATATAGGTTATTATACTTTGTGGTTCAACGCAGCGTTTAATCTTTAAATGAGACTTTATTTTCCTTCTTTAATTGTTTTGTTTTAGTATACTCCCTTTTGTAACAAAGCAAATTGTCTCCATATAAGTAATATTTTCCTTCCATTGAAAACGGTGCCTTCGATAAATCGTCGTTGATCTTACAAACTCACGTAGGTAACTCATTTATTGTAATTTTAGAAGAGAGAAATTTCAAGTTTTAGGAAAAATTTATATTGGATTTATATCACTAAAAATGTTCTTGGATCTAATGATTTTTGTGCTATTTAAAGGATTTTTATGAGTTACATATTTGTGAGATGAAAGAACGACACAAATAAAGTAGTATTATAGTCTTATCTCAAAACTGCATTTTTTTGAGATCCGTCAGTTTGTAAGATCAACGACGCAATGCAGTTCAATAAAGAGGCAAGACATTTTTTGTGCTAAATCAAGAAAATATTCTCTTGGTAAATAACAAATAACAAATGATTTTACTTCAAAGCAATTTGCTTTGATCTACGACAATTTTTTTACCGTGCCTATTATATAAAGAACTTACCTAAATTTAGTAATATCAGCGAAATCAGTTAGGTAGTAGCTTGAAGATGATGCAATTGCAATTTAATTTAAATTTTACTGCTTGTGTTAGCTCCCGCTAAATTTCGCGGTTGCTTTTAATTTTAAAACCACACAATTGAATGACGGACAGAGTGCATTCGCGCATTTTGGACATGCGCACCAAGAATCAGAGAGATCCTTTGTCAATCGCCTCGAGAAATGGCGTGTTAATTTCGTTCTCCAACTATTTCAAATTTCTACACCTGAAAGTGCTCGATTTTGGTGTACTGAAGCATAGAACTAGAAACTTCAGCCCTTCAGCTACGTGGTGACATCATTAGATCCAGATAGGGGCCCCTTGGAAGTGGAGAAATTGGCTGCAAACTGGGTCCAAGTTATGCAATCGACACGGCCTGTTCAAGTTCCTTATTTGCGTTCCAACAAGCCGTCAACGCCATTCAAACAGGTCAATGCGACGCTGCCATTGTTGGAGGTGTCAACTTGTTGTTGAAGCCACAATCTTCCTTGCAGTTCCACAGGTTGAGCATGTTGTCCCCACACGGCATGTGCAAAGCCTTTGACGCCTCTGGAAACGGTTACGTCAGATCTGACGCTGCCGTCGTGGTTTATTTGCAAAAAGCCAGCGCGGCCAGAAGGGTCTATGCCACAGTTCTGGGCGCCAAAACTAACACTGACGGAAACAAAGAACAAGGTATTACTTTCCCGGCGGGTAGCATGCAAAACCGACTGATTAGAGAAACTTACGAAGATTCTGGTGTTAATCCACACGATGTAGCTTATGTAGAAGCTTACGGCACAGGAACAAAAGTTGGAGACCCTCAGGAAGTCAACTCGATCGCGGACTTTTTCTGTAAAGACAGACCCACCCCGCTCCTGATTGGTTCAGTCAAAAGTAACATGGGCCACTCTGAACCCGCCTCTGGTCTGTGCTCACTTGCCAAGATCGTAATAGCAATGGAAAGCGGCATGATTCCTGCAAACCTACACTTCAAATCCCCCAACTTGGACATTCCGGCCCTGAACGACGGTCGCTTAAAAGTGGTCGCTAAAAATGAGCCTTGGAACGGTGGAATAGTGACCGTAAACAGTTTTGGCTTCGGAGGTGCCAATGCCCACATTATCCTCAACCTAAGCAGAGTGGGCCGCCAGGAACTATTCCACGCGTCGTTGGAATCTCAGGTCGTACTGAAGAAGCCGTCAACAACTTCTTGGACAAGATTAACGAACACAAGAATGACGAAGAATTTTTAGCTCTTGTCGACCACATCCATTCAAAACAAATTAATGGCCACCACTACAGAGGATACTCAGTTTTGAAAGACGAACCCATTAAAGAGGTTAACATGGTTCCAGCAGATAATAGGCCGATTACTTATGTCTTTTCTGGAATGGGATATCAGTGGGCTGGTATGGCCAAAGACCTCATGAAACTTGAAGTTTTTAAAGCATCGATTGACAGATGCTCAAACGCCCTAAAACCTCACGGCGTCAATCTCGAAGACATCATAATCATCCGGCTCGAAGGACCACTTATGTTAGCCCGCGGTTAGAAAAAAACGATAACTGCAATGGACTATCAATATATTTATGTTTGTTCGCGCTTTTATTAATTAAAATATTTACAGTCCATTGCAGTTATCGTTTTTTTCTAACCGCGGGCTAACAGCTTGTATGTGAGGTACATTCGTCTATCCATAAAATTTTTGTACCACAATCCTTTAAAATGTCGAATGTTTACTTTGTATTCAACCTTAGCCGGTTTATTTACGTTCAATATAGGGGGCGGCTTTTCAGAGATCAAAAAGTATTTTTTGTCATTGTCGTCCCACCTCGAAAACGGTTTTTCCAGTAAAACACACATTGTAAAATAAAAACCGAGTCAGAACCGAATGTACAGAATAGGCCTGTAACCGGACACTATTTCAATCATGTACGCAGGTCCGGCACCTGATTCTTTGCCCGGCGAAAGCATGCGACGTTGCCATGACAACCAACGGACGCCTTCTCTTCGCTGCTTAACGAGTAGACAAACGCGAACGAAAAACAAAAACGCTTGAACAATGCTTGTCTGTAGGCGGGGCCCAAACAGAATTAATTTTTTGCCGTGTCTTAGATTATTATATTTAGTTAACGTAAATTTGAGTACCCGTGAATTTTAAAATAAAACAAATTTCGGGTACAAAGAAGTTTTTGTTTCTCTCATATTTTGCCGTGGGTAGCTCGAAATCTTAACCTCACAGGGATCCAAGATCTAATGGACACCTAATAAGTGTTGACCAGCGTTGCCACCTTGACCCTGAGGTCTTCGGTAGAAGGCTTCGAGAAAAATCGGTAGATTTCGGTAGATTTTTTAATTATCTCAGCAGTGCTGGAGAACTATCGATAGTTTGGATTGATTTAGTAGGTAAATTGTATTTCTACGATTTGTTTTTACTGACAAAATAACACAATTAAGAATTAAATAAAAAAATTAGGTACATACTAGAGACCTATTGCAATAAAGCAAGGCACAAATTGTGCCGGGCACTATATTGACAGTTTCGCTTTAAAAACTGACAGTTGATCTTTCAAAATTGACATACCAAAGTCGACATTAGAAATTCAGTCATTTATTTTCCATTAATTGTGGCGTCACTATTAATTCCGGCTCTTATAATACACAATGGCATTATTTTGAAAAAAGACAGCTGTTCTGATAATGTGAAACTGTCAATATAGTGCCCGGCACAATTTGTGCCTGGCTTTATTGCAATAGGTCCCTATTTGGTAGATAATATTATAAAAAAAACCTCAGGGTTTATAATAGCGTGATCTTTAATGCCGCTTGCGGCTGCCGGCTAAGTATATCGCAAAATCCAAGAGATGGCGCCATAAATACACTTTTAAAAACAATGGCTTGAAATAAAATTTTTATTCTACAAAGGATCTTACATAAAAAGAATATTTTATTTATGGTATTTTTTAATCGCGATTACGAGGCGTATTAAAAAAAACAAGTTCATATTGAAAAAAAATCGGTAGAAAACTATAGTAATTCGGTATATCGTAAATTAAAAGGCTAAATCGGTAGATCTACCGATAAATCGGTAGAGGTGGCAACACTGGTGTTGACAGTTAACTGTTTCGTCCTTACGGGACTCCTCAGAACACTGCTTGGTCAATCTGACACCCTTGCGAAGTTAATCAGACCGCTTTGTCTTTCATCCTACATCTGTAGTGAAAAAACCCTTGCAAGAAGCGCCATCTACCAAAGTTCGAGAAAAACTAGAACAAGAGCAGGCGAGTATAAAATATATCGATCGATGAAAAGATCGATTACAAAGAAAAAGAAACCATCCGTGGCCTACGGCAGCACTTCTGCCTTTCAGGCCAGATCAATACTAATTAGCGTTTTTACCCAACTTCAGACGTGAGTGTCAATCAGCGGAATTTTTAAGGCAAATAATACCAACTAACGTAAAGATTACCAGCGAAAATTTGTTTTATTTTAAAATTCACGTAAACTAAAATTTAAAGATTTTTCTTAAAGAGACACCTAATCAGGAGCTAAAACTTGCGTTAATTATTCGCTCGACATTTTGAAAACCACTGAAAATATTTATAATTTCGATACTGATCGGGCTCGGAATAACGCCACTTTTTATATCATATCGATTCCGAGGTATTTTTACTTTTATATGGGACAACCTGTATACCTATATTAGGGATAGTAAATAGAACATTTCTGCAATATTAACATAGCTGACCACATTATGATTATCTAGCTAATATGTGGGCACTGGATTCAGCTAATTAGGATTATGTATTAATTTACTATGCATAGTTAGATTGACAATGCTAGGAAGTTATCAGTAGCGCACCCAGGAAGATGTCTTAAGGGCGGCCTGAAACCCCATGATTTCATATATTATGCTATTTATTTTTTTTATTAATTAAAGATGTGGAAAATATCTAAAAAATCTAGGCTTGAGGGGCGGATCCCTAGGCCCCGTTCTCCTTGGTGTGCCCAAAAGCACCGAGTTGCAGTATGGTTAGGCCAAAGAGATGCTAAAAAACCACACCCTGAGTTAAGATTCGGAAAAACGTCATTTAGCGAATTTTAGGGTAGGGAATCCCATAAGACCAAAATGGCCAAACTTTGAAAATTCATATTTTAAAAACTATACAGTTTATCAGCAAAAGCACCGAGTTGCAGTATGGTGGGGCCAAAGAGATGCAAAAAACCAAACCCTGAGTTAAGATTCGGAAAAACGTCATTTAGCGAATTTTAGGGTAGGGAATCCCATAAGACCAAGACGGCCAAACTTTGAAAATTCATATTTTAAAAACTATGCAGTTTATCAGCGAAAGCACCGAGTTGCAGGATGGTGGAGCCATAGAGATGCGAAAAAACAACACTCTGAGTTAAGATTCTGAAAAACGTCATTTAGCGAATTTTAGGGTAAGGAATCCCGCAAGACCAAAACGGCCAAACTTTGAAAATTCATATTTTAAAAACTATAAAGTTTATTAGCAAAAGCACCGAGTTGCAGGATGGTGGGGCCATAGAGATGCGAAAAAACAACACTCTGAGTTAAGATTCGGAAAAACGTCATTTAGCGAATTTTATGGTAGGGAATCCCATAAGACCAAGACGGCCAAACTTTGAAAATTCATATTTTAAAAGCTATACAGTTCATCAGCAAAAGCACCGAGTTGCAGGATGGTGGAGCCATAGAGATGCGAAAAAGCAACAACCTGAGTTAAGATTCTGAAAAACGTCATTTAGCGAATTTTAGGGTAAGGAATCCCATAAGACCAAAATGGCCAAACTTTGAAAATTCATATTTTAAAAACTATAAAGTTTATCAGCAAAAGCACCGAGTTGCAGTATAGTGGGGCCAAAGAGATGCGAAAAAACCACACCCTGAGTTAAGATTCGGAAAAACGTCATTTAGCGAATTTTAGGGTAGGGAATCCCATAAGACCAAGACAGCCAAACTTAGAAAATTCATATTTTAAAAGCTATACAGTTAATCACCAAAAGCACCGAGTTGCAGGATGGTGGGGCCAAAGAGATGCGAAAAAACCACACCCTGAGTTAAGATTCGGAAAAATTTCATTTAGCCAATTTTAAATTATATTATAAAAACTATACAGTTTATCAACAAAAGCACAGAGTTGCAGTATGGTAGGGCCATGAAAATGCTTAAAAACCACACCTCGAGTTAAAATTCGGAGAAACCTCATTTAGCGAATTTTAGGGTAGAGAATAAAGGTGTTGAAAAAGTAACTATTCATGACTCGGGTACTCATTACTCGACAAATGACGGAGTAACGAATACCGATCCGAAAATTAAATTATTACTTTCGTTACTTTGATTACTTTGATTCCTTCGACTATTTTAGTATTCAGTAAACACTCGTCAGTATTCAGTATTCAGTAAACACACTAATCCAAAATTAGGGAGTAGCTATGATAACTTAAGTAACTAACGCATTTTTTGTCTCCTACCTTTATTTTTTTAATTTTAGCCCGCATTTTAAAAATGTCAATTAAATATTTCCATAGTATCAATAACAAAAATATACCTACAAGTGAATGATGTCCGAATTAACGACACTGCAGAGTTAAGATAAACAGCATAAACAATAAAGGGCAGTCAACATTATTTTTCTAAATTGTATTTTTAGTGAAACCTCTTTTAATTTTTAGTTTGCAATTTTTTTACATTTTTTGGCTTATTCTTCCGGACTACTACGGGGAGTGGGGGCTTAAGATATAGCATAAACAACAAAGGGCAGTCAATATTATTTTTCTAAATTGTATTTTCGGTGAAACCTCTTTTAGTTTATATTTTGCATTTTTTTTACATTTATTGGCTAGTTTTCCCGGACTATTACGGGGACTGGCGAGTTATGATAATGCATAAACAATAAAGGGCAGTCAACATTATTTTTCTAAACTGTATTTTTGGTGAAACCTCTTTTAATTTTTAATTTGCAATTTTTTTAGACTTTTTGGCTTATTCTCCCGGACTACTACGGGGAGTGGGGGCTTAAGATATAGCATAAACAACAAAGGGCAGTCAATATTATTTTTCTAAATTGTATTTTCGGTGAAACCTCTTTTAGTTTATATTTTGCATTTTTTTACATTTATTGGCTAGTTCTCCCGCACTATTACGGGAACTGGCGAGTTATGATAATGCATAAACAATAAAGGGCAGTCAACATTATTTTTCTAAATTGTATTTTTAGTGAAACCTCTTTTAATTTTTAGTTTGCAATTTTTTTACATTTTTTGGCTTATTCTCCCGGACTACTACGGGGAGTGGGGGCTTAAGATATAGCATAAACAACAAAGGGCAGTCAATATTATTTTTCTAAATTGTATTTTCGGTGAAACCTCTTTTAGTTTATATTTTGCATTTTTTTTACATTTATTGGCTAGTTTTCCCGGACTATTACGGGGACTGGCGAGTTATGATAATGCATAAACAATAAAGGGCAGTCAACATTATTTTTCTAAACTGTATTTTTGGTGAAACCTCTTTTAATTTTTAATTTGCAATTTTTTTAGACTTTTTGGCTTATTCTCCCGGACTACTACGGTGAGTGGGGGCTTAAGATATAGCATAAACAACAAAGGGCAGTCAATATTATTTTTCTAAATTGTATTTTCGGTGAAACCTCTTTTAGTTTATATTTTGCATTTTTTTACATTTATTGGCTAGTTCTCCCGGACTATTACGGGAACTGGCGAGTTATGATAATGCATAAACAATAAAGGGCAGTCAACATTATTTTTCTAAATTGTATTTTTAGTGAAACCTCTTTTAATTTTTAATTTGCAATTTTTTTAGACTTTTTGGCTTATTCTCCCGGACTACTACGGGGAGTGGGGGCTTAAGATATAGCATAAACAACAAAGGGCAGTCAATATTATTTTTCTAAATTGTATTTTCGGTGAAACCTCTTTTAGTTTATATTTTGCATTTTTTTACATTTATTGGCTAGTTCTCCCGGACTATTACGGGAACTGGCGAGTTATGATAATGCATAAACAATAAAGGGCAGTCAACATTATTTTTCTAAATTGTATTTTTAGTGAAACCTCTTTTAATTTTTAGTTTGCAATTTTTTTACATTTTTTGGCTTATTCTCCCGGACTACTACGGGGAGTGGGGGCTTAAGATATAACATAAACAACAAAGGGCAGTCAATATTATTTTTCTAAATTGTATTTTCGGTGAAACCTCTTTTAGTTTATATTTTGCATTTTTTTTACATTTATTGGCTAGTTTTCCCGGACTATTACGGGGACTGGCGAGTTATGATAATGCATAAACAATAAAGGGCAGTCAACATTATTTTTCTAAATTGTATTTTTGGTGAAACCTCTTTTAATTTTTAATTTGCAATTTTTTTATATTTTTTGGCTTATTCTCCCGGACTACTACGGGGAGTGGGGGCTTAAGATATAGCATAAACAACAAAGGGCAGTCAATATTATTTTTCTAAATTGTATTTTCGGTGAAACCTCTTTTAGTTTATATTTTGCATTTTTTTACATTTATTGGCTAGTTCTCCCGGACTATTACGGGAACTGGCGAGTTATGATAATGCATAAACAATAAAGGGCAGTCAACATTATTTTTCTAAATTGTATTTTTAGTGAAACCTCTTTTAATTTTTAGTTTGCAATTTTTTTACATTTTTTGGCTTATTCTCCCGGACTACTACGGGGAGTGGGGGCTTAAGATATAGCATAAACAACAAAGGGCAGTCAATATTATTTTTCTAAATTGTATTTTCGGTGAAACCTCTTTTAGTTTATATTTTGCATTTTTTTTACATTTATTGGCTAGTTTTCCCGGACTATTACGGGGACTGGCGAGTTATGATAATGCATAAACAATAAAGGGCAGTCAACATTATTTTTCTAAATTGTATTTTTGGTGAAACCTCTTTTAATTTTTAATTTGCAATTTTTTTATATTTTTTGGCTTATTCTCCCGGACTACTACGGGGAGTGGGGGCTTAAGATATAGCATAAACAATAAAGGGCAGTCAATTTTATTTTTCTAAATAGTAGTTTTAGTGAAACCTCTTTTAGTTTTTATTTTGCAATTTTGTTTTTTTTTGCAAAAATAAAAAAATTGGTTTTTAGTTTTATCAAAAACTGTTCTTCTGTCCATGGTTTTATTTATCTTTTGAAATATAAAAAACCAATGCAACTTGAAAAAAATGGAAATGATCTCATTATTGGCAATAGTTCAAATAGATTTCATATTATATTTCGGAACGTCAATGTAACAACTATTTACTTGAAGCATTAAAATGAATAAATCTAATATTCTTTGACACAAAATTTAGTTAAAATTATTTAAATTTCTCTATAAACATAAAATTATTTTCATGCTGGATGGATAATGTAAAATTATGAATTATGGGATGTACAGGGTTTTCCCGTATATTTTATCACCATATACGTTTATTTCAATAGATATCAAAATATGATAAATACAAAAGTTTCATCCATTCATATAAGTTAAAGAATATTAGGGTCAGAATTTCAAAAAAAAATTCTAAATGTCAAAATTTGACAGCTCGACGGTTTTTCCTCCTGATTTCAAATATATATATATATATATATATATATATATATATATATATATATATATATATATATATATATATTATTTCGTTTATTATTATTACGATTTTTAAGACTAATTAAATGATTTATGTAACTATTATATCCTATGTATCATTTTCTAGCATTATTATAAAATCTTTGCGAATTAAAACATGTTTTTTTGATAAAGAAGATGGACAAAAACACTCATAGGAAAAACATTGTATGTACCTAACTCTTGCGGAAACTATGTTTTCGACCCTTGAACTGCCGTCGCGTGCAGAAAAGTACCACTTTCCGCACCTGTTAGGTAAATAACTATTTTGCACGCAGTGCGGAAAAGTGGCACTTTCAAAATCAAAATACAGGCGGAAAATTGACCCTTTCCGCACGCTTGTAGAAAATGTATTTTCACGCACACCAGGCACCAAAAATATTTTGGGCCTTTACTTTGCGTCTTTTTGCGTCTAGTGTGTGATTGACTGTACTAACCTGCAAAAGTTTTTCATCTCTCTCGTCTCCATCATAGATGCTAACTTCCACCAAATCAAGCTCCAAGCATAAAGCTTTACTGGTCAACAGCACTGCTCTCGAGCCTGCGCACATATCGTTGTAGTACAGTTTTGGTGACATGTCCGATAACTTTAATGTTTTTTCACTGTTTTTAATGATACTTTTCTTTGAACGCTAGTTAGTTTATTGTTTAAAAAGTTATTTAATTTTCTAATAAAATATTTGATTGCTAATTACACATTTACAGTGGTTTTATTATTAGATTCCGACACTATGAAATGTTACATCACCTCTTTAAGTGAGTTGGTGGGTCAAATTGTAAAATTAGATTCACTTTTTTATACTTTTTGTAAATTTATGGGTAGGTACGGTATAAAATACAATTTACAGTTGTAGTAAAAGAAATATTTTACAAAAAAACCACCTCTTTTGATTTTCTGTTTCGATTAATAAGTACTCATGATTTTAACTCGTTATTTTATAAAAATATCTTTTGCGATCTGTTTAGCTTGGTAATCTATCCAAGTGATGGCTGATGACTTTTTTTGTTAAAGAATTTTTAATTAAAATATTTTCTCGAATGGTTCATTCAAGCGGCACCGAACGTTCACCTTAATCATAATCAACTGGGGTTATATTCTTGAATTTTATACAATTAAGCACAATCTTGTTAGTGGAAGATCTCCCTAGTCAGTTTTAAGAATTTGATCCCACTCCAGCTAAAACTCTGAGCTAGTTAACGTTATTTATGGATGATTCTACCAAAAGTGGGCTATATGGATATCATTTTTGGTCATTGCCTTTAAATAACAGTACAGCACAGTAAATAATTTAGTTTTTTTAAATTTATGTAACTAATTAGGTGTAAGCTAAGAAACATTTATTTTCCCGAATTTTAGGAATTATTGCATAAAAGTTCCAGAGGGATGAGTACCAGAGGAATAAGTTTTTTAATGGTTTTCCAATTTAAATCAAAATCTATTTAGACTACTTAACTTAAGTTTTATATAAACAAAGTTCCTATACTTATAATTTTAAAACAATCAACAAAAAAATTATACTATTGATATTAGTCGAATATTTACTTACCAGAGGAATGATAATTGAAGCGTTCCTTTTTGACTTCTCCGAAAAAAACTAATTTTCTGCCGAAAATAAAAAGATCTATAACTTAAACCAAAGTAAAGTTGACATTATCTGTCACAACTTGTCACCCTCACAAGTAAATTAGATATCCAGGGCCGTCTCTTTCTCTAGAAATTAACCGGTGGTATTCACAAATATTGTGTTATTAAAAATGGAGCACGTTTAAAATTGTAAAATTTTCCGGGAAGATGTAAATTCGGATTTTCAAAAATATGACTGCAAACTTAAGTTTTATCAATTTTTTGATAAATAGTTAAGACTTGGTTAAATATTATTTATTAGGATATTTTTTTCAATCTGAGTTTTTAATATTTGGTTTGGGACTACACCAGAGGAATGAGGTATTTGCTTTGTAATAAAAAAATTTATAAACTTGCAATTTTTTTTATACATTGAACTCAAATGCTCCATAAAGAAAACATTTCGTTTTAAATCTTATAACTAAAACTATGCTTCATTTGCAGTCTGTGTTTGAAAAATATGCAATCCCACTCCACAGCACCATTTTTGTAGAATCATCCTTATACAGGATGTATTATATTAGCAGTGTCCCATTAGGCCGTTCGACAGTCATAAAACCGTCCGAAAAATCCCAAACCTCGCGCAATGCAGTACGAGGACTGTTTTAAAACAATTTTGGTTAGATGAAACGACGAAATAACTGCCCAAAAAACGAATGCTGTTGGCGGAGTGATCGATTTACTTCAGACATGTGATCATATGCGAGAGAGTTAAATTTAAAGTCACGTGACTAAAAGAACGGGTAGGTTTCTACGTCTCGCGTAAAGAGAGATCGAAGGCAACGTATGAATACGAGAGCACGAAAGTAAAGTTGCACACAGAAAGGATTACACAATTACATAGGATTATCATAATACATTTTTGATTTTAGTTCTTTAAAATTCAGATAAAATTACATCAATTTAATTGATATTCACAAACTATAAACCACTACAGACTGCCTAATAAACTAAATATACCAAAAATTAAAACGAAATTGCACTAGCACATATTTTTGGGTGAAATTTGTAAAAAAATATTTATTTTTTCTAATATCACAAGTTTTATGTGAAATTTATATTTTTATTTATTTGTATTTTGTAATTTGATTTTTACAAAATATTTGTGAAATTACCTACATATTATAGAAAGCCTTAATATTCACTAAGTTTTTGCGATTTTATTCATTTTTAGGAAATAGAGATCGTGATACTTCTAAGAAGTTAGGAAAATCATATTGTGTAGCTTGTACTTTGGTATGTATATATAGTTAAATGACCTTAATGTCGATGCCTTAAACAGTAACGCACCCAGGAATATGTCTTGGGGGGGGGCCAAGGCCTCATAATTTCATATTTCATGCTATTTTTTGTGTTTATTCATGAAATATGTGGAAAATATATACAAAAATCATAGGCTTGGGGGGGGGCCGGGCCCCACCCCCCCCTGGGTGCGCCCTTGCCTCAAAGCGAAGTCGTTTGTTCTTCCGCCAAATCTGGTGTAAAATTTCACATCCGGCGTTACCCCTCTTTTAACTTTTAGTTCACAGGTCACCGGGATTTGCTGCGATCAGGGTGAACCCTTATGTTTCTATTCCTATCCAATCACCTGCTAAACTAGTTTTTCTTTTTCTAAGCGGGCTACCGTATGGTCAGTATAGCTTTTTTCCATGTGGTATACCTACATTCAACAACAACCTAATCACCTACTTAATTTAGACCTTGATCATATTTCAAACTTATCGGAGAAAAACTCCCTAAAGCTTAATTCAGAAAAATGCAAGTTTATGCTGTTTGGATCCAAAAATAACATTAGGCAAGTTGAACAAAATTTTACTGTTCGTATTCAGAACAATATTCTTAAACAAGAGAAAGAAAATGCTAGACATCTTGGTCTGCATATGGACCCACATTTAAAGTTTAACACACATGTTTCTTTAATGTTAAAACGAGCATACGCTTCTCTTAAACTGATATATGCCAATAAACAATTCTTATCAAACAAAAACAAAAAAGAGCTGTGTGATGCTTTGGTTTTGTCACATTTTAATTTTTGTGATGTTGTTTACGGAAATTGTCTAACTGAAAATGAAAAAAGACGCATTCAAAAAGTTCAAAACACTTGCTCTCGATTAATAGTTGGATTACGTAAATATGATCATATTTCGCATACGTTTCAGGAACTGAATTGGCTAAAAATGGAAGAAAGGCGTAAACACCATTTTCTGGTGTTTACACATAAAATACTCAAGACACAAACTCCTTTATACCTGGCAAAAAAATTAAAATTTAGGTCACAGTGTCATAATAGACATCTGAGACTTTCGCAGTTACTTTACTTGCCAAAACATAAAACTTCATCTTTTAAATCAAGCTTTTCTTATAATATTTATAATAAATTATCGAATAATCTGGCAGCACTGCCTATTGAAAAGTTTAAAACAAAAACTAAATTGTTGCTTTTGAATTGTGAACTAATATAACTTTGATAACCAGTATAATATCTCGGCAAATAAATTTCCTTTGTCTTGGTCTGTAGGTTTAGTAATTTTGCTTACATATATAAGAGCATATTTCTTATTTAAATTTAAGTTAAAAATAATTAAATATCTATTAATTATAGTATAAATTATTTATTAAGTTGTTATATAAAAATAGTCTACTTAAAAGGTTAGATGTAAGAGTAGCAATTGTTCTCCACCGAGAAAAAAAGCTAAATCTCGCCTTGTTGATGTATATTTTTTTTTATATCAATAAAAGACGTTTCATTCATTCATTCATACATTCCGTTTTTTGAATTTTCTCAGACAAATGTAAATTTAATGTAATTTTACGGTATATTTTTATCTCAGGTGCTGTAAACTAGAGATGGGTGTGTTTTACACACAATTTTTCCAGTGCAACATATGATAAACACAGACAAAGAAAAGAGAGAGAGCAATCATTTCTAATGCGCCTAACAGTACAACGTTGACCTGGAAAGCAAATAGGATTTTTTGGACGGTTCTATGACTGTCGAACCGCCTGATGGAACGTAACTATACCCTACTTGCATGACATGGTTTTCAAAAGAAGTTTAAACTTAAAAAACCGCATTTGACATAAAAAGCAACTATAACTTTTTTTATTTTAACCAAGCACACAAAAGCATCGGTCTTGAAGTTAACCACTTGAAGATGCAAGTTCTACATCAACTAGCATCAAAGGTATAGTTTTTGCAAAGTCACTTGAATACCTCCTAATACGAGGTTCTATCGATTTCATGAAATTTTGCTTCATTCTGCCCTTGCAAAAGTTATCCAAATTCATATAAAATCTTCCTGGTATAATTTCAACCCTACCGACAGAGAAGAGGCGCGACTCTTTGTTTTCGGACCGACCGAGCACAGGTGGATAGACGGCACCTGATTGGCAGATTTGTTTGAGATGCGCTTTTAATTGCTTTCAGGTGTGCTTTTCGGGACCCCTTTAGTCGGCAGTATGCAGAGTTAGAAAATAAATCAGTGTTGTTCCTGTAGGTGTAGGAAGAGAAAGTATTATTATCTATTTTTATTTCGTTAGTTTACGCCATAATTAAATGAAATAATTTTCATGAGTATATCTACCGCCGCCCAGAATTTTGTTCAAAATCCATTGATGATAATGACAGGTTTTTGACACTTAAAAAACTTTAAAAATCCTAATTTTTTAACGGAGCATCAATATGAGGTTTTCGGAATATAGTAGACTACATTTGGCTCAATAATTTGTGTTATAACCGAAAACTTCGTAGGGGCTTTGGTTTCTGAGATATTTACAAAAAAAACTGTTATTAAGCCTGAATATCATCACTTGAAGTGTGCTAATAGGCTAGCTAGGAAGGTATCAGATCTGTCATAGATCCATTATTTTATTTATCCCTATATTATAGGGAGTTGTTAGTGGTAATAGTAAAAGGGATTGAATTTAAAAAAAATAAAAATTCCTTACATTTTCAATAAAGGGCCACGATCCTTCACTTTGTTGACGTCACATCCGGGGCTGATTTTTTTTTGATGGTCACGTCACGAAACAGCTGATTGTCTTTAAAATATTGAAGTTGGAATGACGGTTCATGAATATTTTTTAAATAAAGCCGGTTTTGAGATTGTTTTGACTATATTCTTGCAGAACAATTTTTTTTAATGTATAGTAATCCTTTATTTTTCAGAGCCGCTTCATTAGCTCACACAAAAATTAAATTTAAAGCAGAAGCGAATGTGACAAACACAGATAACAATGTCAAATACATGTCAAATCAAGGCCAACACAAAAATAGAGGCCACGACCCTGAAAAAAGGTTTGTAAGGAAGCAACATGATTAAAAGGTTAAAATCTTCAAGATTTAGCATTCCTTATTTTGAATTCAAATTACCCGCCATGTACCACATGCCAACTGTTATATTTGACATGTATTTGACTTTGTCATATGTGATTGTCACATTCGCTTCTGCTTTAAACTTAATTTTTGTGTGAGCTAATGAAGCGACTATGAAAAATTAGGGCTTACTATACATTTAAAAAAAAATTGTTCTGCCAGAATAAAGTAAAAACAATCTCAAAAACGGCTTTATTTAACAAAAAATCAAATATCCATGAACCGTCATTCCAACTTCAAAATTTTAAAGACAATCAGCTGTGTCGTAACGTGACCAACAAAAAAAAATCAGCCCCGGATGTGACGTCAACAAAGTGGAGGATCGTGGCCCGTCCATTTTGATAGCCCTGGTCAAATATAACAGTTGGCATGCGGTACATGGCGGGTAATTTGAATTCAAAATAAGAAATGCCAAATCTTGAAGATTTTATTCTTTTAATCGTCTTACATCCTTACAAAAGTTTGGGGGAATATCGGGATGATATCTTAGAATATATCACTGAAATTTCGCGGAAATCTGTAGTGCCATTTTGAAAATATCCTAAAAAACGTCTGACCTCCCATAAGATCCAATGTAAAAGTAAACCCCCAGAAAACAGCTGATTTTTTCAGGGTCGTGGCCTCTATTTTTTTGTTGGCCTGGAGTGACATATATATTATTATCTATAATCTTTGGTTGACATATCTATGTATGTAAGTTTATTAGATGATTAGCATGGAAAAAAAGTCATTTTTTGTTGCGAAAAATACAAAATGAGGACTAAACTTGACAATGTTCGAAGGGACTAAAATAATTATATTTTAATTTATTTGAATAATTTAATTCACAACATTATTTGTGTAATATTAAGATTAGATTTTATGTCAGTAACCAGTGGCGCACCCAGGAATCTTTCTTGGTGGGGGGAGGCCACAGTCTTGGCGGGGGGGGGGGGGGGGGGGGCAAGACATCATAATGTCGTATTTTATGCAATTTTATTATTTTATTTATGAAATATGTCAAAAATCCTTTCAACAATTTAGGCTTGAAGGGAGGCTAGAATCTTGGGGTGGGGGCCCCAGGAATATGTCTTAGTGGGCGACAGTCTTGGGGGGGGGGCGAGACATCATAATATCGTACTTTATATAATTTTATTTTTTATTTATAAATTATGTCAAAAATCCTTTAAACAATTTAGGCCAAGCTCCGAGCCCCCCCCCTGGCTGCGTCCATGCATTAGCACACTGTTTGTATGTCTATTAGACGTGCCTGCTGGCGCAATTTTTTTGACTGGAGTGAATGGCCTGAAACAACCAAGATTAATGTTTCATGGATCAAATTAAATTAAAATTGAATCATGGTTACTTGGTCTAAACTTGTTTTGATTCAACTACGCTGAAATTTTGTGTTTTTTTCTTATTGTCTGCTTAGTATCTAAGCCTCTATTTATCGGAAGAAAAATCTCCAAATATTGTTCATTAATTAATCGCAGATAGGTACAGTTGCCCACTTTTTTAATGTCATTTTAAAATTGTCTAAACTTCTCTGGGAAGTGGCATTTCTGTGAACTTTAAAACTAAAAAAAAAAATAATACAAAAATTTTAAAAAAAATTGTAAGACATAAAGGGTTTTTACCAAAATTTATAAAAAACAAAAGAAAATTGGGAGATCAAAATCAAAAAAATTTGGTGTTTTTATTTTTCTCGGAAAGTTTCCGGGTTTGTGCAAAATAGTTTAGCTGCCGTAATAGCCAAGTTTAGAACCTTTCACTTTAAAAATTTTATTAGAAAACTTAGCTTTACTTTTATCTTAATTCTTTTTACGGAATACCATTTTCGCGTACTTGGCTATTTTTACATGAAATGTTTTTGTTATGATTTTATTAGCTCACACATATACTATACTATAGTAGTGTGAGCTATGGTGATCCTAATTTTTTCGAGAAAAAAAAGTTGTTCCGATTTCAAAAATTTTTATATATCTTTGCGTTTCAGATGATTTTGAAACTTTTTTGTTGCGCCGCCTGTCTGTCTGTCTGTATGTCTGTCTGTCTGTCTGTAACGACCAACACGCATAACTCAAAAACCGGTTGGCCGATTTTAATGAAATTTGGTACCTAGGCTGGGTCTTGGGTTGAGATGGTCCCATTTAAAAATGAACAAAATCCACCGAACACAAACCAAATAAAAGGGTGGGGGTAGATTTCAAAAATTAGAGTTTATGTGAAAATATGGCGTGTGTGATATCAAACGAAAGGTAATTGAGTCTGGAGTTAAACAAAATACATTTTAATTTATTTAAAAAAAAGGGACGGGGTATATTTCAAAAATTAGAGTTTATTAAGTGAAAATATGGCGTGTGTGATATCAAACGAAAGGTAATTGAGTCCGGAGTTTAACAAAATACATTTTAGTTTTTGCTTTTTTTAAGGGTGGGGGTAGATTTTAAACATTTGAGTTTAAGTCAAAACATGGCTTGTGTGGTATCAAACAAAAGGTAATTTAGTCTGGAGTTGAATAAAATATATTTCAGTTTTTAGTTATATTAGCTCACACGTAAACTATAACTATAGTACCTAGTGTAAGCTTAGGGGCCCATATATTGGCAGAGTATTTTTCTTATTGCCTATATCCGTAGAAAAATCTCCAAATATTGTTAATTAATTAATCGCACATAGGTATAGTTGCCCACTTTTTTAATGTAATTCTAAAATTGCCTAAACTCTTCTGGGAAGTGGCATTTCAGTGAGCTTTAAAAACTGCTTGTTAAACGTTAAAAACACACACTTTTTTAAGTTTAATAGGTCGCTTTTTAACGATATTGTCAAAACCACGTTATTTCGGTGTGATTTTAACGTGGTTTTAAAAATAACGTTAAAAAGCGACCTATTAAACATAAAAAAGTGTGTTTTTTTAACGTTGTTTTGATTTGTGCTATGTGGGTTGGGCATGTTCGGGTAAAATTTAGGTGTCTTTTTAGTTTTAAAATTTAAAAAAAAATAAAAAAATACAAAAATTACAAAGTAAACATATAAAGAAAGGTTTCTACCAAAATTTATAGAAAACTAAAAAAAATTGGGGGATCAAAATCAAAAAACTGTTTTTTTTTCTCGGAAAATTTCCGGGTTTGTGAAAAAGTTTTAGTTTTGTAGCCGTAATAGCCAAGTTTAGAAAATTATTCCAAACTAGAAAGAACCTTTTATTTTGAAATTTGTATAGGATTGTATTTACTTTTATCTCAATTATTTTTACGGAATACCATTTTCGCGTACTTGGCTATTTTTACATGAAATGTTTTTGATATGATTTTATTTAGATTTTATTATTATATGATTTACTAATAAACATTACTTGATTACTTATTTTTAAATTGCTAAAATTAAAAAAGTGGTTTGTGGTTTGAATGGTTTCAAATGTAATCAACTAGCCGGAAACAATTTTTTAACAATTAATCATCAAACAGTTAGGTACGAAGGTACCTATATTTTTATTCACTCACTGCTACATATTACATCGTACCTATTTGTATAACAATCTAATATGTTTTTAAACTTTTTATATCTATTATTAAAGATTTGACATCGACATACAATAATTATACAGGGTGTCCCAACTAAGAGGTAACAGAGGTGTTTTTGGTTATTTTTCGTACGAATTTTTAGAAACGCTCGGACACCAAGATTTTATTGGCGAGGGGGACATTTTTTGGCTCAAAATTCTTGTAGCACGCACCCCTTTCAAGGGGTATACTTTACCCCTATTATTTTGAATAGGGAAAGTAGGTCTTGTAAAAATTTCAAAAATCTATGCATTAGCTTTTGAGATAATTTCCTTTCCTAATAAAACTTTTAAATTTAACATAGACTGAGAAAATAAAAACTTATTAGAATTTTATGTTTTTTGGATTTAATTTTTAACAAAAAAGTTTCACGGGCAAGTCCTCAGAGGGGACGCGTTTCGGCCTCATTAGGCTTCCATCAGCCCGCGTCCCCGAGCTACCTTTACCTCTGAGGACTTGCCCGTGAAACTTTTTTGTTAAGCCTTTTTACCTCGTGAACTTCCTTCAAATTTAATTTTTATTTTATCATTTCAAGTTAAATTTTAAAATTTGAAAGAAAATATCTCAAAAACTAATCGATGGATTTTCGAAATTTTTACACGGTGGTAAAGATATTCAAGAGAACTTCAAAACAAGGTATCTCTAGACCCACTTTCTATTTTTATTTTTTTATTTAGTCGGTTTAGAACGTTTTTCTACGTTGTCCGACGCCTATTCTCCACCTCCTTCGATCCTGACAATCATCTTCTGTCAGATTTTTTTGACTCATTGATCTTTGGATTGACTGTTGCCATTCTAGTTTAGGACGCCCTCTTTTTCTGCGCCCTATTGGTTGCTTTGGTAATCTTTCGTCCTTCATCCGTTGTACATGGCCGTACCATATCAGTTGTCTTTTAGTGATGTCATCCGTTATGCTCCCTTCGATTCCCATTCTTTCTTTTATGATCTCATTTCTTATGTGATCTGTTCTAGATATTCTCATTGATCTTCTTATTGCATCCATTTCGACACTTTCCATTTTTGTTTTGTATTTTTCTGTTACGCGACAAGTCTCTATTTCATACAACAGCGTGCTTTTCACCATTGTTTCATATATGTTAAATTTTACATTCTTTTTTATCTCTCTGCTCCATAAAATACTGTTAAGACATCCAATAACCTTTTTTGCTTTTACTATTCTTTTTTCCAGTTCTTTACAGTATGTTCCTGTCTTATCAAATGTGACACCCAAGTATACATACTCTTTGCATGGAGATATTACTTGTCCATTGTCTACTTCTAACTCACTGGATTCGTTTCCAATACATAAGTACTGTGTCTTGTCCACGTTCACTGTTAATCCCCACTTTTGGTATTCTTCTAGACCCACTTTCCCTATTCAAAATATAGGGGTAAGGTATACTCCTTGAAGATGGTGCGTGCTACAAAAAATTTCAAGATAGCTAAAAACTCTCTGCCTTACAAACACAATCGACGTGCCGAGCGTTTCTCCAAATTTGCATGAAAAATTCCCAAAAAACACCTCTGTTACCTTTTAGTTGGGACACCCTGTTATAGGTAATTTAAAACACTTAAAAATATAAATATTATGTTTTCATAGTTTTTAAAAATTACTTTTTAAAAATTACCTATGAAATATAAGAAAATTAAATTTTTAAGAGAAATTTTGGTTTTTTATTAGAATTGCTAAGAAATTTCTTTTAACACACTTTATGGATTATTTCGGGGGGGATTGATCCCCCTTTATCCCCCCTTAGGTACGACCTTGGCCACTATAATTACTGTTTTATATTGGTATGACCAAGGGAATAAAACCAAAATAGAAATACTTATGCAATTTCTTAAAACAGCATTGTGATCGAAATTTTTTGCTAATTACCAAAACTTTTAACGACGTTTAGTGCTAAAGATTCTATTTATACTTACAAAGGTACAGTTTTCGGTAGCGTAAATAAAGAAATAGCAGTAAAAATTCTGTTTTTTACTTTATTGAACCAAAAAAGCAAAAAATCTCATAAACTAAGGCTCTGACCAAACTTTTTTGTAATGACCAAATTTTATTTATAAAAAAATTTTCACTCATAATTCGAAAACTGCATATTGATACAACGCTGTATTCAAAAGTATGAAATTTAGTTAATTTTCTGACCTTAAAAAACCACCTTAGCAACGGTGGACTTTTAAAAAAACTCTTGGTGGAAGATTCATAACCATGTTTTCGTAAAATTTCACAAAAATCGGATCAGTAGTTTAGCACTAATCGTCGTACAGATAGACAGACAGAAGCGCACTCGTTAAATTAATTTTTTTTAACAAAACAAAATAATACCTTTTTGAAACATTTTTTTATGCGTTGGGAAGGTAAAAAATCTGGAATACACTAGAAACAATCGAATTTTTTCGGGCGGGAAATATGACCGATAGCAGGTGGCTGTTACCGTCGCGACGACGTCTATGTTTTCTATTCTAACGGCGAATCTAGTCAGCCTGGCTCTACTACGAAGCGTCACGAATGCCGACGAGAATTCAACTGTTTCTCTCTCCAAAATTAGTACACGGTGTTTCCCTCCAATGTGGAGAGACGGACTCCGAAGCCTAATGCAAACTGGGGATGCACTGAAGTAGGAACAAACTAGGTTCCAATGTTCCATCCTGCATGCACTTAGTTTTTAATTGTTTAATTATATTCTTATGAAATTAAGAATTAAGTAAGAGAAACGAAACATTTTTGGTTAATATTGGGTAACCTTTACTTAAAAACTTTACTTAAATAAGTAATTTTTCGTGTGGTGCTTTTAAGTCTAAAAAAAATTTTTTTTTTCAAAATTTGCAAAATTTTACCCAAAAAAGTGTTATTTCAAAACCCTTACAATTACATTTTTACCTACAATGTTTAATATTTTTAATCCGTGTGTGTATGTTTGTGTATTTCTGTCCGTTACACGATAGCTACTATACCGCTGAACCGATTTTCACAAAATGTTTAGGTAAAATAGTATTCGACACTCTAACGAGCTGATTAAATTTTGGTCAAAATCCATTAATGCTAATTACTGTTTTTTGACAATTAATTGTTTATTTTAATGTTAACTTTTTAACGGAATATAGTAGTCCCCCTAAACAGTGCCAAATTCTCCTCTGAAATGGTTAGACGCACGAGCTTTTGATCTGGCGTGAGCAAACGCGACACCCATCGGGCTGATAGCTTTCTCATACCTAAAACTTCACATAAAATATGGTGAACTCGTTCTTTTGATATGCCCACAGCCTCAGCTACCTGTTCCAGTCTTAATCTGCGATCTTTTAGAATTAGTTTGTGAATGGTTTGCACCATTTCTTCAGAAGTTGCCGTTTTTGGACTGCCAGAACGCGGAGCATTATCAGTGCTAGTACGACCACGTTTAAAGTCCGATACCCAGGTTTTAACTGTGGTATAGGAAGGAGCAGATTCCCCTAGTATAGCATCTAGTTCAGCTTTTATTTCCGTCAGCGATAACCCTTTGATATGAAAATATTTTATCACGGCTTTTTTTCGTTTTTTCATCTTTTAAAATTGACACACTGTATAAACTTTCAAAATAAGCAGGACACAAACTACTTGACGCACTCACTTTAAACTTAAAGCGTATACTGATCACAAGCAAGGCTACATAAACACGTTGGAACTGGAAAGCAAATCGGGCCTGCTATAGGCTAGGCTGGAAACTTTTCATTTCATCCTTGTATATACACTTAGGTCAATAATTTGCATTATAACACAAAACTTCGTAGGAGCTTTAGTTTTCGAGGGATTTACAAAAAACTGTTTTCAAGGCTGATATATCATAGCTTCACTTGAAGTGTGCTAATAGGCTAGCTAGGAAGGTATCATATCCGTCATGGAACCATTTATTTAGTATTATTATGATCAGTGGTTCGTTTATAGGGTACAGGGTTTGAAAGGGGAGAGACCTCTATGCGGAAGAAAGATAGAGAAAATGGTAAAGCGAAAAGATAATCCTAATTCCAGACAGATAAAAACCTAAAAACCTGCTGCTAGTGCTAGTGCGGTCTGCTATCTTTTCTATTTAGGTACAAAATTGGAAAATATACATTGCTTTGACACCCATATGAAAACAAAGTATAATAGTCCATGAGAAGGTAAATCGGTCTACTTTTTACCTTCCTAGCACGCGTAGCAATGGTTAGAAAAGGTACAGTCACAAATAATTTTTTGTCTAAATCTAAAGGTTTTATGATATTAAGGGGATAAAATTAGCCCGAAAACTTACCATCTGACAACACTGATATCCTATTTTTACCAATTATTTATGTATGGCTAAAACACAACAGATATTTCAAAAAAATGTTGGATTTTCAGTAGCCCAGTTGTGTTAAAGAAAACTGTAACGAAATTTCAAATCAAAATCAAAAAACTAGCAGGATACGTTTTACAATTTAAAAAAATTCTTTTATACGAACCGAAAAATGTTTCGATTGGTTTTTTATAGACCAAATCTATTAGGATTTATAAAAGCCTGGTCAATTTTATATTTAATGTAGGACCACGGATCACCTAACAAACAGATAGGGAACTCAGGTGGTGGGGGGTGCTACGCGCATCTTTCACGCAGCCTGCCATGTTGGGGTCAACCACTCCAGAGGCGCATTCTGTATTTCAATATTTTTTAAACTTTTAGTACGTGTTGAGCATTAGTGGTGTGTAGATGTGGTTTTTGTATTTGATATATGTTATTTTTGATTTTAAACAATGGGAACGGTTTGTGCCGTAAGAGACTGTAAATCCACGCGACGGTATACTCTTAATCGAAGTAATTTTTGATTTCCGCAGGATCCTATAAGGCAAACTTATACATTATTTTATCTTTCGATTTTTTAAAAACTTTTACCATATCCTATACAAGGTGTTCAATAATTAAATGTCCTATGAGATGAATCTGTAAATGATTTAAGTACAAAGAGTTCTTAAGGACATATAGATCTGCAACCCCTTTGATTTTGTTTTTTTATTTTTTTTATACTTTTGCAGGATTTGTTATATTTATCTCAAATTTAAAAATGCGCCGCCATTAGATCCTAAAAAACAAGATTTAAACTATGCTTTGTTTAGAAAGTTTTTGGTGTTTTGTATGAAACAGCGGCATAAGTTCAGTTTGTAGAAAAGGGAAATATGTAGATTGGTATTTTGATCCTTAAATTAAGCAGAGGTTCACAAATTAAAAGGGTAGGGGACAATTCGCCGCAGCCGATTAACCGCGGCCAATTCGCCGCGGCTGGCTGATTGGCCGCGGCTCTTTTTGCCGCGGGGACATTTCGCCGCTAATCAAATTGCCGCGGGGACAATTTGCCGCAGGAACAATTCGCCGCGAGATTTTTGTTTCATGATATTACCATTGTTTTATTTACCTTGACTTCATATAATATTTTGTTTATAAAAATAATGTTTTCAAACTTTCCAACTATTTATTTGGTGGTAACTATACAATCCAGCATTTTTTAATTGGAAAAAATAAACAAAATGACGAATGTAGAATGGCGGTTTTTGCCATTTATGAACCGATATGCATCAAACTAGAAACTTTAGGATCTTTCAGGGCGTTGATTATTATTTTTAACTTAAACTAAAAAAAATCAAAATGGGAACCGACCTGAAACACCCAAACTTCTGAATTTGATGCATATCGGTTTAAAAATGAAAAAATCCGCCATGTTGTATCGCCATTTTGATTTTTTTAAATTTAAGTTAAAAATAATGATCAGCGACCTTAAAAATCTCATCAGTCCGAGTTAGATACAAGTCCGTCCATAAACGGAAAAATCCGCCATTCTGGATCCGCCATTTTGGATCCGCCATTTTATTTATTTTCCTAATAAAAAAAATGTTGGGAAAAAGTTAGTGGGGGGGCGCGGGGGGTTCGTCGCCCCCCCGCCTCGAGGGTAGTGGCGCCCCATAGGTGGGAGAGGCGCCCTTGTGTCGTATCGGCCGCCCCCTCATACATGATGACCTTTTTTGTTTTGTTTGGTTTTAGTTGCAAGATTTCGTCAGACGCGCCCTTGTGACTTATCGGCCGCCCCCTGACATATGATGACCTTTTTTTTTTTTTTTGGAGACGGCGCGGTTCAAATTTCTACGGCGCGGTTCTTTTTTTTGCCGCAAGATTTGTGAGAGGCGCCTTTTTGATTGCCGTAAGATTTTTCATCAGTTTTCAGAGGCGCCCTTTTTAGCTGTCGCCCCCCCCGCCCTTTCGGGCACGCTACGCCGCTGGCTAAATACAACTGTTTAAACAATTCCCAATGGTAACATCATAAAACAAAAAAATCTCACGGTGAATTGTCCCCGCGGCAAATTGGACAACAGCGAATTGGCCGTGGCGAATCGTCCCCTACCCATCTAAAGGGCCCTTAATAAAAAGAGAAAATAGTCATTTTAGCACTAAATTTATTAACATTTTTAAAGCAGATTTTAGTGTAATAGGTTTCAAAGCTTTTAGATAGTTTTGAATAATTTTGAAATAATTTTTCGCATCAACAATCTGAAACATTCATATTTTATGATAAATTTATTTTAGTCCGGCTCTGAGTTTGATTCCCAATGCTCAGCCATCGTTGAATTCTCCGAGATCAAAGACGGCCAGCCGGCTTATTTATCTGTTTGTTAGGTGATCCGTGGTAGGACACCAAATCAGACAAAAGCCATCAACTTTCTGACTGAAGCGCCACCCCCCATACCGGTAGTGAGTCAATTCGATTGATCAAAATTTAATTATATCACGTGACCCGGATTTTCAGATTACTTTTTAGAGTAATTTTGAAGAAATAAAATATTGTTTCTTTTTAAGGCGTATAAAAAGGCACTATACAGCGTGTACGATTTTCGATGGGATTAAATGGGAAACTCGGTTATTATTAAAGATATCGATTTTCTGATTGCACCTTACCATGCTCTTTTTTTAAGGTTTGAAAAATGGTGTAATCAGATTTTTGCTATACCCCGTGGTTTCTCTAATACAAAGAGTTTTAGAAAAAATTTCCTTGTATCTCGATATGGTATTTATCATAAAACCATTAAATACGGACCTGGATTTTTTATTACTATTTTGATTGGTTTCATTCATTAATTTAAAAATGAACCTGAAAATTTCCAACGAAAATATAAATTAAAAATTGCAAGACACACTAATTGAAGGATTTTTAGTTTATCTGTTTTGAAACGTTAATTATAAGATTTATATAATAAACGTAAAAAACGTTCAAAAGTTACAAAAATATCATAGTAATTATTTGACAGCACAGCAACTCAAGAAATTTACTTCAACATGGAAAAACAAAAGCGTGGAATTGACATTCTCATTTTACTTGTCATTTTTGTGAATGAGTCACTCAAAATTATTCTAAAATGGATAGAATTCGACCATATCCAGAATTTGAAAAATATGATATATCTTTGACTGCTTTATTCAAGCAACAAAATCCCAATACCTGAACGGCAGAAATATTTTTATGCGTTAAGAAAAATTACTTAAAAATGCCAACAATGTCTTACACATAATGGCAATCAGTTTAAACATTTTTATATCATTAAATAAAATTAGTTATTTTTTATAATTCATTATTTTTTTTGTTTTTGTCGTAGACTTTGTTTCAAATAAATCTTTAAATTAAAACCAATTTAACTTTCAAAACATTTAAAAACTAAAAATCGTTTAACTAGCAATTATATTTATGTTGGAAATTTCGAAAATAATCTTTTTTTTTAATTTCTATTCTAAAAAATGTAATTAAAAAACTTAAAAAAAAAAAAGGATATTTAAAAGCTTTGTTTTTTTAAAAACGATATTTCAAATAAAAGTTTTCAAAACAATTTTTGCGACTTGTTTTCTTCACATGAATTGTTTATATTTCTGAGCAAGTCTGACCTCTGGAAAAACATGTTAAACCGGTAGCAAGGGGTTATCAAATGACGTCTTTTTTTCGTCGAAAAGTGGTCATTTGGATGACCAGCAGGTCATCTACCAAAAAATGTTGTCTTTAAGGCGTCAGTTACTTGACGTCTTTTCGTAGTGTAGTTTTTGACGTCTGAAAAACGTCATATATTGGTCGCTACCTACACTGCACACTTTGTCCAAGAGACATACACTCATACTTACATAGATGGTGCCCCAGTCAGTACTTGACCGGATTTATACGGAATGTGGGGGTACGTATGTAAAATAAATTAAATATTAAATCAAGACATACTTCGAGGCTTCTTTCGCTTCAAGGTGGAGATGTGTAAGTCTAGGTATAGTTCTATTTTGATCTGTACCTCACAGACGAACACCGCTGTACCTGTTCCAGTACTTCCAGGTCTAAGTCACAGAAGAGTCACCTTCTGAGTCTAAGTTTCCTTCAGTGTTCTCAACTGCAGGGAATATTTCATATATTCAGACGAGTTTAAAAAAAATCATAAATAGGTTTGTGTCTGGGTGTGTGTCTAATGTACTGATTTGGTCCCAAATACGTCATATTGCTGACGTCTTTAAAACGTCTATAAATGACGTCATTTTGGGTGTGTCTTTTGAACGTCATTTAAAGGTCATTTACACGTCAGATTAGAGACGTCAATGGTCATTAAAAATGACCTGTTTTTGACGTTTAAAAAACGTGACCTTGCTACCTCGGAAGGGTCTTTAAATTTTTATTTTGTGTCCTACATAATATATAGGTATGTTCTCTAGTGGAAATCTATTGTCCCTAGGAGGGATGCCCTACAGTCGATGACGTTGACTCGGTGTGTGCCGAGCCTGGCGTGGCGTCCGTGGAACGTGGAAATCAATAAAACGTCGCCGTTTTGTGTGTTCCACTTTTTCCAGTTTAGTCGGCATTCATATGTTGTATGTAAAAGTCAAAATTTAAGTTTTAATTAAAGTTTTCAAAACTTTTGACCCTCCTGTGTCATCGTCACACGTTAGATATTGTATTGTCAAATAAAGAGGTCCGTTTGGTTTGTTATTTAATTTACTATTTAAGACTATAGGACAAATTACTCCCGAACGTACCTTTGTAGGTACTGCTGTAATTGTTTAAAATCTAAATAAATGAATCCATGTCGGATGTGAAACCTCCCTGGCCCACTAGCACACTCCAAGTAAACTCATAGTACAATCAACCTTGAAAACATTTTTTGTAAATATCTCAGAAACGAAAGCTCCTACGAAGGTTTGGTTAAAACACAAATTATTGAGAAAAATGTGTCTACCATATTCCGGAAACTCCATATTGATGCGACGCTCCTCAAATTTTTTAATTGTCAAAAAACTGTCATTAGCATTAATGAATTTTTACCAAAATCTACTCAGCTCATCACAGTGTCGAACACTATTTTAACTGAAATTGTTATGAAAATCGGTTTAGCGGTTTAGGGGCTATCTTGATACGGACAGACACACACACAGACAACATCCCCACGATATTGCCAAGGTATGTCAAAATACAGCCAATAAACACATTTTCGGCGTTATCTAAAAAAAAAAATTGTCGAAAATAATACCTTCCCTAGCCGTTGCTGCGCAGGCTCTAGGAAGGTAAAAATGAGGCGGCATCAGAGACTGTACAGTACCTGTTTGCACCTCACCGTGCCCTCAACTGCACGGAATATTTCATATATTTAGACGAGTTTAAAGAAAGTCATAAATAGGTTTGTGTCTGTGTCTAATGTTCTGATTTGGTCCCAAATACGTCATATTGCTGACGTCTTTAAAACGTCTAAAAATGACGTCATTTTGGGTGTGTCTTTTGAACGTCATTTAAAGGTCATTTACACGTCAGATTAGAGACGTCAATGGTCATTAAAAATGACCTGTTTTTGACGTTTAAAAAACGTGACCTTGCTACCTCGGAAGGGTCTTTAAAATTTTTATTTTGTGTCCTACATAATATATAGGTATGTTCTCTAGTGGAAATCTATTGTCCCTAGAAGGGATGCCCTACAGTCGATGACGTTGACTCGGTGTGTGCCGAGCCTGGCGTGGCGTCCGTGGAACGTGGAAATCAATAAAACGTCGCCGTTTTGTGTGTTCCACTTTTTCCAGTTTAGTCGGCATTCATATGTTGTATGTAAAAGTCAAAATTTAAGTTTTAATTAAAATTTTCAAAACTTTTGACACTCTTGTCATTGTCACACTTTAGATATTACATTCTCAAATGATGGTTTGCCACATAGCACAATAACGTGTTTAACACGTAAAAAAGGCGTGAGAAAAAAAAATTTTGATTTTAAAAGCTGCTAGAAAAAAACGTTTATTTCATATATGAAAACAAGCTTAATAGGTCATTTATTAACGTTATAAAAAATAACGTTGCTAAAAACTGCGTTATAATAACGCCATTATCAAATTAAAACAGCAGTGTGACGCTGACGTGACTTGCATGGCTCTTCTACCGAATATTTTAGAGATTTTACTAGCAGCAGAGCCACCTATTGACGGCATTTTTCACTTTGACGAAATCTATCAGGCAGTGCTTTGGCCTTTAAACTCCAAAAATCTGTTCAGGAATTGATCCCTAATCCTTCACGATCACGACGCATCTGTTATTAACCTAATGAAGACACATTACTATTCTGTGAATGTGGTTACTGTTAAAAAATCTTGTTTAGTTTAAAAAAAAAATAATGCATATAGATAGATATTTTGTCTTGCTTTGAGTGCCATCTTTAAAATTGTCTTGAAGTGTTGTAGTCTTAAACTAGTGAACTTTTATAACTTCCTTTCGCGTCTATTTTATGTTAAAAAATGTTATTAAAAAAACGTGACCAAAAAAGACGCAGAAAGTTAGTAGGTTTGAGAAGTCTTAATCTAGTGGCGTTTTGGAACATGTTGTGGAGGACCTTTCAAGTGTGAATTTGGTACATGAAAATAACGAGGGTAAAAACACGTTATATACACAGCACCAGAAACTTCAGAAAAAGTACATTTTTCCTTGTTTTTAAGTTATCTTTAAGCATGTAGATTTAACAAAATAATTATTATATGGTATGAGGTTATTTTTAAGTAAAAAAAAAACTTTGTTATTTTTCTTCACGTTAATTTAACGTTGATGTGATTTTTGTGCTATGTGGGTTGGTTTGGTATTTAATTTACTATTTAAGACTATCGGACAAACTACTATTTCTTTCATAAAGATTTAGCTTTTGAGAATTTTGATGAAAATTTATTAAAAAATAAATGGATCCATGACTTACCTGCCTAGCTAGCCTATTAGCACACTTCAAGTGAAGCCATGATATATCAGCCTTGATAACAGCTTTTTGTAAATATCTCAGAAACTAAAGCTCCTACGTAGTTTTTTATTGGAACACAAATCATTGAGCAAAATGTGGTCTATAATATTCCGAAAACCGCATATAGATGTGATGCTCCGTTAAAAAGTCAGCATTTTTTAAACTTTTTAATTGTCAAAAAACTCATTAGCATAAATGGATTTTAACCAAAAACTAATCAGCTTGATAGAGTGTCGAACACTATTGTACCTGAAAATTTTATGAAAATCGGATCAGCGGTTTAGGAGCTATCGTGTTACGGACAGAGTTACACACACACACAGACAGACATCACGACGATATGGTTAAGATAGGTCAAAATACACCCAAATAACACATTTTCGGCGGTATCTGAAAAAAAAAATTTCGTCGAAAATAATACCTTTTCTAGCCATTGCTGCGCGGGCTAGGAAGGTAAAAATGAGGTGACATCAGAGCATGTCCCATTTTCGATGGGATTAAATGGGAAACTCCATTGTTATTAAAGATATCGATTTTCTGATTGCACCTTACCATGCTCTTTTTATGAGCCCTTAAAAATGGTGTAATCAGATTTTTGCTGTACCCCGTGGTTTCGCTAATACAGGAAGTTTTTTAAAAAATTGCATTTTTAATAATTTCTTGTATCTCGCTTATTTTGCAAGATATTTTTATTCTGTAGAAACTTTTTATGGCAACTTTTTTAGGGGAAAATAATGACGTTAATTTTTTTAAATATTGTTTTGTTTTTAAGATATGGTATTTATCATAAAATAATTAAATACGGACCTGGATTTTTTTATTACTATTTTGATTGGTTTCATACTATTATTATCTTAAAATGATAAAACATTTTTCTTTTTTTGATTTAAGGCTAAAAAAAATAATATTTATTATTATTCCGAGCCTGGAAATTTCCAACGTAAATATAAATAAAAAATTGCAAGACAGACTAGTTGAACGATTTTTAGTTTATCTATTTTAAAACGTTAATTAAAAGATTTATAAATAAAGTAAAGAACGTTAAAAAGTTAATAATAATATTATAGTAATTATTTGATGGTGGCACAGCAACTCATGAAATTTATTTCAACATGGAAAAACAACTTTGTCATTAGTGTGAATGGCTCACTCATAATTATTTTAAAATGGCTAGAAATCGACCATATCTAGATTTTAAAAAAAATGTGATATGTTGCATTATTCAAGCAATAAAATCTACATATTTAAACGGCAGAAATATTTTTATGCAAAATGCGTTTAGAAAAATTACTCAAAAATGCCAACAATGTCTTACACATAATGGCAATCAGTTTGAACATTTATATCATTAAAGAAAAAATAGTTATTATTTTTTGTATTTCTTTATTTTTTTTGAATTTGTCGTAGCCTTTGTTTCAAATAAATATTTAAATTAACGTAAAACTAAAAATCGTTCAACCAGCAATTTTTAATTTATCTTTATATTAAATTTTTTTAAAAATAATAAATATATTTTTTCCCAATAAAACAAAAAAATATGAAATTTCTATTATTTTGTTATAATAATAGCATGAAATCAATCAAAATAGTAATAAAAAAAATGCAGGTCTTTATTTAATTTTTTTATGTTAATTATCATATGTCAAAAACTAAACAATATTTAACACAATTGACAACGTCATTATTTTCTTCTACCAATATGGCTATAAAAAGGTTTTTACAGAATAAAAATATCTTGCAAAATAAGCAAGATTATTAAAAATTTCTTTCAAAAACTTCCTGTATTAACGAAACTACAAAAATCTGATTACACCATTTTTGAAAGCTCAAAAGAAGAGCACGTTAATAAAATCGATATCTTTAACAATAACCGGGTTTCCCATTTAATCCCATCGAAAATGGGACACGCTGTTCTTTCATCTGTCTCTGGCGACATTGAAGTTGGGACTAAAAGCTGTTGCTGCGGAATTTTCTCTCCTTTTATTGCTGCATTGAGCATTTATACCGGCTCGGCTGTATAATGTATAGTGGCCTCTTGGTGCCTCTTTTGCCTTCTTAATTTGACATGAACCCTACGTTATTTAATGTCTAACACTAACATAATATATACCTATTTTATTTAAACTCACATAACACAATCACGTGTTTAACACGTAAAAAAGTCGTGAAAAAAAAACGTTGATTTTAAAAGCTGCTAGAAAAAAACGTTTATTTCATATATGAAAACAAGCTTAATAGGTCATTCATTAACGTTATAAAAAATAACGTTGCTAAAAACTGCGTTTTAATAACGCCATTATCAAATTAAAACAGCTATGTTTTTACGTTAGTTTCAAGTTATTTTTATAAACGTTAAAATCACATTAGATTCACGCCTTTTCTACACGTATTTTAAAACGCAACTTGCATGGCTTTTCTACCGAATATTTTTGAGATTTTACTAGCAGCAGCGCCACCTATTGTCGGGATTTTTCACTTTGACGAAATCTATCAGGCAGTGCTTTGGCCTCTAAACTCCAAAAACCTGTTAAGGAACTGATCCCTGAACCACGATCGCATCTGTTATTAACCTGATAAAGACACATTTATATTCTGTGAAAGTGTTCATTGTTAAAAAATCTTGTTTAGCTTTTAAAAAAAACATAATGTATATAATAGATATATAGATATTATGTCTTTTCTTGAGCGCCATCTTTAAAATTGTCTTGAAGTGTTGTAGTCTTAAACTAGTGAACTTTTATAACTTCCTTTCGCGTCTCTTTTAGGTTAAAAAAATGTTTTTAAAAAAACGTGACCAACAAAGATGCAGAAAGTTAGTAGGTTTGGAAGTCTTAATCTAGTGGCGTTTTAGAACATGCTGTGGAGGACTTTTCAAGTGTGAATTTAGTACATGAAAATAACGAGGGTAAAAAACACGTTATATACATAGCACCAGAAACTTCAGCAAAAAGTACATTTTTATAGCTTGATTTCTCCTTGTTTTTAAGTTATCTTTAAGCATGTAGATTTAACAAAATAAATATTACATGGTATGAGGTTGTTTTCAAGTAAAAAAAAACTTTGTTATTTTTGTTCACGTTAATTTAACGTTGATGTGATTTTTGTGCTATGTTATATACTTACTTATACTTTTTTCATCGTTTTCTGAATTTTAGCCCATCCCTAAAGAATTTCGTTTTGCTCTGATATCTTTATATGTACCTTCTATCCAGCTCAGTCTCGGAATTTTCTTCTTTCTTCTTATTTTTTGTGGTGTCCATGAGAAAACTGGACGCCGCCAACTGGGCGCGGACTGAGGGCACTAGATCACGAAGTTTCTTCTAAAGGTAAATTTCTTCTACTTTGGAAACGCTGAAGAGCAGGTTTTCGTGAACTTGACACTGAGTAAAGGAAACTCGGCTCCCGTAGTTTCTAAAAATTAAATTTTAGATTCTATGTAAACAGTCATTTTGTGGTGTGGTTAAAGAATGCCATCTAAGACAATTCACCGCCGCCGATTCACCGCATCCAACCCTACTCACCGCCGGACAGGGTTGCCAACTTTTGAATTTTCAATACGGGAGGCTAATTAGTTACATATTACAAAATTTATTGAAAAAAATTGTCTTGAAGACAGTATTTATGCTAAACTGTCAATTTTAGACATTTTTATGAAATTCTTTACAGACCAGGTCTGAAGCTACCACAATTTTGTTTTAAAATGCGGTGAAATTTGTCCTGATGGATCTAATACCCTCCCAACTTACTGAACAATATGATTCATAATAACATCTAATCAAAGAGTAATTCCACGCCAAATAATCCAATATGGGTAGTTGCCATGTCACAGTTTTGATAACATGTGTTAGTGTCCTTAGGAATACCAAATTAACAAATTTGAATTTTTAATGTCGCCTTCCGTATTTTACAGGCCGATTTAAAAGTAAAAAAAAAGAAGAAAATCAGTTGTGGCCTTATTTTTTGTATTAAATCTTATGTAAAAACAAATTTGACGGAAGAAATCTTTAATATTGGTTGGATAATCCTATACAGAAAAAAAAATTAACCCCACTTTTTTGACATGGCAAAAAATGTTATGATTTTCTCAATTTTTAATTATTTACACCGGTGCGGAATATGGTCCATCAAAAAAAAGTCTGTACGCACATTAAAGCTCAGTGGCTTGGCTATCATGCAAGGCAAAAGAAAAATTTTTAGGACTATTCCTTTCAGAAAACTAAATTTTTTAAAATTGGAAAACCCACAAAAACTTCAGAATTGGCAACTTTTGACTAAAAAAATTGTCATGTCTATCTGTCTCTGTCTATTAAAACTTCGCTTGTGCGTTGTTTTACTTGATAATGTATCGTCTAAATAAAAGTAAAATAAAAAATCTGGGTCTGTCATTTTAACATCAACTTTTAAGCTATTTGGTTAAAGCATGTAAATACTCTGCCAATCTATGGGCACCTAAGCTCACACTAGGACTATAGTTATAGTGTACGTGTGAGCTAATATTACTAAAAACTGAAATATATTTTATTGAACTCCAGACCCAATTACCTTTCGGTTGATATCACACAAGCCATGTTTTGACTTAAACTCTAATTTTTAAAATTTACCCCCACCCTTTTTTTAAACTAAAATGTATTTTGTTTAACTCCAGACTCAATTACCTTTCGTTTGATATATATATATATATATACACACGCCATATTTCCACTTAAACACTAATTTTTGAAATTTACCCCCCCCTTTTTTTTAAATAAACTAAAATGTATTATGTTTAACTCCAGACTCAATTACCTTTCGTTTGATATCATACACGCCATATTTTTATATAAACTCTAATTTTCGAAATCTACCCCCACCCTTTTATTTGGCTTGTGTTCGGTGGATTTTGTTCATTTTTAAACGGGACCATCTCGACCCAAAACCCAGCCTAGGTACCAAATTTCATTAAAATCGGGCAAGTGGTTTTTGAGTTATGCGCGTTGGTCGTTACAGACACACATACAGACAAACAGACAGACAGACATACAGACAGACAGACAGAGAGACAGACGGCGCAACAAAAAAGTTTCAAAATCATCTGAAACGCAAAGATATATAAAAATTTTTGAAATTGGAGCAACTTTTTTTTTCTCGAAAAAATTAGGATCACCATATAGCTCACACTACTCTAGTATAGTAGTAGTGTGAGCTAAAAGGGCAAAATTTTTGAATATGTTGTCGTATCAGTATGAGGTTTTAAAATTCACTTTTTTGTCAAAATGGATTCTTACCAAAAATTCGTCAGAATTTTAGTATTTAAGATACAGTAAAACCTCCTATAAGCGGACAGTCACGGTCTCGTCTCAAAAATCGCCCTTATTGAGATAAACCTGCCGCCATCATCGAAATAACTTGTACTTTCTTCCATAAAAGCGTCACCTTTATGTTTCCACAGTTCACCGTGAGATGGCGATGTGACTCTTTTATTTTGTCCAGCAAGGCCAACACAAAAATAGAGGCCACGACCCTGAAAAAATCAGCTGTTCTCCCGGGGCTGAATTTTACATTGGGTCTTATGGGAGGTCAGACGTTTTTTTATGATATTTTCAAAATGGCACTACAGATTTCCGCAAAATTTCAGTGAAATATTCTCAGACACCATCCCGATATTCTACCAAAGGTTTGTAAGGATGCAACATGATTAAAAGCTTAAAATCTTCAAGATTTAGCATTCTTTATTGTGAATTCAAATTATCCGCCATGTACCACATGCCAAACTGTTATATTTGACATATATTTGACTTTGTCATCTGTGATTGCCACATTCACTTTTACTTTAAACTTAATTTTTGTATGAGCTAAGGAAGCGGCTATGAAAAATTAAGGATTACTATACATTTAAAAAAAATTGTTCTGCCAGAATAAAGTAAAAAAAAAGTCAAAAACGGCTTTATTTAAAAATAAATCAAATATTCATGAACCGTCATTCCAACTTCAATATTTTAACGTGACCATCAAAAAAAAATCAGCCCCGGATGTGACGTCAACCAAGTGGAGGATCGTGGCCCGTCCGTCTTGATAGCCCTGTGTCCAGTTTAGCTTCCAGTTTAGTGTCACTTCTGACTTTAAAAACCCCATATCATTATTTTTGAGACAACTTTTTTCAACTTTTTTTTGTTGGCCTATGCTATTTATTATGGTAAACAGCTGATAATTGTCAAAAAGTTATCTCAAAAATTATTATATGGAGATTATAACATCGTGAACGTGGAGTTTCATCCTGAAAAGAGTCGCATTCCGAGTTGTAAATGTTTTCGTGTAAACTATTGGTTAAATCTGACCCATGTAACAAGTAAAATACTGTTCTTTTTTGTGTTGTGACTGTTTTTTCGAATTGGTCAGTGTATTTAGAATTAAGAAAAAAATCTTTTGAATTTATTAGAGAATAATCACATTCCCAGTTGGTATTCAGCAATTTATAACTCGTTGTAAAAATAAATACAAAGTTTCTTCTTTATTTGTTTTCTTTTTTTATATTATTTACCATCCTGCGTGACATCCTGATGTACAACCTCATGATGCCTTGTTCTAAAAAAGTGTCACAATATCGGGTTTTTGTCTTTTTTTTAACTAAAAACGACAAAAATCAATTTTTCTGAGAAACGTACCGCACCAATTTCATTGAGTTAATAGGTTCCTGTTGATATAAAATAACATGTTAACTCGTAATTTGTCATGTAAGTGAAAAATGAATCTCTCTAATGAACTAAATTCTTTAACAGCGATTTTCTCAAAACAATGTTTTTTGAGTTGTAACTATTTTTTAGCGGGGGTGCGATATGTTGTCGTAACAGTATGAGGTTCTAAGATTCACTTTTTTGTCAAAATGGGTTCTTACCAAAAATTCGTCAGAATTTCAGTATTTAAGATACAGTAAAACCTCCTATAAGCGGACACTCACGGTCTCATCGATTCTGTCCGCTTTTTGGAGGTGTCCGCTTACGAGAGGGAACTGCGAAATTGAAATATATATATTTATTAACAATTTCCGCTGCCTGAGTTGTTCCGATATTAAATTTTTAAGCGATCTTTTGTGATGATAGATGTTCCTTCTCCGAAACGTTAACAACTTCCATCTTTTTACGTAAACTAAGAAGTTTTTTACTAGGCGCCATTTCACAGAGATCTATTGGTACCCAACTACACAATAAAAATATAACACAGCAGACCCGCCGAATAAAATAAGTTGAAAATACAACCGAAGTATTTAGTCTCCGCATCAAAACGGAAAGAGGTAATTCCCCGGCTGCAAAGTGCGTTGTTGCCAACATACTACATAATATTTATGCCTATGTGCAGCGCTCCGTCTCGTTGTCAGAGGTTCGCGTCCGGTTAAGGGAGGTTTCAGAATTTTTTTACCAAAAAAACTTGTCCGCGTCCGGTTATAGGAGTGAATTTTACATGTAAAGAAATAGAGAAAAGCTTGGTTTCAACAAATTTGTCCGCCTAAAGGCAATGTCTGCTTAATATAGGTGTCCGCTAGGAGTGGTTTTACTTTACTTATAAAGAAATTATTCTTAAATCCTGAACTTAAAAATAATTTATACTTTAGCCAAAAATTTCCTAAGAATATCGATTACGGATTTAGAAAGCGCATTTTCACTGTATTTATTATTTACTGTTTTTTTTTAAATGTCTTTTTTTTATTAAGTAAAATGTGGTATAATCTGAAGTGGCTGAAAATATTTTTGCAAAAAATGTATTTTATGATTTAGCAATTTTTCAATGTTTTTATCAAACGATCATATCCTGTCTACAATCTTAGAGAACTACGAACTTTTCATTTTACTTCTATATCATTGATACATTGTTTTTTAGTTATCTTAAGTACCTAATTGTTTTCAAACAATTATTGTGCGTAGCGATTGATTAAAACATAAGTACCTATAGGTACTTATTTATTTATCTTTCAAAAGGTATAAATTAAATTGTTTTGAGCCACTGTTTGGTAGTCTTGATTTTTTTCAAGGTAAGTTTTCTAAAATTTTATTTCATATACAGTGAAACCTCTCCTTGCGGACACCTTTGTTAAGCGGACACTCCCTTTAGGCGGACAAATTTATTGGAACCAAGGTTTTTACTCCTATAACCGGACACTCTAATAACCGGACGCAAACAATTTTTTTTTTAAATTCTTAAACCTTCCTTTACCGGACGAAGATCGCTGAAAAATTTAATATCGGAAAGCTCAAGCAGCGGAAATTGTTAATAAATACAGGGTGTTCGGCACATGAACCCTCAAAATTTTTTGGGAAATTGTTGGGGTCATTTGCTACCTTTTCAACCTTGGAACTTGGGTCCTAAGAGTCACGGCTAAAGAGATATGAATTTTTTAATTTTTTTTGTCAAATTATCCAAAATCCCACCTTTAAACCCTCGTAAGCTTTTTATTAATGTCTGGAAAAGCACCATTTTTTTGTTATAATTCTGTAATCTTATGCTTCTTCAACTGATTAATAGATTTGTTAAAATTGATGTACCGAAGGGACATACTAGGTTTTTTTATTGAAGAACATTAGTGATTTTGTGAAAGAAAATCAATTTCAAAATTAAAAATCAAAAAAAGTATCGACAATTGAGAACTTCATTTTCTTTTAAAAGCTTCTTTAGTTGATTACCTTTCTAACGGTATGCTATACATTGATAAAACATTTCTGCTTTAAAAGACGGATATTCCGTCAGAAGGGCGAGACTCGTTCGAAATTGGTAAGAAAAACAACCATTCCTAAATTACATAACGCTTAAGGGGGGACGGCGAGTTTAGTCTTGTGTTACACTCAATATTTTTGAATGTGTTTTTAATAAGAGAGAATTATTGTATTAATGCCAGGCTATAATAGTGCCAGGCACAATTTTGACACCCTCACATTGTATATCAGCTGTAATCTTTCAACACACGGCCTTTGTTTACTATATGAACCGGAATAAATAGTGTCTTCTTTTATTATTTGAAAATAAACGACGAAAGTTTTAAATTCTACTTTGGTATGTCAATTTTGACGGATCAACTGTCAGTTTTTAGCTTATACATAATATTCCAATACCCACGGTAACTGCTCATTCATGATGCAAACATAAGGGCCTTGGGGTTTTTAATCAAAAAAGACCTGATTGGTTGCTTTGAAAGACATATGCATATTATTTCCATATAGTACGTATTATTGCAATACCTACGGTACTTTATGATGCAGAATGCAAACATATTTGAAATAGCAATATCAATGGATATAAGTCTATCCTCTTTGCGGTCCTTAAGATAAAATGTCCTGATTGCTTATACTTTTACGCATGAATATTATTTTATTCTTGTATTCGTTACGTCAAATCATCGGCGTACAGTTGACAATAACTTTATCGATGTAAATTTGGTATCTGTGCATTTTTCGTACCTTCATTTCTGAATGTTTGCATCAAACGTGTAAATAGGTAACAGGGAGTATTGGAATATTACGTATATGCAAAATAATGCCTGGCACAATTATAGCCTGGCTGTATTTCAATAATTCTCTAAGAATTCCTTCTTTTCCCATTTTTTGTTTCTTTTAATCGTCTTAAGTATTTTTAATTTATTTTGTAGATCGACAAAATGAAGTGTTTAGTATTGTGCGCCGCCTTCTTCGCCCTCGCGGCGTCCGTGCCCACGGAAAACAAACTCCATCCCCTCTCAGACGAGTTCATCAAGCAAATCAACGAAAAAGCAACCACCTGGGTCGCTGGAAAGAACTTTGAGATCGGCCAATACGAAAAAGTCAAGAGGTGGTTGACTGGTGTGCTCAAACACGAGAAGAGACCTGTTGATGGAGTTCATGTAAGTACACTCGCTCACTTTTTTAATGTCATTTTATTTTTCTTTCATTTAAAGAATACAAGGAATCAGTGCGATGTTTGACAACACCGCGTGGCTTTAAATAAGCATCATTATTTAATAAACGATTTTCTTTAGCAGTTTTTAAAGCTGGCTTTTGCTTATTAAATCAAATTTTGTGGTTTTGAAACACACGGTAAAAAAATTTGTCTTAGATTAAAGCAAATTGCTTTGAAGTAAAATAATTTGTGCTTTCCTATT
Organism: Aspidapion aeneum; assembly: GCA_963576565.1. NCBI lineage: Eukaryota > Metazoa > Arthropoda > Insecta > Coleoptera > Brentidae > Aspidapion > Aspidapion aeneum. The sequence goes on along the minus strand of OY755043.1, from coordinate 2,539,656 downwards.
CACCAAGAGAATATTTTCTTGATGTAGCACAAAAAATGTCTTACCTCGTTATTTTAATGTGAAACAGAAATAGTTTTATTATAAATTGGAACTGAATTAATCTAAGGCACCGTTTTTTTTCTGGAAGCGAAATATGACCCAGGTAGCAAGGGGTTAGCAAATGACGTGTTTTTTCGTCGAAAAGTGGTCATTTGGATGACCAGCAGGTCATCTACCAAAAAATGTTGTCTTTAAGGCGTCAGTTACTTGACGTCTTTTCGTAGTGTAGTTTTTGACGTCTGAAAAACGTCGTATATTGGTCACTACCCACACTGCACCCTTTGTCCAAGGGACATACACTCATACTTACATAGATGGTGCCCCAGGCAGTACTTGACCGGATTTATACGGAAATATTAAATCAAGACCAACTTCGAGGCTTCTTTCGCTTCAAGGTGGAGATGTGTAAGTCTAGGTATAGGTCTATTTTGATCTATACCTCACAGACGAACACCGCTGTACCTGTTCTAGTACTTCCAGGTCTAAGTCACAGAAGAGTTCACCTTTTGTGTCTAATAGGGATGGCCGGAGCAGTAAATTTGCCGGAACAGGTCTGACCTGTTCCGATTTTTATTATGACCTGTTCCGAAACATCTGCTCCTGCTCCAAACTGTTCCGGACTTTTCAAGGGAAATAAATTGCAACTGTTCCGCATTTTATGAAAGGAACAATTTGTTCCTGCACTGCAGGAACAGATGTGCTGCATGAAATCTAACTATGCGTGTGCTCTGTTATTGGTGTTACAAGGTATATAAATGAGGTACAGGGTGTTAACCGCTATATCTGGTTGTCGCTTATAACAATTTTATTTTTTTAAATAGAAAAAAAAAATGCAATTTTTACAAAACGCTTCACTTTAAAATTATAAAGTGGAGTTTTTGGTGTTATCCAGTATTGGGATACCCCATATAGAAAAAAATTATCGGATTGTAACATATTTTTATGGAAAAATTGACAGACAAGTTTTTGCATAACATGCAAACCGATATTTTCAACATAATTTTCGAATGTTGTGATTTTACGAAAAAACTTTTCTTTTCTTATAATTTTTATTTTTTTGTGCAAAAATGTCTAAAAAAAAAGTCCCATATGGACTTTACTGTGAAATGTTTCACGTACAGTGTTGGAATGAGTAGTTAAAGATAATCTGCCGTCCGTCACACCACACCCCGCCAACCCTAGCACCATGCGTGTTGTCTGTCTATCAGCAATTTCTACGAGTTGCCCCAGTGCGCACTAAGTGTATCTCTGTCCTTTTTCAAAACAATAATTTAGAAAAGGACGAAGATACACCCAGTGTGTGTCTCATAAAGGTTACGTAGCGAGCCTGAGAAAGATGCAGCTAGCTGAAGTGAAGACTCGGAACAGGCGTAAAAGCAGGGAGCAAGTTGTTTCTGTTATGTTCTGGCTCTCTCGAAGTTTCCTTGTCACTTCTGCTCCGGTGGAACAACTTGTTCCGGAAATTCATACCTGTTCCGACTTGCTCCGGGCACAGACCTGTTCCGAAAAGAACAGGTACTGCTCCGGAGTGCCATCCCTAGTGTCTAAGTCTCCTTCAGTGTTCTCAACTGCAGGGAATATTTCATAAATTCAAACGAGTTTAAAAAAAGTCATAAATAGGTCTGTGTGTGTGTCTAATGTTCTGATTTGGTCGCAAATACGTCATATTGCTGACGTCTTTAAAACGTCTCAAAATGACGTCATTTTGGGTGTGTCTTTTGAACGTCATTTAAAGGTCATTTTCACGTCAGATTATAGACGTCAATGGTCATTAAAAATGACCTGTTTCTGACGTTTAAAAAACTTGACCTTGCTACCTGGGGACTTCTATGAAGACGATTTGCTTTGTTACAAAATGAAGTACATATACTGAAACAAAACATTTAAAGAAGAAAAATAAAGTCTCATTTCAAAATTAAACGCTGCGTTGAACTAAAAAGAAATATTTTAATTCAAAACAAATTGTTTTAAGGTACAACAATTTATTGAGGAAATAACGTGTTTTCATTGTAGAAAATTTTTTTTACCGTGTAGTATCTCAACCGATGATAAAAATATTGACCTATTAACAAAACACGTATACAATTTTTAGGTACTCAGGAACCCACATGACGAATCTGAGAAAGTACCTGAATCATTTGATTCCCGTGAGCATTGGCCCAAATGTGATTCTATCAGGGAACTGAGGGACCAATCTGACTGCGGCTCCTGCTGGGTAAGACTTTAACTCTTTTTTTACAATCAGTGTGAATTTCTGCAGATACTAAGGCTTACTAGCACGGATCACCTAACAAACAGATAGGGAACTCAGGTGGTGGGGGGTGCTACGCGCATCTTTCACGCAGCCTACCATGTTGGGTTCAACCACTCCAGAGGCGCATTCTGTATTTCAATATTTTTTAAACTTTTAGTACGTGTTGAGAATTAGTGGTGTGTAGATGTGATTTTTGTATTTGATATATGTTATTTTTGATTTTAAACAATGGGAACGGTTTGTGCCTTAAGAGACTGTAAATCCACGCGTATACTCTTAATCGAATTAATTTTCGATTTCCGCAGAATCCTATAAGGCAAACTTATACATTATTTTATCTTTCGATTTTTTAAAAACTTTTACCATATCCTATACAAGGTGTTCAATAATTAAATGTCCTATGAGATGAATCTGTAAATGATTTAAGTACAAAGAGTTCTTAAGGACATATAGATCTGCAACCCCTTTGATTTTGTTTATTCACCGTGAATCAATTTTGTGCTAATTGTAAAGATTGTTTGGTCACCCTGTATCTCCTTAAACTTTCAATTTTTTTTTTAAACTAATAAATTATATCTGATTTCAGTAAATTAAGAAATTACTCTACAATGTCAAACTTCTTATATTTAAAATTCACAATTTTACTCCTCTTGAAACTTAATAAATGTTATCCCAATACAACAAAAAAAGCAATCAATTTTTTCTTTTTGTGTTTGGCTGTATGCTGGAAACGACAACATGCTAACGTATTCTGAACCAAGAAGAAGACCTCTTTTTGTGTTTCCCATATCTCTCATTCAATAGAACACATTATTTCCATAGTCCCCTACAGCGGACAAGATATAATATTTTTACGCGGCCGAGACTCTAAAATTCATTTTAGCTCCCATTTTTAGTAAAACAAAACTATTTTAATGTTTTTATTGTTTCTGGCAGTAAAAAATATTTTTTCGCATCAACAATCTGAAACATTAATATTTTATGATAAATTTATTTTAGTCCGGCTCTGAGTTTGATTCCCAATGCTCAGCCATCGTTGAATTCTCCGAGATCAAAGACGGCCAGCCGGCTTCTTTATCTGTTTGTTAGGTGATCCGTGTTACTAGTATGATTTAGACTACTAATAATCATTTTAAGATGACGTCACAATCAGTGGTGGTTGCTACAGGGAGGGCAACGGGGTAGTGCCCTCCCAAAACTAGACAACAATATTTTTAATTGTTAAAAAAAGTTAAATCCTTACGAGACATGATTGTCTAGTTCTTTGTATTATCTGTGATTAACAACAAGCGATTAATTGGGTGAACTTTTTTAGCGTAAATAATTACAAGCCAGTAGCGCCGCGCCGGGCAAGGTTTCAATTTCATCCGTTTTTCAGCGGTGTATGGGTGTCTGTTCTCGCGCGGAGGCGGGAGGAATGTTTGTTTTAGTTGACTGTTTGATGTCTAGTTTTGGGAGGGCACTGCCCCGTTGCCCTCCCTGTAGCAGGCGCCACTGGTGTTCACTATAATCTTAATGAATTTATTTAGTTGGGAAGGCATTAAATCCATCAGGTTTATATCATTAAATAGGCTGTTGCTGCCACATCAGCCATGTCTGACAGAATCTGCATTCACACCAACTCAACTAAACAAACTCGTGTCTCTGCCGAAGACTTGAACGCTTGCTGCGCAGACTGTGGATTTGGATGCAACGGCGGATACCCAAGCGAAGCTTGGTACTACTGGAAAGAATCTGGTAAGTACTACTTTTACTAGAAAATAAAGGTCCTCTCATTTTAGCATAAGTTACAAACCGATAGACCGGTCTTCGGATCTTATATACAGGGTGTTAGGCACATCAACCGTCAAAATTTTTTGGGATATTGTTGAGGTCATTTGCTACCTTTTCAACCTTGGAACTTGGGTCCTAAGAGTCACGGCTAAAGAGATGTGAATTTTTAATTTTTTTTTCTCAAATTATCCAAAATCCCACTTTTAAACCCTCTGTTCGTGCAACTTTAATTCTAAATTCAAATTTTGCGCCAAATTCCCGTATTCGGAAAACCCACACAATTTCAATTTGATTGGCACAAGCAAAACGCCAGCGCCATCTACAAAAATGAATCTGCGCAAAAAGGCGTAACCAAAAAAGATTCGTCTGTCGTATTCTGTCGAGATCACCACGCAGCATGGTGATAAATTCTATTAACCAAAAAATCCAATAAAATTCTTAGAAAATCAAACTAAACCATTACTCAAACAAGTGATTCTAGTGTGGAGCGACTGCAACGACTGGGCCAGCGAGAGGAGCTCCTCTGGACGACGGAAACAGCTGAAAAGGTGAGTGCCAATCCTCTATATTGTCTTTGTGTGGCTCGGAAAAATTAATATTTTTACATCGTCCTTTTAAGGATTTTTGCACCCAGATTTTATAAAACGACCAGTGCGCTTACAGTCCCGCCGCTCAACCTCAAACCTCAAAACATCAACATTTTCTGGTCCCACGACCCAGATAGTTTTTTAAAATTTGTTTGCTAAAAATATTAGATTTTCGTCTCGCCATTTTGGCTCGTTGTTGCCGTGTCCGGTTTAGAAAGGAGGTTCCGTCCCCCCTTGCGTGGCTTAACGGTTGCTCCACCCACATTTCATTGCAGCCGAAATTGGCACTTCGTACGTCGTTTGTTTTGATTCAAAAATCGAAATTTGTTTAAATAATAGTTATTTGTTTAAATAATATGTTATAGTTATTCAAAACAACAAAAGTGCTTGTGAGTTGAATGCTTTATTCTTATTTAACAGGTAAACAAACACATCTAGTAGAATTAGTATTCACCTGTAAATAATAAGAGAAACGGTAGTAGGTACAATTTGTTTTCTGTGCATTTATTTGGGAGAAAGATCGCGACCTAGGAACAGCGGTTGATAAGTTTTTGCATTTATTCGAGAAATCGATAATAAAATATATGCTGTCGGACTCTTTTGGACTGATTAAAGTCAATAGGGGTCAAGTGTTAGTTTTATTCCTTTTAAATATTTTTTATTTTTTTAATTAACAATATGTCGTTAAAAAAGCTTGAGAATCAACGCAAAGTTTCAATATCTCGTATTACGGAAACGTATAACTTGGGAACAAAAGCTAAATCAGATAGTTCTTCCTTGCCAATTTTTAAGGCGTTTTACGAATCGTTAGATGATCACTATGAACAATTTAAAAACATTCATAATGACATCATAGGTCTCTTGAAAGACGACGACGAGGATGCATTCGAAGTACAGGACAAAATTAGGAAAGATACGGATCTATTCTACCACCAAGCTAAAGTTCTTTTTTCGAGTTTATGTTCCGATTCAGTTCATTCAAATTTTACCCCCGCAACTTCACACTATTCACGTAGCGATGATCTGGGCCCTTTAAAGGTACCTTGCTTTAATGGAAACGTAAAAAAGTGGCCAACCTTTTACGATGTTTATTCTTGTTTGGTTCACGAAAACTCGAATTATTCCGATATAAGGAAATTTCAACATTTGCTAACCTTCCTTGAGGGCGAACCACTTAATATTTTAAGTTCTATAAAATTAACGGCAAGTAATTACGCAATCGCCTGGAAGGTATTAACAGATCGCTATCAAAATAAAAGACTTTTAGCCAGTACCTACTGGAACTCAATCTACTATGCAAATTCTTTAAAGGGAAACCAGTCAGCAAAGGATCTTAGAGTCTTGGTAGATACCTTTTCCGAGAATATTGCGGCGCTCGAAAATCTTGAATTTCCAGTAACGTCGTGGTGTTTTTGTTTATTTTCAATTTTATTATCAAAAATCGATCAAACCACAAGAACCGCTTTCGAATTAAAGTATAGTACTACCGAGATTCCAACATATCAAAATCTAATCCAGTTTCTTATTAACCAATGCCGTGCTCTTGAAACAGTACAGCTATCTCCCCAAAATACGCAAATGCAACCTTCGACTTCAAAACAGCAAAAACCAAATTATTCGAATTCTAGTAACCAAAAATATAATTCTTATTCAAATAATCAGTACAAATCAAGCCCTCCATCAAATTTTTTAGCGCATACGCACTCACAAGTATCAAATAAACAATCCAATACTCAATTTCGACAAAACCAACAACCCTATAAGTGCAAATTATGCAATAATTCTTTTCATCCACTCTCGCAGTGTGGTGTTTTTATCTCCAAATCTCCTTCAGATCGTTTTACTTATGTAAAACAACAATCGTTATGTATCAACTGTTTACGTTCAAATCATCAAGTAATTGACTGCAGTAGTACCTACAACTGCAGGGTATGTCGACATAGGCACCATAGTCTTATTCATCTATCGCAAACGACAGATTCAATCCGTCAGAATTCAAGTCAATCCTTTGTTAATTCAAGCCAAAATTCAAATCAAAATTCGAACTTAAATCAAAGTTTTAATTCAAATCAAGTGGCCGTGCCTAGCACAGGCACAAACTTATCGTATCAGAATTCAAATTCAAGTCTTAGCCAACAGAACCCTAGTTTTGTTCAACCCAGTTCAAATTCAATTCAAATCAATTCGAATCCAAATACATCTACAAATCAATACTCTTCGTTATCCACCTTGACGCCCCGGACGACAGTGCTTCTAGCGACTATAAAATTAGAGGTACTGGATAGTCGGGGTAACTACCAACCTGTCCGAGCACTTCTGGACAGCGGTAGCCAAGCTAACCTGATAAGCGAAGCTTGTCTTAACAGGTTAGGCTTGCCAAGAAACAAAATTTCGATCCCTGTTCTGGGACTAAATCAATCTTCGTCGGCCACTAACGGCATTTCTACTTGCACTATTCGAGCCCTAGGCCAACAAGAGCCTACCTTTTCTATTCAAGTCTTCGTTTTACCGAAACTCTGTTCGAATATACCCTCAATACAGGTAGATTCATCCAATTGGAGTCATATTTCAAATCTAAAGCTTGCAGATAACCAATTTTACAACCCTGGTCCAATTGACTTACTCTTAGGTGCACAACTTTACACAGAAATCGTCCAATCAGGACGAATTCCAGGACCTCACGGCCAACCCTCCGCTTTTGAGACAGTTTTTGGGTGGGTCTTGATGGGCCAAACTCAAAGCATAATTATTTCACCTCAAGTCAATTCGTACTTTACTTCCTGTGAGCAGTCTCTCGACTTTAATATTCGCAGATTTTGGGAACTAGAATCAATTAAGTCAAAAACGTTTCTCTCACCCGAAGAAAAAAGATGTGAAGAGATTTTCCAAAAAACTACCACTAGAGATATTTCGGGCCGATTTACTGTAAATTTGCCTTTTCGTCACATTGACCCTCCTGACCTAGGAGACACATATTCAGTGGCATATCGTCTATTTTTGTCTCTCGAATCTCGCTTAATAAAAAATTCAAATTTCTATAGTATGTACTCGGATTTTATGAGAGAATATCTCAAAAACGGGCACATGTCTTTAATTCCAAAATCCGAACCTAGACCTCAGTTATGTTCTTATTTACCACATCACGGAGTCCTTCGTCTTGACAAATCAACGATTAAACTCCGGGTGGTTTTTAACCCCTCGATTAAGGGTTCGAAAGGCCTAAGCATGAACGAAACTCTTTTAATAGGACCAAAATTACAAGCCGATATTTCCGAAATTCTATTAAAATTCAGATTTTATTCTATCGTATTTTTGACTGATATAAAACAGCACTTTTTACAAATTCAAATTAATCCAATTCATCGGGACTACCAAAGGCTACTTTGGCGATTTGATCCCAATGAACCCCTGCAGGAATACAGGCTTAATACAGTGACGTTTGGTGTTAGTTCAAGTCCCTATTTAGCTATTAGAACTCTTAGAGAACTAGCCATCCTGGAGGCTAAGAATTATCCTGAAGCATCCCAGGTCCTTTTGAATAACATTTTCATGGACGATATTTGCTGTGGAGCTAACTCTCTAGAAGGTGCTTTATCACTTCAAAAAGATCTCATAGCGTTGCTTAAATTGGGAAAATTTGAATTAAGAAAATGGGCATCAAATAATCCGAAACTTCTTTCACATTTGTCGCCCGCTGATTGTCAGATCCCTGTTACCTTTGAAGACGATTCTTCAACATCGATTAAGGTGTTGGGCCTTCAATGGCACCCTTCTAGAGATACTTTTACCTATTCTTGTACCCCTTGTGAAAAACCTTGCACCAAAAGGAATATTTTATCGGCTATCGCTAAAATTTGGGATCCTATAGGTTTCTTATCGCCTGTTTCATTTTTAGCCAAAGTGATTATGCAAAAACTTTGGTTATGCAAAACTGATTGGGATGAAATACCCCCCGATCCAATCAAAACTCTTTGGAATCAATTCAATAATCAATTAACCACTCTTTCGAATCTTTGTATACCTAGACATATTTTTTCGAATAATATTCAACGATGTCAATTGCTAGGTTTCTGCGATGCATCCGAGCTAGGATACGCTTCTTGCGTATACGTTCGCGTCGAATTACCAAATAAAATTATCAAAACTGCTCTAGTCATGGGCAAGTCAAGGGTTGCTCCCTTACACACTATTTCAATCCCACGTTTGGAACTACTTGGAGCTACTCTATTAGCTGATTTACTCGAACTAGTTATTCGCACCTATTCATCATTACTCGTAATCGATGAAATTCTTGCGTTCTCGGACTCACAGGTCACGCTTCATTGGGTCACATCTTCACCTCACAAGTGGAAGACCTTTGTGGCAAACCGCGTAAGTCGTATTCAAGAAACAATCCCCGAAGTCCCATGGTATCACATTACTTCACTCGAGAACCCTGCCGACTGCGCTAGCAGAGGGTTGTCGCCCAATAACTTAATAAATCACCCTCTTTGGTTTCACGGCCCTCCATGGATTACCTTGCCCACTACGGAGTGGCAAATTCAAAGGTTTATAAATGAACGTTCTTTGGGAGTTCCAGACGAGGTTCTCAAAGAAGAAAAACCGGAAAATTCAGTGGTGCTGACGGCAGAAATTCAAAATCAAAACTTTTTTGATAGATTAATCGATAAAATATCCAATTTAAATACCATTCAAAAAATCATTTGTCATTTTTTAAGACTTATTCACAATCGAAAAAACTCAGTGTACCTTTTATCCGGCGTTTTTTCCGCTTTTGAACTACACAAGGCTCTACTTGTTTTAGTTAAAAGGGTCCAAGAAGAGTGTTTTTCGGATATCATTCAAAAAATTCAAAATACTCAACTATTACCTAAGCCGTTTCGTAAACTCGCGCCCTTTTTGGACGAATTGGGTTTCCTTAGAGTGGGCGGACGCTTACGGCATTCTCAACTCTCCTTTGAGGCAAAACATCCCTTATTATTACCGAAATCTCATAGATTAACCCAATTGATCATTATTCAAACTCATAACGAAAATTTACATCCCGGAATAAACACAGTCCAATACTTAATTCGTCAAAAGTTTTGGATTATGTCATCACGTCGAGCTATTCAGAGGGTTTTATTGCAATGTATTCCCTGCTTTCGCTTAAAACCAAAACCGTATACTCCGTACATGTCGGATTTACCTTCTTTTAGAACGTCACAATTAAAATGTTTTTCACACGTTTGCTTAGACTATGCAGGCCCAATCAAAACCTTTGTAGGTCAGAGACGTCGTGGAGCACAAGTTGGTAAATCATATATCGCAGTCTTTGTCGATACTTCTGTCAAGGCAATCCATATCGAGCTTGTTTCGGATTTAACCACAGAGGCGTGCATCGCTGCTTTACGACGCTTTGTCGCTAGACGTGGCACTTGTGTCCAAATCACAAGTGATAGAGGCTCAAACTTTGTTGGGGCTATTAAGGAGCTCCATAATCTTTCGAAATTAGCTTCTGAGAGCTTAAAAATCAAATGGTGTCTTAATAGTCCGGGAGCCCCCCACCTAAATGGTCTAGCAGAAGCAGGAGTCAAATCCATAAAAACACATTTGTATCGGGTCATCGGTGACCAGATACTAACCTTCGAAGAGCTCTATACTCTCCTCGCCCAAATAGAGGCATTACTCAATTCTCGACCCCTTTGTGAGCAAAGCTCTGACCCAAACGATCTTACGTCTTTGACTCCGGGTCATTTCCTCACAATGGAACCCCTTAATTCGTGTCCTGATCCTGACCTTTCTACCCTTAAAGTTAATACCCTTAAGCGTTGGCAACTTATCCAACGAATTCATGCCGATTTCTGGAAGCGTTGGAAACTCGAGTACTTAAATACTTTACAACAGCGTTCTAAGTGGTCGGACCCTTCGGTTGAAATCAAGCTAGATACGCTTGTATTAATTAAGGATGAAACTAGGCCGCCATTACACTGGTTGCTGGGTAGAATAGTATCGGTACATCCTGGTCGGGATAATCACATTCGAGTTGCTACTGTTAAAACACAACACGGACTTTTCACTCGTCCCGTGGTCAAGTTGTGCCCACTACCTTTAGATGCGCACTAAACTCCCAAGCAACTTCTTTTGTTTCGTGTGTCGTTATCTAGAATATATATATATTTTTTTTCATTTTTTTTTCTTTTTGATCTATAAACCTAAAACGGATTTTAATAACCTACCCTTTAAGGTTTAAATTAACTTATATTTTTTTATATAGCCATTTGTTTATTCAATTAATCTCAATGTAAAACTTCGTTTTAAGTGGGCGGAAAATGTTCGTGCAACTTTAATTCTAAATTCAAATTTTGCGCCAAATTCCCGTATTCGGAAAACCCACACAATTTCAATTTGATTGGCACAAGCAAAACGCCAGCGCCATCTACAAAAATGAATCTGCGCAAAAAGGCGTAACCAAAAAAGATTCGTCTGTCGTATTCTGTCGAGATCACCACGCAGCATGGTGATAAATTCTATTAACCAAAAAATCCAATAAAATTCTTAGAAAATCAAACTAAACCATTACTCAAACAAGTGATTCTAGTGTGGAGCGACTGCAACGACTGGGCCAGCGAGAGGAGCTCCTCTGGACGACGGAAACAGCTGAAAAGGTGAGTGCCAATCCTCTATATTGTCTTTGTGTGGCTCGGAAAAATTAATATTTTTACATCGTCCTTTTAAGGATTTTTGCACCCAGATTTTATAAAACGACCAGTGCGCTTACAGTCCCGCCGCTCAACCTCAAACCTCAAAACATCAACACCCTCGTAAGCTTTTTATTTAATGTCTGGAAAAAGCACCATTTTTTAAAAAATAATTGTGTAATCTTATGCTTCTTTAACTAATTAATAGATTTGTTAAAATTGATGTACCAAAGGGACATACGAGATTTTTTATTGAAGAACATTAGTGATTTTGTGAAAGAAAATCAATTTCAAAATTAAAAATCAAAAAAAGTATCGACAATTGAGAATTTCATTTTCTTTTAAAAACTTCTTTAGTTGATTACCTTTCTAACGGTATTCTACACATTGATAAAAAAAACACTTCTGCTTTAAAATACGGATATTCCGTCAGAAGGGCGAGACTCGTTCGGAATTGGTAAGAAAAATAATTTGATGTTTATGATCGTTTACCTACTTAAACAAAAGTTAAACTTTTAACAATAATGTATTGTGTTCTTTATTTATAAATTTTGTTAGAAACGATCATAAACATCAAATTTTTTTTTAATCAAGTCCAAACGATTATTACCCGTCGCACAGAATATCCGTATTTTAAAGCAAAATTGTTTTTTTTAATCAATGTGAAGCATACCGTTAGAAAGGTAATCAACTAGAGAAGTTTTTAAAAGAAAATAAAGTTCTCAAGTGTCGATACTTTTTTAAATTTTTAATTTTGAAATTGCTTTTCTTTCACAAAATCACTAATGTTCTTCAATAAAAAACCTCGTATGTTCCTTTGGTACATAAATTTTAACAAATCTATTCATTAGTTGAAGTAGCATAAGATTACAGAATTATAAAAAAAAATGGTGCTTTTCCAGACATTAATAAAAAGCTTACGAGGGTATAAAGGTGAGATTTTGGGTAATTTAGGAAAAAAAATTAAAAAATTCATATCTTTTAGCCGTGACTCTAAAGACCCAAGTTCCAAGGTTGAAAAGGTAGCAAATGACCCCAACAATATCCCAACAAATTTTGACGGTTCATGTGCCGAACACCCTGTATACAGGACAATCCCGATTATCCGAAATAATGTGGACCAAAGTGATTTCGGATAATCGAAATTTCGGTTAATCCGATTTTTTTTTTTAAAGAATAGATAAAAAATAGTTTAGGATGCGTATATCATTAGATCGACTTAAAAACATTTGTCATAGATAAAGGATTTGCGGCGCGGTTCAGTGAGTTTTTATTAGATAGGCAACTCCGGCTGTTTGACAGGTCGTTAGCTCTGTGGTGCCCACTGCAGAGCTTAGTGACGAACTAAAAGGCGAGGCGGGAAATTTAAATCGCCTTTTATAATAAATTTTCTTTAATTTTAAAGTTTTTTTTGAAAATTTTAATCAGTCAATATTTTATAGACATACACTGTCTTTATAAGATATAAACAGATTGAAAATGATATATAAAGTGCAATAAATAAAACATTTTTTAAATGAGTTTTTATTATTATAAAAAAAGCTACAAATTAATGACTAACTATTGATGAAATAATACATAGTCTAATTGATTGGTAAAATAAAATATAATGATAAACCAAACACTATCTAGCATATTTAAATTTGCTTTTAACATTTCTGGTGAGTGATGAGTGAATAAATAATGAAACAATTGTTCATGAAGAGAATCATTCTTAAATGTCTACTTTTTAACAGCTTGACGAAAATCTGACATGATTTAAAAGTACCTCCTCGCCTTGGCTGTAAGTTGTGTAGGGTATGTTTCAAAGTAGTATATACAAAGCTTATCAGTGGTCGCACATATCATCCAAAAGCTAAAAACAATAAACAGAATCAACTTATAACCACATTAATAATAGGTACTAGATTATGGAAAGATAAAGATTTAAAATTAAGGAATAAATTTATTCAAAGTACATTACGCTGTTGGGTAATCCCTCGTTTACCCATCGATTAAGCACAAATTTAGTGTTAATTTTACTTAATATCAAAAGAAAGAGATAGACATAAAATTAACACTACATTTGTGCTTAATTGATGGGCAAATAAGGCACCTATCAGGCATTGGAAACCTGTATTCAAAGTTCCGTAAAGTAAGCGATAAGAAGTTAAAAAGACACTACCAATACAAATTTTACCAAATGCCAATCTAACCTCAAATGAGAAAATAAGAAAACTTACCTTAAAATGTCTCGGAAAACTATGCATTTTGTACTCGTCTGAACTTTAGACACTTCACCCAGAAAAGCAACTAGAAATTCTTATTCTTTTATATTTAAAATTGCAAAAGTTACAAATTTAACAAAATTTAATTTTAATGCGTCACAGCAGCAAAGATTACCTACATAAGCCAAAAAGATAGATTTAAAATGAACCCGAAATAAAATGCGGTGGAAGAGGTTTTTCTACCTGAAAACAAGAGGGACGAAAAATCCAAACCGCAGATAATTCTCAAAAAAATAGAATAAGGAACAAACGCGCGACCGCAGCGCCTCTTTTGAGCTTAGTGAGAAGTTTAACCTAACGACCTGTCAAACTGCATTGAGTTTCCTAGGCATGAACATTTGTAACACTCTGTCGGCTAACTAAAACAATTCGTATTTTAGACCGCCGTATTGCCATGAAACCCCGAGGGGAACCATCTAGCAGTATAGGTGAATCCCAGACGCGTTTCGTATAATGCGAATTTTTTCGGTTAAACGGGATTTTTGTTTTTAAAGTTTGTTTCGGATAAACCGGATTTCGAATAATCGCGATTCGGTTAATCGGGATTGTACTGTATAATATGTCGAATTTTTCACGTCACTGGTGGTCCAGCTGATTTTTGTAAACAAAAGTTAGATCTGTTATGAACAACTAATATTTTTTGAATGTTTTGAAAACTAAGGCCATTTTCCTAATGTTTTTTAGCACATCCTTATAAAATATAATTTTTAGGCGTATTGTCGTTATTTTTTTTAGCCGGCTTTATTTTTTATTACACAAAACTTAAAATACAAGTTAAACTAAATGTGATCGTTTAGTATCAAGGGTAAACCGATGACTTGGAAAGTAAACAAAGCTGTAGATTAGCGGGATTCTTTTGAGCTGAAACGAACACATTATTTTCTTCAAATTTTAATTTTTGTCTAAAGAAAAATGAAGCAGGCTAAAAAAAATAACGACTGGTATGTCTCAAAAATATTACTTTCTAGGAATATATTAAAAAAACAGTAAGAAAATTGCCTTTGTTTTCAAAAAATTCAAAAAATATTAGTTGTTCATTAAAGAGATATTGTAATATCTAACTTTTGTTTACAAAAATCAGCTGGACCACCAGTCACGTCAAAATTCGATATATATCGTCGGCGATCTGACAATACCTGCTAAGTGCAAGTCAGATTTTTTTACAGAAGGGAATATAAATAGCAGATCCCGACCCCAGCAACTGGTAGATTTGATAGCAGTTGATTATTTTTCTTTTATAAAGTATACAAGGATTTAAACTGCAGTTAGCAGTCCATTTCACCATGTGGTCAATTAATGCCCACTAAACACAAAAACATTTTAATAACGTCAAAATAATGTATAAATTAAAAACATAACGTTAGGTTGGATGTTAGTTCTAACGTCATATTCATAGTGAAAAAGAAGCTTAATAACCCGTTTTCTGACGTTAGAAAAATAATCTTATGTTTTTATAACTTTTTTTAAAGTGTTTTTCGAACGTTAAAAAAATATTGATTTTTAACACTGAAAAATAAATATTTTTTTAACATTGAAAAATAAATGTTTTTTTAAAATATATTTTTTTCAAATATCTCTAAAGATAAGGTAACATAAATATCGTAAATAAAATTCTTATATTTTGGAAACGCAGGGCAGCAACAGTCTGTTGAGGTTTTCGTGAACTCGACACTCAGTAAAGGCAATTCGGCTCGTAGCTTCTGAAAATAAAATTTAAAATTCTATCTAAACAATAATTTTGTAGTAAGTGCCTCGCTACGAGGCCAAACAATTCATGCTCAAGTGAATACAAGGCAAATAATTTCAAGGCGCGTATTAACTTTAGCATGAATGCAAACGAAGCATTCGTTTGGTCCCGCTGCGAGGCTTGCGAAGTAGCAGTTTGCTAAACCTCGCCTATGTAACATTTATTTATCAATAAAGACGATTTATTATTATTATATAATTCTGCCTCAAATGAATACGTGGCTTAAGGTCCGACGGCTAATCGTCCGCGGTGAATTGTCGCATTCCCTGTCTGATTACCTATAGGTATGCGATATTTCATACAAAACCATTTTTTTTCTTTTGTTTACTTTTTCTTACCTGATTTTGTGATGCTTCATTTAGATCACTGCACAGACATTTGTTGTTCTTTAACTATACCATCTTTCCCACACAACTGGAGTAATATTCCGATCCAAATATGTATTCACTATCAATATTAATAAATGTGCTTTAAATTTGCCATGTTTGTTTCTGCAAAATGCAAATATTTTAACCAAAATTACAAAAAGCGTCTTTGCTATCAACTCGCAGCGAAACGCAAGTAATGGCGATGTAATGGGACTGCTTTACTTTAGAGGGCGCTGCCATCGCGCCCTCTATAGTGTATATTTTTTTAATGTTTAAAACACATTAATTTATTAGCTTCATATATTTTAAATTCAAGGTTAGAAGTGAGAGCCAGGAAAAACATTATAAAAATAACCATATATTGATGGTATTATTATGGTTTTTTTAATGCTGGTTTCTTAACGTTATTATGAAATATATTTTTGGTAATGCTTTTAAACGAAATTTTCGATAGGATTTTCTACATGTTTTTTTAATGTCAAAAGTTGACTTAGTTTTAACACATATGTGTGTTAGAAAAAAAAAACAGTTTTTTTTCAACATTTATTTAACGTTTTTTACGATTTTGTGCTTAGTGGGTGTCTGGCACTATCTACATAAAATACCGATATAAAAAAAATGTCACCCTAGCAGGTATTGTCAGATTGCCGACGATATATGTATAAGTAACGTGCTTACGATTATTTTGACGTTTTATTATTTAAAATTAAGGAATATTAAAAATTTTGAGAGCAAAAATTAAATATATTGCGAAGCATAAATACCATTTCATAAAAATCTCGCAAAAGAACGCCTTTTTTAACTATCAATTTTTATATTAGGTATCGTCACTGGTGGACTTTACGGAGCCAAACAAGGGTGCAAAGACTACACTCTCGAACCATGTGAGCACCACATGGACGGAAAGCGACCTCAGTGTACTTCTTTGAACCTAGACACACCTTCTTGCACAAAACGGTGCCAAGATTCATCGCTGTCATACTCAGAATCCAAGACTTATGGTCAACAAGTCCACTATTGTGACAACGAAAAACAAATCCAATTGGAAGTGTACAAGTATGGCCCAATCGAAGTCGACTTTAACGTCTACACTGACTTTGTCAACTACAAGAGCGGTAAGTGTAGATAAAATACCAATACAAGGTACCCCATTAAAGATGGCAGCATGATTTAACTTAAAAACTACTAGAAACTTTGGCCTTGCGAATTTACCTAAAATATTTTTGTTTCTATGCAACAATTGTGAAAAGCACGCTGTTGTACCCAACTAACATTTATAGTAGCGGCTACATGTTCTAAAGGCTTTGCTACTTTCTTATAGTAGAAATGTGGTGATCCCAACCAAAATTTGTTACTTTTTAGTTCTAACTACTATTTAGTATCAGGAAATAGTAGATGTTTCGTAAAAACGACCCTCTAAACTACTTCATAGGATTGTTTCTTGATAGTCGATTCTGATAGTCTTCTCTACCACAATAGGACGTTGCTAAAGTTTTACTTTCTTTTTAGTCGTTATTTCGTAGTCGCCCTGACTTTTATATCCTACTTAATTACCACTAGAAAGTTAAGCTTCATTGGAGTGCCAAACAAGTGTATCCGACAACTACATTATAACTTTAATTTTTACCACAAAAGTTTGTGTCATCATAGTAACATCTGATGTAACAATTTAGACAAAATAACTTTTTGGATCAACTTTAAAGCCGCAACTACTTTCAAGTAACCTTTTCGACTATCAGGGAATATAGTTTGGGACGCCATGTTTTTATGTAAGAAAGAAAATTTAATATTTTTGTTGTCGTTTTATGAGCTCATATTGAAGCTTACCAAAAATGCTCTTCTTAAGCACCATTTGTTGGAGTTAACTGTCGATTATGAAAACATAACCTCCAAAATCACAACACAAAAATTCCATCAGCTACCAGAAAACGGCTCAATTTTACGGGCGCACCGGTTTTTTGCAATATATATAATGCATGTTATACAAAAAACTTTGCGTCGCACTCGAATTTTGATCCTCTGTTCGTAAATTCTCACACTTTTGGATAACATAGTTCATATTATAACCATAACCAAACAAAAAAACTAAGCGAGTCTGTTTACTGTTGTGTCCACCATATTGTGTAATAATTCTACCAAAAAGAAACGATTATATTATTTGCAACTACATCGCAACTTTTATGCCATTACGGAAAAAAAACAGCCTCTACGACGTAGTAGATACCTGGCTACGACGTAGTAGTGTAGTTGTTACTACAGTGACTTTAAACACTTGGCCAAGTAGTTATAACCAGAAATTGGTTCCCCACTTAGGGAATTATAACGTCGCTGTATGGTATACTGAGACGTAGCGGGAGTACGTTGCGGTTACTTTTAAGATATTCTTTCTAGTTGGGGTTTCGTCGTTACAACTTTAATTGTTTGTTGGGTATGAAATAGAGACTTGTTGCGTAACAGAAAAATATAAAACAAAAATAGAAAGTGTCGAAATTGATGCAATAAGAAGATCAATGAGAATATCTAGAACAGATACTTTGCGCACCCTGGTCCTACTTTGCTCCATTGCGAAAAAAAGTTCTTAGATATTCCACATTAAAAATCTGCGCATGCACCACAACGCCACCACGCGTTAATTATCCGTTGCGAATTTGACTTTTCAAAGACGCGGTAGCCATAGATAAAGGCAAGGCCAACACAAAAATAGAGGCCACGACCCTGAAAAAATCAGCTGTTCTCCCGGGGCTGAATTTTACATTGGGTCTTATGGGAGGTCAGACGTTTTTTATGATATTTTCAAAATGGCACTACAGATTTCCGCAAAATTTCAGTGAAATATTCTCAGACACCATCCCGATATTCCACCAAAGGTTTGTAAGGAAGCAACATGATTAAAAGGTTAAAATCTTCAAGATTTAGCATTCCTTATTTTGAATTCAAATTACCCGCCATGTACCACATGCCAACTGTTATATTTGACATGTATTTGACTTTGTCATATGTGATTGTCACATTCGCTTCTGCTTTAAACTTAAGTTTTGTGTGAGCTTATGAAGCGGCTATGAAAAATTAGGGCTTACTATACATTTTAAAAAAATTGTTCTGCCAGAATAAAGTAAAAACAATCTCAAAAACGGCTTTATTTAAAAAAAATCAAATATCCATGAACCGTCATTCCAACTTCAATATTTTAAAGACAATCAGCTGTGTCGTAACGTGACCATCAAAAAAAAAATCAGCCCCGGATGTGACGTCAACAAAGTGGAGGATCGTGGCCCGTCCGTTTTGATAGCCCTGATAAAGGATTTGCGGCGAGGTTCAGTGAGTTTTTATTAGATAGGCAACTCCGGCTGTTTGACAGGTCGTTAGCTCTGTGGCGCCCACTACAGAGCTTAGTGACGAACTAAAAGTTAAGGCGGGAAATTTGAATCGCCTTTTACAATAAATTTTCTTTAATTTTAAAGTTTTTTTTTTTTTTAATTTTTAATCAGTCAATATTTTATAAAGACATACATACACTGTCTTTATAAGATATAAACAGATTGAAAATGATATATAAAGTGCAATAAATAAAACATTTTTTAAATGAGTTTTTATTATTATAAAAAAAGCTACAAATTAACGACTAACTATTGATGAAATAATACATAGTCTAATTGATTGGTAAAATAAAATATAATAAAAAACCAAACACTATCTAGCATATTTAAATTTGCTTTTAACATTTCTGGTAAGTGATGAGTGAATAAATAATGAAACAGTTGTTCGTGAAGAGAATGTCTACGTTTTAACAGCTTGACAAAAATCTGACATGATTTAAAAGTACCTCCTCGCCTTGGTTGTAAGTTGTGTAGTGTATGTTTCAAAGTAGTATATACATAGCTTATCAGTGGTCGCACATATCATCCAAAAGCTGAAAACAATAAAAAAAATCAACTTGTAACCAGTACTAGATTATGGAAAGATAAAGATTTAAAATTAAGGAATAAATTTATTCAAAGTACATTACGCAGCTGGGTAATCCCTCGTATATCCTTTGTATGTGTCTCCCTTTTACTTAATATCAAAAGAAAGGGATAGACATAAAATTAACACTAAATTTGTGCTTAATTGATGGGCAAATAAGGCACCTATCAGGCATTGGAAACCTGTATTCAGAGTTCCGTAAAGTAAACGATAGGAAGTTAAAAAGACACTACCAATACAAATTTTATCAAATGCCAATCTAACCTCAAATGAGAAAATAAGAAAACTTACCTTAAAATGTCTCGGAAAACTATGCATTTTATACTCGTCTGAACTTTAGACACTTCACCCAGAAAAGCAACTAGAAATTCTTATTCTTTTATATTTAAAATTGCAAAAGTTACAAATTTAACAAAATTTAATTTTAATGTGTCACAGCAGCAAAGATTACCTACATAAGCCAAAAAGGTAGATTTAAAATGAAAAAAAAATCTGAAAAAAAGGGGGACGAAAAATCCAAACCACAGATAATTCTCAAAAAAAATAGAATAAGGAACAAACGCGCGACCGCAGCGCCTCTTTTGAGCTTAGTGAGAACTTTAACCTAACGATCTGTCAAATTGCATTGAGTTTCCTAGGCTTGGCGGTAGCCGCTGTTTTCCGCTTAGTCGTCTCGAGTTAATACAAGAGTGAAGTGCAGTTTGAAATTCCTTTAAAATTTGACCTCGAAAAATTTGGTGTCTAATGCAGTTATCGATTTCTATGCAATAAAAACTTAAAAAACCAATATTTTTAAAATTTTTATTAACCATTTTGAATGTTTGGGAAAAAGCAAACTAAATATTGGGTGTAGTTTGCGCCAACATATAAAACACCAATGTTTTTTTTCATATTTTATAAAGTGGGGCAAAGTAACCTTGGACTATGGGAAACTTTGCTCCACTTTTTAAGTTAAAAAAATATTTATAATACTAAGTATTTTGTAATAAAAATGTCCTTTGTTAATTACCCATACCATGTGTTTTTCATTAAAACCAAAAAAACATTTTTTATGGTATAACTTTTGGTTATTTCCTTGAATATTTTGAATTAACTAAAAAAAGTGGAGCAACTCAACCTCGTTTTACGGTAGTATTTTTGTTTCTGTAGGTAATGTAATTAAGACAGAAACAAAAATATTTTAGGTAAAAGCCCAATTTCGTTATAAATTTTGGTTCCCGAATTTGGTTCTGAGAACTCTTTTTGACGGTCCTGTGTAATTAAACTATTTTTTTTTTTCAGGAATTTACCAACCAACAGTGAAAGAAGTAGAAGGTGGCCACGCTGTGAAATTGATCGGTTGGGGAGTTGAAAAAGGCGTGAAATACTGGCTGATTGCCAATTCCTGGAACAGTGACTGGGGTGAAAAGGGACATTTCAGAATCATCCGTGGTGTCAACAGCTGCGGAATCGAATCTGACGGTGTTGCTGCCTTGCCAAGACTTTAAGCCATACTCTCTTTTTTGAATATTGCTTTAGT
Organism: Aspidapion aeneum; assembly: GCA_963576565.1. Taxonomy (NCBI): domain Eukaryota; kingdom Metazoa; phylum Arthropoda; class Insecta; order Coleoptera; family Brentidae; genus Aspidapion; species Aspidapion aeneum. The sequence continues at coordinate 2,518,459 of OY755043.1, read as the reverse complement.
TTTTTTGTAATATAAAACTTTTTTCTTAAAAAACTTGTTTTGATTTTATTTTATAAACATATGTATTCTCAAAATAACTTTTTTTCATTGTTACTCTACCCGGTATGGTAAAAATTTCTGTTTACCATTTCATAAATATGAGTTTTTTAAAAAGAACCCAGTATATGCTGGAATTTCTTTATACAGTGTGTCCCAACGAAAACGAAACAGAGGCGTTTTTGGGTATTTAGAATATTTTTTCGAAAAATTCCTCGGACACATCGATTTAGTTTTTGAGGGGGACACTTTTTGGCTATCTTGAAATTTTTGTAGCACGAACCCCCTTCGAGGGGTATACTTTACCCCTACATTTTGAATAGGGAAAGTGGGTCTAGTGATACCTTATTTTGAAGCTCTCTTGAATATCTTTACAACCATGTAAAAATTTCAAAAATCTATCCATTAGTTTTTGAGATAATTGCCTTCAAACTTTCAAATTTAACATGAACTAATAAAATAAAAATTTAATTAGAAATTTATTATTTTTCGGATTTAATTTTTATTTTATCATTCCATATTAAATTTGAAAATTTGAAGGCAAATACCTCAAAAACTACAAATTGTGAAAGGCTTTCGCGGCCATCGTCCAATGGTGGGTGTGCTTTCGGGCTGTTCGGCCGTCGTCGTTGGAAATTCGTTCTCGTCGTTTCGCCATCTCGAGTGGATGGCATCTTCAGGAGGGCTGTTTGTCGGCTTCTCGAAATTGCCGATCGGCTCCAAAGCTGCGTATATGTGGAGGTTTAACCAAAATGTTAAATGGCAAATTTCCTTATATATAATATACAGTGTGTCCACGTAAGTTGGCGGCATATGGGAAACTTTTTTATTATTAGCTTTACGAAAAAAAGTTATTCTTCATAAAAAGTCCTGCATGGTCCAAAACCTAAAATGCAACCATCAGATGTTAAATTTTTTCAGTCATATTACGAGGTTTGTCAAAAAATGTGATTTTTGCTCTAGAGTAAAGTACCTTTCTTTTTGACAATATCGAAAATTTTTATAAAGAAAATATGTTTAGAATTAAAAATAGCTTTCAAATATTCAACATTATTTATTTACATTATTATTATTTGCATCCTAGATTAATTATGCATTAATGTGCAAAAATAAAAAATAAAAATATTTTTTTAATGTAAATAAACAATGATGAATATTTGAAAGCTATTTTTAATTCTAAACATCTTTTCTTTATAACAATTTTCGATATTGTCAAAAAGAAAGGTACTTTACTCTAGAACAAAAATCAAATTTTTTGACAAACCTCGTAATATGACTGAAAAAATTTAACATCTGATGGTTGCATTTTAGGTTTTGGACCATGCAGAACTTTTTATGAAGAATAACTTTTTTTCGTAAAGCTAATAATACAAAAGTTTCCCATATGCCGCCAACTTACGTGGACACACTGTATATTACATACTATAAATATGTAATATATCAATGTGACAAAATAGAAGCATTATGATTATTTAATAGGAAGTTGACATAGTGAGGAAAATATTGTAGAATTACATTAGAGTATTTTGTCTTAAAAGAAAGAAAACTCTAAGAGCCTTCAATCTTACCTTTACTATAAACCTGAACTGACTTCCTTCACTTATTAATATATTTTCAAGCTTTGCCAAGAGAACCACCTACTACATTTTTTACTTCATGATTAAGAGAACAAGACCGCGCGGCTACAGACTAAAATGCACTCTGGCTCTTTCGATTTCGAGGTTATGTTTTAATTGTTTTGTTTTTGTTTAAATAGCCTGGAAGCATGGAATAAATAAATTTCTTCGATGGTGGAAGTGTTTGAAGTCCTTTCGAGTTTTAAAAATTAGTATTAAAAATATTTGTCGTGTCGTTAGTTCGGTCAAATTTAGTTCAAAATAGCGCTAGTAACGAAATAGGGTGTCTTTCTAACATATTTTTTCAAAAAAAAAACTTCCCTGGCTTCTTTCGCGGGATCCTAGCGGGTGTGAAACAAAACCGAACCGAACCGAACGGAACGGAACTGAACCGAACCGGCATCCCAGAGGTTGTGAAACCAAACCGAACTAAACCGATAATTCGATTCGGTTAAGTTCGGTTCGGTTCGGTTTTGTTTCACACCCGCTAGGATCCCGCGAAAGAAGTCAGGGAAGTTTTTTTTTTTTGAAAAAATATGTTAGAAAGACACCCTATTTCGTTACTATCGCTATTTTGAACTAAATTTGACCGAACTAACGACACGACAAATATTTTTAATACTAATTTTTAAAACTCGAAAGGACTTCAAACACTTCCACCATCGAAGAAATTTATTTATTCCATGCTCCAGGCTATTTAAACAAAAACAAAACAATTAAAACATAACCTCGAAATCGAAGGAGCCAGAGTGCATTTTAGTCTGTAGCCGCGAGTCAAGACCGCAGACTGGTCCAGTCTTCGAGAAGCCGACAAACAGTCAACATCTCCTGAAGATGCCATCCACTCGAGATGGCGAAACGTCGAGAACGAATTTCCAACGACGACGGCCGAACAGCCCGAAAGCACACCCACCACCTCAAAAACTAATCGATGGATTTTCGAAATTTTTACACGGTTGTAAAGATATTCAAGAGAGCTTCAAAATACGGTATCACTAGACCCACTTTCCCTATTCAAAATATAGGGGTAAAGTATACCCCTCGAAGGGGGTTCGTGCTACAAAAATTTCAAGATAGCCAAAAAGTGTCCCCCTCAAAAACTAAATCGACGTGTCCGAGGAATTTTTCGAAAAAATATTCTAAATACCCAAAAACGCCTCTGTTTCGTTTTCGTTGGGACACACTGTATAATATGTTACCAAATGATTTCAAACCTTTATCTTTGAATAAGTTTAAAAAAGTACTTAAAAACTTCTTTGTACTGAAACATTTTACAAACTAAACGAACTCAAATTTGTTTTGTCAAAAAAATAAATTAACAAAATCACATTTAGCGTAACAAAGCACTATTGTGTGCTATTAAAAGTATGTGTGTGAGCGTCTCTGTGTTTTTTTTTGTGTAAGAACGCAATGTAATTTTATTTTGCTATAGTACTCTTGTACCTATTTAAATACAATTACTGACTTGTTACATTCTATTGTAAATAGACCTAAGTAACGAATAAATATTTTGATTTTTTTGATATAAATAACAGTGTCGCATACACACACATACTTTCACACGGTTTATCCTGGCATTTGTTACGCAGCGGTTAGTTCATGTGAAAAAACAGGATAGCAAAAAAAAATCAAAATCATGCCTTTTTTGTGATAAAATTTGTATTTTAAAGAAAATTAATAAATAATACCATTTTTACTGCCCTTTAAATGTTAAGTTATTTCTAATAGGATCTGTTATTGTGGACGACCAATCAGTAAGGTGCATGTTTTTAACCCACAGGCCACATTTATTTCCATCTTTAAGGGGAAATCTGAAACAAAAAATAAGGAGTATTAAATAAGTAATAATAAGCAAAGAATGAAATTCATATTAAAAACAAATAAAGCCTACGCCTCTGGATTCTTTTCATCCTTTAGGCATAATTAGCTCATAAATCAGGTAATTAAAAATGCATCCTAACTGAAATATGTCTAAAAATCATTACTATATGTTTGTAAAGGAATCAAGTTTCGACAGAACAAAAAAAATTAGCTGTTTAGGGCGGTATACAATTAATACCATGTCTTTTTTCCTTGAAGCTATATTTCTACCTCTAAATATTTACCTATAAAACGTTATTCCTGATATTTTCTATTCACTTCGAGTTTTGCAACCAAAAGCTGATCAAAAAACCATTATGATGCCACAAAAATACCAGCATATTTAGGTCCGTTTTAGCACAAAATCACAAAAACTATACCACCAAAATATGGCGTCGCATAGAAATTTGGGACACTCCCTCTTCCCTTGTCTAAGCTTTTACAGATGAAAGGTATCTTAATGAGCACGATTTATAGCAATCTATTAGAGAATTATTGAATAAAGCCAGGCTACAATAGTGCCAGGCACAATTTTGACACCTTCACATTGTAATATCAGCTGTGATCATTCAACACACGGCCTTTGTTTACTATATGAACCGGAATAAATAGTGCCTTCTTTTATTAATTGAAAATAAACGACGAAAGTTTTAAATTCGACTTTGGTATGTCAATTTTGAAGGATTTACTGTCAGTTTTCAATGTGAATGTGTCAAAATAGTGCCTGGCACAATTATAGCCTGGCTGTATTTCAATAATCTATATCTATTATCACACTCCTGTAACAAAACGGGATTTGAATATAAATGGTATTTTTGCCATTTATAAGTTTTTAAAGATTTTTAATTAAATATTGTTTTGACATCAACAAGCATTAATTATATGCAAGACTAGGTTAAGATTAAGTAAAATTTATGGCAACTCGGCGACTTGTTTTTAGGCATATTTTCAGGTTCGCCGTATTTTAATAAAAGTTGTATTCGGCTAATATGTCCTTTGAGCCACTAACATCAAAATAATTCTTATTTTGTAACTGGAAACAAATTTTAAACTATTTTCAATTAAAAAAAAACACACTGTGTAATTTTACTTTCTAACGGGTTTTTAAGTCTGGCTTGCATTGCTATTTTGTCTCTTAGTAGAGCGCTTAAAGCGCAGTCTATCTCTTTCTCGCCAAGGCGAAAGGGAGTAGAATTCTAGCCAATCAACGCCAAGATATTTGTCCCTTCAATCGCAGGGTCGCTTTAACTGAGACGGGAAACTTTCGAAAGTCTTCAGGGAGTTTACTTTTTAGTCGCGCTTTGCCTAGTACGTTACGCTTTCATTCACACTTCTTAAGGGGGGGTTTTATTTCAACTGGGGAAATTTGTCAATTATTTTAACTTTGTATAAGCTATTATCTTTATTATTCATAATTATTTTAGTCTTTTCTTTTGGAGTTTATTGATTTTAAAGTCATTAATTATTACTGTTTCCAGTGTTTTAAAATAATGTGTTCAACTGTTTTATGGTTTTTTAAACAACAAAATACAAACCATTCGTTGCCCTAAAATCGGCATTTTTAATTAATAACATATCCCAAACTTAAACAGTAATATTAAGTAAATTAAACAGTTGATTGAATAGTTTCACTCATTCAATCAACGTTTAAGATGTTGATAAATATATATATTTACAACAAATATATAAAAGGTTTATAAAACCTAAAAGTTTAAGAAGTGTAAATATTTGAATACAAAAGTTTAATAGTAGTAAAAAGTCGATATTCAACTAATAAATATAAGAAGTGAAAGTGTGAAGCTACAAGAAGAAAATTAAAAAGGTATGTATGATTATCCTACATTAGTTATACATTTGAGAAAAACGTTTATAGCATACTTTTCCTCCAAGAACCGTCAAATTCCCTTTCGAGATCGTGTAAATTTAATAAAATATAGTAACATTTAATCTTTTTATAATTTATATAAGTTGTAGCCTAAGTTGGTAGCTTACAACATTTAAGCCTTGGCCACTTGAGGTGACAGTACCACTGTCACACACAGGCCCCTGTTACACTCCAGAGGATGGTCCCAGGAAACATGGACTACAAAAAAAGTACTTTTTAAGTACTGGCTTTCACTGCTTCCCATAACGGCAAAGTACTAAATAGAAAGTACTTCGTATTGATTTGGAATAACGGCCTGCATCAGGCGAGCACAAAAAACACTGTACTTTTAAAGTAAAGCATTTTTTTTAACTTCTTTGTACACGACAGCATGTACTTTTCAAGCAATGTATTTTCTTCGTATTTTTAGTAAATACAAAAAAAAACTGAGATTTTATACATTTTTTTAAAAAACCTGTACTTTTAAAGCATTGTATTTTATTAATTTTTTTAGTAGTACAAAGAAACTACTTTTATTGTAAATATTGTAAGGACATTACGTCACTCACGTCTCATATTTACAAAAATAAATATTAATTGATCATTATATTATAATCATTACATAAGGATCTTTAATATTTTCCTTTTGGAACATTCCACATCAATTTAAAAATAAATAAAATCATTCACATTCTTAAGCATGACCATTGGCGTAGCAAGGGGGGGCCAGGGGGGCCTGCCCCCCCCCTGAAGTCCCTCAGGCCCCCCCTAAGATATTTTAGGCCTCCCCTACCGACTACTAGTAAAAGAACATGACGCTGAAAATACATACTTTTCTATTATTATTGTTTACATTTCAGGAAAAAGCCCTTGTCTTGCGGAATTAGGCTTTTTCTCTTTAAATTATCGGTAACTTTTCTGCACTTATGCAATTTCCCGAAAATATTTTTTAAATTTAAACATAATTATGCATATTGAATATTTCATACATATTGGCGACATCTTGTAAAATATTATAGAAGTGTAAGTTGAATTTCGCATTTAATAAAGACACCGACATTTGCCCCTCTGTTTCCGAAATCGGGTTGTAGATGTCGTAAGGTTATAAAAGACCTTTTTAAACTGTTTTTCTAAAATAAATATAATAATCTTTTTAGTTTTTTTGAGGTTAGCGTTTAGTGTCTTATGGAAATTTTCCGATTTTGGTGACAATTTCATAACCATTTTCATATTAAGTTTTCCCACGTCGTTAAATGGAATAAATTCGTCGAGCAATACCGGGAAATTTTTAATATTAATACTTCTGCTCTAAGAGCCGTTTTAAAGAATTGTATTTTTCGGTTAAATCAAACTGTTGGTCATGATTCTATCAAACAACATATAGCAGAAAACACCTATCCAAACCTCTACCAACTTTTTAAAGTTGCGAGTATTCTTCCAATTTCAAGTGCAACTTGCGAGAGGTCTTTCTCTGCCATGAGGAGAGTTTTTAATTGGCTTAGAACAACTATGACTCAAGAGAGACACTCAGGTTTGTCATTGTTATTCATAGAAAAAGATGTTGAGGTCGACTTAGACAGTGTGGTAGACGCTTTCAGTCAGCGACGTAGAAAACTTTCTTTGTAGAATTGCTGAATTACATACTTCCTGTGTATACATATAAATAAGTTGGTAAATGTATTATTAAATTTGTTATATTAAAATATTAGAACATTTATTGCGCGTATTTTTTTTTATTCATTACACACTTTGCACGACTCTTTAAAACCTATGTTTGCTTTTTGTTCAAGATAGACCGGGGCCACGGCCCCCCCTGAAAAGCAAGGCTAGCTACGCCAATGAGCATGACATTCCTTAGTGTACCAGTTTGGGTTTGCCATCTAGTAGCAAGGACGGCAACCATCAACTTTTTTTGTAAATATTTTATTTTCACAGTAAAATATTTAATATTTTTGTACTAAAATAAAGTGCATTAAAAGCAACTGTTTAAAAATACTTTAAATTTTTTTTTTACTGTTATATTAATTTTGCAGGAAAACTTTTAAACTTTTAATAATAAATTGAATGTACTTCTTCAAAATGTTATTAAATTGTTTTTTTTTGAGTATTTTATTTTCACACTAAAATATTTAATTGTTTTGTACTAAAATAAAGTGCTTTAAAAGCAACTGCGTAAATATACTTTTAAAGTGGTTTTTGCCATTTACCCTGGCTGCACTTGTCATTCTTCAAAAATAAAGTATAACTTTTCGTTGTATTAAAAATAAAGTACTAAAATGTTGCGTTTTCTGTACTTTTAAATAATATGCAAATTAGATAATACAAAAATAAAAAAAATTATGCATATCGTTGCCGATGCCAGCAGTTAAAGTACAATATTAGTAAAGTACCAGCAGGTCAATGTTTGCTGGGATCTAGACCGAGTTTTAAGGACTTTAGCATTTTAGACCTTTTAGTAAATACTGATGTCAATCACACTTTGCCATGACATATTAATTTCGCAATCTAAAGTACCTTTTAAATATGAATTACATAAGAGCATGATAAACAAAAATCTTTAAATAACAAAAAAACATAAAAAAATAATTATTTGAAAACCAAATGTGTTTTATTTAGGTAAGTGTGTTTTTATAATTTTTAATTTAAGGCAGAAATGGAATTTTGAATATTGTAAAATAATAATAAAAAAAATTCTGATCATAATATGTTATTAGGGCTAAAAATTATCCTATGGGGCGAGGCATTTATTCGATAATTTTTATTTTGTTTCCTCCCAAAACGCAGAGTTAAAAAAAACCGCTTTCATTTTTACTGGAAACTCGGAAGTAACCCAACTAACATTTATAGTAGCGGCTACATGTTCTAAAGGTTTTGCTACTTTCTTATAGTAGAAATGTGGTGATCCCAACCAAAATTTGTTACTTTTTAGTTCTAACAACTATTTAGTATCAGGAAATAGTAGATGTTTCGTAAAAACGACCCTCTAAACTACTTCATAGGATTGTTTCTTGATAGTCGATTCTGATAGTCTTCTCTACCACAATAGGACGTTGCTAAAGTTTTACTTTCTTTTTAGTCGTTATTTCGTAGTCGCCCTGACTTTTATTTCCTACTTAATTACCACTAGAAAGTTAAGCTTCATTGGAGTCCCAAACAAGTGTATCCGACAACTACATTATAACTTTAATTTTTACCACAAAAGTTTGTGTCATCATAGTAACATCTGATGTACCAATTTAGACAAAATACCTTTTTGGATCAACTTTAAAGCCGCAACTACTTTCAAGTAACCTTTTCGACTATCAGGGAATATAGTTTGGGACGCCATGTTTTTATGTAAGAAAGAAAATTTAATATTTTTTTTGTCGTTTTATGAGCTCATATTAAAGAGCCATACTATTTTATAAACAAATTAGTTGAAGCTTACCAAAAATGCTCTTCTTAAGCACCATTTGTTGGAGTTAACTGTCGATTATGAAAACATAACCTCCAAAATCACAACACAAAAATTCCATCAGCTACCAGAAAACGGCTCAATTTTACGGGCGCACCGGTTTTTTGCAATATATATAATGCATGTTATACAAAAAACTTTGCGTCGCACTCGAATTTTGATCCTCTGCTCGTAAATTCTCACACTTTTGGATAACATAGTTCATATTATAACCATAACCAAACAAAGAAACTAAGCGAGTCTGTTTACTGTTGTGTCCACCATATTGTGTAACAATTCTACCAAAAAGAAACGATTATATTATTTGCAACTACATCGCAACTTTTATGCCATTACGGAAAAAAAACAGCCTCTACGACGTAGTAGATACCTGGCTACGACGTAGTAGTGTAGTTGTTACTACAGTGACTTTAAACACTTGGCCAAGTAGTTATAACCAGAAATTGGTTCCCCACTTAGGGACTTATAACGTCGCTGTATGGTATACTGAGACGTAGCGGGAGTACGTTGCGGTTACTTTTAAGAAATTCTTTCTAGTTGGGGTTTCGTCGTTACAACTTTAATTGTTTGTTGGGAAGGGTCAAGACTTCCCAAAGAAATCGAATTTGGGACACTCTGTATAGTGGCGTCGAGTGCCATAAAAGTGCGGGAATAGGTACCTAGTCTAATTAGAAAAATGTGCCACAATGTTGGTAGCCGAGAAGGTTTTAAACAGTTGAAGGCCAAGGCCCGTCTTGGCCCTTCAATGTGACGCCGCTGATGTCATATGCAAGGGAGGGGGGGGGGGTCAGAATGAAAAAAAAAGATTTTTTCCTTAAAGCAAAACAACTTTTTTTAATAAAATGTATATTGATTCACACACCCCCCGCCTCAATAAGACTGCTCGCTTGCCCATATACATATAAGTACGGCCGCGCACTTACACAAGAATTTTTCTTTTTGGCATTTACACTTTTCGGCCCACTCTAAAATTTTTAAAGGCAATAGACAAAATATTGGAGCATCTTTTTTCTGAAAAATATAAAAAATCGAAGGGGTCATATTTTCAAAATGGCGGTTTTTTAAATTTATTGGCTTGTACTAAGGTCACTGATGAGATTATTTGTTATTATTGATTTTTCTTCTTATTGCCTCTTGTTCTTATTTCTAAAAGGTAGTAAACATTTTTTTTTCAAAGGTCGTATTTTTTCAGCAAAAATCATAAACCATAGATATGTTTTGGCCAAATAAAAAAATAAAACACCTTGTAGATTTAAGGAATCGCAACATTTTTTCAAATTTTTTATCTTGGGGTAATCGGTATATACAGGGTGTCCCAGAACTAATGGTACATGGTTAAACTGTAGATTCCTTGGGTCAAAATATTACGATTTAGCCATACTTACCTTAGTCCAAAAGTTCAAATTAACCGAGATACAGGGTGTTAAACTTTATTTTTTTAATTCGATTTTCTTTAATAACTTTTTGACTAATTAATATTTTTAAAAAAACTAACCCGCGAGTAAGTTTTTTTTAAAATTGGCAAGACGATTCCGTTGAAAAATTTGATGCACAGTGTACAGGGTGTTCCTTGGACCACTACCATTGCATAAAAATCAGTATATTTTTTTTGTGCCTCAGTGTATACCAGTTTTTATGTAAAATAATGGTTTTCCCATCCTTTTTATGTAAAAAAGTTATACTGTTTTAAAGTCGCTCAGAGCAACGGTTTTTGAGTTTTTTGCATATTTTTTTTTTATTGCATGTGAGTGATCTGCCTAATTTATGTACGATACTTTCTTCAATTCTTTCTACTAATTAATAATTTTGCACAAAAATTGGGTTTGGTGATTTTTGGACATGGACAATTTAATTTTGGTTAAAAAAAATAAAAATATTATACAGGGTGTTCTCTGGCTCGGTACCGTTACATTAAAATAGGTCTAACTTTTTTGTTCCTCGGTGTATACAAGATTCTATAAAAAACATTAATTTTTTATTTTTTTTAAGTGAAAAAGTTATGGTGTTTAGATGTCGCTTAGAGCAACGGTTTTTAAGATATTTAAATTATAAGTTTTTATTGTATGCGTAAAAGATTTTTGATTAAATTCTTACCCACTTCATACATATTGGCTATAATCAAGAATTTTTTATAACATTTTAAGATTGGATGTTTTCTTAGGAAATATTAAGTTAAAAAATATACAGGATGGTTCTTGAATTATCATAAGTGTGTTAAAGCAATTGTAAATTATTGTCCGTTATGGTTATAACTGTGTAGGGCGATGTTTTTAATGAGGAAGAAAAACTTCTTCGTATTAATGTTTTTAAAAATGGTAAGTACGTATACTTTATTAATGCAACTATTTTTTTATTGCTTTGAAAGAAAATTATAATTATTAATAAAATTGATATTTTATTATTTATTTAAAAAAATATAAAACAGCAACAAAGTTAAAATTTTAAAATTGACAAATAGTAAATCAAACTTAAAATTGTTTATTATAGTAGGCTTTGAAAATAAAAAACAATAAAATCCAATAAAGTTGCTGTCTGCGTCTATTCTGTCAAACTTTCTTAAAACTACAGAACTGTTTGTAAAATTACTTAATAATTAAAATCATATTCTGTTTAAAAACCTGCTTAAGTATACACCAAGGCACAAAAAAAATACACTGATGATTTTAATGCAATGGTAGTGGTCCAAAGAGCACCCTGTACATTATACATCAACTTTTTCAACGGAATCGTCTTGCAAATTTCAGAAAAACCTACTTGCTGGTTAGTTTTTGCAAAAATATTAATTAGTAGAAAGAATTGAAGAAATTATCATACATAAATTTGGCATTTCACTCACATGCAATAAAAACTTTAAATGCAAAAATTTTAAATAACTTTTTTACATAAAAGGATGGGAAAACCATTATTTTACATAAAAACTGGTATACACCGAGGCACAAAAAAAATACAGTGATTTTAATGCAATGGTAGTAGTCCAAGGAACACCCTGTACATTGTACATCAAAATTTTCAACGGAATCGTCTTGCCAGTTACAAAAAAATTTACACGCTCGTTATTTTTTGCAAAAATATTAATTAATAAAAAAGTTATTAAAGAAAATCGAATTGCAAAAATTAAGTTTAACACCCTGTATCTCGGTTAGTACGAACTTTTGGACTAAGGTAAGTGTGGCTAAATCGTATTATTTTGACCCAGGGAATCTACAGTTTAACTATGTACCATTAGTTCTGGGACACCCTGTATAGAGGAACCAAAAAATAAATTTATATTAATATTAAAATTTTGAAGTGCAAAAGATTATATTATACCCGCTCTCCCCTACCTGATTTTTCTTCTTAGATTAACCAAAATGAAACTCTTGGTCTTCTGCGCCACTTTTGTCGTCTATTCAGCGGCTATATCCATTGAATCAAAACTAAGTTCTTTTTCTGTTGACAAATTTGTCAACGAAATTAATGAAAAAGCCACCACTTGGGTTGCTGCAAGAAACTTTGAGGATCACCATTACGAAAAACTTAGAAGATGGGTTTCGGGTGTAAGGATTGATGAAGATGAGTCTGTCAATGAACTGAAGGTAAGTGTGAACATATAATAACTACTTGAGGCCGTATTCTTGACGGTCCGTGATTCGACTGCAGGGTGAGTGCAGCTATCCTCTCTCACAATCACCTGGAAGAAGCTATTCACTTACGGGCAAGGCGTCAAGAATACAGCACCGTTTATTCTTGACTGTCCGTGAGTTGAGGTGAGCGAAATGTTCAATTTTAGTGCCTACTAGAGACCCTTCATATAACACGAGTCTGCAAAAAAAAATCTTGCCTGGCATTATTTCCGCTGATTCTTATGTAAGACGACGCCCTGAATCCAAATATAGCTTGCGTTTTCTTCTACCACCCACCATTTTTGACAAAGCAGCCCTTTTACTTATTTTTATAATTTTTTGATAATAATTATGATATTATCGACTTAAATTTAAATTTTTAAGTATAAAGCTTTTCTTCCTTGTACGTTTCGATCTTTTATAGCTTTGTCTAGTGTTCCGTCAGCTGTAATTTTTAGACCTAAGTATTTATACTCATCACAGGGCTGAATTCGCTGCCCGGTATTTAAGATTAGATCCTGTTTCATTCCACCGATATACTAAATACTATGTCTTATTGAGATTAACCTCTAGTCCCCACTTAATGTATTCTATTAGTCTTCGTGTCATATATTCGAGGTCCCATATTTATGCTCCAACGTATTTGGTTGTTTTACACCGAACAAATTATGTCAAATGTCTTCAGGGCCTCTAGTTCCTATTAGTATTATGGTATTTTAAGTATAAATAAACCTTATTTTTTTTAAGGTAATAAGGAACCCACATAACGAGTCAGAAGAAGTACCAGAGTCGTTCGATGCTCGCGAAAAATGGCCACTCTGTGAATCGCTCACTGAAATCAGAGATCAATCAGAATGCGGCTCTTGCTGGGTAAGTCAAAACGCGTTATTTTTTAAGCAAAGCTTAATTTCCTTCTCTCTCCTCTCCCATTTCACGAACAGGAGGTGCCTCTCCACAACTGCATTTGTGGCAAAAATTTGCACATCCTGTTCGTTGGAAATGGGTCACTATTTCTTGGACCGTGTTACGGCTTGGAATATCCCTTACGTCAACCGCGACAACAAATAAATTTGCCACATCTTGACAGCTATTTCCTCCGAAATAACATTGAACTATCTGTACTCATTATCTATACATGGCTTGACCTAGAATTTGCGTGAAAAACGAATACCCACTTCTCACCTGTTTTGCTGCACACGAGGAAATCACGAAAAACTTCGCGAGAGGTCACGATGTATTTCCCTACCTTCCCACTACAAGCCCGAATACAGGTTTAAAACAGCGGAAAATATTTCAAGACACCGGCCAAAATATATTCTTTTCTCTTGTATACTTCTCTCTTACACACACTAAGTACAGCAAGCAGTCTAGAAATCCTGTAGAGGAAGGTCGCCTAATTTTGGATAGTTTTTTTTATTTTAACATATTTTGTTAATTGTTCTGTTCCTAAAATATCTTGTTACGTCAATAAAAACAGGGTATACGCTCACAAAAATATGTATTTCAACCCTAAAGAATACAAAAATTCGACCAAAGTAAAACAAAGCACTTTTTCAAATTTAAAAATAGGGTTCCCGAAATTGGATACCCTATATTAGCAACGCAACTACATGTGTTCCTAATTTTCGATAAGCAAATTTACGTATAACTTATTCCTATCTAAAATTAGGCAATCTTTATATTCTAGATTATTCCACTAATATCAAAAAGTCCGTAAGAGAAATTCTTATTTCAAATACATAGTCTTGTTCTACAACTATTCTTGTATGTACATCCTTGCCAAATTACACTTTCCTAGGCTAAGTACTTACCTTTTAATAATGGTCAGGGCTATCAAAATGGACGGGCCACGATCCTCCACTTTGTTGACGTCACATCCGGGGCTGATTTTTTTTTGATGGTCACGTTACGACACAGCTGATTGTCTTTAAAATTTTGAAGTTGGAATGACGGTTCATGGATATTTGATTTTTGTTAAATAAAGCCGTTTTTGAGATTGTTTTTACTTTATTCTGGCAGAACAATTTTTTTTTAATGTATAGTAAGCCCTAATTTTTCATAGCCGCTTCATTAGCTCACACAAAAATTAAGTTTAAAGCAGAAGCGAATGTGACAATCACATATGACAAAGTCAAATACATGTCAAATATAACAGTTAGCATGTGGTACATGGCGGGTAATTTGAATTCAAAATAAGGAATGCTAAATCTTGAAAATTTTAACCTTTTAATCATGTTGCTTCCTTACAAACCTTTGGTGGAATATCGGGATGGTGTCTGAGAATATCTCACTGAAATTTTGCGGAAATCTGTAGTGCCATTTTGAAAATATCATAAAAAACGACTGACCTCCCATAAGACCCAATGTAAAATTCAGCCCCGGGAGAACAGCTGATTTTTTCAGGGTCGTGGCCTCTATGTTTGTGTTGGCCTTGTAATGGTTTACACGTGGAGCAACAAAAAACTCGTTTTCACAATTAAACACATAAGCAGAGCCTACCTAACAGGCTGTGACATAAGCTTATGTCACCACCTAGTGGTGAACACTGGAACTATGCGTTTCAAAGATAATCATTTTATGTTAGAGACGCTTCGTTTTGTGGTTTGAGTTGAAGGAAACTGTAAACGGATTTGGAGATAATGCGGTATCCAAAATTAGGTAACTATCCAAAATTAGGCGACTTTCCTCTAGCGTTTAACCATACTGTATGTATGATTTATTTTAGGCTGTAGCCGCCACCTCTGCTATGTCCGACCGTATTTGCATCCATTCGAATCAAACCAAGCAGACTCGTGTCTCTACAGAAGACCTGCTCAGCTGTTCTGACGGTTGTGGAGACTGCTATAATGGCAGTCCATACGCTGGTTGGTTCTGGTGGAATCAAAATGGTAAATAACCCAATAACCGATTAGAGCAGACCGGGCAGCTCGTAACAAATTTTTTTCTGTATGAATGAATGAATGAATGAATCCCAATAGAATACAACAATTTTGCTGTTTAAGCATTGGCGTAGCTAGCCTTGCTTTTCAGGGGGGGCCGTGGCCCCGGTCTATCTTGAACAAAAAGCAAACATAGGTTTTAAAGAATCGTGCAAAGTGTGCAATGAATAAAAAAAAATACGCGCATTAAATGTTCTAATATTTTAATATAACAAATTTAATAATACATTTACCAACTTATTTATATGTATACACAGGAAGTATGTAATTCAGCAATTCTACAAAGAAAGTTTTCTACGTCGCTGACTGAAAGCGTCTACCACACTGTTTAAGTCGACCTCAACATCTTTTTCTATTAATAACAATGACAAACCTGAGTGTCTCTCTTGAATCATAGTTGTTCTAAGCCAATTAAAAACTCTCCTCATGGCAGAGAAAGACCTCTCGCAAGTTGCACTTGAAATTGGAAGAATACTCGCAACTTTAAAAAGTTGGTAGAGGTTTGGATAGGTGTTTTCTGCTATATGTTGTTTGATAGAATCATGACCAACAGTTTGATTTAACCGAAAAATACAATTCTTTAAAACGGTCATTTCTGCTCTTAGAGTAGAAGTATTAATATTAAGAATTTCCCGGTATTGCTCGACGAATTTATTTCATTTAACGACGTGGGAAAGCTTAATATGAAAATGGTTATGAAATTGTCACCAAAATCGGAAAATTTTCATAAGACACTAAACGCTAACCTCAAAAAAACTAAAAAGATTATTATATTTATTTTAGAAAAACAGTTTAAAAAGGTCTTTTATAACCTTACGACATCTACAACCCGATTTCGGAAACAGAGGGTCAAAGGTCGCTGTCTTTATTAAATGCGAAATTTAACTTACACTTCTATAATATTTTACAAGATGTCGCCAATATGTATGAAATATTCAATATGCATAATTATGTTTAAATTTAAAAAATATTTCCGGGAAATTGCATAAGTGCAGAAAAGTTACCGATAATTTAAAGAGAAAAAGCTAATTCCGTAAGACAAGGGCTTTTTCCTGAAATGTAAACATTATCTGAATGATTTTAAATTTTAATGCACCTATTTTATTTGAATATTTCCCGAATAATAATAGAAAAGTATGTATTTTCAGCGTCATGTTCTTTTACTACTAGTCGGTAGGGGAGGCCTAAAATATCTTAGGGGGGCCTGAGGGACTTCAGGGGGGGCCAGGCCACCCTGGCCCCCCCTAGCTACGCCAATGTGTTTAAGGCAGTATACAATTAATACAATGTCTTTTTTTCTTGAAGCTATTTTTCTACCTCTAAATATGTACCTACAAAACGATAATCCTGATACTTTCTATTTACTTCGACTCTTGCAACCAAAAGCTGAACAAAACACAATTATGATGCTACAAAAATACCAGCATATTTAAGTCCGTATTAGCACAAAATCACAAAAACTAAACCTGGTGTCACACTTAAATATTTGGCACCAAAACATGGCGTCACCTTGATGTTTGTGCCAACACTTTCTGCGACGGTCCGTAATACAATGTTACGCGTCCTCCCTCTTCCCTTGTCTTATAAAATTATTTTTCTAAAAAGAATAAATTAAAACCTCCTTTAACCTGCTTACCTATTCTGAAGTACACGGGCCTTGTGTTGCTCGGGACAACTTCATACCTTAATATATAGCTAAGTGAACGCAATGAACATCCGAACAGATGCTCATGTTACAGAAATCGTAAAATATGCTCAATTAAATCAGGTCTCAACTTTTATAGGAATAGTCACCGGTGGTCTATACAAATCCAACCAAGGATGCAAGGACTACACGCTTCAGCCATGTGAACATTACACCAACGGATCCCGTCCACAATGCGATTCTCTGCAATACGACACACCAACATGCGTTAAACAATGTCAAAACTCATCACTGGACTATGAACAATCCATGACTTACGGTCAAGGAGTTTACTACTTCGAGAGCGATAAGCAAATTATGTTGGAAGTCTCCAAAAATGGACCAGTTAGTGTGTTCTTTACTGTTTACACCGACTTTCTCTACTATAAAAGCGGTTAGTATAAAACAAGGCCAACAAAAAAAATATAGGCCACGACCCTGAAAAAATCAGCTGTTCTCGGGGGGCTGACTTTTACATTGGGTCTTAAAGGAGGTCAGACGTTTTTTTATGATATTTTTAAAATGGCACTACAGATTTCCGCGAAATTTCAGTGAAATACTCTCAGACACCATCCCGATATTCCACCACACTTTTGTAAGGATGCAAGATGATTAAAAGGTTAAAATCTTCAAGATTTAGCATTTCTTATTTTGAATTTAAATTACCCGCCATGTACCGCATGCCAACTGTTATATTTGACATGTATTTGACTTTGTCATCTGTGTTTGTCACATTCACTTCTGCTTTAAATTTTATTTTAGTGTGAGCCAAGGCCAACACAAAAATAGAGGCCACGACCCTGAAAAAATCAGCTGTTCTCCCGGGGCTGAATTTTACATTGGGTCTTATGGGAGTTCAGACGTTTTTTTATGATATTTTCAAAATGGCACTACAGATTTCCGCAAAATTTCACTGAAATATTCTCAGACACCATCCCGATATTCCACCAAAGGTTTGTAAGGAAGCAACATGATTAAAAGGTTAAAATCTTCAAGATTTAGCATTCCTTATTTTGAATTCAAATTACCCGCCATGTATCACATGCCAACTGTTATATTTGACATATATTTGACTTTGTCATCTGTGATTGTCACATTCGCTTCTGCTTTAAACTTAATTTTTGTGTGAGCTAATGAAGCGGCTATGAAAAATTAGGGCTTACTATACATTTAAAAAAAATTGTTCTGCCAGAATAAAGTAAAAACAATCTCAAAAACGGCTTTATTTAAAATAAAATCAAATATCCATGAACCGTCATTCCAACTTCAATATTTGAAAGACAATCAGCTGTGTCGTAACGTGACCATCAAAAAAAAATCAGCCCCGGATGTGACGTCAACAAAGTGGAGGATCGTGGCCCGTCCATTTTGATAGCCCTGATTTGACATGTATTTGACTTTGTCATCTGTGTTTGTCACATTCACTTCTGCTTTAAATTTTATTTTAGTGTGAGCCAAGGCCAACACAAAAATAGAGGCCACGACCCTGAAAAAATCAGCTGTTCTCCCGGGGCTGAATTTTACATTGGGTCTTATGGGAGTTCAGACGTTTTTTTATGATATTTTCAAAATGGCACTACAGATTTCCGCAAAATTTCACTGAAATATTCTCAGACACCATCCCGATATTCCACCAAAGGTTTGTAAGGAAGCAACATGATTAAAAGGTTAAAATCTTCAAGATTTAGCATTCCTTATTTTGAATTCAAATTACCCGCCATGTACCACATGCCAACTGTTATATTTGACATATATTTGACTTTGTCATCTGTGATTGTCACATTCGCTTCTGCTTTAAACTTAATTTTTGTGTGAGCTAATGAAGCGGCTATGAAAAATTAGGGATTACCATACATTTAAAAAAAATTGTTCTGCCACAATAAAGTAAAAACAATCTCAAAAACGGCTTTATTTAAAACAAAATCAAATATCCATGAACCGTCATTCCAACTTCAATATTTTAAAGACAATCAGCTGTGTCGTAACGTGACCATCAAAAAAAAATCAGCCCCGGATGTGACGTCAACAAAGTGGAGGATCGTGGCCCGTCCATTTTGATAGCCCTGTGTGAGCTAATGAAGCGGCTCTGAAAAATTAAGGATTCCTATCCATTAAAAAAAATTGTTCTGCAAGAATATAGTAAAAACAATTTCAAAACCACCTTTATTTAAAAAAAATCAAATATTCATGAACCGTCATTCCAACTTCAATATTTTAAAAACAATAAGCTGTGTCGTGACGTGATCTGCAGAAATCAGTCCCCGATGTGACGTCAACAAAGTGGAGGACAGTGGCCCGTCCGTTTTGATAGTCCTGTAAACCTACACAGATTCTTACCTTCCTAGACCGCACAGTAATGGCAAAGAAATTTGAAGCGGCTCAAAAAAAAAACGACTATACTTCTAAAAAATATTATTTTATAATATAATAATAATAATTTGGTTTTCAAAAAATTCCAAAAATATTTATTAATCTTTAGATATCCTACCAAGGCTATCAAAACCACCACGATCTACAACTATGTTGACGTCACGGCGAAGGCTGAATCTATTTTTGATGGTCACGTCATGTCACAGCTGATTGTGTTTAAAATATTGAAGTTGGAACGACGGTTGATGAGTATTTGATTCTTTTTAAAATAAAGCAGGCTTTGAGATTGTTCTTACTATATTCTTGTAAAATCTATTTTTTAATGTATAGTTATCCTTAATTTTTCAGAGCCGCTTCATTAGCTGACACAAAAATTAAATTTAAAGCAGAAGCGAATGTGTTCGTTTCTGCGTGTAAAGTTTTTGGCTCACCTACATCTATTCGTCTATATTCGGCCACTTTTAAAACTTATTTAGATATGCAAAGAAGAAAGATGGAAAACGTGCTGTGTGTGGATCGATAAAAATCAAAACGAATTTTATACTTCACACAAAGGTATGTGTGCCTAACTTGCGAGTGTCAGAAGGAGAGGGAAGAGTTGATTTTGGTTGTTTTCCTACTTACACAAGGTTGCATCTCTAGACGTACGTTTCTGTGTGTTTCACGTCATCAGTAGAGAACAGCAAACCCAGGTAAGCCAATTTTAACCAAAACCAACTCCTACATATCAAATACTCGCGGCGGTGCAATGCGAGTAAACTCCAAGGTGTAGCGCCATCTAGCGGACTGGCTCGAGCACTCTTCCCTCTCCTTCTGACACTCGCAAGTTAGGCACACATACCTTTGTGTGAAGTATAAAATTCGTTTTGATTTTTAATTAGATATGTTTGTAAAAATTACAACATCAAAAAATTATTTTTTTGTACTGTAGTTTTCTTTTTGAATGATTAACACTGGTATTTTTGGATTTTAAATGAACTTTATTGTAAAACATCATGGCGTGCGGTGCATGGCGGGCAATTGGAATTCAAAATAAGGAGTGCTAAATTTTGAAGATTTTAACCTTTTAATTATCTTTCATCCTTGCAAAAGTTTGGTGGAATATGAGGATATAGTCTGGGAATATTTTACTAAAATTTTGCATAAATCTGTAGTGTCATTTTGAAAATATCACAAGTAAACTTCTATTCTCCCATAGGACCCAATGTAAAAATCAGCCCATGATAACTGCTGATTTTCTCAGAGTCGTGGCCTGTATGTTTTTGTTGGCCTTGCTCTAATCAATCGGGTTCTTCTCATTTTTGTTGGCCTCATCACTGATGGCTGCCATAATCATATGATCCATCGATCGATGGCAACAATCAGATGGATTTCAGGTTCATTTAAGAACTTGCCAATATACAGGGTGTTCGGCACATGAACCGTCAAAATTTTTTGGGATATTGTTGGGGTCATTTGCTACCTTTTCAACCTTGGAACTTGGGTCCTAAGACTAACGGCTAAAGAGATATGAATTTTTAAAAAAAAATTCTCAAATTGCCCAAAATCCCACCTTTAAACCCTCGTAAGCTTTTTATTAATGTCTGGAAAAGCACCATTTTTTTTTATAATTCTGTAATCTTATGCTTCTTCAACTAATTAGTAGATTTGTTAAAATTGATGTACCAAAGGGACATACGAGGTTTTTTATTGAAAAACATTAGTGATTTTGTGAAAGAAAATCAATTTCAAAATAAAAAATCAAAAAAAGTATCGACAATTGGGAACTTCATTTTCTTTTCAAAACTTCTTTAGTTGATTACCTTTCTAACGGTATGCCACACATTGATAAAAAAAAACATTTCTGCTTTAAAATACGGATATTCCGTCAGAAGGGCGAGACTCGTTCGGAATTGGTAAGAAAAACAATTTGATGTTTATGATCGTTTACCTACTCAAACAAAAGTTAAACTTTTAACAATAATGTATTGTGTTGTTTATTTATAAATTTTGTTCAAAACGATCATAAACATCAAATTGTTTTTCTTATCAAGTCCGAACGATTATTGCCCGTCTCACGGAATATCCGTATTTTAAAGCAGAATTGTTTTTTTTTATCAATGTGTAGCATACCGTTAGAAAGGTAATCAACTAGAGAAGTTTTTAAAAGGAAATGAAGTTCTCAAGTGTCGATACTTTTTTTAATTTTTAATTTTGAAATTGATTTTCTTTCACAAAATCACTAATGTTCTTCAATAAAAAACCTCGTATGTCCCTTTGGTACATACATTTTAACAAATCTATTAATTAGTTGAAGTAGCATAAGATTACAGAATTATAAAAAAAATTGTGCTTTTCCAGACATTAATAAAAAGCTTACGAGGGTTTAAAGGTGGGATTTTGGGTAATTTGAGAAAAAAAATTAAAAAATTCATATCTCTTGACTCTAAGGACCCAAGTTCCAAGGTTGAAAAGGTAGCAAATGACCCCAACAATTTGGGTATTGTTGGGGTCATTTGCAAAAATTTTTAAAGGGTTCATGTGCCGAACACCCTGTATATAAAATCCATAGAGCAGACTATTGTAGAGACCATGCAGGCTTATTATCTAAACGACTATTTTTTTGTAGGAGTTTATCAACCAACAGTCGGAACCTCAGAAGGTAACCACGCCGTGAAAGTGATTGGTTGGGGAGTTGAAAACGGCGTTAAATATTGGCTGATCCCCAACTCCTGGAACAGTAACTGGGGAGACAATGGCTATTTTAAAATCCTGCGTGGAGTAGACTGTTGCGGTATCGAAAATCGTGGAACCGGTTCTTTGCCAAAATAAACAATACAAAATTCTTTGCACAAAAAGAAAATTTGAAGTTTTCTGTTTGTTATTTTATTTATGAATAAATTATGTAAAAATAATGAAAAAATATTTTTTTTTGTCTTTTGACATGGGCGCACCCAGGGGGGGGGGGCGGGCCCGGCCCCCCAAGCCTTAGATTTTTACATATTTTCTACATATTTCATGATAAAACACAAAAAATAGCTTAACATTTGACATCATGAGGCTTTGCCCCCCCCCCCCCCAAGAGGCCTCGGGCCCCTCCCTGCTTTTGATAATTTTTTATAAATTGTACTATTACAACATGATTAAAAAACAAGTGAAATTAAAGAAAGAAAAATAAGAAAAAAGTTTTCTGCTTCGGCCGAGACTCGAACCCGGGATCTCTTGCTCTCTACGCAAACATTCTAAGCATTGAACTACCGATCTCATGTTTTCAGACGTTGATAGTTTACGTCTAACCAGAAACGAGTATAATATAGTAGACAGTGAATTTACATTAGGCCAATAGCATACTCTACAATTCACGCACTGGGCACCTTTGAACGCAGCCGGTGACGACCGGTGAGTGCACTGACTTCCCTATTCGTTTGATAATAGCTGGTAACCACATGAACTGAAATGCTAGCTCTGTCTTTTTCTTCTTATGCAATAATTTACATAGAAAAAAAGAGAGAGGAAGCGTGTTTGCCTCCATAGTGCAGTGTTGCCGATATTTCATTTAATTCAAAATCATTTGGAAAAATCTTTCAGTCACTGCTTGTAAAGTATATAGGTATAATTGTCTTTGTATATACCCAAGTAATATTATTACCACTCAAGGTTTTATCAATTTGGTTCCTAGGTTATTTAGAGGGTGCTGTTATGGGTTTTAGGATCAATTTAGCTACATAAAGGTAATTTATATAGCCAATTACCTAAAGGGGTGTTATACAACCAAAAAGTGATTTATAAAGGGAGTATAATAAAACTGATATTCCTTCTGTTCCTTTTAGATACTTTTGGTTTTATTGATTTCTGATTTATAAAGATGGTCTTATAAAACCATTTTACCTAAAGTTTTTAAAAAGAAATAAATATAAACTTTGGTCATTTAGTTTTTTTCATTACTTTAGGTCATCACAAAAGTGTTTTATAATAGAGTTGAAAGGTTATCTTATATCCTTTTGTTTTTATAGTTACCAGTAGTTTAAAAGTAAATATGATTAGATAGGCGGCCATATAGAACCTAGTTTCCTTAAGGTTTTTAAGAGTGGTAAATATAAACTTTAGACTTTTGGTTTTTGCCATTACTTTTAGGCATTTTAAAAAGGTTTTATAGGAAGGCTTAAAGGTAAACTTAATTCTTTTTTATTTATATAGTTACCCATAGCTGTATATTAAATATTATATAAATAGGCTGCCATATAAAACCTTGTTTCCTTCTAACAGAAGTAAGTAAATACTTTCGTCTTTTATTTTTTTAGGTATTTCTTGTAAAAATAATAGATATACCTGGGTACAGATTGGTACCTACCTATTGCAAGATTGACACCCAGGCCTAGATAAGGCCTGTTTAGACGGCCAATATAAGAGGTTGCCCTCCAATCTGCAGGCACAACGAATATCTTTACACTGGCCCTCTCGATTGTGTCGAAATTGCACGACAAAAAACACAAGTGTTGAATTATACGCTTTTAATCACTTTATAAACAAATACAAAAAATTTAAGTGAGGTTATGTTGACTATGTTTACATTGTTCTTTTTTGTTGGTTTCATAAGGGCACTCAAAAATCCTTGTTGCGATACAGTAACAAATAAAGCCAAGTGACCACTATAAAACCATAATGGCGTATATAAATTTATTTAAAAAATATTGTAAAGAGAAAATATTTATCTAGTCGTTTTAGCAGTGTTTTTTAACAATAATTTTACTTTAATTTTGATTTATGTAAACCAAACAGACTTTTTTAATGGTGAATAGTGTAAATGATTTTTATTTTATTTTAAGTATTTGTTATTTTGTTATCAAAAAACTATTAAAAAGCATTCTTGAGCTGGCGCGCTTGTTTTGAGAGCTTTTTAGATACGATTTTATCAGAAAAATAAATCTGGCAGGCAATTTGATCATCAACAAAACGACAAACTCGGTATATTTTTACGTGATAAAATAATTTTGGGACTCTGACATTTTTTGCAATTTTGTGACCTAAATTATTTTATATAGCCATTGTGAATCTAAAATATCGCCATAGCTTTTATAGGAAAACTTCTTTACTCTAAAGGTATTATGGTATTCAACAGAATCGCCAGGATACCAAATTACCAAATCTAGTTTTATAATAGGATAGAGGACGTTTCTGAGTTGCTTCTAGAACCTGGCATAATAGCTTTAGGCTCTAAAATGTTTTATACTGGTGGAACCGCTAGAGGGCGAAGCTGGAGTTTATTTCTTATGGTTTTATAGTGAGTTTAATACATAGGTTGCCACCACCAATTGGGGAGTCCCATTTAGGAGGTCTAAGGGGTATATAAGGGTAATGGGAACGTGCTAGCGACCAAACATTGAAACTAATGGTTTTAAGGAAAGGCGCTGGCAACCTTTTAGCTTCTGCTATAAATAAAGAAATGTTACTTGGGTAGGTATAACTCTCTTGGCAACACCGCCGACTCTTTTAGAGGAGACAATTCACAATGAATATTTACACCGTCTTGTATAGCCATCTGGTATGAGATTTCGGTAACTGGGGCCATTTTGGATTGGTTGTCTATTTATTAGTTTATGGTCTAACTTTTGAGTTTTCATACCTTTGACAGTGGGAAGAAAGAATTATAGAGATCAGTTTGATGACTTGGTCGAGTTAATACCCTGAGAGTCTCTCGTTCTTGTATTGAGACATCGCAGCCTGCATAGATGGAAGTTTTCCGAAAATTTATGTATGGCTTCGGTAGTTCAATGTTTAGAATGTTTGCCTAGAGATCAAGAGATCCCGGGTTCGAGTCCCGGCCGAAGCAAAAAACTTTTTTCTTATTTTTCTTTCTTTAATTTGACTTGTTGTTTATAGTTTAATAATAGTATAATTTTAAAAAACCACAAAATAATTTCGTTGATGTTAATACTTATTACGAATTAAATAAACAGTTGAAGAACAATATTGTATGTATATTTGTATTATATTCATCTTTAGGTACTTCTTTTATAAAATATAAACTATTATAAACTGGTGCATTTTATAAAATTAAAATACTTACCTACCTATTTTCAATCTCTAGTAGCCCGATTCTCTACATATTATTTTTTCAGTGGCGGTGCCAGGGGGCCAGAGCGTCCTACTTCCCCTCTTCCTTGACGTAAAACGTAATTTTAATTTCTAGTAAAAAAATTGCAAATTCTTATGAAATTTTCTTTCGATGTTTTAATTTTTTTCTCAAATATTTTATTCTTACTTCCTCCCTGGCCCCTTCCCATTAAAAATCCTGGATCCGCCACTGTTTTAATTTGGCCTTATTTCATAAGTTCAGTAATAATAGCTAGAATAGCACTGTAACTGCCTGCTGAGAGTCCAATAACGCCTACTATGATCAGCAAAATATCTTTCCATAAAATATATTTAAGTGGGCCCAAGTTATCTGGCCAATATGCGCACAATTCGATGATGGCAGGAAACGCTATCCCCAAAGCTGACAGGCAAAAGGATCCTACTAGCGATATGAACAGGCCCAGGAGAGGAACAGTCAGTGCGAGGACAACTAAAAAAAAAACATTTAAATTACGAATTCTGCACCGACGCACAGTGGGTTATATATGAGAGCACGGTGGATAGAATAGACCGGAGGCGAATTCTCGTGCTATATGTTTCAAAACGAAGCCCACGAGAAAGACCGGCCCGGGCGCGGAAATATCACGTGACCGTAGGAGGCTCACAAAAAAACGCCTCACGGCCCGTTGTCATTATAAAACATGTGTGTGTTCAGTTTTGGTATGTTTGTTTACGTTGATTTTTTTTTAATTCGGGCACGAATTTTATGTGAATTTTATCAAAGTTAAATATTAATATATTAATACAATAAAAAATTATACAAAATTTGCACTCTAATATCTTCAGGTACATATATTAGGTACATAATATCGTTAATAACTTCAAATCTATACAAGTCTTTCAAAATTGGACATATCAAACCTAAGCTTTTAGTTTTTTAATTTTTCTTTGACTGTCATCATCTTTGAGTTCTTATTCAAAGATTTATTAGCAGACACTAAATCATTGTGCTTTTTAATAAAATTATTTAAAAAAACTTTACATGCCCTTAAACTATTTTTTTCACGCTTTGACAATAGTTTTTCTCCACAAAAACACTAGCTAGAGTTATCTGAAGAAAAATTTTCAATATAAAACATTTCACAATAATTTATTAAAAAGAAACAAGTGATTTTGTGAATAAGTGAGATGGTTTTCCCATTCAATGAACTGAATGTAGTGGTCGTCAATAATTTTTTGAAAGGTTACCCAGCACAAAGTTTAATATCTATTTCAATAAAGTGTAAGTTAACTACCAACTCATGTTCTTTTAAAAGCTGTATCTTACTTTTTAAATATTTCACACTACCAGAGAGATTACTATCTGTTAACAATATTTTACAAATCAGTTTTTTAATATTGCGAGGGTGCAGAAGACATATTACCTTAGAATTGTAAATTGACGTGTATGCACTGGATAAACAAAGATGAAGCCAACATTAAAGTGTATCCACCATATCTTCGATTCTCAGGTTACCTTTTCAAGAGACCTAATTGTTCAATAAGAAATGACAACTGAACACATTTTTCACTCTCACTATCGAAAATGTCACTAAGGATATCTATTACTTAATTAATCTTATCCAATATCTTATCTTTTACCACTTCTTTCCCGTTTGCAACATATTAGGTTTCAGTTTTATAGTTGGACCGACAAGGAACAACACTAATTACACGTTCGTGGCATTGTTTATCTTATAGGTATGGTATTTTCTTTATAATTTACTCATTAGCCATTAATTACTTTAACGTAGCCCACTACAGTCTTTTTCGTGGGCTGCGTTATTTTAATAACTTTGATAAAATTCACATAAAATTCGTGCCCAAATTAAAAAAAAATCGACGTAAACAAACATAACAAAACTGAACACACACATGCTTTATAATGACAGCGGGCCGTGAGGCGTTTTTTGTGGGACTCCTACAGTCACGTGATATTTCCGCGCCCGGGCCGGTCTTTCTCGTGGGCTACGATATCCGATCAACATCAAATTTGTTGTGGACTTAGTTATTATAAGTTACAGTGCCAATACAATAAATATTCCAATGCTTTAAAGTTGGCAACCTCCCACCCCTTTGAAGAGCCTGGAAGGGGACCATCTAGGTATGTCTGATTTCGTTGAAAATTGGTATGTAGGGATTTTTGAGGATGGGGATCAGCTGGACAAGCAAAGTGACGTAAAAAAAAAGATGGCGAAAAAACTACGACGACCGCTTTCTTCTATCGATAGTGAAATATACTTACATGTCACGATGACGATAGCTATTCTTAATAGGTATTCGTAAAAAGTTTTCTTTGCGGTACTACAGTCTTCTACCATATGAGCAATGTAATTATTCCATAAAATTTGGACGGGAACATAACCTTGGAGACCATAAGAGATGTAGATGGCAATAGCGTACAAAATGATGATTGCTTGAGCTAGTCTAAAACACCAAACAAAATTTTTCAAAATTCTTCAGAAAATTCTAGACATAATTCATGTACAATATCCTATACCTAAGTCTAACCATTTTTAAAATATTGTTCAAGAACGACTAAAGGCGGAATATTTCAAAAACGGTTAGAACTATGGAAAAACGGCCCTATCCTTATTTTTAATTATCTATCGACATCAAACACCAACACTTCCGGTTTAACCGGAATTTCTGATTTTCTGTTAAAACCGGATGTGTTCGTGGTTTATGTCAATCGATAGATAATGGCCCACTAAGCACAAAATCGTAAAAAACGTTAAATAAATATTGAAAAAAAATGTTTTTTTTCTAACACAAATTTGTGTTAAAATTAAGTCAACTTTTGACATTAAAAAAACATGTAGAAAATCCGATGTAAAATTTCATGTAAAAGCATTACCAAAAATATATTTCTTAATAACGTTAAGAAACCAGCATTAAAAAAAGCATAATTTCACTAACATTAAAAATAATATCATCAGTATATGGTTATTTTTATAATGTTTTTCCTAGATCTCACTTCTAACGTTGAATTTAAGATATATGAAGCTAATAAATGCTTTGTTTTTGAAACATTAAAAAAATATGTACTATAGAGCGCGCAACGGCAGCGCCCTCTACAGTAAAGCAGTCCCACGGTAGTAAAGACGCTTTTTGTAATTTTGGTTAAAATATTTGCATTTTGCAGAAACAAACATGGCAAATTTAAAGCACAATTATTAATATTGATAGTGAATTCATATTTGGATCGGAATATTACTCCAGTTGTGTGGGAAAGATGGTATAGTTAAAGAACAACAAATGTATGTGCAGTGATCTAAATGAAGCACCACAAAATCAGGTAAGAAAAAGTAAACATAAGAAAAAAAATGGTTTTGTATGAAATATCGCATACCTGTAGGTAATCAGACAGGGAATGCGATAATTCACCGCGGACGAATAGCCGTCGGACCTTAAGCCACGTATACATTTGAGGCAGAATTATATAATAATAATAAATCGTCTTTATTGATAAATAAATGTTACATAGGCGAGGTTTAGCAAACTGCTACTTCGCAAGCCTCGCAGCGAGACCAAACGAATGCTTCGGTTGCATTCATGCTAAAGTGAATACGCGCCTTGAAATTGTTTGCCTTGTATTCACTTGAGCATGAATTGTTTGGCCTCGTAGAGAGGCACTTACTACAAAATTATTGTTTACATAGAATTTTAAATTTTAATTTCAGAAGCTACAAGCCGAATTGCCTTTACTGAGTGTCAAGTTTACGAAAACCTCAACGGACTGTTGCTGCCCTGCGTTTCCAAAATAGAAGAATTTTATTTACATTATTTATGTTACCTTATCTTTAGAGATATTTGAAAAAAATATATTTTTACATTGTTAAAAAAACATTTATTTTTTCAATGTTAGAAAAACATTTATCTTTTACTGTTAAAAATCAATATTTTTTTAACGTTCGAAAAACACTTTTAATTAATTTTGCCTACAGAACTCAAAACAAGATTTTTGACAGATAAATAAAGGATAAAGGATAAAAAAAAGGTCAAAATTGGGCTTCTAAATATCACCTTTGATTAGACAACACGACAAGATTTGAAGCAAAATTAAGGACACCCGAGCCCTCCTTATAACTGTCCCTATATTAATAACTTTAGTTATAGCGGTCTCCACAGATGTCGCTCAAATCACGAAACGAGATAATTTTAATTTTGGGTAGATGTATCGATTGACGAACTCGCAAATTATTTACGCGGCGGACGAAACGAGGATTTTTGGTAGTTTGTTTCACCCGCGGTCAGCTTAATAGTTCGCATATCACACATTTTCTAGTAAAGAAGATAAGGATGTAGATATACTGATATTCTAGGTGGAACAAACGTCGAATAAAGAACGAGGATTTTAAGTAAATCGGTTCACCCGCGGTCAGCTTAAAAATTTAGTCTATCACTTCTTTTTATGTAAAAAAATAAGGAGGCATACACTTAAATATATATACGGGTATTCTGGGTGAAACAATATTTGAACAGGAAACGAGCATTTCAAGTAAACCGTTTCACCCGCGGTCAGCCTAAAACTTTTGTTAATCCGGTATTCTTGGTGAAACAATAAACGAACAGCAAACATAGTCAGAAGAATGTAAAGGCAGCAGTACGAGTTAGTTGTTTTGCAGAGATCGAGCAGCCGTCTCCAATTTTAGTTCTCAGATTTCGCGGAGAGAGGCCGCCGAAAATCTTTAACAATAGCACCCTCTCTCGGCTGTTGTTGCGTACTAGCCAAAGTTACAGCAGATCCACCAGGTGCTGTTATACTAGGGGCTCGGTATCTGTATGTTGGGCTGCCTATCTTGAGGTGTCTTTTAAACATTAATGATTGATAAAGTTAGCCAGGGCTATCAAAATGGACGGGCCACGATCCTCCACTTTGTTGACGTCACATCCGGGGCTGATTTTTTTTTTGATGGTCACGTTACGACACAGCTGATTGTCTTTAAAATATTAAAGTTGGAATGACGTTTCATGGATATTTGATTTTTTTTAAAATGAAGCCGTTTTTGAGATTGTTTTTACTTTATTCTGGCAGAACAATTTTTTTTTAATGTATAGTAAGCCCTAATTTTTCATAGCCGCTTCATTAGCTCACACAAAAATTAAGTTTAAATCAGAAGCGAATGTGACAATCACATATGACAAAGTCAAATACATGTCAAATCAGGGCTATCAAAATGGACGGGCCACGATCCTCCACTTTATTGACGTCACATCCGGGGCTGATTTTTTTTTGATGGTCACGTTACGACACAGCTGATTGTCTTTAAAATATTGAAGTTGGAATGACGGTTCATGGATATTTGATTTGTTTTTAAATAAAGCCGTTTTTGAGATTGTTTTTACTTTATTCTGGCAGAACAATTTTTTTTAAATGTGTAGCAAGCCCTAATTTTTCATAGCCGCTTCATTAGCTCACACAAAAATTAAGTTTAAGGTAGAAGCGAATGTGACAAACACTGATGACAAAGTCAAATACATGTCAAATATAACAGTTAGCATGCGGTACATGGCGGGTAATTTAAATTCAAAATAAGAAATGCTAAATCTTGAAGGTTTTAACCTTTTAATCATCTTGCATTCTTACAAAAGTTTGGTGGAATATCAAGATGGTGTCTGAGAATATTTCACTGCAATTTTGCGGAAATCTGTAGTGCCATTTTGAAAATATCATAAAATAACCTCTGACCTCCCATAAGACCCAATGTAAAATTCAGCCCCGGGAGAACAGCTGATTTTTTCAGGGTCGTGGCCTCTATTTTTGTGTTGGCCTTGGTCAAATATAACAGTTGGCATGTGGTACATGGCGGGTAATTTGAATTCAAAATAAGGAATGCTAAATCTTGAAGATTTTAGCCTTTTAATCATGTTGCTTTCTTACAAACCTTTGGTGGAATATCGGGATGGTGTCTGAGAATATTTGACTGAAATTTTGCGGAAATCTGTAGTACCATTTTGAAAATATTACAAAAAAACTTCTGACCTTCCATAAGACCCAATGTAAAATTCAGCCCCGGGAGAACAGCTGATTTTTTCAGGGTCGTGGCCTCTATTTTTGTGTTGGCCTTGAGTTAGCTAAAGGAGGACGTGGAAAAGGTCCCTAATATCGCAAAAGCCATTTCTGCGCGAGTTAGGAAGGTAAAAATTAACGATCTTAATAGCCCTCTATACCTAGGGTAAAGATAGTAAAAAGATTCATCCAACATAAAAAATTATATGGGTGGTTAATGGTTATGATGGTTACAAATAACCAATTGAACTGAATCGCAGCCCACGAGAAAGACCGGCCCGGGCGAGGAAACATCACGTGACCGTAGGAGGGTGACAAAAGAACGCCTCCCGGCCAGCTGTCATTATAAAACATGTGTGTTTTCAGTTTTGGTATGTTTGTTTACGTCGATTTTTTTTTTAATTCGGGAACGAATTTGTTGTTGGTTGTTGGTCCAACTATAAAACTGAAACCGATACACTTGAAGAGCTAATGCAGTTTATTGAAATGAAAGTTGCAAACGGGAAAGAAGTGGTAAAAGATAAGATTGATCAAGTAGTAGACATCCTTAGTGACATTTTCGATAGTGAGAGTGAAAAATGTGTTCAATTGTCATTTCTTATTGAACAATTAGGTCTCTTGAAAAGGTCACCTGAGAATCGAAGATATTGTGGATACACTTTAATGTTGGCTTCATCTTTGTTTATCCAGTCATCCAGTGCATACATGTCAATTTACAAAACTAAGATATGTCTTCTGCACCCTCGCAATATTAAAAAACTGATTTGTAAAATATTTAACAGATAGTAATCTCTCCGGTAGTGTGTGTGTGTTTTCAGTTTATTGAACGTGAAAACCATCTCACTTATTCACAAAATCACTTGATTCTTTTTAATAAATTATTGTGAAATGTTTTATATTAAAATTATATTTAAAAAAATTCTTTAGATAACTCTAGCGAGTGTTTTTGTGGAGAAAAACTATTGTCAAATCTTGAAAAAATTAGTTTAAGGACATGTAAAGTTTTTTAAAATAATTTTATTAAAAAGCATAATGATTTAGCACGGATCACCTAACAAACAGATAAATAAGCCGGCTGGCCGTCTTTGATCTCGGAGAATTCAACGATGGCTGAGCATTGGGAATCAAACTCAGAGCCGGACTAAAATAAATTTATCATAAAATATGAAGGTTTCAGATTGTTGATGCGAAAAAATATTTTTACTGCCAGAAACAATAAAAACATTAGAATAGTTTTGTTCTGCTAAAAATGGGAGCTAAAATGAATTTTAGAGTCTCGGCCGCGTAAAAATATTATATCTTGTCCTCTGTAGGGAACTATGGAAATAATGTGTTCTATTGAATGAGAGATATGGGAAGCACAAAAAGAGGTCTTCTTCTTCGTTCAGAATACGTTAGCATGTTGTCGTTTCCAGCATACAGCCAAACACAAAAAGAAAAAAATTGATTGCTTTTTTGTTGTATTGGGATAACATTTATTAAGTTTCAAGAGAGATTGTAGAGTAATTTTTTAATTTACTGGAATCAGATATTATTTATTAGTTTTTTTGAAAAATTGAAAGTTTGAGGAGATACAGGGTGACCAAATAATCTTTACAATTAGCACAAAATTGCTTCACGGTAAATTAATATTTTAAAATTTAGTAAAATCCAATATTCTAAAAAAATTGTTGTTTTATATGTATTCTTAAAAGTGTAAATGTAGCATAATAAAAAATTATAACAAATTTGTGTCAAAAACTCTTGACCAAATGTTATATAATAGTGTATTATACAGGGTTTAATTTAAATGATGCATGAAACTTTAAGGAGTTGTGGAAATGGTCAAAACAAAGATTTTTTTCGCATTACATTTAGACCTCTTTGTTTTTACAAGGTGTTAAACTTAGCATTTTTTTTTCGATTTTTTGTTTGTTTATTAAAAATTATAACAGACCATTAAAATTTTGTGGAATTATGCATTACCAAAACGGTAATAATTTCAAAATTATTCAAAAATATCTAAAAATATTGAAACCTATTACCCAAAAATCTGTTTTAAAAATGTTAATAAATTTAGTGCTAAAATGACTATTTTCTCTTTATATTAAGGGCCCTTTAGATGGGTAGGGGACAATTCGCCGCGGCCAATTCGCTGTGGTCCAATTCGCCGCGGGGACAATTCACCGTGACATTTTTTTGTTTTATGATGTTACCATTGGGAATTGTTTAAACAGTTGTATTTAGCGTGACTTCATATATATTTGTTTGATTATAACTTTTTTCAAACCTTTCCAACATTTTTTTTATTAGGAAAATAAATAAAATGGCGGATTGAAAATGGCGGATTTAAAATGGCGGATTTTTCCGTGGACGGATTTGTATCTAACTCGGACTGATGAGATTTTTAAGATCGCTGATCATTATTTTTAACTTAAACTTAAAAAAATCAAAATGGCGATACAACATGGCGGATTTTTCCATTTTTGAACTGATATGCATCAAATTCAGAACTTTGGGTGTTTCAGGTCGGTTCCCATTTTGATTTTTTTTTAGTTTAAGTTAAAAATAATAATCAGCGCCCTGGAAGATCCTAAAGTTTCTAGTTTGATGCATATCGGTTCATAAATGGCAAAAACCGCCATTCTACATTCGTCATTTTATTTATTTTTTCATTTAAAAAAATGCTGGATTGTATAGTTACCACCAAATAAATAGTTGGAAAGTTTGAAAATATTATTTTTATAAAAAAATATTATATGGAGTCAAGGTAAATAATCAATGGCGAATTGTTCCCGCGGCAATTCGATTGGCGGCGAAATGTCCCCGCCGCGGTTAATCGGCTGCGGTGAATTGTTTGTCTAAGGATCAAAATACCAATCTACAAATTTCCCTTTTCTACAAACTGAGTTTATGCCGCTGTTTCATACAAAACACCAAAAACTTTCTAAACAAAGCATAGTTTATATCTTGTTTTTTAGGATCTAATGGCGGCGCATTTTTAAATTTGAGATAAATATAACAAATCCTGCAAAAGTATTTTAAAAAAAGTCAAAATCAAAGGGGTTGCAGATCTATATGTCCTTAAGAACTCTTTGCACTTAAATCATTTACAGATTCATCTCATAGGACATTTAATTATTGAACACCTTGTATAGGATATGACAAAAGTTTTAAAAAAATCGAAAGATAAAATAATGTATAAGTTTGCTTTATAGGATCCTGCGGAAATCGAAAATTACTTCGATTAAGAGTATACCGTCGCGTGGATTTACAGTCTCTTACGGCACAAACCGTTTCCATTGTTTAAAATCAAAAATAACATATATCAAATACAAAAATCACATCTACACACCACTAATGCTCAACACGTACTAAAAGTTTAAAAAATATTGAAATACAGAATGCGCCTCTGGAGTGGTTGACCCCAACATGGCAGGCTGCGTGAAAGATGCGCGTAGCACCCCCCACCACCTGAGTTCCCTATCTGTTTGTTAGGTGATCCGTGGATTTAGTGTCTGTTAATAAATCTTTGAATAAGAACACAGACAAAGATGATGACATTCAAAGAAAAATTAAAAAACTTAAAGCTTAGGTTTTCAATTTTTGCCTACATGAGAACAAAAAATGTTTGTCAATTTATTTAAATTGTGTAAAAACAGATAATATATTAAGCAATACAATAA
This sequence comes from Aspidapion aeneum, assembly GCA_963576565.1. Classification (NCBI taxonomy): domain Eukaryota; kingdom Metazoa; phylum Arthropoda; class Insecta; order Coleoptera; family Brentidae; genus Aspidapion; species Aspidapion aeneum. The sequence goes on along the minus strand of OY755043.1, from coordinate 2,483,263 downwards.
GAATCATGGAACTCCTAAGATCACGTGACCGCCGACTTGCTTATAACGCGCCATGGCCGGTCTTTATCGTTGGCTGCGACTGAATTCTTAAGTGATATCCATTATACTTACACTTCTTTAATTGGGAAGTTCATTGTGATGCTGGCTTGTATGTTTTCTCCATATTTCCAATAGCCCATCATACCCATACCGACGTAAATTGCTGTTACCAGCAACATTCCAATATTAAGAACACCGCATGTGTCTAAGAATTTTTTTGGCGTGGCCATATTATTTTCCAAAGCAATTACCTAAAAATATTTAAGGAGGGTTATTATATAATCAAATATGTAATTATTATGCAGTGGCGGCTAGGGAGGGCAGAACGGGGCAGTGCCCGTCCCAGTGGCGGAACCAGGATTTCCGGGGGGGGGGGGGGGGCAAAGTGGCAGCAAACATCAAAATATTTTTTATAAGCGGTTTTTGATAGATCTGAGGTGTTAAATTTAGTATCTAAAGAAGATTTCTGGCGCCGCTGGCGAAGATTTTTAAAAATTATGTAGAATTTGTGACAAATTTTAAATAAGTGATGTTGCGAAACTAAACAATAAGTTATATGAATGGGGGGGGGCTCTCTTGAACTTTTTTTGCGTAAATAGTTACAAGCCGGCAGCGCCGCGGGGCAAGGATTCAATTTCATCCGTTTTTCAGCGGAGTTCGGTTCGGTTCTCGAGCGTTGGCGCGAGGAATGTTTATTTTAGTTGAAGTCGGCCATCATCATCGTTCGGAAACGTCCGTTGCCCTTCTACACGTTGACGGTTCTATCTTTAGTGATTTGGGGTATGTCAGCAGTATAAAGCATTGCAGGTCGCGTGTCATTGTTTATTTTTGTTAACGTTTGTTTATAAAATGGAAATAAATACCGTCGATTACATAACTAACTGTGCAAATTTAAATACGTTGACATATGAACTTCGATTACATATAAAATCTTGAGAGCCACATAGACCGGACCTAAAAATCCTAAAAATTAACCAAAATTTTAGTGCAAGTAATAAAAAATTATACGATGCTGAAAACTGGTTGTGCGGTTGTGAAAAAAGAAATGCTTATTTTTGCTTTATTTGTCTTGTTATGAACAATCCACGAAGTGATCCTGCGTGGGTGGCAAAGGGAATGTATGATATCAAGCAGTTTAGTGAAAAGTTAAAAAGACACAAAGTAAGTGGTATTCATTTAATTAACCACATAGAATTTTCTATGCTAGGCAAGACTGATATTAGGTGCCTATTGAATAGTGCCTATAGGCAAAACATTACCGAACATAATGAAAATGTGGCAAAAAATACACATATACTTAGTAGGTTAATAGACTGTTTAAAATTCTGTGAGATTTTTGAGGTTGCTCTACGGGGCCATGATGAGTCTGAAGTTGGTGCTAATCCGAGCACTTTACGCATGTAAGAGAAGGGCGAATAGACTTTATCTATAAACAAATAAAGTAAAACCTACACCAAATAGCTGCTTGTTTGTAAAATGCACAGACTTCAAAAAAATTGGCCAATTTTTTTGAAGTCTGTGGTAAAATGCCATGCAATATAAATGTCTGCCCCCCCCCCCAATTTATAACGTCACCAGCTGCCACTGTATTAGACCACACGGCATAGCCTAGGCTATTAAAACCGATATATAGTTACGTCTGATCATAACGGTAGGCATCCAGTCATCTACCACGCATTTCTTGCAACAGTGATTTCATTTTTGTTGGGCACATTATTTTGTTTATTTTTTTTATCTCTGGTACAGACGTAGTAATATACCGCAATAGTGAGGCAAAAGTTAAAATAAAAGCAAAACTAACCAAAGGCTTTAAAGTAAATAAAGGTCTTAAACAAGGTTGCTGTATCTCGCCTAAGCTCTTCAAGATATACTTGGAACAAGTCCTTAAAGTATGGAAGAGAAAATGCCAAAACATGGGAATTCCGTGGACGAAACCACCTTGTATACTTTATGTTTCGCCGATGATCAGATAGTAGTGGCTCAGGATTATGACGACCTCGAATATATGACACGAAAACTAATAGAAGAGTACAATAAGTGGGGACTAGAGGTTAATCTCAATAAGACAGAGTATATGTGTATCGGTGGAATGAAACAGGATCTAATCTTAAATACCGGGCAGCGAATTCACTCCTGTGATGAGTATAAATTCTTAGGTCTAAAAATTACAGCTGAAGGAACACTAGACAAAGCTATAAAAGATCGAAACGTACAAGGAAGAAAAGCAATAACTTTATTAAATGGAATAATTTGGGACCAAAGTATATCAAAACATAACAAAAAGCTTATATATAACACCATTGTAAAAAGTATTTTTAAATACGGCTCAGAAGTATGGCCAATCAAGGATAGAACAGAAAAATGCTTTCCGCTACGGAGATGGACTATTGGAGAAGAGCAGCAGGGAAATCAAAAAGAGAAAGAGTTACAAATCAAAGAATAAGAGAAATTATGACAGTGGGTGAACGTACTTTAGTGGATGATATAAGAACAAAACAACTGATGTGGTACGGACATGTACAAAGAATGAATGATAAAAGACTACCTAAACAAATACTACAATGGAAACCAACTGGCCGAAGAAAACGAGGACGGCCAAGGAGAAGCTGGAGAGAAGGAATAGACAGTGAAATAAGAATAAGAGGCCTAGATGATGAATTATGGGCAAACAGAAACGAGTGGAGATTGGGTATCGGAAGACGTAGAACGTTGTGAAACCGATAAATATATATATATATATATATATATATATATATATATATATATATATATAGATACTTACCACGCCAACTGCTTGTAAGGAGAATAAAGTTGTTCCAAAGTATAACGGATAGTCAATTAGTTTTCCTGTTGCCGGCCGGTCACTAAAGCTTGGAAGATCTTGGAAAATGTAGTAACATACTACGCCAAAAGTAATTAAAGTGATAATGTTTGCAAGCTGAAATGAAAGCAAAGAGAAATTCTTTTGTACTAATAAAAGCAGAATTTCGAAAATTTCAAAATTTTATTTATTAATTTATGGTTGCGTACTAAACGTTCCTGAAAATTTTCAAAATATTTAACATTTTGAATAATTTGAAAATTTTGAGAATTTGAAAGTTTTAGGAATTTGAAATATTGAGAATTAAACATCTTTTTAAAGATTTAAAAAAATTCTTTAAAGTGAAACTTTTGAATTATTATATATAAAAATTTTAAAATATTGAAATATTTTAAAAGATTAAAAAATTTTTAAAATTTTGAAATTTTTTAAATATTTTTAAAATTGAAAAAAAATTGAAGATCTTAAGAATTTTTTGAAAATTTTAAGTACCTAGAGTCGTCTGTAAACGTTATTTACTTACTGTTGAGAATGGTGCTAGATATTTCAAGTTTTTGATGCAGATAATACCCAAAAATGGTAAAAAAATAGCCAGCATATAGACCCAAAGTGGTAACGGTTCAGATGCGTATAAATCTCCTACTTTTTTCAGGTTAACTCCTACAAATACTACGTATACGCAGCATATTCCTATTTGGTAGAATATCAAAAAAAAGTTTGTTACAGATCTAAAAACAAAATTAATTTAGTTGAACTAAATAACAGAATATAGGGTACATCAAAAAGTCTGAGAGAAAATGTACGAGAAAGAGCTTATTAGCTCACACATATACTATACTATAGTAGTGTGAGCTATGGTGATCCTAATTTTTTCGAGAAAAAAAAATTGCTCCGATTTCAAAATTTTTTATATATCTTTGCGTTTCAGATGATTTTGAAACTTTTTTGTCGCGCCGTCTGTCTGTATGTCTGCCTGTCTGTCTGTATGTCTGTATGTCTGTATGTCTGTATGTCTGTATGTCTGTATGTCTGTATGTCTGTATGTCTGTATGTCTGTCTGTAACGACCAACGCGCATAACTCAAAAACCGCTTGCCCGATTTCAATGAAATTTGGTACCTAGTCTAGGTCTTGGGTCGAGACGGTCCCATTTAAAAATGAACAAAATCCACCGAACACAAGCCAAATAAAAGGGTGGGGGAAGATTTCAAAAATTAGAGTATGTGAAAATATGGCGTGTGTGATATCAAACGAAAGGTAATTAAGTCCGGAGTTAAACAAAATACATTTTAGTTTTTGTTTTTTTAAGGGTTCGGTTCGGTTCGGTTCATTAAAAAAATTTGAGTTTAAGTCAAAACATGGCTTGTGTGGTATCAAACAAAAGGTAATTTAATCTGGAGTTGAATATATTTGAGGTTTTAGTTTTATTAGCTCACACGTACACTATAACTATAGTATCTAGTGTGAGCTTAGGGGCCCATATATTGGCAGAGTATTTTTCGAATTGTTTTTGAAAAATTTCGCTCTCTTAGCCGAGTCTCCCCTACCCTTGAATTTAAAAAAAAAACTAAAGTTTGTACTTACATCGATTACTTGAAAAAAAATGGCGCATAAAAACGGGAACTTGAACAAATTCTTAAACTCTGCTTCTCCCACTCTCTCTTTTTAACTCACATTAAATGATTTCCTTCTTACTCACTAAACTCGTGAACATGTGAGACGGAGATAATTTTTGGTGAGTAGAAAAGAAAGAGTGACTTATGCGGCCACGGTGCCTAGAACATACCGGTGTTCGGATCTTATATATATGGTCGAATTTCCACGTCACTGGTGGTCCAGCTGATTTTTGTAAACAAAATTAGATATGATATGAACAACTAATATTTTTTGAATTTTTTGAAAATTAAGGCAAATTTCCTACTATTTTTTAGTACATTCTTATAAAATATAATTTTTTAAACGTTATTTTTTTTAGGCCGCTTTATTTTTTATTACACAAAACTTAAAATACAAGTTAAACTGAATGTGATCGTTTAGTATCAAGGGTAAACCGAGGACTTGTGAACTAAACAAAGAGGTGTAGGTTAGCGGATTTAAGGTCACTATATCACGAAGTTCTAAGGTCACTATATCACGAAGTTCCTTCTAAAGGTACCGACATAGATTTTTACGATTCAAAAAACCTCGTATACAATTGGTTACCCATTGGCTTTGGGGCAAAACTTTTAAAAAAATTGTTACAAAATTTTATTTTCGACAGCATGACTTGTAACAGACTTGTGTTTGTTTACTATGTCATAACAAGAGATTATGAAGAGATCAAATACCTAATTTTTTCGCAAATTTAATAAGGGTATTTGTAGTATCCATCCAAATTCAAAAATGCCTAGTTGTTATGATGTCTTGCTACCCCTATATAACTCAGTAGTTTTTGTAGTCAGGTTCATTCATCAAAGGGTAGTCGATAGCAGCTAAGAAAGAGTAAGATATATTTGTGTTTATGCTGGTTAGAAATTTGAAAGAAGCTCAAATGTTATTACCTAAAAAAGGAAAACTCAGAAGCGCAATTAGCTATGTACCTATACGATTTAAGCAAGCCCGAGGCACAGTCTAGAATAAGTCAAAGTGTGGCCTTGGCCCCATAATGACAACTAAGGCCATACCAGGAATTAAGGGAGGCCATACCAGGAATTAAGGAAGTCCTGGACCAATTATTAGCCTAAGCAAATCCCTTTTTTTCCTCCCACCAATTTGTTATTTATTGTCTTTCTATTTTCTGCATGATAATACTATAGTAAAATACTCTGCCAATATATGGGCCCCTAAGCTCACACTAAAAACTGAAATATATTTTATTCAACTCCAGACCAAATTACCTTTTGTTTGATACCACACAAACCATGTTTTGACTTAAACTCAAATTTTTGAAATCTACCCCCACCCTTAAAAAAAACTATAATGTATTTTCTTAAACTCCGGACTCAATTACCTTTCGTTTGATATCACACACGCCATATTTTCACTTAAACTCTAATTTTTGAAATATACCCCACCCTTTTGTTTAAATAAATTAAAATATATTTTGTTTAACTCCAGACTCAATTACCTTTCGTTTGATATTACACACGCCATATTTTCACATAAACTCTAATTTTTGAAATCTATCCCCACCCTTTTATTTGGTTTGTGTTCGGTGGATTTTGTTCATTTTTAAATGGGACCATCTCGACCCAAAACCCAGCCTGGGTACCAAATTTCATTAAAATCGGGCAAGCGGTTTTTGAGTTATGCGCGTTGGTCGTTACAGACAGACATACAGACACACAGACAGACAGACAGACAGACAGACAGACAGACATACAGACAGACAGACAGACAGACAGACAGACAGACAGACAGACGGCGCAACAAAAAAGTTTCAAAATCATCTGAAACGCAAAGATATATAAAAATTTTTGAAATCGGAGCAACTTTTTTTTTCTCGAAAAAATTAGGATCACCATAGCTCACACTACTATAGTATAGTATATGTGTGAGCTAAAATATGTAACGTAGAATTAATCTTTTATGATTATTTTCTTTATTAAATTATGGTTTTTGAATTAATTTGTTATTTATTTTAATAAGAATACCTTTTGTTTGTTTTTTTAACAATATGACATGCTGTTACCGCCTTACTAAAAAAACAATATACATATTTGAAATAAAAATAATTATTTTGCAAAAAATGTGTTGTTCAAATTAACTGTCCACCTGATTGCTAACTCTTTTATTATTAAAGCTATTAATATTTCAAATCAGCAAACAAGTAGCATTTTCAACGCCCTTTAACATAGTAAAATTTAAATAGATGCCTTTTGGTTTAGAATTTAAAAGTAAAAATATACCAGATAAAATTTTAAATGTTTTTTTTGTCAAAAAACTCGAAAACGTGGTACTTAATTGCTTTTTCTCAACTTTACCATAAAAGTTTGTTAAAAATGCTACTTAATTTGCTAATTTGAATTACTTTTTGTCTTTAATTATCTTTAACAGCCTTGTAGAGACGTCCCATCAGTTTATTTCTAGGCTATTTGTAAAAGTTTACAGCCCGATATCTTTTTCATTTGGGTATCGTTGGCTGCTAGAGCCATGGCAGACAATGTTCGACACGGTTCTCGCAGTCAACGGTACCCGAACAAAGAAAAAAAAAGAAGAAATCATGCCGAAAACTTTAGAACAGCCCCAAAAAGAAAATTATGGACGTTATGTACCAATATTATATTATATTTTTAAATACCAAATTGCAAATAATGCAATAAGGACCAAAAACCATAAACAACAAATAAAATTAAAGAACGAAGAATTATAAAAAAGTTTTCTCCTCGGCCGGGACTCCAACCCTGCAAGCAAGCAAGAGATCCAGTTTCGAGTCCCGGCCGAGGAGAAAACTCTTTTATAATTATTCTTTCTTTAATTTTACTTGTTGTTTATTATATTTTATATTATATAACATACATTCATAAATTTTTAAATATTTAAAGAACCTGTGTACTATTTTGAAAGAAGTCTTAAGCTAATTAAAAAAAATAACACAGTGGTAATTAAGGATTTCTTATTTTACAATTTTTTATTAATTTACACTCAACTATTGCAGACACAAATAAACATTTTAAAAATAGTAAAATATCTTCAGTTGAATATTTTATAAAATGGTTTTAGGGTTCTTTTTCAGATTTTCCTTATTAAGCAAGCATATGTGTATATTAGCCTCTTCCAGTCTTTAAATTATCAAATCGTTTTCACCAAACCTAAAAAATAAAAATAATAAAAAAAAATGTTTCTTTTTGAAATGAACCTAGAAAGTAAAAAACTTTGAATTATTGAATACCGGGGACCGGTCAACTTTCCATAATATAAATGGACAAATAACGGATCTAATATCTAAAAAAAGTTAATTTTAAAAACAAAAGCTAGTTAGAAAAACTAATTTTTTTTTTAATGTTACAACTTTAAAAAAATTTTCTTAGGAGGATTAGCTAAAATATTATAAACCTCCTTTTAGTCCTGTTTAAAGTCAAACACTATTTTTTATTATTTCTCTTAATCAGATCGTAGCAATTTACAAGCACAGATAGATACTAAAACGAGATTGCTAATTTAAGACCTTCAAATATCAAATTTGTAATCTTTTTTTTGTCGCTTTTCTAATTACATCATACACCATCACTTCATGCCACAAGTCATCTAATTTTAAGTTTTAATTTTATTTCCATTTTTCTCTGAGCCGCTGTTTGACCCTAAAAATATTAATAAGTACTTAATTTAAGCTAAATTCAAAACAATGACCGGGTCGGGTCCTATGCACATACTACTAAAATAAATATAAAAATATTATTTATAAATTCTAAATTAGGTAAGTAGGCAGGTAATATGTCGGCTAAAAAAATTCAGGTTTTGCATCCTTTCTTCACAAAAATTTATAACTGGTGGTCGTCTGACAACTGAGGGTCCAGGCCCTTAGCGAATGACTGGTGAATAAATCAGCGCTAACAAAATAGCTAGTTTGGAACAGGATTGATCCAAGTAATATTTTTATTGTTTAATTAATAATATAAATTTATTAAAGAACAGAAGCACTATGCACTTGATTGTTCTTGCCATAAGGTGGAACATAAAAATACAACTATGACTTTAACTTATGTATGTAAACAGTAAACTAAGAAATCTCCATGTACAAACTGTTAGTTGAATCACTTCTGTTCCACACTGGCCAAGATAATGTATTTCTTACCTTTTGATAATCAACAAAGGGAAGACCCTTTCATGTAGGATTTTAGACAGCCGCCCACGCATTAAACAACGGGCATTTTCTGTTTTTAACCATTTTTAAATAAAAACTAGCAGTTATATCAAAGTTTTTATTTTTTCTGCTTTGACACTGACAAAATACCAGGAGCTTGACAAATAATGACATTATTTAATAAAAAAATCTACGCCAATGGGTAACCAATTGTATACGAGGTTTTTTGAAACGTAAAAATCTATGTCGGTACCTTTAGAAGGAACTTCGTGATATAAAGCTAAAACGAACACATTATTTTCTCCGAATTTTAATGGTTCTGTAAAGAAAAATGAAGCGGGCTAAAAAAAATAACGACTGGTATGTCTCACAAATACTATTTTATAAGAATCTACTAAAAAACAGATAGGAAAATTGCCTTAGTTTTCAAAAAATTTTAAAAATATTAGCTATTCATATCAAATCTAACTTTTGTTTACAAAAATCAGCTGGACTACCAGTGACGTTAAAAATTCGACATATAACAACCGAACACCGGTCTATTCTACGCACCGTGTTATGCGGCATTGAAAAAATTGTTTTGCGTTCCGGAATTGAGTAGCTAGTTTGAGAGTTACACCAATTTTAAATACCTACCTAATAAAATTAAATTTCACTTACGGTGCATATGGAGCAAATCTATTTAAACAACTTGGACCAAGCTCGCAAGCCACCTTCATAGATTCTGGATAAGTAAGCAAAGGAACTTTCAGTCTTTTACATAAAACGTATTGTGCTTTAACCTAAAATAAACAGACTCGATATAACAGATAGTTTAAGTTGTGCTACGTATTTTTACGTAAGCATAAGATTTGACAGTTACGCAAGCGCACTTCGTCACACCGTCGTCAAGGTCAGGTTAGGAGCTTACGTATTTACGTTAGCTTACGGCAGTCTGCGGGCACCTTAACGTTACCCAAGAATAGAATTGGTTGATTGACCGATCGAAAAATGAGGCCTAGACGACTATTTCCGCTTCCAGTACAAACGATTCTTTGCAAATATATTCCTACTGTAGTTGAAAAGACAAAAAACAAAATTGTCACATCAAAAAAACACAGTGCCGAATTCCATATTCTCTGCTATTAGTAGACTTGTTATGGTAACGTAAAAACATTCAACTTAAACTCAAATTTGGAACAAAACGTAGAGCGCTTAACGTGTAGTTTTACATAAAAATACGTAGCACAACTTAAACTATCTAACATCTGTTCAACCCATCTGAGAACTTACGGTCGATTACGCCCAATTTATTTTTTTTCTAAAACGACTTAAATTCTCGACAACAAAAAATTTAAAAATTATAGGGAGGAACAGATTCACGGTGCCTAGAATAGACCGGTGTTCGGATCTTATATACCAGGTGGGCCAAAAAAAACCGGACAATTTTCTTTTTATTATAACTTTTGAACTATACCTTCGATTTTAATGGGACAAACTGCACGTGACAGAGAATTAATCAAAATTTTGAATAAATAAATTTTTTTGTCCGCCATTTCAAAATCCAAGATGGCGGACGAAATAAAAGTGTACCCTTCAAAGATGCTCGTTTATTCATGTGTTGCGAACATGTTTTAATATATGTTTTAAATCACTAAAAAAGCAGCATTCTTGCCACGCACAACAAGGTATGAATCAGCAAAAATCGGTTAGGCGGTTTTAAAGAAAAATATTTTTGTTTTAACCATTGTTTTGAATATTATACAATTGCCTTGCCAATCATGTCTGCATTTATTTCCTTATAAATTCATTACTACCGAACCGATTTTGATGAAATAGAAAATATTCTGGTGAGAATTGATTGCTTTTTAAAGATCATGAAGAAAATAATGTGTTCGTTTCAGCTTCAAAAGTAATCCGGTAAACTACACCTTTGTTTACTTCCCAACTCCTCGGTTTACCTTTGATACTAAACGATCACATTCAGTTTGACTTGTATTTTTAAGTTTTGTGTAATAAAAAATAAGCCGGCCTAAAAAAAATAACGACAATATGTCTAGAAAATTATATTTTATAAAGAAAACAGTAGGAAAATTACGTTAGTTTTCACAAAAAAATTAAAAGATATTAGTTATTCATATGATATCTAACTTTTGTTTACAAAAATCAGCTGGACCACCAGTGACGTGAATAATTCTACATATGTATATAAGATTCGAACACCGGTCTATTCTACAGTTCATATCATTATTTTTGAGACAACTTTTTACAACTTTTTTACGTTGGCCTATACTATTTGTTATGGTAAACAGCTGATAACTGTCAAAAAGTTATCTAAAAAATTATGATATGGAGTATAGGCACCGTGATATATATTGGGGGCGTTTTGTCACACTAACCTAGTCTAGTCTAATCTAGAATAAAAAATTATTAAAAAATAACTTACTAAAACTGTTAAGCAGTATAAGCAAAGTAATCCAATTAAAAACGTAGAAATTATACCATTTACCATACCAGATAATTTGAAGGCTTCTGGCATCGCCAGAATACCAGTTCCTAGACATCCTTTCAATAAATGAATTAGTGTTTCAGCATTCCTAAAAAAAATATTTCATTATAAATGGTACCTAGAGACCCTGCATACATATTTTAAAGAAATAGAGACGCGACAGACAGCCTCTAAAATTACAGGGTCTCTAATGGTACCCAACAGCCAATATTTTAATATTGAAATAAACACTATAATTAAATAGAAAGTAAGTACAGTCTTAATTATATTTTATTATACCTATATTTAAAAAATAATCTACAATTAAATCAACCATCATTCTTTTTATGAAATTTTTAAAAACATTTTTGCATGATTATGGCTAAATTTATTTAGTTTTTTGATTATTCTAAGTGTAAAGGGTGTTTCACGCACATCGAAACAGAGGCCTTTTTGCAGTGGCGCACCCAGGAATGTCTTGGGGGGGGGGGGGTCTCGAGGCCTCTGGGGGGCCGCCAGCTAACAAGGCGCTTCTCACAAATCGTGCGACCAAAAAAAACAAAAAAAAAATGTCATCATGTGCGGGGCGGGACCGACAGTTAAAACGGGCACCCCTCAAAAATCTTGCGACCAAAAACAAAAAAAAAAAAAGGTCACATGTCTTTAGCGGGGACGCGACGAACTACGCCGCTGCTTGGGGGGGGGGGGCAAAGCCTCATAATGTCAAATTTTAAGCTATTTTTCGTGTTTTATCATCAAATATGTAGAAAATATTTAACAAAATCCCCCCCCCCTGGGTGCGCTCCTGCTTTCTGGGTATTTAGAGTGCGAATTTGGAGAAACGCTTGGATACGTCGATTTTGTTTGCGAGGGAGACTCTTTTTGGCTATCTTGAAATTTTTGTCGCACGAACCCCTTTCGAGGGGTATACTTTACACGTATATTTTGAATAGGGAAAATGGGTCTAGTAATACCTTGTTTTGAAGGCCTCTTGAATGTCCTTACAACCGTGTAAAAATTTTAAAAATCTATTCTTTAGTTTTTGAGATAATTGCCTTCAAACTTTCAAATTTAACATGGACTGATAAAATAAAAATTTATATATAAATTAGAATTTTATATTTTTCGGATTTAATTTTTATTTTATCATTTTATGTTAAATTTGAAAAGCAAATATCTCAATAACTAATTGATGGATTTTCGAAATTTTTACAACTATTTGTTAAAAAAAACCTCAAAAAAGATTTAAATAAAATTTTAATTGAGTTATGAATGACAAAAAATACAAACTTACGTGGTCGGACTATCAACTTCTCGGTGCAAATGGGGATCGTACGACTCATCTATCACGCTGTTGCTTTTGTCGTTTGGCCTAAAAACAAAATGTACGACCACAATTTTTCTTCAATAAAAAATGTTCAAAAATTGAAAAGAAAATCGTTTATTAGTTGCTTATTTCAAACCATGTGATTTCGACAAAACACACTGTCTCTTTATATCCTACAGATGTAGAAGAAATAAGAGGACATTAAAAAAGTGGCCGAGTGTAGTGTAGTGTAGTGTAGTATAGTGTAGTGTAGTGTAGTGTAGTGTAGTGTAGTGTAGTGTAGTGTAGTGTAGTGTAGTGTAGTGTAGTGTAGTGCAGTGTAGTGTAGTGTAGTGTAGTGTAGTGTAGTGTAGTGTAGTGTAGTGTAGTGTAGTGTAGTGTAGTGTAGTGTAGTGTAGTGTAGTGTAGTGTAGTGTAGTGTAGTGTAGTGTAGTGTAGTGTAGTGTAGTGTAGTGTAGTGTAGTGTAGTGTAGTGTAGTGTAGTGTAGTGTAGTGTAGTGTAGTGTAGTGTAGTGTAGTGTAGTGTAGTGTAGTGTAGTGTAGTGTAGTGTAGTGTAGTGTAGTGTAGTGTAGTGTAGTGTAGTGTAGTGTAGTGTAGTGTAGTGTAGTGTAGTGTAGTGTAGTGTAGTGTAGTGTAGTGTAGTGTAGTGTAGTGTAGTGTAGTGTAGTGTAGTGTAGTGTAGTGTAGTGTAGTGTAGTGTAGTGTAGTGTAGTGTAGTGTAGTGTAGTGTAGTGTAGTGTAGTGTAGTGTAGTGTAGTGTAGTGTAGTGTAGTGTAGTGTAGTGTAGTGTAGTGTAGTGTAGTGTAGTGTAGTGTAGTGTAGTGTAGTGTAGTGTAGTGTAGTGTAGTGTAGTGTAGTGTAGTGTAGTGTAGTGTAGTGTAGTGTAGTGTAGTGTAGTGTAGTGTAGTGTAGTGTAGTGTAGGGTAGGGTAGCGTAGGGTAGGGTAGGGTAGGGTAGGGTAGGGTAGGGTAGGGTAGGGTAGGGTAGAGTAGGGTAGGGTAGGGTAGGGTAGGGTAGGGTAGGGTAGGGTAGGGTAGGGTAGGGTAGGGTAGGGTAGGTTAGGGTAGGTTAGGGTAGGGTAGGTTAGGTTAGGGTAGGGTAGGGTAGGGTAGGGTAGGGTAGGGTAGGGTAGGGTAGGGTAGGGTAGGGTAGGGTAGGGTAGGGTAGGGTAGGGTATGGTAGGGTAGGGTAGGATAAGGTAGGGTAGGGTAGGGTAGTGTATATATATATATATATAACAATAACAATAATACACACACGCACTCTTACTTGTTGCCTCCAAGTATCTCCAGTTTCAAATTCTCTTGTGTCATTGTATAGGATCAAATTATTGGATTTAAAAAAACTTGTTGGTCAAAGAATCCCTAAAATGGAAAAAATTAAGCAATTTTATTCTGACTACTGGCTCCTACGTGTTTTAGCAAGGGGTGAACTAACTAAGGACACTCATCGTAAAGGGATCGTAAAGCTTGCTTGACGATGAGTGACCTTAGAACTAACTGGTCGGTTTTTAGGGGATCAGTGCCCCAATCCATAATATAAACGATTTTTAGCAATAATAAATAAACTAATTTAATTTAAGATAAATATTTTTGTTTTTATTAACTTTTAGTTCTTTTAAGTTAGATTGTTGTTTTTTAAATTTAATTTTGAATTTTAACTTGGCATAACTTGTATCTATTTAAAATTCTTTAATGACGCCCGTCTTCTGTACAAAGGTCACAATATTGGGCCACCTCAGATTCAGAAGGCCCTCCGTCTCAAAGGCTTCCTCTTCGAATTAAGGACACTCATCGTCAAGTAAACTTTAAAATCTGGTTTTAACACAGTCGAAAGATCTATTTAATAATAGTTTCAAGATAGTTTACAGCATAACTTTTTAATTCTAATTACATAGTTTATACTTTCATACTGTGTAAAAACAACATCTTCAAAATAAAACAGAATCGCCAATGCGAAACCGAGGAAAACATGTCAAAAATAATAACCAAAAAATAGAAAGCCTGACGTTAGTTTCGCTTCCTCTAAGGCTTGCCTTTACGATGAGTGTCCTTACTTCGAATACCTCTCTTCTTGCCTCCTTGTATGCTTCAAATGATGATAGGAAATGCGCTGAGGTCTGGTCCTCACCCCAACATCGCTCGCACGTCTCTTCCTTCTTCACTTTCATCTTTACCAAGTGTCATTGTAGGGCGCAGTGTTTGGTTAGGACTTCCACTATGGCTCCCATCTCTCTTTGTGTTCTACGGAGCAGCCAGTCCCTACGGGACTTGCTGTATCCTATCACATACTCCCTTGCCTGTCTGGCGTTTCCTGTGTTGGCTATTCCTTTTGTATCTCTTTCTGGGTGCACTCTGTTATGGCCGACTTCATTTGCTACTTGTGAGCCCCAGAAAAGGCTCTGGCTCTCGTTTCCTGGAACTCTTATGCGGCCTGGGGCCCATACAAGCTCCACCTCTCTTACTCCAACTTCTGAAGTGCATTCGCGCACTCCTGCACCAAACCCGCGGACATGGTGGGTGTGCACAGTGCTTTCAGCGCAGCTTTACTGTCTGAATAGATGCAGAGGCGCTTTCCTGTTTCGTTCCTAATTTCTTCCTTCCATGTTACCATCAGTATAGCGTAAACCTCCGCCTGGAAGACTGTTGCATTGGATCCCAGCGAGGAGCTTTTTCCAATACCCTTGCTTTCCACGTACACTCATGCACCGGTCAAATTCAGGTCTGTTAGCCTTAATCTAAGGGCCAGGTTTGATATTCAAAGGAATGTCTAGTCAAAGATATAAGAGAAATTAATTTTCAAGTTTTCTTCTCTTTGTAGGGAAGGGGTGGTAGCGTGTAGCCACCGGCACCTCTGGGGGGATACCGTTTCTCCGACTCTTGCGAGAATTTTTTAAATTTATTAGAAATTGTGTTTTTAAAACAATTTCTTTCGGGTGTTTTTTTACTTTACCCCCAGCTTTTCTGAAGCATGCGCCTCCAGACATGGATGTTTCTGTCCTATTGGATTTCTTCAGTACCTATGACACAACCAAAATGAAAAAGCGATACTATGGAGTGCCATGGTAGAAACACATATTTCCAATAAGTGCAGATTTAATCAACAAAAGAAGTTTTTGAAGTGCAGCCAATTAAAGAGTGCATAAATTAATTTTTCAGCTCGTCCTCGAAGTTCTAGAAAAATCTGGAAATGTTCTGCCTATGGAAAGGTCTTGGCAAAGTTTAAAAACTTTCATAAAAGCCATAAAAAGCTATAGAAAATTTTTAAAAAAAGGAACCTATATATAATAACCAAAAGACTTTCGTTTTTTAATTTGTTTTTCTTTGCATAACTTTAAAATAACTTTTTGTGCAAAAAGTTATATTTTATTCTGTTTTTTTTTCTATTTAGTGGTCAAAAGACACAAATTATTGTCTGTACATAAAATACAAGTGAAAACAATATATGGGCACCTAAGCTCACACTAGGTTCTATAGATGTAGAGTACGGGTGAGCTAATATAACTAAAAACTTAAATATATTTTATTCAACTCCAAACTCAATTACCTATCGTTTGATACCACACAAGACATGTTTTAAGTTAATCTCTAATTTTTGAAATCTACCCCCACCCTTTGTTAAAAAAACTAACATATATTTTGTTTAACTCCAGACCCAATTACCTTTCGTTTGATAACACACACGCCATATTTTCACTTAATCTCTCATTTTTTTAATCTACCCCCCCCCCCCCACCCTTTTTTCTAAATTAAAATTAATTTTGTTTAACTCCAGACTCAATTACCTTTTGTTTGATATCACACACGCCATATTTTCACACAAACTCTAATTTTTGAAATCTACCCCCACCCTCTTATTTGGCTTGTGCTCAGTGGATTTTGTTCATTTTTAAATGGGACCATCTCGACGCAAGATCCAGCCAAGGTACCAAATTTCATTAAAATCGGACAAGCGGTTTTTGAGTTATGCGCGTTGGTCGTTACAGACAGACAGACAGACAGACGGCGCAACAAAAAAGTTTCAAAATCATCTGAAACGCAAAGATATATAAAAATTTTTGAAATCGGAGCAACTTTTTTTTTCTTGAAAAAATTAGGATCACTATAGCTCACACTACTATAGTATAGTAGTAGTGTGAGCTACAAATCGAGAAAATATAAAGTTACGTTATATGACACGAGGTTTCCAAAAAACACATTAAGAAAAATTGTAATAAACAGAAAAAGATCATTTGTTATAAATAGGTCTCTGATTTTTCAAAATATTCGTTGTCATATTTATGCTTTGAGAAAATTGTTCTAAAAACAAATTGAATAGGTTAAAAAAATACTCTGCCAATCTATGGGCACCTAAGCTCACACTAGGTACTATAGTTATAGTGTAAGCTAATATAATCAAAAACTGAAATATATTTTATTCAACTCCAGACTCAATTACCTCTCGTTTGACACCACACAAGCCATGTTTTGACTTAAACTCAAATTTTTAAATCTACCCCCACCCTATAAAAAAAATAAAATGTATTTTGTTTAACTCCAGACTCAATTACCTTTCGTTTGATATCACACACGCCATATTTTCACTTAAACTCTAATTTTTGACATCTACCCCCACCCTTTTTTTTTAAATAAACTAAAATTCATTTTGTTTAACTCCAGACTTAATTACCTTTCGTTTGATATCACACACGCCATATTTTCACATTAACTTTAATTTTTGGAATCTACCCCCACCATTTTATTTGGCTTGCGTTCGGTGGATTTTGTTCATTTTTAAATGGGACCATCACGGCCCAAGACCCATTAGGTACCAAATTTCATTAAAATCGGACAAGCGGCTTTTGAGTTATGTGGGTTGGTCGTTACAGACAGACCAAAACAAAAAAGTTTCAAAATCATCTGAAACGCAAAGATATATAAAAATTTTGGAAATCGGAGCAACTTTTTTTTTCTCAAAAAAATTAGGATCACCATAGCTCACACTACTTATATAGTAGTAGTGTGAGCTAATACACTAATGGATCTCTGATACCTACTTAAGCACTGGTTTCATAAACGAAATATTATGATTTTAAAATATTAAAGAAAAAATCTAAGTTAAAATTAAATAACTAATTACATTTATCAATAACTAAGCAGTATTTTATCTGTCGGTTTTTGAGATATTACATAAAGTTGGAATGCGATTATAGAAATAAGCTTGTTGGTTAAAATGTTATTTGGATAATGATGAGTTTGTTTTTTGGCTTCTGTCTCCTGTGAGACGAAACTTATGCCAGATGTCACGTAGATTGATTCGTGTAACTTGTATTAATGCATTGGCGGTTCCAGGGATAAAGGGGCGGGATTGGGCATTGCAATGGCGGATCCAAGAGGAATTAGAGGGGACATGCCCCCCCTCACCTTGACACAAATTTTATAATCTTTAGTAAAAAGATATTCAATGCATAAACCACAACTTTTTATCAAATTTAAATGTTTTTCATAAAAATTACTTTATTACCAAAAATTTTTATAGCATTTATTCTCAATTTGTTGTAAAGTTCACAGCTGAGACTTATTTAAAACCGCAAATTTTCTTCTGATTTTTGCTGCCCCTTTGGCGGTCCCCCCTCCCAGGACATCCTGGATCAGCCACTGGTGCATGGTCCCCCTTTTTCCAGAGAACTCTAAGTACAAGACGCACATTCTATTGTATAACACACCTGGAGATTTTCTGCTTTAACCAAGTATGCTAAAAAAAATCAAAGGGTCCCCCTTATTTTTGAAATTCTGGAATGACCCCTGATTGATGACATAACCGCCTAACTAAAAAAAATAACTGTTTCCACTCTCGTGGAACAAAAGAATTTCGGGTGTCACAGACTGGCAATACGTGTGAGATTTTTATTAAGGTCAAAGGGAATTGACATGATAATTGAAAGCAATTGATAGTGATTATCTCGTAAAAGGCTTAAGCGGCATGTCCACTAGTAAATTTAGCCACACTATAGGTCCTCTCTTGATTTCAGCTGTTTGGTTTTCTTTTTTTTAGTTTAATAATTTGTCCCGGGTATATATATATATATATATTTAAATGCTAAAAGACGTCTACGGAAAGCAGTGCATGTCTAGTGCAATGATTTTTATGTGGCATAAAAGCTTTTTCGAGATGGGCGCTCCAGCACATCCATAACAGCGATGCTCATTGTTTTTTTTTCGATATACGGGATGTTATTCTTATTGAATGTGGGGGTGAGGGTCAAACAATGAACCAACATTTATATTTCAAGTATTTATGTAGCTCAGGCAACGTGTAAGGAAAAAACGTCCAGATTTGTGGAAGAACAACGCGTGGCTGCTCTACCAGGACAATGCACCGACCCACAACTATCCATTAAGCAGGTTTTAGCTATTAAGAAAATCCCCGTCGTTAACCACTTACAAAATCAAACATGGATAAGTAACAAAAGCCCAAAGATCAATGGAAAGACAAATGTTACATGCAAAGCTAACAGATAGAAAAAGGAATGAATGGATGAGAAATAAAACAAAAGTAGGGATGTTAGAGGAGAAGTAGCAGAATTAAAATGGAAATTTGTCAGTCATAATATCAGAGAGAAAGACGACCGATGGAAAACTGGAGACCTTGGGAAAATAAATGAAGTAGACGAAGACCCCAAATGAGATGGGCGGGCGATTTGAAGAAACATGCGGGAACTAGATGGATGAACACGGCGACAGACAGGGAAGAGTGGAAGATATTGGGGGAGGCCACTGTCCAAAGATGTATCGAAGAATGCTAAATAAATATATAGATAGTTAGATAGGTCCTAACAAGTCACTTTCTCTTCGTATAAATAACAGTGCTAAAATAAAAATACTTGCTGACCAAGGTAAAATACCTGTCAAATTGCTAGAGCTTTTAGTGTAGATGTCCTATTTTCTACACTTTTCAGGGGTTTCGTGGGTCCTTATAAAGGAGATAAAAAAAACTAACAAAAATAGAAAATGGTAAAAATCACATTTTCCTATTTTGGTGAGTCAAACTACGCATGCGATCTCACTTAATTTCCGCATCTTGACGTGACGTGCGGAGATGTTTATTCTCTCACCCTCACCCGTTTCAAAAATCCATACACTGGTGGTATAGTAAAAGCTGTTGTAAGTAACTTGCATGTGGGAAAGAGGTTTAAGGTCAGTTACATTTAAATGATTGCCACCAACTTTTTAAAGACTCGCTTACATTTTTTAATGTGAGCGAGATGTAAGACATGCGAAATATTATGTAATTTTTATTTCAACAGATAATCTATTAGTTTATCTCTTGGACAAAACAAATAAAAGGTTCTTCTAGCCCATTAGTACACTCCAAGTGAACTCCAAGCTATACACGGTGTCCCATAACTTTGGGGGCATAGGCCAACAGGTAATAGAGGAGGTCATATCTGATAAAAAAAGTTACTATAATGCATGGGTTCAAACTCTTTCCTTGTCGAGATACAGAACGTCAAAGTTGGCGATTTTTGAAACTTTTTTGATAATAACTTCGTAAAAAAACGCAGTAAAAATATGAAATTGGGTAAAGTCTTCTATTAAAACACGAGCAATAAATTGAAATAAAAATAATTTTTAAAAAAATTAGTCGGTCAATTTTTTTTACGAAAAATATTTTTTTCTTATTAATTTTTATGAATGCCATATTAATTAAATATTTTTTGTTAATAAAAACAAGTCTCTAGCGAGACATAATAATAAAATATTATTGATATTAAACAAGTTTCGTGGCTAATCGGGCAAAAAGGAGTTTTTTTGTTTCCCTTATATTTTTCCGTGGGTAGTCTGAAAGCTTAACCTCACGGGGGTCCAAGATCTAATGGACACCTAATAAGTGTTGACAGTTAACCGTTTCGTCCTTATGGGACTCCTCAGAACACTGCTGGTCAATGTGACAAATCTTGCGAAGTTAATCAGACGGTTTTGTCCCTAATTAAATGTAATTAGTGAGCGAACTATAGCAAGAGGCGCCATCTACCGAGATACGAGAGAAACAAGAAATCAAAAGCAGGGAAAACACTGCTATACAATATCGATCAATGAAAAGATCGAATGCAAATAAAAGAAAACAACTATAGTCCGTGACCTACGACAGCTCTTTGTCTTTCAGGCCGGATCAACACAGATTGTATTTTTACCCGTCTTCAAGACAGTGAGCGTCAATCAACGGAATTTCTAAGCCAAATAATACTAACAAACGTGGAATTTCGTACCCGTGAATTTAAAAATCAAACAAGTTTCGTGGCTAATCGGGCAAAAAGGAGTTTTTTTGTTTCCCTTATATTTTTTAAAGGAATAAATCAAGCAAAAATTATTTTATTAAAAAATTATTATTTTTTATACATTTTTGGAGGTTACTTTGACCGAGGGATGGCTCGATTGCCTACGGTATTTCCTGGTATTTCCCAGTATTTCCTTAAATTTCAATTGTATTTCCTAGTATTTCCCAAGCACTTCCCGGTATTTCCTAGTATATTTCCCAATACTTCACAAGTATTTCCTGGTATTTCCTCTCCCCCTCGACTTTGACAGCCTGTATCTCCTCAACTAATAATTTTATCCAAAAAAAAATATACCACATTTTTTAATTACAATTAGATAATTATTTAGTTGACTGTGACAGATTTTCTTTATTTTTTAAAACACCTTTAACCTTCTCTAACTTGTGTTGACACTAATGTTATATAAACATTTTTCTCGGAAATAACCTCCTCTATCACCTGCTGCACTATTGGCCCTAAGTTATGGGACACCCTGTATAAGCCTGCAAGACAGTTCTTGTAAATATCTCAAAACCGGAAGCTCCTACGAAGTTTTTAGGAATAATATAAATTATTGAGATACCTACACGTTTTTTTTGTATATCGAACCCGGACCGCCGCGCCGGCGCACTATGGTCCGAGGGATCAATATTTCGGCCAAAAATATACTTTTGCAGTTAAACTCTCTAATCACTTAAACGCAAATCAATAAAAAAGTCTGAATTGCTAATATACAATTAAAAAATATTTTTCATTACCCCCCCCCCACTCTTGCCACCACCATTTTCGTGATTTATACTGACTAAAAGCCCTTTAAAAAAGTGTATTATTTTTAATATGGTCTGCAAATTACACAGCCTCACAAAAAACTATAAGTTGCAAAACTCAGAGGGTAGATCCCCCAAATTCTCCCAATTTTGGTGCACTAAAATCCAGTTCCCCCAAAAAAAAAATGTTTTAATTATCGAATTTGCCCCTATGAGCCCCCCCCCCCCCTGGGGGGTATAATTTGATCTATTATAAAAATTCAAAATATATATATTCTTAAGTATGTTAGTCCGCAGAACTAAAATTTAAGGATTAAAAATTTTGTAACCATCCAGTAACTCAATCCCCCCTTTTACTCCGTTTATTTGGGGGTCAAAACTTAACTTTTTTAATGGACATGAACAGTTTATCATGGAAATAATTCTATTTGCTAAATTCAACGAAGACAATAAAAAAAATAATTCACTCAATTATCCTCTAAGTCACCCTTAGCACAATGGCGTATCCGGGAGGGGGAGAAGGGCAGCTGTTGAGATGTCCCCCTTTTGAACCAGGTTTTTTAAAATCGGACATTGAAATTCAATTAGAATATGAATTCCTCCCCCCCCCCCACTCTAAATTAAGAAGGCCATGGAATTCAGAAACCTGCCCCCTCTTCTGTTTTGGGTTGGATACGACCTTGCTCCAGCAACCCTTTTTCCTTCCTAAGAAGAGAAGCCGTAGACACAAAATAAAAATTCATATAGAAGTTTAGTCGTGCCTATAGTAAGTTTCATACAAAATTTATTTATAGACTCCCACTCCCACGCCTCCCCCTGCTAGGGGGATGCGAAACAGTTTTTCTTGTTCTAGTTGGATTCAGCGAATACCTAATATTGCTTTAAAAACTTTTAATGTTTCTAAAAAGTAAAGTTTTTACCTCCACATACAGGGTGAAAAAGAGATAATGAATCCGATGAATTATTTAAATTGAGAATAAATTTATATTGATCATCATATTTTAGTTTGGGGGTTAATAGGAGCAAGTTAAAAAATTAAATCCTATTTTTTTTTGTTTCACCACCTTCATAATTTTTAACCTAGTTAACCCCCCACACCATTCTAAATTGTTCTTTTCCTCCCCCAGTAAAAATTATTCTATATTTGAATTTAGATGCTCGAAATATCCCAAAACCGATGTTAAATGTTTGCAGTTTCTACTAATTTCCTATCTATTTTGGCGGCCATCTTGTATTTTTCCCTTGTTTTTTAAAGTTCATTGCTAAGACAGGAGTTTTGATATCTATGATTTATTTTGCTTCTTTAAAGGTACCTTGCTCATTACTATCTATATAGACGACACACGGAAACAAAAATTAAAATGCACTAGAATAGGGACTTTGTGTATATCGGAATATGTACGGTCATGTTTAATAACGAATTTGGAGACTATCGCACCTTTTCGCACCAACAGTGTATGTACTTCGGAAAGTAAATATCAGGACGAAAATATTTTTACAAAAATTAATATGAAAGTTCGTGAAAGCTTTTTTGTAAGTCCAATGAAATATCGAGAAAAAAAAATTCATACACTTCTGGCACAATTTTTGTATCATTGGTATTTAAAGAATAAGTTTAAAATCCCTGTGACTAAAATTATTAAAACATAATCTACTTACCTTTGGTTAAAAAAGTCATTTTTAAAATTTTTTATAACTCTTCGCACTTCTTAGAAATAGCACATTAAATTTAGTGAAAAATAATGAACATTAAAAAAACAATTGCTGATTGTCAGGAAATGTCAAATTCAAACAACGATATTTCGAAGCCTGCTTTGGCAATGAAGCCAATTATGCTAGAATTTTAAGGTGCCATTATTTAGCTTTAAAAAATATGTAACCAAACAGGTAAGTTGTTAAGTCAGTTTTTGCTACTTTGGCCAAAATATTGGGGTTTCAGACTAAAGTACGGCGTGTGAAGCAAATATGGCTACCACTACACCACGGATGACTAGAAAATTATTGAGATAAACGTGTTCTACTATATTGCGAAAACCGTATATTGATGCGATGTTCCGTTAAGAAGTTAGCATACTTCTAATTCTTAAACTGTCATTAGCATTAATGGATATTGCACACTAGTTACTATTACCTGAGAATTTTATAAAATTGGTTTAACCGTTTAGGAGCTATCGCGTTGCAGACAGACATACACCCACACACACGGACAGACGTCACGACGACATTTCTACACGGTAAAAAATGTTTGTCTACAATGAAAAATGTTCTTTTCTTGAAGAAATTGATTTACCTTAAAACAATTTGTTTTGAATTAAAATATTTCTTTTTAGTTCAACGCAGTGTTTAATCTTGAAATTAGACTTTACGTTTCTTCTTTGATTGTTTGGTTTCAGTATACTACATTTTGCAACAAAGCAAATTGTCTTCATATAAGTAATATTTTGCTTCCAGCGAAAACGATACCTTAGAATAATTCAATTCCAATTTATAACAAAACAATTTTTGTTTCACATTAAAATAAAGAGGAGGCAAGCCATTTTTTGTGCAATATCAAGAAAATATTATCTTGATGAATAGGAAAGCACAAATTATTTTACTTCAAAGCAATTTGCTTTGATCTAAGACATTTTTTTTACCGTGTAAGATAGGTAAAAATCCACACAAATAACACATTTTCGGCTTTATTAAAAAAAATTTTTTTTCGAAAGCATTAACTTAAACAGGGTGTCCCATAACTTAGGGGCCATAGTCCAAGGTGATAGAGGAGGTCATGTCTAATAAAAAAGTTGCTATAATGCATGGGTCAAAATCCTTTCTTTGTTGAGATACCAGTGGCGTGTCGTATAGGGGGCCAGGGGGGGCGGACGCCCCCCCTCTCTGCGCTTGGCACCCCTGGCGGCCTTTGAGAAAAAACTAAATTTAACGCAAAAACAAATGGTGCGTGTGTTATTATTTTAAAAAAGGGTTTGTAATTTATTTGACTCCCATACCTATTTTTGCGCCCCTTAAGGTCTTCCCCCCCCCCGCCCTTTTATCCACGACACGCTATTGCGAGATACAAAGCATTAAATTTGGTGATTTTGGAAACTTTTTTGAAAATAACTTTTTTAAAAAACGCAGTAAAAATATGAAATTAGGTAAAGTCGTATATTAGAACAAGAGCAATAAATTGAAATAAAAATATTTTTAAAAAAAATTAGTCGGTCAATTTTTTTTAGCAAAAACTATTTTTTTGGTATTTAACTTTTATGAATGCCATATTAAATGCAATGTTTTTTCCAATATTTTTTGTTAATAAAAACAAGTCTCTAGCGGGACATAATAATAAAATATTATCAATATTTAAAAAAAAAACAAGTAAGCAGAAATTAGCTCACACATATACTATACTATAGTAGTGTGAGCTATGGTGATCCTAATTTTTTCGAGAAAAAAAAAGTTGCTCCGATTTCAAAAATTTTTATATATCTTTGCGTTTCAGATAATTTTGAAACTTTTTTGTTGCGCCGTCTGTCTGTCTGTGTGTCTGTCTGTATGTCTGTCTGGCTGTCTGTCTGTCTGTTTGTTTGTGTGTCTGTATGTCTGTCTGTAACGACCAACGCGCATAACTCAAAACCGCTTGGCCGATTTTAATGAAATTTGGTACCTAGGCTGGGTCTTGGGTCGAGATGGTCCCATTTAAAAATGAACAAAATCCACCGAACACAAACCAAATAAAAGGGTGGGGGTAGATTTCAAAAATTAGAGTTTATGTGAAAATATGGCGTATGTGATATTAAACAAAAGGTAATTGAGTCTGCAGTTAAACAAAATAAATTTTAATTTATTTTAAAAAAAGGGTGGGGGTATATTTTAAAAATTAGAGTTTAAGTGAAAATATGGCGTGTGTGATATCAAACGAAAGGTAATTGAGTCCGGAGTTTAACAAAATACATTTTAGTTTTTGTTTTTTTTTAAGGGTGGGGGTAGATTTCAAAAATTTGAGTTTAAGTCAAAACATGGCTTGTGTGGTATCAAACAAAAGGTAATTTAGGAGTTGAATAAGATATATTTCAGTTTTTAGTTATATTAGCTCACACGTACACTATAACTATAGTACCTAGTGTGAGCTTAGGGGCCCATATATTGGCAGAGTATTTTTTTAATTATTATTTTTTGTACATTTTTGAAGGTTACTTTGTCAGCCTGTATCTCCTCAACTTGTAATTTAAAAAGGAATACCACATTTTTTAATCACAATTAGCTGAGTATTTAGCTGGCTGTGACAGATTTTCTTTTTTTTGTAAAACCCTTTTCCCCCCGCTCCTCTAATTTTAAAAATCCTATAACTTAAAAACAGATGCTTGTTGACACTAATCTTATATAAACATTTTTCTCGGAACTAACGTCCTCTATCACCTGCTGCACTACGGCCCCTAAGTTATGGGACACCGTGTATAGTTATTGCTGCGCGAAAGGAAAAAATTACCTAAAATTTAAACTAAGTTTCAAAAAATGTTTTTTTTTGTGTTTTTTTACTTAGTTTAGCACTAAACAAATTAAAATAATTTTTAAAAAAAGTTGTTTTCCTTATAATAATAACATAGAGTGTCACTAAAAAAACCGTTTTTCTTAATATTTTTATAAATTAAGCACTTCCCCCCCCCCCAAAACTGACAAGTTGCATACTGGAATGTCGGTATTAATAACTCTATCTATTACCTTATAAAAAAAAACAACCTACTGCTTTGGAATTTCGTTATATATTTCCCTAGTGGACTTTTTTTTTCACAAAGACACTACACGAAAGCTACTAGATAATTTTAAAAGTTTGTTTTTGTTATTAGTCCACTCGGTGCGAAAGACTACACATCGTAAATCGCGGTCAAAATAAATGTGACTTACATAACGTAATACAGATCAGGAAAGATCAACACTATGAACTCTGGATTCAAAACATTAAAAATAGATGTGCGCATGGAATTGTACAAATATTATTATACAAGCGCAATTAGGGGGGAGGCTGTGGGTGTGAAGCCCCCTCAAGTTCATGATTAGTTCCAAATTAAATTGTTTTTGGATACTATGTGAGAAAAATGAGGTACCTGTTCCAAATAAGGACATGCGCTTAATAAGGCCAGTGACCTGTTTAGACAAAAGTTTAAGCCTCTCTAAATGGCTTTGTTTTTTTGTGCTTGTTGTACAATGTCTTAAGATAAACTGGTTTTATCCGGAAAGATCAAAATTATGAATTCTGGATTCAAAACATTAAAAATAGATGTGCGCATGGAATTGTACAAATATTATTATACAAGCGCAATTAGGGGGGAAGCTGTGGGTGTGAAGCCCCCTCAAGTTCATGATTAGTTCCAAATTAAATTGTTTTTGGATACTATGTGAGAAAAATGAGGTACCTGTTCCAAATAAGGACATGCGCTTAATAAGGCCAGTGGCCTGTTTAGGCAAAAGTTTAAGCCTCTCTAAATGGCTTTGTTTTTTTGTGCTTGTTGTACAATGTCTTAAGAATAACTGGTTTTATCAGAAAAGATCAACACTATGAACTCTAGATTCAAAACATTAAAAATAGATGTGCGCGTGGAATTGTACAAATATTATTATACAAGCGCAATTATGGGGGAGGCTGTGGGTGCGAAGCCCCCTCAAGTTCATGATTAGTTCCAAATTAAATTGTTTTTGAATACTATGTGAGAAAAATAAGATACCTATTCCAAATAAGGACATGCGCTTAATAAGGCCAGTGGCCTGTTTAAGCAAAAGTTTAAGCCTCTCTAAATGGCTTTGTTTTTTTGTGCTTGTTGTACAATGTCTTAAGAATAACTGGTTTTATCAGGATAGATTAAAACTATCAACTTTGGATTCAAAACAATAAAAATAGAGGTGCGCATGGAATTGTACAAATATTATTATACAAGCGCAATTAGGGGGGAAGCTGTGGGTGTGAACCCCCTCAAGTTCATGATTAGTTCCAAATTAAATTTTTTTGGATACTATGTGAGAAAAATAAGGTACCTGTTCCAAATAAGGACATGCGCTTAATAAGGCCAGTGGCCTGTTTAGGCCAAAGTTTAAGCCTCTCTAAATGGCTTTGTTTTTTTGTGCTTGTTGTACAATGTGTTAAGAATAACTGGTTTTATCAGGAAAGATCAACACTATGAACTCTCGATTCAAAACATTAAAAATAGATGTGCGCATGGAATTGTACAAATATTATTATACAAGCGCAATTAGGGGGGAGGCTGTGGGTGTAAAGCCCCCTCAAGTTCATGATTAGTTCCAAATTAAATTGTTTTTGGATACTATGTGAGAAAAATGAGGTACCTGTCTCAAATAACGCCATGCGCTTAATAAGGCCAGTGGCCTCTTTAGGCAAAAGTTTAAGCCTCTCCAAATGGCTTTGTTTTTTTTGTGCTTGTTGTACAATGTCTTAAGAATAACTGGTTTTATCAGGAAAGATCAACACTATGAACTCTGGATTCAAAACATTAAAAATAGATGTGCGCATGGAATTGTACAAATATTATTATACACGCGCAATTAGGAGGAAGGCTGTGGGTGTGAAGCCCCCTCAAGTTCATAATTAGTTCCAAATTAATTTTTTTTTGGATACTATGTGAGAAAAATAAGATACCTATTCCAAATAAGGACATGCGCTTAATAAGGCCAGTGGCCTGTTTAAGCAAAAGTTTAAGCCTCTCTAAATGGCTTTGTTTTTTTGTGCTTGTTGTACAATGTCTTAAGAATAACTGGTTTTATCAGGATAGATTAAAACTATCAACTTTGGATTCAAAACAATAAAAATAGAGGTGCGCATGGAATTGTACAAATACTATTATACAAGCGCAATTAGGGGGGAGGCTATGGGTGTGAAGCCCCCATAAATTCATGATTAGTTTTAAATTAAATTTTTTTCGATACTATGTGAGAAAAATAAGGTACCTGTCCCAGATAACGCCATGCGCTTAATAAGGCTACCGTACTTTTAGGTTCCAACACAACGTCCCCATAGCTAAAAAATAGATACTTTTTACGTCTCTTCAAATTCCCGTACCTGCCTAAACAACATTTATAAAACGTACCAAAAGAGAAGGTTTAAAAACATTAAAATGTACTCAATTTACCCGTAACAAAAAATTCGCAAATCAAGACGTTTTTAAAACGTACTTTTCTTTTGGGTTCTAACTTTTAAGTACTTACCTAAAAGTACGTTTTTAAAAGGTCCTAAAAACGACGGTGGCCTTAATTGGCACAGGTACCTTATATCCGATAATCCTGTTTTTTTTTTAAAAAGATGCAAGGCATTTGTATCTATTAAAAATGCGACTTGGTAGAGAAATCTTCTTGAGGTCTGTTATCTGTGCATCTTCGTATTTTTGGCTGAACATTTGACGAACCTTTAAAGATATCTATTAGCTTTGATTATACGTCAACTGGTGGTTAGATTACTCCTTTTTAAATTTCAGATTAAGGTTCGAAAAAAAATGTATTTTTATACTGGCCAATACATTTTTATAAAATATATTAATGTGTTTTTTTTATTTATCAATCTTTCTAAACTAGTAGAAAGTTTCAGGTATAAACAAAAACTAATATGGCAGTATTACCCAAAAATGTGGCGGTATTGCCCCGTATTATACGGGAATTCCGCTAACTGTAACTTTTTAAAAAAATAAATATTTCTTTTATATTTACACAAAAATTATACATTTTTTAATTGAAAGTTAGAGTTATGTTAATAAGCTAACTACATAAAAAAGCTTTTGCCATTAAAATTAATTTTAAACGCTTTAATTTTGTTAGTTTCCTTAAGGTGGCGTAATTCCCCCGTCTTCCCCTACATATCAACGTTCTCATTCCAGAGAAATAACCAAATTAACCGAAAGAGGCGGCTTTTTCCCAACTGACGTGACGCTTTGCAAATTTGCTTTGACCTTTTGAGAAGAGTGTTTATTGGCACTGACGTGTTCCTGTAACTTTTTATATAGATTTTGTTGCGGTTGATGAGACATGGATTAACCTCAATATCCCTAAAACCAAACAACAGTTCCAACAATGAACAAAACTGTTACAACACAGGCACAGGAGGGACAAACCTAAGATTTTTAAAAATATTTTTCACATATTTCATAAATAAAAAGATACTACTACTAAACAGTTTAGAAGGTTTTACTACATTGTCCCACGCCCCTCACGGCCCCACGCCTATTCTCCACCTCCTTCGATCCTGACAATCATCTTCTGTCAGATTTTCTTTGACTCATTGATCTTTGGATTGACTGTTGCCATTCCAGTTTAGGACGCCCTCTTTTTCTGTGCCCTATTGGTTATCATCATGAGGCCTCGGCCCCCCAAGACATATTTCTGGGTGCGCCATTGGTAAAATAATACATATTTGGATCTCGATAATACCCTAAACATTTCTGGATAGGGATTTAGAATAAAAAAATTTAAATACTTCATACTAGAGTCCCTGTATATTGACATATTTGGATATTATATCAAATATATCAACATACAGGGACTCTACTTAATACCTACTAAGAAAAGTCACTGAAGAAAACGGTATATCGGATTAAAATCAAAAAAATAAAATAAATGGATCACTGACACCTTCCTAGCTATACTATTCCTATATTATATTAGCCTTCAAAACAGTTTTTTGTAAATATCTCAGAAACTAAAGCTCCCACGAAGTTTTTGGTTATAACATGAATTATTGTGCAAAACATAGTCTACTATATTCCAAAAACAGTGTTTTGATACGATGCTCCGTTAAAAAGTTAGCATTTTTTAAAATTTTTAATTCTCAAAAAAATGTAATTGGCGCTGATGGATTTTGACCAAAATCTAATCAGCTCGTAAGTGTCGAACACTATTTTACTCATTTTATTAAAATTTTATGAAAATCGGTTTAGCGGTTTAGGAGCTATCGTATTACGGACAGAAAAAATACACACACACACACACAGACAGACATCACGACCATATTGCTAGGATAGGTCAACATACACCCAAATATCACATTTTCGGCGTTATCTCAAAAAAAAAAAATTTCGTCAAAAACATCACCTTCTCTAGCCATTGCTGTGCGGGCTAGGAAGGTAAAAAACAAACTCCTTTCCTTCATGCAAACACAATACCTAATGTCATGTTACCTAACTATAGGTCTTTTTGTTTTTTACACACCTATTTTCTACTACTATTTTGCCTACTTACCAGCAGATATATTACTCAGTAAGTTAAGTGTTCACATCCAAAATTAACCAAAAGTAGACTTTGTTTTTAATTAACAATATCATTATTGTTTAATTATTAAAGTATACTATTTAAAATGTTACGAAATTCCATATAATATATTATATAAATCAAATAAAAATGATCGATGTTTCCATTTTATTTTTAATACAATATTTTGTGTTTGTTTTTGTATTTTTTAACTTTATAACAACCTACACGCTCGACCTACGGACTGTCTAGTTTATTAGGTATATTTTGGAAAAGGCACAAAATCAATATCAGGCAGCAATGCGCTCGCTATGCCTGAGGCCTTTCCACGCTTTCCATGCTTTCCACAAGCATGGAACAGTCAGAAGTTATTGTCCGGCCGGAATAAAATGAGGCGCAAACGAGATGGCTTCAAATAGCGCTATCTTTGTTTGTCCAGTGGCGTGCTATAATTCATCATTAATATTAAAAAATGGAAAATGAAAAATGAAAAATGAAAAATGAAAAATGAAAAATGAAAAATGAAAAATGAAAAATGAAAAATGAAAAATGAAAAATGAAAAATGAAAAATGAAAAATGAAAAATGAAAAATGAAAAATGAAAAATGAAAAATGAAAAATGAAAAATGAAAAATGAAAAATGAAAAATGAAAAATGAAAAATGAAAAATGAAAAATGAAAAATGAAAAATGAAAAATGAAAAATGAAAAATGAAAAATGAAAAATGAAAAATGAAAAATGAAAAATGAAAAATGAAAAATGAAAAATGAAAAATGAAAAATGAAAAATGAAAAATGAAAAATGAAAAATGAAAAATGAAAAATGAAAAATGAAAAATGAAAAATGAAAAATGAAAAATGAAAAATGAAAAATGAAAAATGAAAAATGAAAAATGAAAAATGAAAAATGAAAAATGAAAAATGAAAAATGAAAAATGAAAAATGAAAAATGAAAAATGAAAAATGAAAAATGAAAAATGAAAAATGAAAAATGAAAAATGAAAAATGAAAAATGAAAAATGAAAAATGAAAAATGAAAAATGAAAAATGAAAAATGAAAAATGAAAAATGAAAAATGAAAAATGAAAAATGAAAAATGAAAAATGAAAAATGAAAAATGAAAAATGAAAAATGAAAAATGAAAAATGAAAAATGAAAAATGAAAAATGAAAAATGAAAAATGAAAAATGAAAAATGAAAAATGAAAAATGAAAAATGAGAAATGAGAAATGAAAAATGAGAAATGAAAAATGAGAAATGAGAAATGAGAAATGAGAAATGAGAAATGAGAAATGAGAAATGAGAAATGAGAAATGAGAAATGAGAAATGAGAAATGAGAAATGAGAAATGAGAAATGAGAAATGAGAAATGAGAAATGAGAAATGAGAAATGAGAAATGAGAAATGAGAAATGAGAAATGAGAAATGAGAAATGAGAAATGAGAAATGAGAAATGAGAAATGAGAAATGAGAAATGAGAAATGAGAAATGAGAAATGAGAAATGAGAAATGAGAAATGAGAAATGAGAAATGAGAAATGAGAAATGAGAAATGAGAAATGAGAAATGAGAAATGAGAAATGAGAAATGAGAAATGAGAAATGAGAAATGAGAAATGAGAAATGAGAAATGAGAAATGAGAAATGAGAAATGAGAAATGAGAAATGAGAAATGAGAAATGAGAAATGAGAAATGAGAAATGAGAAATGAGAAATGAGAAATGAGAAATGAGAAATGAGAAATGAGAAATGAGAAATGAGAAATGAGAAATGAGAAATGAGAAATGAGAAATGAGAAATGAGAAATGAGAAATGAGAAATGAGAAATGAGAAATGAGAAATGAGAAATGAGAAATGAGAAATGAGAAATGAGAAATGAGAAATGAAAAATGAAAAATGAAAAATGAAAAATGAAAAATGAAAAATGAAAAATGAAAAATGAAAAATGAAAAATGAAAAATGAAAAATGAAAAATGAAAAATGAAAAATGAAAAATGAAAAATGAAAAATGAAAAATGAAAAATGAAAAATGAAAAATGAAAAATGAAAAATGAAAAATGAAAAATGAAAAATGAAAAATGAAAAATGAAAAATGAAAAATGAAAAATGAAAAATGAAAAATGAAAAATGAAAAATGAAAAATGAAAAATGAAAAATGAAAAATGAAAAATGAAAAATGAAAAATGAAAAATGAAAAATGAAAAATGAAAAATGAAAAATGAAAAATGAAAAATGAAAAATGAAAAATGAAAAATGAAAAATGAAAAATGAAAAATGAAAAATGAAAAATGAAAAATGAAAAATGAAAAATGAAAAATGAAAAATGAAAAATGAAAAATGAAAAATCAAAAATCAAAAATCAAAAATGAAAAATGAAAAATGAAAAATGAAAAATGAAAAATGAAAAATGAAAAATGAAAAATGAAAAATGAAAAATGAAAAATGAAAAATGAAAAATGAAAAATGAAAAATGAAAAATGAAAAATGAAAAATGAAAAATGAAAAATGAAAAATGAAAAATGAAAAATGAAAAATGAAAAACCTACCTATTTTATTAGGTGGGTGCGTACGAATCTAGAAACAAAAAAAAATACCAGTTGACTTTCTAAAACTTGCAAAAATCCAAAACCATTAGTTGTATCTTTAAAATTGGAACACAGTTTTATTTAAAAAAATTTTAAAAAATGATACGCCACTGTTTCTTTTTGTCAGTCTATATGTATGAAACGTGCCTAGTCATCCTGTTTAATCCCATCGATAACAATAGCAACCCAAAAAAAGCGTGTGAATTATGAACGGGCTGGAGTCTATTTCATTAAACGTACCAGACGAGATCGTTCTTTCTTGTAATAACAAAATTTTGTTAATGGTAAATTTGCTAAAAATGAAGACCACCCAGTAAGACCAAAGTGCTGTAAACGGAGGAAGATAGATTGAGTTGAGCCGTCTCTTTTGCTCCTCATTTTATTCTAGCCGGACAGTATATACGGTAAAGACATAAGACAGAGGGGATAAATTGGTAGAGCAAAATGCTTTGCTTGGGGATAGTGGCGGATCCAGGTGTTTTAGGAGGAAGTAAACACCAAGAATTTCGATTCCTTGCTGTTTTTAAAATTTAAATTTACATTTTTTTAACTTGGTTACTGTATGTTTTAGAAAAAAAAGTTGAAGACAATAAAATTTTCTACAAAAACGCTTTTGTACGTTTTTTTGTCAGATTAATGGTTTTCGAGTTATGACGCTAAACATTTCGACGCCATTTTGGATTTTGACCAATTTATTTTTAGTAGCCTTTAACTTCGAAAGTCCTTATTTTTGAGAAAATCTAAAATAACATAAAATAAAGATTAACTAATAGCTTGTAATGATTTGATCACTGAGTTCTCTGGGTAGTACCCTTGCTGAGATACGAACCCTGAAGTATTAGCAGTACACCGGCTTCCTAGGTTTTTCCATAGTACATGCAAAATAAACCAAAATTATTCAGTTTTCTGTCATTTTCTCAAAAGGTAAGCATTTTACGGAAAGTGTGTAATCAACTTTATCGTAGAAAATTAAATTATCTTTAAAACGATGTATCACTTAAGTGGAACTAATCCACGGTTAGCACTTAATTGGCATCCATAAATTGGGGTTATTTTTTAGGATCATGAAAAAATATCATGTTTTTTTGGGTAACCTGTGCTTATAGCACGTGCATTTATTTTACGTGTAGCAAAAAAGCTAGGAGTTTACAAGTGCTGTCAAAGGTGGACCAGATCATGTTTATTTCTGCATCAACGCAAATACCAAGTCCACCAGCTTTTAGTCCAAGATCCCATCAACAGTACATCTTCAACCAAGTTTATCGTGATAATTTTTCGTTTCATGTTAATTAGAGTTCTATTGCAAACAAAAACCGTACTTACATTTTTTGCCTATATAGCTAATTTAGCAAATAAGCCAAAGTTTGTAAAAAACATCTTTGATTTAGGGAATGTTCTTAAATTACTTCACGATATTTAACACCCAGATTTTTGTAGTTTCTTGTAGTACTCTGGTAGTTTCCTTTCTATTCGGTAGATGTCACCACTTTTGTGAAAAGCGTATGGTATCGCAGGCCTTATTATTAATTTCTCTTACCAATGTAGTAAGATGTGATTTATATACCGTCTTCTAGCTTGACAAGGGTGTCACATTGACCTTGCAGTGTTCCGAAGAGTCAATTAAGGACGAAACAGTTAACTGTCAACCAGTGGCGGCTGGTGACGTTATAAATTGGGGGGGGGGGTCATAAATTTATATTCTATGAAAAATGAGATTAAAAAACTTACTTAAACAATTTTATTTTAGGATTTTACAAACAAGCAGTTGCTTGGTGTAGTTTTTAGTTTATTTGTTTATAGATAAAGTCTATTCGCTCTTCTTTCATTTGCGCAAAGTGCTCGAATTAGCACCAGTTTTAGACTAATCATGGCCCTGTAGAGCAGCCTCAAAAATCTAAAAATATATGCCTATTTTTTGCCACATTTTCATTATGTTCAGTAATGTTTTGCCTATAGGCACTATTCAATTGGCACCTAATATCAGTCTTGCCTAGCATAGAAAATTCTATGCACTTAATTTGTGTCTTTAACTTTTCACTAAAGTGCTTAATATCACACATTCCCTTTGCCACCCACACAGGATCACTTCGTGGATTTTTCATAATAAGACAAATAAAGCAAAAAAAAGCATTTCGTTTTTCACAACCGCACAACCAGTTTTCAGCATCGTATAATTTTTTATTACTTGGCACTAAAATTTTGGTTAATTTTTGGGATTTTTAGGTCCGGTCTATATGGCCCTAAAGATTTTATTTGTAATCGAAGTTCATATGTTAACGTATTTAAATTTGCACAGCTAATTATGAAATCGACGGTATTTATTTCCATTATGAAAACAAACAAAAACAAAAACAAACAATGGACACGCGACCGGCAAGGCTTTTAACTACTGACCTACCCCAAATCAAAACAAACGCATACGTCTTCACTAAGGATGGAACCGGCAGCACGTAGGAAGGGAAACGAACGTTTTCGCACGATGAATATGGCCGACGTCAAACTAAAACAAACATTCCTCCCGCCCCCGCGCGAGAACAGCCACCCATACACCGCTGAAAAACGTGTGAAATTGAAATCTTGTCCCGCGCAATGCAGTCAGCTTGTAATTTTATTTACGCTAAAAAAGTATACCCAATTTATCGTCTTTTGTTAACCACAGACTAAAAAAAGAACTAGACATGACGTACGGGAAGACTTAACTTTTTTAAAATAAAACAATTAAAAATACTGTTTGTTGTCTAGTTTTGGGGAGGCATTGCCCTGTTCTGCCTTAGTAAGACCCACCTATCTGCAAAAAAATCAAAAATGAGTTAGGACCGAAAATGGCTTCAAATAGATTAATTTCAACTGTTTTTTATAAGAAAAATACCAACATTTTTGTTCGGAAGTATTTTATTTTGAAAAACAAAAAAAAATATATTACTATGTACGCGTGTCCCATTTTCGATGGGATTAAATGGGAAACTCGGTTATTATTAAAGATATTGATTTTCTGATTGCACCTTACCGTGCTCTTTTTTTAAGCCCTTAAAAATGGCGTAATCAGATTTTTGCTATACCCCGTAGTTTCGCTAATACAGGGAGTTTTTGAAAAAATTGTATTTTTAATAATCCCTTGTATCTCGCTTATTTTGCGAGATATTTTTTTCTGTAAAAACCTTTTCATGGCAACTTTTTTAGAAGAAAATAATGACGTTGTCAACTTTTTAAAATATTGTTTAGTTTTTGAGATATGGTATTTATCATAAAAAAATTAAATACGGACCTAGATTTTTTTTATTACTATTTTGATTGGTTTCATGCTAGTATTATCATAAAATAATAAAAATTTTAAAATTTTTTGTTTTAAGGTAAAAGAAAAATATTTAATATTTAAAAAAAAAATTAGTCCGAACCTGGATATTTTCAACATAAATATAAATTAAAAATTGCTAGATAAACAATTTTTAGTTTAACTGTTTTGATACTTAGCATATTAAAATGGTTTTACGTTAATTTACAGATTTATTTGAAACAAAGTTACGACAAATACAAAAAAAAAAACAAATTATAAAAAATAACTAATTTTTCTGATTACCATTATGTGTAAGACATTGTTGGCATTTTTGAGTAATTT
Source organism: Aspidapion aeneum (assembly GCA_963576565.1). NCBI lineage: Eukaryota > Metazoa > Arthropoda > Insecta > Coleoptera > Brentidae > Aspidapion > Aspidapion aeneum. The sequence goes on along the minus strand of OY755043.1, from coordinate 2,446,344 downwards.
TTCTTAACGCATTTTGCATAAAAATATTTCTGCCATTTAAATATTGGGATTTTGTTGCTTGAATGAAGCAGTCAAACATATCACATTTTTCAAAATCTGGATATGGTCGATTTCTAGCCAGTTTAAAATAATTGTAAGCCCTTCACAAAAATGACAAGAAAAATGACAATGTCAATTCCACGCTTTTGTTTTGTAAATTTCACGACCTGCTGTGCTACCATCAAATAATTAGTATGATATTATTTTTGTAACTTTTTAACGTTTTTTACTTTATTTATAAATCTTTTAATTATCATTTCAAAACAGATAAACTTAAAGTCGTTCAACTAGTGTGTCTTGCAATTTTTAATTTATAATTACGTTGGAAATTTCCAGGTTCGGACTACAAATTTTTTTTTCAAATATTAAATAGTTTTTTTTAACCTTAAATCAAAAAAATATTAAAGTTTTATCATTTTAAGGTAATAATAGCATGGAACCAATCAAAGTAGTAATGAAAAAAATCCAGGTCCGTATTTAATTTTTTTATGATAAATACCATATCTCAAACAGTGGCGCACCCAGGAATGGGTCTTGGGGGAGGCCCGACAGCTAAAAAGGGCGCCTCTCAAAAATTGTGCGACCAAAAAAAAAAAAGAAGGTCATCATGTCTTCACCAGGAACGCGACGAGCGACGAGCTCTGCTTGGGGGGGGCTGAAACCTCATGCTGTCAAATTTCAAGCTATTTTTTGTGTTTTATCATAAAATATGTCGAAAATATGTAAACAATTCTAAGGCTTGGGTGGGCCCGGGCCCCGGCCCCCCCCCTGGGTGCGCCCATGTCCCAAACACTAAACAATATTTTAAAAAATTGACAACGTCATTATTTTGCTCTAAAAAAGTTGCCATAGAAAGGTTTGTACAGAATAAAAATATTTTGCAAAATAAGCGAGATATAAGGAATTAATTAAAATGCAATTTTTTCAAATTAGCGAAACCACGGGGTATAGCAAAAATCTGATTACACCATTTTTAAGGGCTCCAAAAAAGAGCACGATAAGGTGCAATCAGAAAATCGATATCTTTAATAATAACCGAGTTTCCCATTTAATCCCATCGAAAATGGGACACGCTGTACTCTTAGCAAGCATTTAAACTTTAAACTCGCTTTTCTCGAAATAAGTGAAAACGTAGATAGGTGGGTCTTACTAGAGGCCCTCGATACATTTGACACTTGTTTGTGTAAAACAAGTGTCAAATGTATCGAGGGCCTCTAGGTCTTACTAAGGACGGCAGTGTTGCTCTCCCTGTAACAGACGCCACTGTTCCTGTATGTATGTAATAACAAAATTTGATGGTGACCATGTAGTGCTATAGGCTCTTGGACTATAACGACTACCATCAAGTCAGCCTTGTTTTCTTTCGACCTTTTAGTCTTGGTAAGCCTAGCTATGTAAGGTAACGTTTGATTGTGTGCGCGCGCTACACGTACTTTATTGAAATACCTACCTACGCATTTTGTGGTAATGCAACAAGTAGTATTCTCATAATAAAAAAATAAGAATTGAATCATAACTTAAATGTTCCCATCAGGTGGTGTACATATGTGAAACTATTTTGACCAAAAATGGGCAGTATGGTAAGTATCTTAAGATTATATAATACCCTAGTTTTATAAGTAAGTAAAAATTGTGTTAATTAAGGTACTTAAACTACTGTTAGCTAGAGAGGTGGTTTCAGTGCGAAATATAAGTTATTTATCAGTGGCGTAACTGTAGGGGAGGAGGCGGTACGCACTGGGCAGCAGGGAACATCCTGGAGGCCAACAGGAGAAAGAAAACACAAAAATAAATGAAAAAACTTGCGACAAACAATAGATATTTACATACATGTGAAAATTACATAAAAATTATGTAAAAATTTGCATTAATTTATCACAATTCTTGTGTTATAATACTGCAAAAGATGTGAAATTTAGGTTAAGACAATAACAGCAGCTATAGGTAGGTACTAGAAGCTAGAACTGTTTAAAACATGGCCATCTTGTTTAAATGAATTCTACAATGTCAACACAAAACAAAAATTAAAAAAATAATTGGTTCTTGATGTTTTAAAAATGATGGAGCCATAGTGGGAGTCCTAACCGGACATTGCGTCCTGCAAGGGCATTTGGCGAAGATGAGTGAAGAAGGACGCGACGTGCGAGCGATGTTGGGCCGAGGACGAGACCTCGGCGCATTTCCTCTCATCATGAGTAGCATACAAGTAAGCAAGAAGAGAGGTATTCGAAGAGGAAGCCTTTGAGACGGAGGAACTTCTGAATCTGAGATGGGCCGATATTCTGGCCTTTGTACAGGAGACGGACAGATTCCTTAGCGAAGGAAGGAGGCGCAGGGGGTTGGCGAAAAGGGCGCTTTATTATTTCCTATGGTTTTTAGCCTTTCGAAGCTCAGTTCTCTAGCGTTCCTGGGAGTGGACAATGTTACTTTTACATAACTTTACATTTATAGAGGAGAGCAGTAAATTAAAATTTTGATGTTTTTAAATTTTTTCTCATAGTTTAATCATAGTTCCTATCAGTCTTCCAAAGATCAGCTCTCAAGGGTTTCTGGAAGTGGGCAATGTTACTTTTACATAAATTTACATTTATAGGGGAGGGAAATTAATTAAAATTCTGGGGTTTTTTAACTTTTTGCCGTGCGCCTTTACCGTAAATAACAAAAAAGAAGCGGAAAGCTGCTAATGCGCAGACTCAGTAATAAAAATAACGTTAACAAAGTGTAAAACACGCAACCCAAAATGTCCCAATTATAAAAGTAGGTTCTATGCTAATAATGTTAATAGCCTATAAAAAATTTACCTAAATTCAACCCCCCCTCTCAAAACTTACTGTACAGCGAATTTTATTAAATTTAATAACACACTTTGTCTTTAACCTTAGCCGTTTTATTTACGTTTAAAATGGGACAGACTTTTCTAGGTTTAAAGTTAAAAAGGTTTAAAGTATTTTTTATCATCCTCATTCCACCTCGAAAATAATTTTTTAGTAACACACTATGACAAGTTTAAAAAATATTTCCAAACCAGTAAGAACCTTTCATTTTGAAATTTGTATTAGAGAACTTGGCTTTACCTTTAACTCAATTATTTTTATGGAAAACCATTTTCGCGTACTTGGTTTTTTTTACATGAAATGTTTTTGTTATGATTTCACTTTTTTTAAAGGATTTGGATAATATTTAATTTTTCAATATGCGAAATATTGTTCAAAACTTTTGCAATGCCTTATTAAAAATGTTTTTAAATTTTTTCCTATGGTTTTTATCCTTTCGAATCTCAATTCTCTAGCTTTCCTGGGAGTGGACAATGTTACTTTTACATAACTTTACATTTATAGAGGAGAGCAGTAAATTAAAATTTTGATGATTTTAAATTTTTTCTTATACTTTAATCATAGTTCCTATCAGTGTTCCAAAGATCAGCTCTCAAGGGTTTCTGGAAGTGGGCAATGTTACTTTTACATAACTTTACATTTATAGGGGAGGGAAATTAATTAAAATTCTGGGGCTTTTTAATTTTTTGCCGTGCGCCTTTACCGTAAATAACAAAAAAGAGCGAAAAGCTGCTAATGCGCAGACTCAGTAATAAGAATAACGTTAACAAACTGTAAAACACGCAACCCAAAATGTCCCAATTATAAAAGTAGGTTCTATGGTTTATGTTACAGTTCCGTGGTTCTATGCTAAAAATGTGAATAACCTATAAAAAACTTACCTAAATTCAACCCCCCCTCTCAAAACTTACTGTACAGCGAATTTTATTAAATTTAATAACACACTTTGTCTTTAACCTTAGCCGTTTTATTTACGTTTAAAATGGGACAGACTTTTCTAGGTTAAAAGTTAAAAAGGTTTAAAGTATTTTTTATCATCCTCATTCCACCTCGAAAATAATTTTTTAGTAAAACATTATGACAAGTTTAAAAAATATTTCCAAACCAGTAAGAACCTTTCATTTTAAAATTTGTATTAGAGAACTTGGCTTTACCTTTAACTCAATTATTTTTATGGAAAACCATTTTCGCGTACTTGGTTTTTTTTACATGAAATGATTTTGTTATGATTTCACTTTTTTTAAAGGATTTGGATAATATTTAATTTTTAAATATGCGAAATACTGTTCAAAACTTTTGCAAAGCCTTATTAAAAATGTTTTTAAATTATTTCCTATGGTTTTTATCCTTTCGAAGCTCAATTCTCTAGCTTTCCTGGGAGTGGACAATGTTACTTTTACACAACTTTACATTTATAGAGGAGAGCAGTAAATTCAAATTTTGATGATTTAAAATTTTTTCTCATAGTTTAATCATAGTTCCTATCAGTGTTCCAAAGATCAGCTCTCAAGGGTTTCTGGAAGTGGGCAATGTTACTTTTACATACCTTTACATTTATAGGGGAGGGAAATTAATTAAAATTCTGGGGTTTTTTAATTTTTTGCCGTGCGCCTTTACCGTAAATAACAAAAAAGAGCGAAAAGCTGCTAATGCGCAGACTCAGTAATAAGAATAACGTTAACAAACTGTAAAACACGCAACCCAAAATGTCCCAATTATAAAAGTAGGTTCTATGCTAATAATGTTAATATATCCTATAAAAAATTTACCTAAATTCAACCCCCCCTCTCAAAACTTACTGTACAGCGAATTTTATTAATTTTAATAACACACATTGTCTTTAACCTTAGCCGTTTTATTTACGTTTAAAATGGGACAGACTTTTCTAGGTTAAAAGTTAAAAAGGTTTAAAGTATTTTTTATCATCCTCATTCCACCTCGAAAATAATTTTTTAGTAAAACACTATGACAAGTTTAAAAAATATTTCCAAACCAGTAAGAACCTTTCATTTTGAAATTTGTATTAGAGAACTTGGCTTTACCTTTAACTCGATTATTTTTATGGAAAACCATTTTCGCGTACTTGGTTTTTTTTACATGAAATGTTTTTGTTATGATTTCACTTTTTTTAAAGGATTTGGATAATATTTAATTTTTAAATATGCGAAATACTGTTCAAAACTTTTGCAATGCCTTATTAAAAATGTTTTTAAATTTTTTCCTATGGTTTTTATCCTTTCGAATCTCAATTCTCTAGCTTTCCTGGGAGTGGACAATGTTACTTTTACATAACTTTACATTTATAGAGGAGAGCAGTAAATTAAAATTTTGATGATTTTAAATTTTTTCTTATACTTTAATCATAGTTCCTATCAGTGTTCCAAAGATCAGCTCTCAAGGGTTTCTGGAAGTGGGCAATGTTACTTTTACATAACTTTACATTTATAGGGGAGGGAAATTAATTAAAATTCTGGGGCTTTTTAATTTTTTGCCGTGCGCCTTTACCGTAAATAACAAAAAAGAGCGAAAAGCTGCTAATGCGCAGACTCAGTAATAAGAATAACGTTAACAAACTGTAAAATACGCAACCCAAAATGTCCCAATTATAAAAGTAGGTTCTATGGTTTATGTTACAGTTCCGTGGTTCTATGCTAAAAATGTGAATAACCTATAAAAAACTTACCTAAATTCAACCCCCCCTCTCAAAACTTACTGTACAGCGAATTTTATTAAATTTAATAACACACTTTGTCTTTAACCTTAGCCGTTTTATTTACGTTTAAAATGGGACAGACTTTTCTAGGTTAAAAGTTAAAAAGGTTTAAAGTATTTTTTATCATCCTCATTCCACCTCGAAAATAATTTTTTAGTAAAACATTATGACAAGTTTAAAAAATATTTCCAAACCAGTAAGAACCTTTCATTTTAAAATTTGTATTAGAGAACTTGGCTTTACCTTTAACTCAATTATTTTTATGGAAAACCATTTTCGCGTACTTGGTTTTTTTTACATGAAATGATTTTGTTATGATTTCACTTTTTTTAAAGGATTTGGATAATATTTAATTTTTAAATATGCGAAATACTGTTCAAAACTTTTGCAATGCCTTATTAAAAATATTTTTTAAATTTTTTCCTATGGTTTTTAGCCTTTCGAAGCTCAGTTCTCTAGCGTTCCTGGGAGTGGACAATGTTACTTTTACATAACTTTACATTTATAGAGGAGAGCAGTAAATTCAAGTTTTGATGATTTAAAATTTTTTCTCATAATTTAATCATAGTTCGTATCAGCTATCAAGGGTTTCTGGAAGTGGGCAATGTTACTTTTACATACCTTTACATTTATAGGGGAGGGAAATTAATTAAAATTCTGGGGTTTTTTAACTTTTTGCCGTGCGCCTTTACCGTAAATAACAAAAAAGAAGCGGAAAGCTGCTAATGCGCAGACTCAGTAATAAAAAATAAGGTTAACAAAGTGTAAAACACGCAACCCAAAATGTCCCAATTATAAAAGTAGGTTCTATGCTAAAAATGTTAATAGCCAATAAAAAAACTTACCTAAATTCCACCCCCCCTTTCAAAACTTACTGTACAGTAAATTTTATTAATTTTAATAACACACTTTGTCTTTAACCTTAGCCGTTTTATTTACGTTTAAAATGAGACAGACTTTTCTAGGTTAAAAGTTAAAAAGGTTTAAAGTATTTTTTATCATCCTCATTCCACCTTGAAAATATTTTTTTCAGTAAAACACTATAGGAACCCACATAGCACAATCACGTTTTTAACACGTAAAAAAGGCGTGAGAAAAAAAAAAGTTGATTTTAAAAGATGCTAGAAAAAAACGTTTATTTCATATATGAAAACAAGCTTAATAGGTCATTCATTCACGTTATAAAAAATAACGTTGTTAAAAACTGCGTTTTAATAACGCCTTTATTAAATTAAAACAGCAATGTTTTTACTTTAGATGCAAGTGATTTCTTTCAACGTTAAAATCACATTAAATTAACGCCTTTTCTACACGAATTTTAAAACGCGACTTGCATGGCTTTTCTAACGAATATTTTTGAGATTTTACTAGCAGCATCGCCACCTATAGTCGGGATTTTTCATTTTGACGAAATCTATCAGGCAGTGCTTTGGCCTCTAAACTCCAAAAACCTGTTAAGGGACTGATTCCTGATCCACGATCACGACGCATTTGTTATTAACCTGATAAAGACACATTAATATTCTGTGAAAGTGTTTACTGTTCAAAAATTTTGTTTAGCTTTAAAAAAAAACATAATGTATATAGATAGATACATAGATATTTTGTCTTACCTTAACCCATCTTTAAAATTGTCTTGAAGTGTTGTAGTCTTAAACTAGTGAACTTTTATAACTTCCTTTCGCGTCTCTTTTAAGTTAAAAAAATGTTATTAAAAAAACGTGACCAAAAAAGACGCAGAAAGAGTAGGTTTGAGAAGTCTTAATCTAGTGGCGTTTTAGAACATGTTGTGGAGGACTTTTCAAGTGTGAATTTGGTACATGAAAATAACGAGGGTAAAAAACACGTTATATACACAGCACCAGAAACTTCAGCAAAAAGTACATCTTTGTAGCTTGATTTCTCCTTGTTTTTAAGTTATCTTTAAGCATGTAGATTTAACAAAATAAATATTACATGGTATGAGGTTGCTTTCAAGTAAAAAAAAACTTTGTTATTTTTGTTCACGTGAATTTAACGTTGATGTGATTTTTGTGCTATGTGGGAAACATTGTGCGACATAATAAAAACAAAATATACAGAATACAAACAATACCGCACACGATAACGGTAATATAAGCAGGTTGAACATCTGTTTCACTTACCACAGCTGACATATTTTTGAAAAACAATTTTTTTCGGAAAATTTTTTGAAAACACTTTTTCAAAACACTTTTTCAAAACTAATTTTTTTCGATAAGTAGGGTAAAAGTAAGACACTCAAAATAATTGAATTTTGATAGATTTTCTATTAGAAACTGATAGCAACAGTTGTAAGGACCTCATACCTACAATTTATTTTATTTTTTTATAAAAAATAGGCTCATAATTAAAATTACAAAATGCATAGCTTTATTTGTGGTATAAAACTTTTTAAAACGTTACCGAAACTTTTGTCGTGTGAATTTGTAGATAGGTTTTTCTACAAATAAATAAATTTGCACGAATTTTTTATATTTAAGTAAAAAAAAAACAAAAACTTATCTCTTAATTTTACCCTGAATGTCTTATTTTTGGGTCAGACAACGATCCAACCGTTTATACGTAAATTTTATCACTGTCTCATATTTTGCCTGACCTGTCTCATTTTTGATCTTCTTCAAGGTAAAAAATGAGACAGTTTTAATTTTTTTTCTCATATTATAGGTCAAATTTCTATGTTTTTACTTTTGCAATATTTTTCTGATTATCGCTTATATCCTTAAAAAAAAATTCGAGTCCTACCAACATAGCACAATCACGAGTATAACACGTAAAAAAGACGTGAGAAAAAAAAACGTTGATTTTGAAAGCTGCTAGAAAAAACCGTTTATTTCATATTTGAAAACAAGCTTAATAGGTCATTCATTAACGTTATAAAAAATAACGTTGCTAAAAACTGCTTTGTAATAACGCCATTATCAAATTAAAACAGCACTGTTTTTACGTTAGTTTCAAGTGATTTTTATCAACGTTAAAATTACATTAGATTCACGCCTTTTCTACACGAATTTTAAAACGCGACTTGCATGACTTTTCAACCGAATAATTTTGAGATTTTACTAGCAGCATCGCCACCTATAGTCGGGATTTTTCATTTTGACGAAATCTATCAGGCAGTGCTTTGGCCTCTAAACTCCAAAAATCTGTTAAGGGACTGATTCCTAATCCACGATCACGACGCATTTGTTATTAACCTGATAAAGACACATTAATATTCTGTGAAAGTGTTTACTGTTCAAAAATTTTGTTTAGCTTTAAAAAAAAACATAATGTATATAGATAGATACATAGATATTTTGTCTTACCGTAACCCATCTTTAAAATTGTCTTGAAGTGTTGTAGTCTTAAACTAGTGAACTTTTATAACTTCCTTTCGCGTCTCTTTTAAGTTAAAAAAATGTTATTAAAAAAACGTGACCAAAAAAGACGCAGAAAGTTAGTAGGTTTGAGAAGTCTTAATGTAGTGACGTTTTAGAACATGTTGTGGAGGACTTTTCAAGTGTGAATTTGGTACTTGAAAATAACGAGGTTAAAAAACACGTTATATACACAGCACCAGAAACTTCAGCAAAAAGTACATTTTTGTAGCTTGATTTCTCCTTGTTTTTAAGTTATCTTTAAGCATATAGATTACACAAAATAAATATTACATGGTATGAGGTTGTTTTCAAGTAAAAAAAAACTTTGTTATTTTTGTTCACGTGAATTTAACGCTGATGTGATTTTTGTGCTATGTGGGAAACATTGTGCGAAATAATAAAAACAAAATATACAGAATACAAACAATACCGCACACGATAACGGTAATATACGCAGGTTGAACATCTGTTTCACTTACCACAGCTGACATATTTTTGAAAAACAATTTTTTTCGGAAAATCTTTGAAAACACTTTTTCAAAACACTTTTTCAAACCACTTTTTCAAAACTAATTTTTTCGATAAGTAGGGTAAAAGTAAGACACTCAAAATAATTGAATTTCGATAGATTTTCTATTAGAAACTGATAGCAGCAGTTGTAAGGACCTCATACCTACAATTTATTTTATTTTCTTACAAAAAATTAAAATTACAAAATCCATAGCTTTATTTGTGGTATAAAACTTTTTAAAACGTTACCGAAACTTTTGTCGTGTGAATTCGTAGATAGGTTTTTCTATAAATAAATATTTTTGCACGAATTTTTTAGATTTAAGTAAAAAAAAACAAAAACTTATCTCTTAATTTTACCCTGTATGTCTTATTTTTGGACTTTTTCAAGGTATAATATGAGATACAGTTTTAATTTTTTTTCTCATATTATAGGTCAAATTTCTATGATTTTACTTTTGCAATTGCAGCTAAAAAAAACCGACTTCTACGCCTAAAATATTAAAAATATAAAAGTTTTAAAAAGTGTCTCATTTTTACACCACTTGACCCTAACCGATTTCAAACTTTTAAAAAGAGTAGTTTAGAAATAATTTTCCGAAAAAAATGTTTTCGAAAAAAAAACTTTTAACCATAATATTTTGTAAATATTGATTATGGGTTGCCAGAAGTGGTTCTTACCGCACTATATAAAATCAGGGTTGCGCGATTTTTTCGAAAACATAGTTTTCAAAAACACTTTTTTGAAACAATTTTTGTCAAAAAGTTTTTTTTTTATTTTTTTGAAAAATCATAGGGAGGAAAAACATTAGGGGGGTGTCAGGACAGGTTAGGATTAATACACTAAACTTGTAAAACGATAACTAATGCGAATTTTTAAGAAGAGGATAGGTAAAAAAAAAATTTTTTTGGAAAAAATGCCTTATGAAAAAATTGTTTTTAACGAAAACGTTTTCTAAAAAACCGTTTTTCAAGAAAGTGGATTTTCCAAAAAAATTAGCGGTAATTTTTTCAAAAACGCAGTAAAATTTTGTTCAAAAAATCATTTTTTGTAAAACAACTTTTTTTTTAAATAATTTTCTAAAAAAATTTGCAGAAAATTGTTTTTTGAAAAAACTTTTTTACATAATTATTTAATATCAATATTTAATATTCTTGAAAACTACGCTTTTAAAAAAATTTACGCTACCCAGATTTTCAAAAAAATGTATCAAAAACAAAGTTATACAAAATTTTTCTTTTTTAAAAAACAATATTTTTTATGTTTTTAGCCTTACCAAATGGTACACGAACCAAACAAGAACCGAAATCCATACGCAACGAACGATCGAGTCTACTTAGCTCCAAATAAAGAAAGTCAATATGAAGATTCAAGGGGAAGATATGAAGATTCAAGGGGAAGATATGATGATTCAAGAGGAAGATATGAAGATTCAAGAGGAAGATATGATGATCCAAGAGGAAGATATGAAGATTCAGGAGGAAGATATGACGATTCAAGAGGAAGATATGATGACACCATGGTGGCCAATAGTAGATATGATGATACTGGATCTGATATTTACGTCACAAGTGGAGCGTATAAAGGAAATCATAAGGCACCGTCAGAAATAAGGTAGGAAATTATGTCAACACCCCCTATATAGAAAGCCTTTCAACTGAATTCAATAACTTATGTTACATGATCAGTGGCGCACCCAGGAATATGTCTGGGGGGGGGGTCGAGGTCCCTTGGGGTGGGGGGCGAAGCCTCATGACGTCGAATTGGTAGCTATTTTTTGTTTTTTTTCTGAAATATGTCGAAAATATGTAAAAAATTCTAAGGCTTGGGGGGGGGCCGGCCCCCCCTCCCTTGGGTGCGCCCATGTATGATTAAAAATATGTTCTAATGCTGTTTAATAAGATTTATTTTTCGGCCTTATTTAAATTATTCTAACCATATGCTTATATTGGTGGGCCATAATACCAGCACGTATTCGATATTAAAGCCCAACGTACAATAATATGTTTTTCCAAATATTTCAAAACTCTAGTTTGTTTCATAAGGTTAGTTGGTTAACTAGTAACTCTCACAAAATTCAGAGAAAACTTGGTCATTTTTGAACCCAACTTTAGTATAAGATATTAATATAAAAATTAGTGGAATGAGTTCTTTTTTACTTGTAGGTGCGACACCTAAACGATCAAGACTTGATTTTTTTTTCAAATTTGGTCCATTAGGTACTTTTATTGTTCTAATTACGAATTGAGTTGAATTAAATGGAGGTGATTTTTTATTAAAAATGCCTCAAAATTCACTTTTCCTTTATTGTTAAATTAAAAAATATATAAGATGTTAGAGACCAATTGGTATTCAATTAATATGAACTAACTTTACTATGAAATTTAAAAGTAGCTGATCTAAATAAATATGTAACAGAGGTGAAGAATTAGTTTTGTCACATATGTTCAAACTTGAATTAATATATTAATATGAATGCAAATATGCCATACCTTAAAGCAGACTACATTAAGGCCACTAGATCACCAAGTACTTCGTGATCAAGTGACCTTAGACTACATTACCCAGGTAGCAGTCACGTTTTTTAAACATCAAAAACAGGTCATTTTTAATGACCATTGACGTCTCTAACCTGACGTGTAAATGACCTTTAAATGACGTTCAAAAGACACACCCAAAATGACGTCATTTTTAAACGTTTTAAAGACGTCAGCAATATGACGTATTTGGGACCAAATCAGAACATCAGACACACACACAGACCTATTTATGACTTTTTTTAAACTCGCCTGAATATATGAAATATTCCCTGCAGTTGAGAAAACTGAAGGAAACTTAGACACAGAAGGCGACTCTTCTGTGACTTAGACCTGGAAGTACTGGAACAGGTACAGCGGTGTTCTGTGAGGGACAGATCAAAATAGACCTAAACCTAGACTTACACATCTCCACCTTGAAGCGAAAGAATCCTCGAAGTATGTCTTGATTTAATATTTAATTTATTTTACATACATACCCCCACATTTCGTATAAATCCGGTCAAGTACTGACTGGGGCACCATCTATGTAAGTATGAGTGTATGTCCCTTGGACAAAGTGTGCAGTGTGGGTAGTTACCAATATATGACGTTTTTCAGACGTCAAAAACTACACTACGAAAAGACGTCAAATAATTGACGCCTTAAAGACAACATTTTTTGGTAGATAACCTGCTGGTCATCCAAATGACCACTTTTCGACGAAAAAAAGACGTCATTTGATGACCACTTGCTACCTGGGTAGTTTGTGGATGACCCTGACGCAAGGCACTACACCAAAAAATTTGGTTGTTTGCTGTGGAAGAGCTATACAGAATGACTCATAAATCATTGGAAATTACCAGAGAAATCTTAGCTTGTACTTTTGTTTTAACATAATTCGATCATAAAAATAAGATGGACTTTCACCTACCTTATACTCGAACACTCGGTTTTACCCATGTAAGTTCGAGGTTCGGCAACTCGGTATATCGCTTTGTAGATAAGAAAATAACTATTAAAATCTAACCTGAATTTGTAGTCGAACTTCAAAACCAAGACCACCAAGCCGATACTCATACCGATCGGGAGTGGCGCCATCTGTCGCCAGCAGAACCAGTACCGTCAGAACTGGAAAGACTTCACGTAAGGTAAATAAAGAAGCCTATTGTTGATTGGCTTGAGCTTTACAGAGAAAAACAAAAACTGTGCTTTAAACGCTCTAGAGAGAGACAACACACTAGCGCCAGCAAGAGATGCGTCGACATCTACATAAATTAGACGTCAAAATTACACTGGGTTGTGGTAAATATACTTCAATTTGTTTCCAGTTACAAAATTTAAACTAAAAAGATGTTATTGGCAGATTAGCCAAACCAATCCTGAAAATCTGTCTAAAAACAAGTCACTGGTTGCCATCTTCAAATTCCGTTTTGTTTGAATAAAGGTGCAGAATTAGGACCTTGACTAATACATATATTATGAAACATTTGTAAATTTGCAAATGACACAAAATATTTTTTATTTAGGGAGGCGTTACCATAGAGACAATGGCCGCACCAAATCCTTTTTGTCCGAATATTAAAGGAATGTGTTGTTTGATGCTACTCATCAATTTAGGAATCATTCTGGTCACGTTAGGCTTTGTTATTGTGATCCAGTTTTTCGAACCAGTTTTTGTTTGGTAAGTATTGCACCACGAAGCGGAGTAACTAGATTGGGAAGAAAAGGGACTGACATATAATTATTTTTTTTAGTTTAGCATCATCACTTATTTAAAATTTGTCACAAATTCTACTTCATTTTTTAAAACAAACAAATCTCATTTAGACACTAAATTTCACACCTTAGATCTATCAAAAACCGCCAATAAAAAATATTTTGATGTTTGTTGTCACTTTTGCCCCTCCTCCCTAAATCCACCACTGAATATCACGCTTAGAGTAATCTGAGATATCACGCATTATTTCCTTTGCATGCAGGATCACTTCGTAGAATGTTCATAACAAGACAAATAAAGCAAAAAAGAGACAACCGCACAACCAGTTTTTAGCATCGTATAATTTTTTATTAAATTTTTATTTTATTAAAATTATAAGTTTTTATGGAACACCCTTCGGCATTACTTACACTAAAATGTTGGTTAATTTTTAGGTCCGGTCTATGTGGCCCTAAAGATTTTATTTGTAAACGAAGTTCATATGTATCAACGTATTTAAATTTGCAGTTAATTATGTAGTCGACGGTATTTATTTCCATTTCATAAACAAACCATAACAAAAATAAACAATGACATGCGACCAGGAAGACTTTTTACTACTAACAAACCCCAAATCAAATGACGTCAACTAAAACAAACATTCCTTCCGCCCCCGCGCGAGAACAGCCACCCATGCACCGCTGAAAAACATCAGCGGCTAGTTCACAACTTGCATTCCGTTTGCTATTGGTCGAAATAGTCAGCTGACTTCTTAATGTTGAACGTTGCCGTTTAAGATTATTATTATATTATATTAAGAGATGGTGCCACCAGTCAAGCATTTAACAAACATTATGTTTACAGCTTTCGGCGTAAAATACAAATATATACTAGTTGTAAGTGATTTAAAAGTGTAGTGGTTTGTGCAGTACATACCTATTGAATTTAACTATTTTTATGCATATGCCGATGAGTTTTTTTTTATTGTTTTTTAAAAACATTATATTCTTTTACAGTTCATGTCATTATTTTTGGGACAACTTTTTACAACTTTTTTTTGTTGGTCTATGCTTTTTGTTATGGTAAACAACTGATAACTGTCAAAAAGTTATCTCAAAAATTATGATATATAGTTTAAATTAGTTTCCCTATCCTGTTTTCCTGTCGAAATCGGTGTTAACCTAACCCTGATAAATTATTCGACAACGTATCCTAACCTGTCCAGACACGCCCCGGTTAGGATACGTTTCCCATCAATTGACCACGGTTAGGTTTTGTTTCAGTTTGGTTTAACACCGATTTCAACCTCCCAAAACGAGGACAGGAGACTTTTAATTTTAAAAATCCCGCCTGACTATGTCAACCAATAGCAAATGGAATGCAAGTTGTGAACTAGCCGCTCCTTGAAAAACGGGTGAAATTGAAACCTTGCCCCGCGCGACGCTGCCGGCTTGTAATTATTTACGTTAAAAAAGTTCATCCAAATAATCGCTTGTTGTTCGTAAGGGAAGATTTAACTTTTTTTAAATAAATCAATTAAAAATACTGTTTGTTGTCTAGTTTTGGGAGGGCACTGCCCCGTTGCCCTCCCTGTAGCCGCTGCCACTGCTCAACTATTAAACCAAGCATCAGGGTATCTATTCTGGGTCTTGAACGATGTAATATTCCCATCACATGCTTTAGCCAATGACAAGCTTTAAATTAGCTCCGAGCCGTCACATGCTATTCGAAAAGACCTCCATTGCGCAAGCTTCTCCTACGATCCGACCGAGAAACGTTCAGTCGGTACGGGGCAGGAGAACAGATTTCACTTCAAACTCGTAAATAACACTAACTCTGAAGAGCGAGCGACTATGCTATTGGTCGAGACAAGTCATTTCGCACAACACGCGAGTTTGCTATTGGTCAAAGCGTGTGATGTGGATGATCACATCGTTCAAGACCCAGAATAGCTACCCAGATGATGTATTTGTGACGTCACACACAGGCGGATTTCACGAAAAAGCTGGTCAAAACCTAAGATCCCTTTAGAGCCCCCTAAAATTGCATATAGTAATAAAAACATATATGATTTATTGTTTAAAAAAGATAAAAAAGAAAAATTCTTTAAGGACCCCGCACAAAAAAATTAAATTTGGAACTACTACTACTAATTAATTAAAATGCTTCCTAAAAAATCGTTGAATCCAGAATTTTGGCTGTATAAATGTATACAAGATATTGCAATATTTAATTTTAATAATTGCATAGCTCCATGAAAAAATGTTTTAACTAACATGTAGGTATGTAAAATTCGCAATTGCATAAAACAATGTGATATTTTTGCAAAAACAAGTTAATTGAACTTTTTCTGTTTTTTCCGACTTTCGTTATAAATGAAGTATATTGTCTAGCAAGAAAAATACTCTGCCAATATATGGGCCCATAAGCTCACACAATGTACTATAGTTATAGTGTACGTGTAAGCTAATATAACTAAAAAAATAAATATATTTTATTCAACTTCAAACTCAATTACCTTTCGTTTGATACCACACAAGCCATATTTTGATTTGAACTCTAATTTTGAAAAAAAATACCCACACCCTTTTTAAAAAAATATATAAAATGTATTTTGTTTAACTCCAGACTCAATTACCTTTCGTTTGATATGACACACATATCTTCCCTTAAAATCCAATTTTTCAAATCTACTCCCACCCTTTTTTTTTAAATAAACTAAAATGTATTCTGTTTCATTTAAGACTTAGTTACCTTTCGTTTGATATCACACACGCCATTATTTCACATATACTATTTTTTTAATCTACCCCCACCCTTTTATTTGGCTTGCGCCGAACAGATATACACACACCCAAATACACCACACAGACACACACACGGACAGACGTCACGAAAAGATACAATACACCAAAATAACATATTTTCAGTGTTATCCCAATTTTTTTTTGTTGTCGAAAATAATACCTTTTCTAGCCATTGTTGTGCGAGCTAGGAAGGTAAAATGAAATCAGAATACATGTGACATAATAATTATACTTTTGGTTTACAAAAACCATTGTTGTTAAAGCTAAGAAAACTTATTTATTTAAGAAATTTTAACTTTCTTACTCGATCCGCATAACTCCGCAGCTGAAACAGACTTTGTTACTTAGAAAACATATGCATGTACTTAATAGGACCAAAAATGTCAATAAAGTTGGATGAAGTTGAAACATTTAGTCAAGTTCTATTTCAGAAAATGAAAATTTAAAAAGTTTTCTGCAACGGTTCCTTTAAACAGGTTTTAAAGATTACCAATAAAATAAAAAACAATGTTAAATACGTACAATAAATAGCTAGAGATCTCCAGATTTAAAATCCATGTTGAAAAAAAATTATTTTTGATAATAGGCGCAAGTTTTAAAAGGGCTTTTTAATCATCAACTTTTGTAAATTTAAGTAACGCATATAACATACAAAATTAAAAGTTTCATCTGTCATTACTATGGCATTGTTTTTTTAAATTAGGCGTGTAATGTGTCACGGCCTAGCATGATCATCAGTGATTGCACTAATAGGAATTTTACAATTAAACAGGGCTTTGTAATGTTTAGGGGTTATGGCCAGCTTTTCCTTAAAACCCGCCTATGTGCGTCATCCCATATCTAATCGTTCGAGTATCTCTGAGTGCATTGGCGTAGCTAGGGGGGGGGGGGCCAGGAGGGGCCTGGCCCCCCCTGAAGTCCCTCAGGCCCCCCCTAAGATATTTTAGGCCTCCCCTACCGACTACTAGTAAAAGAACATGACGCTGAAATACATACTTTTCTATTATTATTCGGGAAATATTCAAATAAAATAGGTGCATTAAAATTTAAAATCATTCAGATAATGTTTACATTTCAGGAAAAAGCCCTTGTCTTGCGGAATTAGGCTTTTTCTCTTATGCAATTTCCCGAAAATATTTTTTTAAATTTGGCGACATCTTGTAAAATATTATAGAAGTGTAAAAGACCTTTTTAAACTGTTTTTCTAAAATAAATATAATAATCTTTTTAGTTTTTTTGAGGTTAGCGTTTAGTGTCTTATGGAAATTTTCCGATTTTGGTGACAATTTCATAACCATTTTCATATTAAGTTTTCCCACGTCGTTAAATGGAATAAATTCGTCGAGCAATACCGGGAAATTTTTAATATTAATACTTCTGCTCTAAGAGCAGAAATTACCGTTTTAAAGAATTGTATTTTTCGGTTAAATCAAACTGTTGGTCATGATTCTATCAAACAACATATAGCAGAAAACACCTATCCAAACCTCTACCAACTTTTTAAAGTTGCGAGTATTCTTCCAATTTCAAGTGCAACTTGCGAGAGGTCTTTCTCTGCCATGAGGAGAATTTTTAATTGGCTTAGAACAACTATGACTCAAGGGAGACACTCAGGTTTGTCATTGTTATTCATAGAAAAAGATGTTGAGGTCGACTTAGATAGTGTGGTAGACGCTTTCAGTCAGCGACGTAGAAAACTTTCTTTGTAGAATTGCTGAATTACATACTTCCTGTGTATACATATAAATAAGTTGGTAAATGTATTATTAAATTTGTTATATTAAAATATTAGAACATTTAATGCGCGTATTTTTTTTTATTCATTGCACACTTTGCACGACTCTTTAAAACCTATGTTTGCTTTTTGTTCAAGATAGACCGGGGCCACGGCCCCCCCTGAAAAGCAAGGCTAGCTACGCCAATGTCTGAGTGTAATACGTATGTAATTTTTAGGGTATTAGGAATCGTCTTTCTGACCTTCGGATTCTTGACATTAATCGGAAGTCTGATTTACTGCGTGGTCATATGCAGAGAAATCAAATCACCAAAGGATGTTAACCTAGACGAACTCTACTGGACTCATCATTGGTCAAAAACCATCGGTTCCGCTCCTGCCGATATTCATTACAAAAGTGAAACTGAAAAGTACCTCGACGACAGGTATAGTGACAAGTGTTCGTTAGCAAAATACTCGGATAAAGGAAAGTATTCGGACAGAGAAAAAGACAGAGTTGAGAAAAGTAGGTACTAAGATAACCAAAACTCATTATACAGGGTTCTTACAGTAGGATTTAGCAGTACGATCTTTATGAGACAAAGAGAAATGCTATAGATTTTGTGCGAGTCAAAGAAAGACATATATTTTTGCAATGCTGCCAATTCTTTACTTCGATTGTGTTAAATATAATGTCCTTACTATAGTTACAGTGAAAGTTTTTGTACGGCTATCGTCATTTTTTTGATTAATTAAAATCACTACTACTACTACTATGTCGGTTTAGAACGTTTTTCTACGTTGTCCGACGCTTATTCTCCAACTCCTTCGATCCTGACAGTCATCGTCCGTCAGGTTTTTTTGATTCATTGATTTTTGGATTGACTGTTGCCATTCCAGTTTAGGACGCCCTCTTTTTCTGCGCCCTATTGGTTGCCATTCTAGGACCTGCTTTGGTAATCTTTCGTCGCTCATCCGTTGTACATGGCCGTACCATATCAGTTGCCTTTTAGTGATGTCATCCGTTATGCCTCCCTCGATTCCTATTCTTTCTTTTATGATCTTATTTCTTATATGATCTGTTGTAGATATTCTCATTGATCTTATTCCATCCATTTCGACACTTTCCATTTTTGCTTTGTATTTTTCTGTTACGCGACAAGTCTCTATTCCATACAACAGCGTGCTTTTCACCATTGTTTCATATATGTTAGATTTTACATTCTTTTTTATCTCTTTATATAGATATATTTATCGGTTTCACAACGTTCTACGTCTTCCGATACCCAATCTCCACTCGTTTCTGTTTGCCCATAATTCATCATCTAGGCCTCTTATTCTTATTTCACTGTCTATTCCTTCTCTCCAGCTTCTCCTTGGCCGTCCTCGTTTTCTTCGGCCAGTTGGTTTCCATTGTAGTATTTGTTTAGGTAGTCTTTCATCATTCATTCTTTGTACATGTCCGTACCACACCAGTTGTTTTGTTCTTATATCATCCACTAAAGTACGTTCACCCACTGTCATAATTTCTCTTATTCTTTGATTTGTAACTCTTTCTCTTTTTGATTTCCCTGCTGCTCTTCTCCAATAGTCCATCTCCGTAGCGGAAAGCATTTTTTCTGTTCTATCCTTGATTGGCCATACTTCTGAGCCGTATGTAATAATACTTTTCATAATGGTGTTATATATAAGCTTTTTGTTATGTTTTGATATACTTTGGTCCCAAATTATTCCATTTAATAAAGTTATTGCTTTTCTTCCTTGTACGTTTCGATCTTTTATAGCTTTGTCTAGTGTTCCGTCAGCTGTAATTTTTAGACCTAAGTATTTATACTCATCACAGGAGTGAATTCGCTGCCCGGTATTTAAGATTAGATCCTGTTTCATTCCACCGATACACATATACTCTGTCTTATTGAGATTAACCTCTAGTCCCCACTTATTGTACTCTTCTATTAGTTTTCGTGTCATATATTCGAGGTCGTCATAATCCTGAGCCACTACTATCTGATCATCGGCGAAACATAAAGTATACAAGGTGGTTTCGTCCAACGGAATTCCCATGTTTTGGCATTTTCTCTTCCATACTTTAAGGACTTGTTCCAAGTATATCTTGAAGAGCGTAGGCGAGATACAGCAACCTTGTTTAAGACCTTTATTTACTTGAAAGCCTTTGGTTAGTTTTGCTTTTATTTTAACTTTTGCCTTACTATTGCGGTATAACTCTTGGATGGCCTTAATTAGTTGTACGCTTATGTTTGTGTTTTCCAACGCTTTCCAAAGCAGATTTAGTGGTATACTATCATATGCCTTCTGCAGATCCACGTAAAGCAGATGCAGCTCTTGACCGTATGCCATTTTCTTTTCAATAACTTGGGTTATACAAAAGAGGTGATCTGAAGTCGATCTACCCGCCCTGAAACCAGCTTGTTCTTCTGCCTCCATGTCTTTATATTCGCTCTCTACTTTATTTCTTATTATTTTACCGTATATTCTGCTTAGCGTACTAGTCACAGATATACCTCTATAATTGTCACATATATCTTTCCTTCCTTTTTTGTGTATTGTGGATATATATGACGTTTTCCACTCAGTTGGGACTACAGTTCCATTTAAATATTTTTGGAAAAGATTCCGTAATCTCCAAAACAGTTCTTCAGTGCCATATTTAATAAGTTCGGCTGGGATATTTCCGGGTCCGGCAGATTTACCGCTTTTTAAGGTTGTGCACACGTTTTTGACCTCAGAGATTGTGAGGGGTACTGGAGATCCCATCGTTCTAATTATATTGTCTCTTGCGTCTTCCTTGAATTCTGCTCTATTTTCAGTTAAAAGTTTTTTAAAATGCTCATCCCATTCTTTGTCTGGTATTGGTGAAATGATATCTCTGCATGTTTCTTTTTTAATCGATCTTATAGTTTTCCAGCTTTCGGTACTTCTCCTACCTCCTAAGTAAGAATCTATTTTCTGGCACTTTTGCGTCCACGAATGATTTTTCTTATCACTGATCATTCTTCTCACCTTTGATTGCGCGATTTTGTATTCTTGTCTGCTTCTATCTGTCTTTTGGGATAAGTAGGTGTGATATAATTTCCTTTTTTCCTCTATTTCTCTCTCAATCTCAGCATCCCACCAGTATGGTTTTCTTCTTTTAGAAGTTTCTTCCACTAATCCTAGTGCTTCTTTTGCAGCTTGGTGGATGCTTAATGTAATACATTCGTATTCCTCATCTGGGGTTTCACCTGAACTTGTATTAAGTTTTTCGTTTTTTTTTATCTCTTTGCTCCAAAAATACTGTTAAGACAACCAATAACCTTTTTTGCTTTTACTATTCTTTTTTCCAGTTCTTTACAGTCTGTTCCCGTCTTATCAAATGTGACACCCAAGTATACATACACATTACATGGAGATATTGTTTGTCCATTTTCTAGTTCTAATTCACTTGATTCGTTTCCAATACATAAGTATTGTGTCTTATTACTAATTCTATTAAAGAAAAAACTCTCAAGTCAGTTTTTCCGGTTTTGAAATTTTTTGATATTTTAATGCAAAACCAAATTGCTCACCTGTCAAAATGTTTTCTTTTTAAAGCGAACCAAGTCGGAGTAAGAGCATTGGATTGGGTCAAAATTGTTTTGAAAAAATAGCTATTTTCCTAACTAGTGCAGAAAAACGATGCGTAGCCAGTTCTCTCAAGCTTTTAAGTGCGGAAAAATAGGTTTCTGCAAGCATTAGGAACAATAATTGTTTGAATTCTTCCAAAAAACAAGTATTTTAATGAAATTTAATCTTACCTTTACACCATAGCAACCAAGGCATTTCAACTGGAGTTCGGAAAAGTAATTTTGCCGCACTAAAGCGGTAAAGTTAATTTGCCGTACCAAAAATATATGAAAGTTTCATGCATCTTTGTACGTACTTGTTATTTTATTTCGGGAAAGATTTAACATTTTTATTTTAGTTAATTTTTTATTCAACAATTTTTTTTGTAATTTCTAATAAATCAGCGACGATTGGATGTGTGTAAAGTGACCTTTCTGCGCTTGACGGCATGACCCAATACTCAGTTACGCGTCGTTCGGTCAACTGCCGTCGCGAGAGGAAAAATACCATTTTCCGCACTTTTTAGGTACATAACTATTACCGCATGCTTACGAAGAATTAGGATAATGTTCACGTTTCTCTAGTATACAGGGTGTTAATAAAGTATGTAGCCAAACTTCAGGGGGCGATTCCTGGAGTCATTTTAGGAAGAAAAGTTTCAATAAGCATAGGTCCGAAAATGCATATCCAGCAAGATACAGGGTGTTAAACTTTGAAAAAAAAAATGTTTTTTGTAAATATCTTTAACATCGTTCGCTTGATTTCATTGAAAATTGGCAGAGATATTTCTAGTCCACAGTCATGGCCACCAAGATCACCAGACCTAAATCCCTTAGATTTTTTCCTCTGGGGACATTTAAAATCTTTGGTTTACCAAACTCCACTCAACAATGAGGAAGAATTAAGACAAAGGATAGTTAATGCTTGTGATCAAATAAGGCAAACACCGGGAATATTTCAGCGTGTTCGACAATCAGTAAGAAGACTTCATTCTTGTATTGAAGTTAATGGAGGACACTTTCAGCAAGTTCTGTAGTATAACCTGTTTGATTATGAATTGTAAATGCTTCGTCAAATTCTAAATAAAAATTTTAGAGAAATCACTTTTAAAAGAGTGTTATACCACCGTGAAATTTGTTTTGTAATAAAATGCTTTTTATTTTTTATCTCGAAAACAGAGTAAGTAGTGAAAAAAATACAAGAGACCTAAAAGATGTACTTTGAATTGGACAATACGCCAAAAATACAAAAATGTCAAAAAAATCATTGGCGTACACTTTTTTTTAACAAAGTATTTGCTAAGGTCATCCCTGGTACGCCACTGGACTTGCTAATTGCAACTTCTTTAGAGCCAAAGTAGGCCCTTTATACTAGAAATATCTCTGCCAATTTTCAATGAAATCAAGCGAAAGATGTTGAAAATATTTATAAAAAACAATTTTTTTTTTCAAAGTTTAACACCTTGTATCTTGCTGGATATGCATTTTCGGACCTATGCTTATTTGAACTTTTCTTCCTAAAATGACTCCAGGAATCGCCCCCTGAAGTTTGGCTACATACTTTATTAACACCCTGTATATAAAAAAAAGCTACGCCCGGTAAACAAAATAATAAAATTTACCTATATAGTTTATATTTTTTTAAATAATTTTACTTTTAAGCGTTAATGTTAGTTTATTGTAATTTTTTTTGTACTATAAAAATATTATAATTAGTAAATACCGAAGTATTGAGACACCGCAGCCTGCATAGGTAGAAGTTTTCCGAAAAAAAATTATGTATGACTTTGGTAGTTCAGTGGTGGAATGTTTGCCTAGATAGCAAGAGGTCCCGGGTTCGATCCCCGGCCGAAGCAGAAAACTTTTTTCTTATTTTTCTTTCTTTAATTTCACTTGTTGTTTAAAACCTGACTTTATTTTAAAATCGACCGTATGGTGACAGATTTACATATAAAAAGCAGCTGCTTTCCTTCAAAATTCGGCCTTTGTGTATTTACCCACATAGCACAAATCAAAACAACGTTAAAAACACACACTTTTTTAAGTTTAATAGGTCGCTTTTTAACGTTATTTTCAAAACCACGTTATTTCGGTGTGATTTTAACGTGGTGTTAAAAGGCGACTTAAAAAAGTGTGTTTTGATTTGTGCTATGTGGGGAAGAACCGGATTTATTAGTGTCGGTATTTATTAAATGAAAGTTAGTGACTTTATTTTTAAATTTGGCTTGGTATGTCAATTTTGAGAGGTCAGCTGTTAAGCTTCTGTGTAAATGTGTCAGAATAAAGTCGACTCTAAAATAAACCCAACAAACAATTAAAGTTGTAACGACGAAACCCCAACTAGAAAGAATTTCTTAAAAGTAACCGCAACGTACTCCCGCTACGTCTCAGTATACCATACAGCGACGTTATAATTCCCTAAGTGGGGAACCAATTTCTGGTTATAACTACCTGGCCAAGTGATTAAAGTCACTGTAGTAACAACTACACTACTACGTCGTAGCCAGGTATCTACTACGTCGTAGAGGCTGTTTTTTTCCGTAATGGCATAAAAGTTGCGATGTAGTTGCAAATAATATAATCGTTTCTTTTTGGTAGAATTGTTACACAATATGGTGGACACAACAGTAAACAGACTCGCTTAGTTTTTTTGTTTGGTTATGGTTATAATATGAACTATGTTATCCAAAAGTGTGAGAATTTACGAGCAGAGGATCAAAATTCGAGTGCGACGCAAAGTTTTTTGTATAACATGCATTATATATATTGCAAAAAACCGGTGCGCCCGTAAAATTGAGCCGTTTTCTGGTAGCTGATGGAATTTTTGTGTTGTGATTTTGGAGGTTATGT
Source organism: Aspidapion aeneum (assembly GCA_963576565.1). Taxonomy (NCBI): domain Eukaryota; kingdom Metazoa; phylum Arthropoda; class Insecta; order Coleoptera; family Brentidae; genus Aspidapion; species Aspidapion aeneum. The sequence continues at coordinate 2,421,679 of OY755043.1, read as the reverse complement.
TTTCATAATCGACAGTTAACTCCAACAAATGGTGCTTAAGAAGAGCATTTTTGGTAAGCTTCAACTAATTTGTTTATAAAATAGTATGGCTCTTTAATATGAGCTCATAAAACGATAACAAAAATATTAAATTTTCTTTCTTACATAAAAACATGGCGTCCCAAACTATATTCCCTGATAGTCGAAAAGGTTACTTGAAAGTAGTTGCGGCTTTAAAGTTGATCCAAAAAGTTATTTTGTCTACATTGTTACATCAGATGTTACTATGATGACACAAACTTTTGTGGTAAAAATTAAAGTTATAATGTAGTTGTCGGATACACTTGTTTGGGACTCCAATGAAGCTTAACTTTCTAGTGGTAATTAAGTAGGATATAAAAGTCAGGGCGACTACGAAATAACGACTAAAAAGAAAGTAAAACTTTAGCAACGTCCTATTGTGGTAGAGAAGACTATCAGAATCGACTATCAAGAAACAATCCTATGAAGTAGTTTAGAGGGTCGTTTTTACGAAACATCTACTATTTCCTGATACTAAATAGTAGTTAGAACTAAAAAGTAACAAATTTTGGTTGGGATCACCACATTTCTACTATAAGAAAGTAGCAAAGCCTTTAGAACATGTAGCCGCTACTATAAATGTTAGTTGGGAAGTCAGGTTTTATTCCAATAAGTCCCTAAAAACTCTTCCAACGCTATTATTTTGGGCTTTCTACGAGGTTTTCTATTTAGTTTGTTGCACTACACAGAAACGAAAAAAAAACACAATGAAAAAAGTAAAGTTATGTTTATTGTTTTGATTCAAATTGGTTGATCCGTCTCAGGACAGAGAGCAAGCAGGAGCGAGACGACGCCTAAAGCGAACGGACCAATCTTTCTGAGATTGATCTTGGTTGACCAAAAACGGTATTAAAAGCCCCCTCTGTTTACTTTTTAACGAAATTAGATATCGACATAAAAAATACATGTTTTGTTTTTATATTATTGTGTAAAATAACACAATACAGGGTGTTCGGCACATGAACCGTCAAAATTTGTTGGGATATTGTTGGGGTCATTTGCTACCTTTTCAACCTTGGAACTTGGGTCCTTAGAGTCACGGCTAAAGAGATATGATTTTTTTTATTTTTTTCTAAAATTACCCAAAATCCCACCTTTAAACCCTCGTAAGCTTTTTATTAATGTCTGGAAAAGCACCATTTTCTTTTTATAATTCTGTAAACTTATGCTTCTTCAACTAATTAATAGATTTGTTAAAATTGATGTACCAAAGGGACATACGAGGTTTTTTATTGAAGAACATTAGTGATTTTGTGAAAGAAAATCATTTTCAAAATTAAAAATCAAAAAAAGTATCGACAATTAAGAACTTTATTTTCTTTTAAAAACTTCTTTAGTTGATTACCTTTCTAACGGTATGCTACACATTGATAAAAAAAAAACATTACTGCTTTAAAATACGGATAGTCCGTCAGAAGGGCGAGACTCGTTCGGAATTGGTAAGAAAAACAATTTGATTTTTATGATCGTTTACCTACCTGAACAAAAGTTAAACTTTTAACAATAATGTATTGTGTTCTTTATTTATAAATTTTGTTCGAAACGATCATAAACATCAAATTGTTTTTCTTATCAATTCCGAACGATTATTGCCCGTCTTACGGAATATCCGTATTTTAAAGCAGAATTGTTTTTTTTAATCAAAGTGTAGCATACCGTTAGAAAGGTAATCAACTAGAGAAGTTTTTAAAAGAAAATGAAGTTCTCAAGTGTCGATACTTTTTTTAATTTTTAATTTTGAAATTGATTTTCTTTCACAAAATCACTAATGTTCTTTAATAAAAAACCTCGTATGTCCCTTTGGTACATACATTTTAACAAATCTATTAATTAGTTGAAGTAGCATAAGATTACAGAATTTAAAAAAAATGATGCTTTTCCAGACATTAATAAAAAGCTTACGAGGGTTTAAAGGTGGGATTTTGGGTAATTTTAGAAAAAAATAAAAAAATTCATATCTCTTTAGCCGTGACTCTAAGGGCCCAAGTTCCAAGGTTGGAAAGGTAGCAAATGACCCCAACAATATCCCAAAACACCCTGTATAATTGTATTGTTTAGGCTATAAAAAATGTGTGAAACTGTTAATAACAAGCTTTAAAAATAAAAAAAGAATATTGACGAACACCTGTTGTTTTTACTCAAAACCTGTTTTAGTTAACAGTACAGCGCTCTATTTTTTAGTGATGAGTAACACGCTGAATTTTAAAAAATAGCTTAATTTTGCCAAAACGTCCAACTTTTTCCTCTATGAAAATTCTTGAAAATGAGTCTTAAAAAATTTGCTGAACTGTGGATTATTGAATAAAAAGTTATTCAATTAAGTAAAAACCTGAAACCCATAAAACCTTAAGTTGTACAGATCTATTATAAACCCCAATAATTAAAAAAAAAGAAAAAAAGTTAATAATTTTATTTAAAAGTTCCAATTTTTTATCGTTTTGAATTGATTATACCACACAAGAAATAAAGTGGAGAGCGAATATAAAGATATGGAGGCAGAAGAACAAGCTGGTTTCAGATCATCTCTTTTGTATAACCCAAGTTATTGAAAAGAAAATGGCATACGGACAAGAGCTGCATCTGCTTTACGTCGATTTGCAGAACGCATATGATAGTATACCACTAAATCTACTTTGGAAAGCATTGGAAAACACAAACATAAGCGTACAACTAATTAAGGCCATCAAAGAGTTATACCGCAATAGTAAGGCAAAAGTTAAAATAAAAGCAAAACTAACCAAAGGCTTTCAAGTAAATAAAGGTCTTAAACAAGGTTGATGTATCTCGCCTACGCTCTTCAAGATATACTTGGAACAAGTCCTTAAAGTATGGAAGAGAAAATGCCAAAACATGGGAATTCCGTTGGACGAAACCACCTTGTATACTTTATGTTTCGCCGATGATCAGATAGTAGTGGCTCAGGATTAGGACGACCTCGAATATATGACACGAAAACTAATAAAAGTGTACAATAAGTGGGGACTAGAGGGTAATCGCAATAAGACAGAGTATATGTGTATCGGTGGAATGAAACAGGATCTAATCTTAAATACCGGGCAGCGAATCCAGTCCTATGATGAGTATAAATACTTAGGTCTAAAAATTACAGCTGACGGAACACTAGACAAAGCTATAAAAGATCGAAACGTACAAGGAAGAAAAGCAATAACTTTATTAAATTGAATAATTTGGGACCCAAGTATATCAAAACATAACAAAAAGCTTATCTTATATATAACACCATTGTAAAAAGTATTATTACATACGGTTCAGAAGTATGGCCAATCAAGGATAGAACAGAAAAAATGCTTTCCGCTACAGAGATGAACTATTGGAGAAGAGCAGCAGGGAAATCAAAGAGAGAAAGAGTTACAAATCAAAGAATAAGAGAAATTATGACAGTGGGTGAACGTACTTTAGTGGATGATATAAGAACAAAACAACTAGTGTGGTACGGACATGTACAAAGAATGAATGATGAAAGAGACTACCTAAACAAATACTACAATGGAAACCAACTGGCCGAAGAAAACGAGGACGGCCAAGGAGAAGCTAGAGAGAAGGAATAGACAGTGAAATAAGAATAAGAGGCCTAGATGATGATTTATGGGCAAACAGAAACGAGTGGAGATTGGGTATCGGAAGACGTAGAACGTTGTGAAACCGATAAATATATATATAATTGATTACACAGGGCAAGTTAAAAAATAAAAGTCAAACAAAGTTCCAATTTTAAAAATAAAATACCCTATACCTATAACTTACTTAATATTTATATTATTTTTCTCAAAACTAAGAAAATCCACAACACAATAAACCTTGTCTTTTTCGAGGTATCGTCTAAGAATTTTCAAAATAGTTGTTTATCAATTTAAGGTCATTACCAATGCGATAAAAAAGATCATTATTAGTCAGGTTGGAATATTTTATATTTGTTAAAGTAACATACGCAAAGTTTTTGTTTTAAATGAACAATTTTAGAAATTTGTTTAAAAACAAATGTTCTGTGATAGCAATGGTACACGTCGATGCCCTTCCAGGTAAAAAAAAAGTGTTTTTTTTGTGTAAGCAAAAAAAAATACGAGAAGAAAGTTTTGTATGCAATTTTGCGGAACCTTTATAGATTTGTGTTAAAAAATTATAATAAATAAGATTTTTAGGTAATACCTATATATTATATATATATTTATCGGTTTCACAACGTTCTACGTCTTCCGATACCCAATCTCCACTCGTTTCTGTTTGCCCATAATTCATCATCTAGGCCTCTTATTCTTATTTCACTGTCTATTCCTTCTCTCCAGCTTCTCCTTGGCCGTCCTCGTTTTCTTCGGCCAGTTGGTTTCCATTGTAGTATTTGTTTAGGTAGTCTTTGATCATTTATTCTTTGTACATGTCCGTACCACACCAGTTGTTTTGTTTTTTTATCATCCACTAAAGTACGTTCAACCACTGTTAGAATTTCTCTTCTTCTTTGATTTGTAACTCTTTCTCTTTTTGATTTCCCTGCTGCTCTTCTCCAATAGTCCATCTCCGTAGCGGAAAGCATTTTTTCTGTTCTATCCTTGATTGGTCATACTTCTGAGCCGTTGTAATAATACTTTTTACAATGGTGTTATATATAAGCTTTTTGTTATGTTTTGATATACTTTGGTCCCAATTTATTCCATTTAATAAAGTTATTGCTTTTCTTCCTTGTACGTTTCGATCTTTTATAGCTTTGTCTAATGTTTCGTCAGCTGTAATTTTTATACCTAAGTGTTTATACTCATCACATGACTGAATTCGCTGCCCGGTATTTAAGATTAGATCCTGTGTCATTCCACCGATACACATATACTCTGTCTTGTTGAGATTAACCTCTAGTCCCCACTTATTGTACTCTTCTATTAAATATATGATAGGTATTTCCATTTCTAGGAACTCCAAAGTTTGCCGGAAGTATTGAAAAAATTATTTCAAAAGCTTGTCAAGAAACTGAAATTTACTTAAAACATAACATCGTAAGTATGTATTCCAATAGTAAGCATATTTTTAGCTCACACATATGCTATACTATAGTAGTGTGAGCTATAGTGATCCTAATATTTTCGAGAAAAAAAAACTTTTTTGTTGTGTGTCTGTCTGTCTGTATGTCTGTCTGTAACGACCAACGCGCATAACTCAAAAACCGCTAGCCCGATTTTAATGAAATTTGGTACCTAAGCTGGGTTTTGGCTCGAGATGGTCCCATTTAAAAATAAACAAAATCCACCAAACACAAGCCAAATAAAGGGTGGGGGTAGATTTCAAAAATTAAGTTTATGTAAAAATATGGCGTGTGTGATATCAAACGAAAGGTAATTGAGTCTGGAGTTAAACAAAATACATTTTAGTTTATTTAACAAAAAAAAGGGTGGGGGTAAATTTCAAAAATTAGAATTTATGTGAAAATATGGCGTGTGTGATATCAAACGAAAGGTAATTGAGTCTGGAGTTAAACAAAATACATTTTAGTTTTTTTTTTAAAGTGGGGGTAGATTTCACAAATTTGAGTTTAAGTAATAACATGGCTTGTGTAGTATCAAACGACAGGTAATTGAGTCTAGAGTTGAATAAAATATATTTCAGTTTTTAGTTATATTAGACACGTACACTATAAATATAGTATCTAGTGTGAGCTTAAGTGCCCATAAATTGGCAGAGTTTTTTTAAATGTGACAAATTAAAAATAAACGTATACTTAAATCTTTTCAGGACGGAATTATGATAGAAAATATGCACGACATACCCTATATTCAATCAAAACATTTTGGTCCAGAAATATCAGTCTCAATGACACGAATTTGTACAGAAATAAGAAAAATCGTACCCAAAGAAGTACCTTGCGGAGTACAGGTAATGTGTGTGTACAGAAGGTCTCTCTATTAGGGTTGCCAACTTTGAATGTAAGTTTGTCAGGACACTTGTTTTAAATTGTCAGGACAATTGATCCAAAATCAGGACATCCACAAATTGTTATCAAAAACTAACACATAAAATATCTTTAATTTTTTTAAATTATCAACTTTAAAAAGACATACATATATACATATCTACTAGGTACTTATTTACTAATAACTACCTATTTAATAAAAATTATAACAATATAGTCCATGGATTTGTTGACAAATACCATAAAAATATTCTTTCTTCCGGTTACCAGTTAGAAATTATTATAAACTAATTTTTTTTGTGGGGCTCTGTTATTATTATTAATTGTTAACCCTAGATCCTTTCGAGTGGAAACAAAGAAGCCCTAGCCGTAGCCAAGGTGTGCTCCTTGGACTTTATTAGAGCCGAGGGGTATGTTTTTGCCCACATTGGGGATGAAGGGTTCAACGACGCATGCGCAGGTGATTTATTAAGATACCGGAAAAGTATTGAAGCTGAAGATATCATGATTTTTGCTGATATCAAGAAAAAACACAGGTCTGTACTATTAATAAAAGTATCATTAGATTAGGCTGTCTTAAATATTAAAAAAATATCACTTCACAAGAGAAGAACACTATCGGTGGAGGGGATGATGGATCTGTTGGAGCTCTCTCTTCGTAACTCTTACTTTCATGTGAAAGATAAGTTTTAGGCGCAAAATGATGGACTTCCAATGGGTTCGTTTCTTTCGCCAGTGGTAGCAAACATCTATATGGAATGGTTTGAGGACCATGCGATCAACACAGCAAGAGTCAAGCCAAAACTATGGCTACGATACATGGATGACACATTTATTATATGGCCAGAAAATAATGACGAACTACAGAATTTTCTACACCATCAGAACAGTATTCAAACAACAATCAAATGCACCATGGAAATTGAGAAAGATTCGGCATTGCCTTTTTTGGATGTTCTTGTTAAAGGATTAGACAGAAACATGCAACCCACTGTATATAGGAAACCTACACACACGGGACAGTACTTAAATTTTAAGTCTAATCATTCTGTTGCGACAAAACAAGGAGTTATAAGAAGTTTGTATTTAAGAGCCGTAAATATTTGTAGTAATAATGAAGAATTAACCACATAAATTAACAACATTAAAAAGGATTTACAAAAGAATGGTTATTCCGAGAAATTAATAAACTCAACGATCTTTAAAATTAATAACAATTCAAATGTAGCAAATTCTCAAAATAATAATCCGTTAGGTTTTATTAACTTTTCATTTGTTCAAGAAGTTTTAGAAAACATGAGACCAATAGCCAAACACTGTAATATTAAAACAGTATTCTAATCGGGAAATACGATATGTAACTAAAACTAAACCAGAAAATTCCTCAAATAATAAGAAATGTATTTACCAAATCCCGTGTGAGTGTGGTAAATCAAATGAAGGTAAAACAAAACGCCCCCTTCAGGTTAGAGTAAATGAACATCTAAAAAGTACTCAATTAGGAGATATTGAAAAATCCGGTTTAGGGGATCATGCATGGTCAATTGGTCACAGGATTCAATGGTCAGAATCTAAAGTTTTGCATAAGTAGTCGAAAATGAACTCTTGAACCAAAACGTAGTGTTTAAAATAAATAAAGACAGTGGAAGACCGAAATTTTTTTTCTACTCAATTATTGTTGAGTTTCAAACAAAAAAATTATGTTTTTCCGTAATTTTTAGCTCTCATGCAATAACCAGCGACCTGTCCCTGGAAGAAACTGCGAAAGCAGCCGAATTCTTTATGGCAGATGGCCTCATTTTGACAGGAGTAAGCACAGGCGATCCTGCCAACCCCCAGGAACTGAACAAGTTGAAGCAATCAACCAGTTTACCGATTTTAATAGGTTCAGGGGTGACAGAACAAAATTTGGAAAACTACATTGACGCCGATGGTTTGATTGTAGGATCACATTTCAAGGTTGAAGGGAAATGGTTTTACTCGGTAGACGAAAAGAGAGTTAGAGGGCTCTGTGTGAAATTAAAAGAGTTGAGGAAGTCGATTGCTACTTAAAGTTTGAAGAAAAAGAATCCAAATGACATTTTACTTAAACTAAATTATTACCAAAATAAACATAGACATCTTTTTCTGAATTCAATAATACCCCATACTTTATACCTAGCTTTTATAACTTCGGAGATATTAGCAAAAAACTATCTACCATTACCATGATAGGTACTTATTCATGGTAAATATTATAAGTTTTCTGCTAATCTAAATCAATAAAAGTCAGATGTAAAGTGTGTGGTATTGCTGGATTGAAAAAAAATGTCTATGATTATTTTGGAAAATTCACAGAGAGGTAATAAAAAAGTTTATGCAAAATTTTCACAATTGCAATAATAAAAGATAAAATTATAATAAAAATATGATTTTTTTTTATTTTTATCAACACATTTTGACAGAACTAAGCACAGGCGATCCTGCTAACCCCCATGAATTGAACAAGTTGAAGCAATCAACCAGTTTACCGATTTTAATAGGTTCAGGGGTAACAGAACAAAATTTGGAAAACTACATGGACGCCGATGGTTTGATTGTAGGATCACATTTCAAGGTTGAAGGGAAATGGTTTAACTCGGTAGACGAAAAGAGAGTTAGAGGGTTCTGTGTGAAATTAAAAGAGTTGAGGGAGTCGATTGCTACTTAAAGTTTGAAGAAACAGAATCCAAATGACATTTTACTTAAACTATTTGACTCAATACAGGTTTTCCAAAATAAACATAGACATCTTTTTCTGAATTCAATAATACCCCATACTTTATACCTATAACTTCGGAGATATTAGCAAAAAACTATCTACCATTACCATGATAGGTACTTATTCATGGTAAATATTATAAGTTTTCTGCTAATCTAAATCTATAAAAGTCAGATATAAAGTGTGTGGTATTGCTGGATTGAAAAAAAATGTCTATGATTATTTTGGAAAATTCACAGAGAGGTAATAAAAAAGTTTATGCAAAATTTTCACAATTGCAATAATAAAAGATAAAATTATAATAAAAATATGATTTTTTTTTTATTTTTATCAACACATTTTGACAGAACTAAGCACAGGCGATCCTGCTAACCCCCAGGAATTGAACAAGTTGAAGCAATCAACCAGTTTACCGATTTTAATAGGTTCAGGGGTAACAGAACAAAATTTAGAAAACTACATGAGCGCCGATGGTTTGATTGTAGGATCACATTTCAAGGTTGAAGGGAAATGGTTTAACTCGGTAGACGAAAAGAGAGTTAGAGGGTTCTGTGTGAAATTAAAAGAGTTGAGGGAGTCGATTGCTACTTAAAGTTTGAAGAAACAGAATCCAAATGACATTTTACTTAAACTATTTGACTCAATACAGGTTTTCCAAAATAAACATAGACATCTTTTTCTGAATTCAATAATACCCCATACTTTATACCTATAACTTCGGAGATATTAGCAAAAAACTATCTACCATTACCATGATAGGTACTTATTCATGGTAAATATTATAAGTTTTCTGCTAATCTAAATCTATAAAAGTCAGATATAAAGTGTGTGGTATTGCTGGATTGAAAAAAAATGTCTATGATTATTTTGGAAAATTCAAAGAGAGGTAATAAAAAAGTTTATGCAAAATTTTCACAATTGCAATAATAAAAGATAAAATTATAATAAAAATATGAATTTATTTTTATTTTTATTAACACATTTTGACAGAACTTAGCACAGGCGATCCTGCTAACCCCCAGGAATTGAACAAGTTGAAGCAATCAACCAGTTTACCGATTTTAATAGGTTCAAGGGGAACAGAATAAAATTTGGAAAACTACATGGGCGCTGATTGCTTGATTGTAGGATCACATTTCAAGGTTGAAGGGAAATGGTTTAATTCGGTAGACGAAAAGAGAGTTAGGGGGTTCTGTGTGAAATTAAAAGAGTTAAGGGAGCCGATGGCTACCTGAATTTTAAAGAAAAATAATCCAAATAACATTTTACTTAAAAACTATTTAACTCGATGCAGGTTTTCCAAAATAAACAACTATTTCTGAATTCTATTAAGACCCCACACTTTATATCTAGCTTTTATAGCTTCGGAGATTTTAGCGAAAATCTACCATTATCATGTTGGGTAAATACTTATTCATGATAAATATCGCAACTGCTGTACCATCTTTTCTTGAAACATTTCAGCCTATATTTGACCTATCTAAAAATCTCACAATCCTTCCAAGTTTCATGAACTTTTATAAAGTAGTAAAGTAGTTACGAAATTTCAAAAAACGTCGAAATTGCCACTCACTTACTCACTCACTCATGTATAGATCATCAAAATTCTACTGTATTTCCAGACATGCTTTAAAACTGAAATTTGGCAGACTGATAGAAATTATGACCAAACAGTGCCCATTTTCAGTAACGCTAGAGAGCTGAGCTTTGGCAGACTGATAGGAATAAAATCATGGGAAAAATTTCAAAAACATTAAAATTTTGAATAAGGCATGCAAAAACAATATTCCGCATACAGTGAAGTCCGCTTATAACGAACCCGTTTATAGCGAACTTCTGGTTAATACGAACCTTTTTTCTTTATATGAAACGTCATCCATAAATACTCATGTATTGTCTTACTGGTTATAACGATCCCGCTTATAGCGAACTTCCGGATATAGCGAACCTAATTTTAATAATCTAGAATATGTATTTTTCTTTTAAAACGAACTTTATAAAAGCAGACAATGGGCGTTTTCACACTAGACGATACGGCAACGACACGAATGGTTGCAAAGACATGCACAAGAGCCAGAATATGATCACGAGTATGAATTCGATGATATGCTTGGTTTAGTAGAAGAACAAGCTACGAGAAAAATGTGTGACTTCGAATTTAACGATTATGTGATAAAGACATTGTAGCAAGAGAAACGTTGACTGATGAGCAAATTGTAATCTCTCCGTAACCTCAAACATGGTTTCAAGTGATGATGACGAAGATAATGATCCTGTTCAAGATAATTCTGTTGAAGTCACTAAGGTTTATGTTCCAACCATTCGTGAAATGGAAAACAAAATTTCGGAAACTCGTAATTTTTTGGAATTAAGTTCCTGATAAAATATGAGCATCATTTTGTAACCTTGAAAGCTAATAAACATGGAATATTTTTCAAGTAGAAATGTAGAAACAAAAATTATGGATTTCATAATAATAAAAAAAAAGATTTAAGCTTCCTTTATGTATGTATTACATACCACCATATTATGTACTTTACATATTTCTATGTATAACAATAACAATAAACATCTATATTTGTATGTATTCTGCCTTTTTTTATAAATATAAAAATTTATAGTATTTTTGTATTATTTTTAGTTTCCTTAATCTTGGATACTATTAAAAAAAGAAACACAAAAAATTAAACAAAATTTATTTATTACTGTTTATAACGAACCTCGGATATAACGAACCGTATTTAGTTCATTTTTGAGGTTCGTTATATCCGGACTTCACTGTATTTTACTACTTCAAAACTCAAACCCTTCAAAAAAGGAGTCAAATCATAACAAAAACATTTCATGTAAAAAAAAAGCCAAGTACGCGAAATTGATATTCCGTAAAAAGAATTGAGATAAAAGTAAAGCCAAGTTCTCCAATACAAATTTCAAAATGAAAGGTTCATAATAGTTTGGAAATGTTTTTCTAAACTTAGCTATTACGGCTACAAATGACTCTTGGGCACAGTGCTAAATTGAACATAAAGAAGTTTGACTGTAATAGCAAAGTTTCAAAAAGAACATTTCCAAACTAGTAAGAACCTTTCATTTTGAAATTTGTATTGGCGAACTTGGCTTTACTTTTATCTCAATTCTTTTTACGAAATACCATTTTCGCGAACTTGACTTTTTTTATATGAAATCTTTTTGTTATGATTATAAGTTTTCTGCTAATAGTTTCAAAACTATAAAAGTCAGATGTAAAGTGTGTGGTATTGCTGGATTGAGATAAAATGTATATGATTATTTTACAAAATTCACAGAGGGATAAAAAAAAGTATAAATTAAAATTAGAATAGAAATATGATTTAAAAAATTTTAAACAACAAAAAATTTTTTGCATAATACAATCAAATTTGACTTTTTTCAGCAAAAATTTTTCTACCCTTTAAAAATAATTTTGAGGGGGGTCCTTTTGAAATATTGTAAATGAATGTAAAAATCTTCGGGATATTAGGACAAATAAAAGAAGGAATTACTCATTTAGTGTCCTAATATTCCGCCGATTTTTACATTCAGAAATAATTTTAAGACTACTAAAAAATATGCGCTGATTTTTTTATTGCAAATAATATATTAATACTATAACAAATAATAAAGTCATAAAAGCCAAAAGAGTGACATTTTTTAAATACTCTGCCAATCTATGGGCACCTAAGCTCACGCTAGGTACTATAGTTATAGTGTACGCGTGAGCTAATATAACTAAAAACTTAAATATATTTTATTGAACTCCGGACTCAATTACCTTTCGTTTGATACCACACAAGCCATGTTTTGACTTAAACTCTAATTTTTGAAATGTACCCCCACCCTTTAAAAAAAAACTAAAATGTATTTTGTTTAACTCCAGACTCAATTACCTTTCGTTTCATAACACACACGCCATATTTTAACTTAAAATCTAATTTTTCAAATTTACCCCCACCCTTTTATTTGGCTTGTGCTCGGTGGATTTTGTTCATTTTTAAATGGGACCATCTCGACCCAAGACTCAGCCTAGGTGCCAAATTTAATTAAAATCGGGCCAGCGGTTCTTGAGTTATGCGCGTTGGTCGTTACAGACAGACATACAGACAGACAGACAGACAGACGGCGCAACAAAAAAGTTTCAAAATCATCTGAAACGCAAAGATATATAAACATTTTTGAAATCGGAGCAACTTTTTTTTTCTCTGAAAAATTAGGATAGCTATAGCTCACACTACTATAGTACAGTAGTAGTGTGAGCTAAAATTTTTTCATATGGAACATTTTTTGACAAAAAATATTTTTTACTGATTTTTTCGAAAAGCAACAATTTCAAAAAATGTTTTTTTGAGCAAAAATTAAAAAAATATTAAATAACATTTTTTTTCAATTTTTTTTCTTAAACCCTCTTTACTGTCCTTATTTTGAGAGTTAGAAATCGATTTTACCCTAACATTTGTCAATTGATCGCAAACGTATCCTAACCCATCCAAAAATCTCCATGACTTTTTCCTCCAAAAAAAAATTATATAAGCTAGTTCAAGGATATAATTTTTCGAAAAAACTGTACTTAAAAATAAACATTTTTGAGAAAAACGTTTTTCAAAATAATTGCTTCTCGAAATATGAAGTTTTGAAAAAATTAGTTTTTCAAAAAAAACTTCTCGAAAATTTTATTTTTAAATAGAATGTTTTTAGAAAAAATGTTTTGCATAAAAATTGTTTTTTAAAAAATCAAAATATTTTTTTCAAAAAACTATTTTTCAAAAAAACGTGGTTTTGAAAAAAATTCCAAAAATGCAGAGAAAGCTGGGATACACTGTACTTCTTATCCTCGATTGACCTGAACCAAATTGTACCAACAAACATTTTTGTAATACTGCAATATATTTTATCTTAGATTCGAAAAAAATAGTTTTTCAAAAAAAAGTTCTGGAAAATTTTATTTTTAAATAGAATGTTTTAAGAAAAAATGTTTTGCATAAAAATAATTTTCCAAAAAATCAAAATGTTTTTTTCAAAAAACTATGTTTCAAAAAAACGTGCTTTTGAAAAAAATTCCAAAAATGCAGAGAAAGCTGGGATACACTGTTCTTCTTATCCTCAATTGACCTGAACCAAATTGTACTAACAAACATTTTTGTAATACTGCAATATATTTTATCTTAGATTCGAAAAAAATAGTTTTTCAAAAAAAAGTTCTCGAAAAGTTTATTTTTAAATAGAATGTTTTAAGAAAAAATGTTTTGCATAAAAATTGTTTTCCAAAAACTCAAAATGTTTTTTTCAAAAAACTATTTTTTAAAAAAACGTGCTTTTGAAAAAAATTCCAAAAATGCAGAGAAAGCTGGGATACACTGTACTTCTTATCCTCGATTGACCTGAACCAAATTGTACCAACAAACATTTTTGTAATACTGCAATATATTTTATCTTAGATTCGAAAAAAATAGTTTTTCAAAAAAAAGTTCTCGAAAATTTTATTTTTAAATAGAATGTTTTAAGAAAAAATGTTTTGCATAAAAATAATTTTCCAAAAAATCAAAATGTTTTTTTCAAAAAACTAGTTTCAAAAAAACGTGCTTTTGAAAAAAATTCCAAAAATGCAGAGAAAGCTGGGATACACTGTACTTCTTATCCTCGATTGACCTGAACCAAATTGTACCAACAAACATTTTTGTAATACTGCAATATATTTTATCTTAGATTCGAAAAAAATAGTTTTTCAAAAAAAAGTTCTCGAAAATTTTATTTTTAAATAGAATGTTTTAAGAAAAAAATGTTTTGCATAAAAATTGTTTTCCAAAAAATCAAAATATTTTTTTCAAAAAACTATTTTTCAAAAAAACGTGGTTTTGAAAAAAATTCCAAAAATGCAGAGAAAGCTGGGATACACTGTACTTCTTATCCTCAATTGACCTGAACCAAATTGTACCAGCAAACATTTTTGTAATACTGCAATATATTTTATCTTAGATTCGAAAAAAATTGTTTTTCAAAAAAAAGTTCTCGAAAATTTTATTTATAAATAGAATGTTTTTAGAAAAAATGTTTTGCATAAAAATTGTTTTTCAAAAATTCAAAATATTTTTTTCAAAAAAATATTTTTCAAAAAAACGTGGTTTTGAAAAAAATTCCAAAAATGCAGATAAAGCTGGGATACACTGTACTTCTTATCCTCGATTGACCTGAACCAAATTGTACCAACATACATTTTTGTAATAATGCAATATATTTTATCTTAGATTCGAAAAAAATAGTTTTTCAAAAAAAAGTTCTCGAAAATTTTATTTTTAAATAGAATGTTTTAAGAAAAAATGTTTTGCATAAAAATTGTTTTCCAAAAAATCAAAATGTTTTTTTCAAAAAAACGTGGTTTTGAAAAAAATTCCAAAAATGCAGAGAAAGCTGGGATACACTGTACTTCTTATCCTCGATTGACCTGAACCAAATTGTACCAACAAACATTTTTGTAATACTGCAATATATTTTATCTTAGATTCGAAAAAAATAGTTTTTCAAAAAAAAGTTCTCGAAAATTTTATTTTTAAATAGAATGTTTTTAGAAAAAATGTTTTGCATAAAAATTGTTTTTCAAAAATTCAAAATATTTTTTTCAAAAAACTATTTTTCAAAAAAACGTGGTTTTGAAAAAAATTCCAAAAATGCAGAGAAAGCTGGGCTACACTGTACTTCTTATCCTCGATTGACCTGAACCAAATTGTACCAACAAACATTTTTGTAATACTGTAATATATTTTATCTTAGATTCGAAAAAAATAGTTTTTCAAAAAAAAGTTCTCGAAAATTTTATTTTTAAATAGAATGTTTTTAGAAAAAATGTTTTGCATAAAAATTGTTTTTTAAAAATTCAAAAAAATTTTTTCAAATAACTATTTTTCAAAAAAACGTGGTTTTGAAAAAAATTCCAAAAATGCAGAGAAAGCTGGGATACACTGTACTTCTTATCCTTAATTGACCTGAACCAAATTGTACCAACAAACATTTTTGTAATACTGCAATATATTTTCTTAGATTCGAAAAAAATAAATTTTCAAAAAAAGTTCTCGAAAATTTTATTTTTAAATAGAATGTTTTAAGAAAAAATGTTTTGCATAAAAATTGTTTTCCAAAAAATCAAAATATTTTTTTCAAAAAACTATTTTTCAAAAAAACGTGATTTTGAAAAAAAATTCAAAAATGCAGAGAAAGCTGGGATACACTGTACTTCTTATCCTCGATTGACCTGAACCAAATTGTACCAACAAACATTTTTGTAATACTGCAATATATTTTATCTTAGATTCGAAAAAAATAGTTTTTCAAAAAAAAGTTCTCGAAAATTTTATTTTTAAATAGAATGTTTTTAGAAAAAATGTTTTGCATAAAAATTGTTTTCCAAAAATTCAAAATATTTTTTTCAAAAAACTATTTTTCAAAAAAACGTGGTTTTGAAAAAAATTCCAAAAATGCAGAGAAAGCTGGGATACACTGTACTTCTTATCCTCGATTGACCTGAACCAAATTGTACCAACAAACATTTTTGTAATACTGCAATATATTTTATCTTAGATTCGAAAAAAATAGTTTTTCAAAAAAAAGTTCTCGAAAATTTTATTTTTAAATAGAATGTTTTTAGAAAAAATGTTTTGCATAAAAATTGTTTTTCAAAAATTCAAAATATTTTTTTCAAAAAACTATTTTTTAAAAAAACGTGCTTTTGAAAAAAATTCCAAAAAGCAGAGAAAGCTGGGATACACTGTACTTCTTATCCTCAATTGACCTGAACCAAATTGTACCAACAAACGTTTTTGTAATACTGCAATATATTTTATCTTAGATTCGAAAAAAATAGTTTTTCAAAAAAAAGTTCTCGAAAATTTTATTTTTAAATAGAATGTTTTAAGAAAAAATGTTTTGCATAAAAATTGTTTTCCAAAAAATCAAAATGTTTTTATCAAAAAACTATTTTTCAAAAAAACGTGCTTTTGAAAAAAATTCCAAAAATGCAGAGAAAGCTGGGATACACTGTACTTCTTATCGTCGATTGACCTGAACCAAATTGTACCAACAAACATTTTTGTAATACTGCAATATATTTTATCTTAGATTCGAAAAAAATAGTTTTTCAAAAAAAAGTTCTCGAAAATTTTATTTTTAAATAGAATGTTTTAAGAAAAAATGTTTTGCATAAAAATTGTTTTCCAAAAAATCAAAATGTTTTTTTTTAAAAACTATTTTTCAAAAAAACGTGGTTTTGAAAAAAATTCCAAAAATGCAGAGAAAGCTGGGATGCACTGTACTTCTTATCCTCAATTGACCTGAACCAAATTGTACCAACAAACGTTTTTGTAATACTGCAATATATTTTATCTTAGATTCGAAAAAAATAGTTTTTCAAAAAAAAGTTCTCGAAAATTTTATTTTTAAATAGAATGTTTTTAGAAAAAATGTTTTGCATAAAAATTGTTTTCCAAAAATTCAAAATATTTTTTTCAAAAAACTATTTTTCAAAAAAACGTGGTTTTGAAAAAAATTCCAAAAATGCAGAGAAAGCTGGGATACACTGTAGTTCTTATCCTCAAATTGACCTAAACGAAATTGTACTAACAGACATTTTTGTAATACTGTAATATATTTTATCTTAGATAAAAACTAGGTAGTCACGGCTACCTAACACAACTTGAACGTCAAATACATACAAAACAAAAATTAAGGAATGTGCTATTTCAAAATCAACTAAATAAAATTAAATATTCTTACCAATTATTATCGTAAATTTTCGAAAAAATTAATTATTGTTGTCGGACGGTGCTCCTAAACCCAAAAACGATTTAATACTGCTACCAAAACTCCTGAAAAACGTACCAATTTTGCTTGAGTTATGCTCCTCGTGTTGTCTGCCGAAATGAAAAACTTCAGTCTCATAAGCAACCTAAAAAAATTATAAAATATTAAAAATGTTATATATATGCACCAACAATTTAACGCAAGTATTTCAGGCAGAGATTCTAAAACAACAAAAGTTTTTCACTTTTACTTACATTTTTAATAATAAAAAATCCAAGTTTGTATAATTTTTTGTTTTAAGGACACCCTGTATATTTACTCGTGTTTGTTTAGAACTAGACTATTTAAATCAAATTGACGCGCCTCAAACCAGTGATTTTTGAAACACCCTATATATAATATGGACATAAGGTTTCAATTTCACCCGTTTTTCAGCAGTGTATGGGTGGGTGTTCTCTCGCAGGGGCGGGAGGAATGTTTGTTTTAGTTGATGTCGGCCATATTCTTCGTGCGAAAACGTTCGTTGCCCTTTCTGCGTGTTACCGGTTCTATCCTTAGTGAAGGCCTATGGTTTTGCGTTGATTTGGGGTATGTCAGTAGTAAAAAGCCTTGCCGGTCGTGTGTCATTGTTTGTTTTTGTTATCATTTGTTTATAAAATGGAAATAAATACCGTTAATTACATAATTAACTGTGCAAATTTAAATAGTTTGACATATGAACTTCGATTACAAATAAAATCTTTAGGGCCACATAGACTGGACCTAAAACGTAACCAAAATTTTAGTGCAAGTAATGCCGAGGGGTGTTCCAAAAAAACTTATAATAGAAAATTTAATAAAAAATTATACAATGCTGAAAACTAGTTGTGAAAAAATAAAATCTTTTTTTTGCTTTATTTGTCTTGTTATGAACAATCCACGAAGTGATCCTGCGTAGGTGGCAAAGGGAATGTGTGATATCAAGCACTTAAGTAAAAAGTTAAAAAGACACAAAGTAAGTGGTATTCACATATAATTTTCTATGCTAGGGAAGACTGACTGATATTAGGTGCCAATTGAATAGTGCCTATAGGCAAAACATTCCCAAACATAATGAAAATGTGGCAAAAAATAGATTATAGAATTATAACGTCTCCAGTCACCTTTGGTCGTGGCCTGTATTTTTTTTTTGTTGGCCATGACGAAATTTTCACTTTTACTTACATTTTTAATAATAAAAAATCCAAGTTTGTATAATTTTTTGTTTTAAGGACACCCTGTATATTTGCTCGTGTTTGTTTAGAACTAGACTTTTTAAATCAAATTGACGCGCCTGAAACCAGTGATTTTTGGAACACCCTATATATAATATAGACATAAGGTTTCAATTTCACCCGTTTTTCAGCAGTGTATGGGTGGGTGTTCTCTCGCAGGGGCGGGAGGAATGTTTGTTTTAGTTGATGTCGGCCATATTCTTCGTGCGAAAACGTTCGTTGCCCTTTTCTGCGTATTACCGGTTCTATCCTTAGTAAAGGCGTATGGTTTTGCTTTGATTTGGGGTATGTCAGTAGTAAAAAGCCTTGCCGGTCGTGTGTCATTGTTTGTTTTTGTTATCGTTTGTTTATAAAATGGAAATAAATACCGTTAATTACATAATTAACTGTGCAAATTTAAATAGTTTGACATATGAACTTCGATTACAAATAAAATCTTTAGGGCCACATAGACTGGACCTAAAACGTAACCAAAATTTTAGTGCAAGTAATGCCGAGGGGTGTTCCAAAAAAACTTATAATAGAAAATTTAATAAAAAATTATACAATGCTGAAAACTAGTTGTGAAAAAATAAATTCTTTTTTTTTGCTTTATTTGTCTTGTTATGAACAATCCACGAAGTTATCCTGCGTAGGTGGCAACGGGAATGTGTGATATTAAGCATTTAAGTGAAAAGATATTAGGTGCCAATTGAATAGTGCCTATAGGCAATACATTACCGAACATAATGAAAATGTGGCAAAAAATAGATTATACAATTATAACGTCTCCAGTTACCTTTGGTCGTGGCCTGTATTTTTTTTTTGTTGGCCATGACGAAATTTTCACTTTTACTTATATTTTTAATAATAAAAAAATCCAAGTTTGTATAATTTTTTGTTTTAAGGACACTCACAAACTCGTGTTTGTTTAGAACTAGACTATTTAAATCAAATTGGTTCAAATCATAAGGTTTCAATTTCACCCGTTTTTCAGCAGTGTATGGGTGGGTGTTCTCTCGCAGGGGCGGGAGGAATGTTTGTTTTATTTTATGTCAGCCATATTCTTCGTGCGAAAACGTTCGTTGCCCTTTCTGCGTGTTACCGGTTCTATCCTTAGTGAAAGCGTATGGTTTTGCTTTAATTTGGGGTATGTCAGTAATAAAAAGCCTTGCCGGTCGTGTGTCATTGTTTGTTTTTGTTATCGTTTGTTTATAAAATGTAAATAAATACCGTTAATTACATAATTAACTGTGCAAATTTAAATAGTTTGACATATGAACTTCGATTACAAATAAAATCTTTAGGGCCACATAGACTGGACCTAAAAATTAACCAAAATTTTAGTGCAAGTAATGCCGAGGGGTGTTCCAAAAAAACTTATAATAGAAAATTTAATAAAAAATTATACAATGCTAAAAACTAGTTGTGAAAAAATAAAATCTTTTTTTTACTTTATTTGTCTTGTTATGAACAATCCACGAAGTGATCCTGCGTAGGTGGCAAAGGGAATGTGTGATATCAAGCACTTAAGTGAAAAGATATTAGGTGCCAATTGAATAGTGCCTATAGGCAAAACATTACCGAACATAATGAAAATGTGGCAAAAAATAGATTATAGAATTATAACGTCTCCAGCCATCTTTGGTCGTGGCCTGTTTTTTTTTTGTTGGCCATGACGAAATTTTCACTTTTACTTACATTTTTAATAATAAAAAATCCAAGTTTGTATAATTTTTTGTTTTAAGGACACCCTGTATATTTGCTCGTGTTTGTTTAGAACTAGACTTTTTAAATCAAATTGACGCGCCTCAAACCAGTGATTTTTAGAACACCCTATATATAATATGGACATAAGGTTTCAATTTCACCCGTTTTTCAGCAGTGTATGGGTGGGTGTTCTCTCGCAGGGGCGGGAGGAATGTTTGTTTTATTTTATGTCAGCCATATTCTTCGTGCGAAAACGTTCGTTGCCCTTTCTGCGTGTTACCGGTTCTATCCTTAGTAAAGGCGTATGGTTTTGCTTTGATTTGGGGTATGTCAGTAGTAAAAAGCCTTGCCGGTCGTGTGTCATTGTTTGTTTTTGTTATCGTTTGTTTATAAAATGGAAATAAATACCGTTAATTACATAATTAACTGTGCAAATTTAAATACTTTGACATATGAACTTCGATTACAAATAAAATCTTTAGGGCCACATAGACTGGACCTAAAACGTAACCAAAATTTTAGTGCAAGTAATGCCGAGGGGTGTTCCAAAAAAACTTATAATAGAAAATTTAATAAAAAATTATACAATGCTGAAAACTGGTTGTGAAAAAATAAAATCTTTTTTTTACTTTATTTGTCTTGTTATGAACAATCCACGAAGTGATCCTGCGTAGGTGGCAAAGGGAATATGTGATATCAAGCACTTAAGGGAAAAGATATTAGGTGCCAATTGAATAGTGCCTATAGGCAAAACATTACCGAACATAATGAAAATGTGGCAAAAATTAGATTATAGAATTATAACGTCTCCAGCCACCTTTGGTCGTGGCCTGTATTTTTTTTTGTTGGCCATGACGAAATTTTCACTTTTACTTACATTTTTAATAATAAAAAATCCAAGTTTGTATAATTTTTTGTTTTAAGGACACCCTGTATATTTACTCTTGTTTGTTTAGAACTAGACTATTTAAATCAAATTGACGCGCCTCAAACCAGTGATTTTTGAAACACCCTATATATAATATGGACATAAGGTTTCAATTTCACCCGTTTTTCAGCAGTGTATGGGTGGGTGTTCTTTCGCAGGGGCGGGAGGAATGTTTGTTTTAGTTGATGTCGGCCATATTCTTCGTGCGAAAACGTTCGTTGCCCTTTCTGCGTGTTACCGGTTCTATCCTTAGTGAAGGCCTATGGTTTTGCGTTGATTTGGGGTATGTCAGTAGTAAAAAGCCTTGCCGGTCGTGTGTCATTGTTTGTTTTTGTTATCGTTTGTTTATAAAATGGAAATAAATACCGTTAATTACATAATTAATTCGATTACAAATAAAATCTTTAGGGCCACATAGACTGGACCTAAAACGTAACCAAAATTTTAGTGCAAGTAATGCCGAGGGGTGTTCCAAAAAAACTTATAATAGAAAATTTAATAAAAAATTATACAATGCTGAAAACTAGTTGTGAAAAAATAAAATCTTTTTTTTGCTTTATTTGTCTTGTTATGAACAATCCACGAAGTGATCCTGCGTAGGTGGCAAAGGGAATGTGTGATATCAAGCACTTAAGTGAAAAGATATTAGGTGCCAATTGAATAGTGCCTATAGGCAAAACATTCCCAAACATAATGAAAATGTGGCAAAAAATAGATTATAGAATTATTATAACGTCTCCAGCCACCTTTGGTCGTGGCCTGTATTTTTTTTTGTTGGCCATGACGAAATTTTCACTTTTACTTACATTTTTAATAATAAAAAAATCCAAGTTTGTATAATTTTTTGTTTTAAGGACACCCTGTATATTTGCTCGTGTTTGTTTAGAACTAGACTTTTTAAATCAAATTGATGCGCCTCAAACCAGTGATTTTTGGAACACCCTATATATAATATGGACATAAGGTTTCAATTTCACACGTTTTCCAGCAGTGTATGGGTGGGTGTTCTCTCGCAGAGGCGGGAGGAATGTTTGTTTTATTTTATGTCAGTCATATTCTTCGTGCGAAAACGTTCGTTGCCCTTTCTGCGTGTTACCGGTTCTATCCTTAGTGAAGGCGTATAGTTTTGCTTTGATTTGGGGTATGTCAGTCGTAAAAAACCTTGCCGGTCGTGTGTCATTGTTTGTTTTTGTTATCGTTTGTTTATAAAATGGAAATAAATACCGTTAATTACATAATTAATTCGATTACAAATAAAATCTTTAGGGCCACATAGACTGGACCTAAAACGTAACCAAAATTTTAGTGCAAGTAATGCCGAGGGGTGTTCCAAAAAAACTTATAATAGAAAATTTAATAAAAAATTATACAATGCTAAAAACTAGTTGTGAAAAAATAAAATCTTTTTTTTGCTTTATTTGTCTTGTTATGAACAATCCACGAAGTGATCCTGCGTAGGTGGCAAAGGGAATGTGTGATATCAAGCACTTAAGTGAAAAGATATTAGGTGCCAATTGAATAGTGCCTATAGGCAAAACATTCCCAAACATAATGAAAATGTGGCAAAAAATAGATTATAGAATTATTATAACGTCTCCAGCCACCTTTGGTCGTGGCCTGTATTTTTTTTTGTTGGCCATGACGAAATTTTCACTTTTACTTACATTTTTAATAATAAAAAAATCCAAGTTTGTATAATTTTTTGTTTTAAGGACACCCTGTATATTTGCTCGTGTTTGTTTAGAACTAGACTTTTTAAATCAAATTGATGCGCCTCAAACCAGTGATTTTTGGAATACCCTATATATAATATGGACATAAGGTTTCAATTTCACACGTTTTCCAGCAGTGTATGGGTGGGTGTTCTCTCGCAGAGGCGGGAGGAATGTTTGTTTTATTTTATGTCAGTCATATTCTTCGTGCGAAAACGTTCGTTGCCCTTTCTGCGTGTTACCGGTTCTATCCTTAGTGAAGGCGTATAGTTTTGCTTTGATTTGGGGTATGTCAGTAGTAAAAAACCTTGCCGGTCGTGTGTCATTGTTTGTTTTTGTTATCGTTTGTTTATAAAATGGAAATAAATACCGTTAATTACATAATTAATTCGATTACAAATAAAATCTTTAGGGCCACATAGACTGGACCTAAAACGTAACCAAAATTTTAGTGCAAGTAATGCCGAGGGGTGTTCCAAAAAAACTTATAATAGAAAATTTAATAAAAAATTATACAATGCTAAAAACTAGTTGTGAAAAAATAAAATCTTTTTTTTGCTTTATTTGTCTTGTTATGAACAATCCACGAAGTGATCCTGCGTAGGTGGCAAAGGGAATGTGTGATATCAAGCACTTAAGTGAAAAGATATTAGGTGCCAATTGAATAGTGCCTATAGGCAAAACATTACCGAACATAATGAAAATGTGGCAAAAAATAGATTATAGAATTATAACGTCTCCAGCCACCTTTGGTCGTGGCCTGTATTTTTTTTTGTTGGCCATGACGAAATTTTCACTTTTACTTACATTTTTAATAATAAAAAATCCAAGTTTGTATAATTTTTTGTTTTAAGGATACCCTGTATATTTGCTCGTGTTTGTTTAGAACTAGACTATTTAAATCAAATTGACGCGTCTCAAACCAGTGATTTTTGGAACACCCTATATATAATATGGACATAAGGTTTCAATTTCACCCGTTTTTCAGCAGTGTATGGGTGGGTGTTCTCTCGCAGGGGCGGGAGGAATGTTTGTTTTATTTTATGTCAGCCATATTCTTCGTGCGAAAACGTTCGTTGCCCTTTCTGCGTGTTACCGGTTCTATCCTTAGTGAAGGCGTATGGTTTTACTTTGATTTGGGGTATGTCAGTAGTAAAAAGCCTTGCCGGTCGTGTGTCATGTCAAAAAAACTTATAATAGAAAATTTAATAAAAAATTATACAATGCTAAAAACTAGTTGTGAAAAAATAAATTCTTTTTTTTGCTTTATTTGTCTTGTTATGAACAATCCACGAAGTGATCCTGCGTAGATGGCAAAGGGAATGTGTGATATCAAGCACTTAAGTGAAAAGATATTAGGTGCCAATTGAATAGTGCCTATAGGCAAAACATTACCGAACATAATGAAAATGTGGCAAAAATTAGATTATAGAATTATAACGTCTCCAGCCACCTTTGGTCGTGGCCTGTATTTTTTTTTGTTGGCCATGACGAAATTTTCATTTTTACTTACATTTTTAATAATAAAAAATCCAAGTTTGTATAATTTTTTGTTTTAAGGACACCCTGTATATTTACTCGTGTTTGTTTAGAACTAGACTTTTTAAATCAAATTGACGCGCCTCAAACCAGTGATTTTTGGAACACCCTATATATAATATGGACATAAGGTTTCAATTTCACCCGTTTTTCAGCAGTGTATGGGTGGGTGTTCTCTCGCAGGGGCGGGAAGAATGTTTGTTTTAGTTGACGTCGGCCATATTCATCGTGCGAAAACGTTCGTTGCCCTTTCTGCGTGTTACCGGTTCTATCCTTAGTGAAGGCGTATGGTTTTGCTTTGATTTGGGGTATGTCAGTAGTAAAAAGCCTTGCCGGTCGTGTGTCATTGTTTGTTTTTGTTATTGTTTGTTTATAAAATGGAAATAAATACCATTAATTACATAATTAATTCGATTACAAATAAAATCTTTAGGGCCACATAGACTGGACCTACAACGTAACCAAAATTTTAGTGCAAGTAATGCCGAGGGGTGTTCCAAAAAAACTTATAATAGAAAATTTAATAAAAAATTATACAATGCTGAAAACTAGTTGTGAAAAAATAAATTCTTTTTTTTGCTTTATTTGTCTTGTTATGAACAATCCACGAAGTGATCCTGCGTAGACGGCAAAGGGAATGTGTGATATCAAGCACTTAAGTGAAAAGATATTAGGTGCCAATTGAATAGTGCCTATAGGCAAAACATTCCAAAACATAATGAAAATGTGGCAAAAAACAGATTATAGAATTATAACGTCTCCAGCCACCTTTGGTCGTGGCCTGTATTTTTTTTTGTTGGCCATGACGAAATTTTCATTTTTACTTACATTTTTAATAATAAAAAATCCAAGTTTGTATAATTTTTTGTTTTAAGGACACCCTGTATATTTACTCGTGTTTGTTTAGAACTAGACTTTTTAAATCAAATTGACGCGCCTCAAACCAGTGATTTTTGGAACACCCTATATATAATATGGACATAAGGTTTCAATTTCACCCGTTTTTCAGCAGTGTATGGGTGGGTGTTCTCTCGCAGGGGCGGGAAGAATGTTTGTTTTAGTTGACGTCGGCCATATTCATCGTGCGAAAACGTTCGTTGCCCTTTCTGCGTGTTACCGGTTCTATCCTTAGTGAAGGCCTATGGTTTTGCGTTGATTTGGGGTATGTCAGTAGTAAAAAGACTTGCCGGTCGTGTGTCATTGTTTGTTTTTGTTATCGTTTGTTTATAAAATGGAAATAAATACCGTTAATTACATAATTAACTGTACAAATTTAAATACTTTGACATATGAACTTCGATTACAAATAAAATCTTTAGGGCCACATAGACTGGACCTAAAACGTAACCAAAATTTTAGTGCAAGTAATGCTGAGGGGTGTTCCAAAAAAACTTATAATAGAAAATTTAATAAAAATTATACAATGCTAAAAACTAGTTGTGAAAAAATAAATTCTTTTTTTTTGCTTTATTTGTCTTGTTATGAACAATCCACGAAGTTATCCTGCGTAGGTGGCAAAGGGAATGTGTGATATCAAGCACTTAAGTGAAAAGATATTAGGTGCCAATTGAATAGTGCCTATAGGCAAAACATTACCGAACATAATGAAAATGTGGCAAAAAATAGATTATAGAATTATAACGTCTCCAGCCACCTTTGGTCGTGACCTGTATTTTTTTTGTTGGCCATGACGAAACAAACGAACCTGAGAATGTGGTTGTATCTCTAGATGTGTGTCGTTAGTCGAGAACGTGCTTTGTAATGATGAGAATCCAGTTACTTCTGTAGTTTCAGGATTGCTGGTCAATTTAATAGGAGTCGAGTTTACTGCAGCGCTCGCCGATCGTACCGACTTTCTTCCTGTGATTTTGCGGGTTATTTCAGGTTTTATCGTAGGAGGCGAGTCCTAAAAAAAATACCAGATAATAACCCAATCATTATCAAGATGATTTTCTTAAAATCGGTGCAACAGTTTATGGTGTTCCGTAAAAAGAATTGGGATAAAAGTAAAGCCAAGTTCTTCAATACAAATTTCAAAATAAAAGGTTCTTATAGGTGAGCTATGGTGATCCTAATTTTTTCGAGAAAAAAAAAGTTGCTCCGATTTCAAAAATTTTTATATATCTTTGCGTTTCAGATGATTTTGAAACTTTTTGTTGCGCCGTCTGTCTGTCTGTCTGTCTGTAACGACCAACGCAAATAACTCAATAACCGCTTGGCCGATTTTAATGAAATTTGGTACATGGGCTGGCTCTTGGGTCGAGATGGTTCCATTTAAAAATGAACAAAATCCACCGAACACAAACCAAATAAAAGGGTGGGGGTAGATTTCAAAATTAGAGTTTATGTGAAAATATGGCGTGTGTGATATCAAACGAAAGGTAATTGAGTCTGGAGTTAAACAAAATACATTTTAATTTATTTTAAAAAAGGGTGGGAATATATTTCAAAAATTAGAGTTTATGTGAAAATATGGCGTGTGTGATATCAAACGAAAGGTAATTAAGTCTGGAGTTAAACAAAATACATTTTAATTTATTTTAAAAAAAGGGTGGGGGTATATTTCAAAAATTAGAGTTTAAGTGAAAATATGGCTTGTGTGATATCAAACGAAAGGTAATTGAGTCCGGAGTTTAACAAAATGCATTTTAGTTTTTGTTTGTTTTTAAGGGTGGGGGTAGATTTAAAAAATTTGAGTTGAAGTCAAAACATGGCTTGTGTGGTATCAAACAAAAGGTAATTTAGTCTGGAGTTGAATAAAATATATTTCAGTTTTTAGTTATATTAGCTCACACGTACACTATAACTATAGTACCTAGTGTGAGCTTAGGGGCCCATATATTGGCAGAGTATTTTTTTATATGAAATGATTTTTTTTTATGATAAAAATATATTTGAATTTCTTCTACTAACCATAACTTTTTTTCTCTTTTTTAATGGTTGCCCAGGACTTAAACCGATCTCGTTATATTCATTGACATCTTTTCGTTTCACTGCCCTTCTAAAAATTAAAAAAAATATATTGTAAAAAAAGATATTGTAAAAATTAAAAAATATATTGTAAAAATATATTGTAAAAATATATTGTAAAAATATATTGTAAAAATTAAAAAAAATATATTGAAAAAATATATTGTAAAAATTTAAAAAAATATATTGTAAAAATTAAAAAAAATATATTGTTCGTTATTATTTGATTTGCCGAGATGCTTTTAACACCCAAATATTCAAAGAAAAAGCTTTGCAAATGAAAGACAATTTTTCTTTATAACTCTTCCGAGTTCTTTTTGTTATTTTATTTTATTACTTTTTTTATTCTATATACAGGGTGTCATTAAAAGTTTGTAAGAAACTTCGACAAGTGATAGTACACATAAAAATAAGAAAAAAAGTTCATATGAACATAGGTCCTAAAATGCATAGTAGGGGAGCTACGGGCACCAAAAGGGTTAATATCGAAAATGGTTTTTTTTATACAGCAACTTTAAAAAGCTATGGAATTTTACAAACAATTGCAAATGTTAATTAATTTTGACCCTTCACATTGTGGTAAGGTTAAAAAATAATTACTTAACTCAAAAGGGTATTTTTGGTAGGGGTGGGGGGTTGTTTTAACAAGATTTTTTTTTTGTATTGCATTTTTTTACATTTTGAGTCCATTTTTAAAAACTACTCCCTTTTCTAAGTAAAAAAGGTACTCTTGTCTAAAGTCGCCCAGAGTAACGGTTTACGAGAGAATTGAAAGTAAAGATTTTTAGTACCTTAGAATTTTTTTTTGTATTGCATTTTTTTACATTTTGAGTCCATTTTTAAAAACTACTCCCTTTTTTAGGTAAAAAAGGTACTCTTGTCTAAAGTCGCCCAGAGCACCGGTTTACGAGATAATTGAGCGTAAAGATTTTTAGTACCTTAGATTTTTTTTTTATTCCATTTTTTTACATTTTGAGTCCATTTTTAAAAACTACTCCCTTTTTTGAGTAAAAAAGGTACTCTTGTCTAAAGTCGCCCAGAGCACCGGTTTACGAGATAAGTGAGCGTAAAGATTTTTAGTACCTTAGATTTTTTTTTTATTCCATTTTTTTACATTTTGAGTCCATTTTTAAAAACTACTCCCTTTTTTGAGTAAAAAAGGTACTCTTGTCTAAAGTCGCCCAGAGCACCGGTTTACGAGATAAGTGAGCGTAAAGATTTTTAGTACCTTAGAATTTTTTTTGTATTGCATTTTTTTACATTTTGAGTCTATTTTTAAAAACTACTCCCTTTTTTAAGTAAAAAAGGTACTCTTGTCTAAAGTCGTCCAGAGCAACGGTTTACGAGATAATTGAACGTAACTGCTTATGGGAGGTACTAAAAAAATTTACGCTCAATTATCTCGTAAACCGGTGCTCTGGACGACTTTAGACAAGAGTACCTTTTTTACTTAAAAAAGGGAGTAGTTTTTAAAAATAGACTCAAAATGTAAAAAAATGCAATACAAAAAAAATTCTAAGGTACTAAAAATCTTTACGCTCACTTATCTCGTAAACCGGTGCTCTGGGCGACTTTAGACAAGAGTACCTTTTTTACTCAAAAAAGGGAGTAGTTTTTAAAAATGGACTCAAAATGTAAAAAAATGGAATAAAAAAAAAATCTAAGGTACTAAAAATCTTTACGCTCAATTATCTCGTAAACCGGTGCTCTGGGCGACTTTAGACAAGAGTACCTTTTTTACCTAAAAAAGGGAGTAGTTTTTAAAAATGGACTCAAAATGTAAAAAAATGCAATACAAAAAAAAATTCTAAGGTACTAAAAATTTTTACGCTCAATTATCTCGTAAACCGTTGCTCTGGGCGACTTTAGACAAGAGTACCTTTTTTACTTAAAAAAGGGAGTAGTTTTTAAAAATGGACTCAAAATGTAAAAAAATGCAATACAAAAAAAAAATCTAAGGTACTAAAAATCTTTACGCTCAATTATCTCGTAAACCGTTACTCTGGGCGACTTTAGACAAAAGTACCTTTTTTACTTAAAAAAGGGAGTAGTTTTTAAAAATAGACTCAAAATGTAAAAAAATGCAATACAAAAAAAAATTCTTGTTAAAACAACCCCCAACCCCTACCAAAAGTACCCTTTTGAGTTAAGTAATTATTTTTTTACCTTACCACAATGTGAAGGGTCAAAATTAATTAACATTTGCAATTTTTTGTAAAATTCCAAAGCTTTTTAAAGTTGCTGTATAAAAAAAACCATTTTCGATATTAACCCTTTTGGTGCCCGTAGCTCCCCTACTATGCATTTTAGGACCTATGTTCATATGAACTTTTTTTCTTATTTTTATGTTTACTATCACCTGTCAAAGTTTGTTACAAACTTTTAATGACACCCTGTATTTTAATGTTAGTTTTTTATTTTCCTTTTTTGCGCTTTTTCCTTTAGTTTTGTAAATTTTGTAAATTTATTTCCCTTTTTTTCTTACTTCACCCTTCTTACCTAGCGGAACTTTCTTTTCTCAACGTCTTCCTGTCTTCTAGATAGCTGTCAAGAGCCAGCTTGATAGCGTCTATCCAATTTTTGGTCTCTTGTAGCTGTTCGTGATAAAGAATGATTTGCTCATTTTGACAGATAATTTTAAAACAGCCTTTTTCCAATACCTAAAACAAATCACTGCAAAATATTTCTTTGATAAAACAGAAGTCAACGTGATGTCAGATTTTTTTTTAAATTTTATCTCAGAAATATACATAAAAAGACTGCAAAGAACTGGAAAAGAAAATAGTAAAAGCAAAAAAGGTTATTGGATGTCTTAACAGTATTTTATGGAGCAGAGAGATAAAAAAAGAATGTATAATTTAATATATATGAAACAATGGTGAAAAGCACGCTGTTGTATGGAATAGACTTGTCGCGTAACAGAAAAATACAAAACAAAAATAAATAGTGTCGAAATGGATGCAATAAGAAGATCAATAAGAATATCTAGAACAGATCATGTAAGAAATGAGATCATAAAAGAAAGAATGGGAATCGAGGGAAGCATAACGGATGACATCACTAAAATACAACTGATATGGTACGGTCATGTACAACGGATAAACGACGAAAGATTACCAAAGCAGGTCCTAGAATGGCAACCAAAAGGGCCTAGAAAAAGAAGGGATCCTAAACTGGAACGGCAACACTCAATCCAAAGATCAAAAAAATAAAAAAAACCTGACAGAATAAAGATGATTGTCAGGATCGAAGGAGGTAGAGAATAGGCGTCGGACAACGTAGAAAAAAACAAGTAAATATCTCAAAAACGGGTCAATAGATTTTCGGAATTCTCACACGGCTATAAAGAAAGTAAAATTTTAGGGGTAAAGTATACCCCTTGAAAGGTGTGCGTGCTGAAAAAATTTGAAGAT
This sequence comes from Aspidapion aeneum, assembly GCA_963576565.1. Taxonomy (NCBI): domain Eukaryota; kingdom Metazoa; phylum Arthropoda; class Insecta; order Coleoptera; family Brentidae; genus Aspidapion; species Aspidapion aeneum. The sequence goes on along the minus strand of OY755043.1, from coordinate 2,390,659 downwards.
AGCCAAAAAGTGTCCATCAAGAAATATCCGAAAAAGCCTCTGTTAAAAAGAAACACACTATATGTTTAGTGCTGCCAGTTATTTTCTGTTTTTGTTTTTATTTGAATTTTTGGGAAAACCTAACCTTGAATTTTGTTTTGATATTTTTGGGCTTTTTAGCCAAACCTTTGGAAAAGAAACTCCTTGTTTGGGCAGGGCTATCAAAATGGACGGGCCACGATCCTCCACTTTGTTGACGTCACATCCGGGGCTGATTTTTTTTTGATGGTCACGTTACGACACAGCTGATTGTCTTTAAAATTTTGAAGTTGGAATGACGGTTCATGGATATTTGATTTTTTGTTAAATAAAGTCGTTTTTGAGATTGTTTTTACTTTATTCTGGCAGAACAATTTTTTTTAAATGTATAGTAAGCCCTAATTTTTATAGCTGCTTCATTAGCTCACACAAAAATTAAGTTTAAAGCAGAAGCGAATGTGACAATCACATATGACAAAGTCAAATACATGTTAAATATAACAGTTGGCATGTGGTACATGGCGGGTAATTTGAATTCAAAATAAAGAATGCTAAATCTTGAAGATTTTAACCTTTTAATCATGTTGCTTCCTTACAAACCTTTGGTGGAATATCGGGATGGTGTCTGAGAATATTTCACTAAAATTTTGCGGAAATCTGTAGTGCCATTTTGAAAATATCATAAAAAAACGTCTGACCTCCCATAAGACCCAATGTAAAATTCAGCCCCGGGAGAACAGCTGATTTTTTCAGGGTCGTGGCCTCTATTTTTGTGTTGGCCTTGGTTTGGGAAAAGTATCGATCAGGTGGCAGTTTCTCTCTTTGTTGAGAGTTGTTTTCTTTTTGATCACCTGATCATTTTGTCAAAAATCATGCGCGCTTTGCACACGCTGGGAGTTTGAAGCGCCCTCCTGTATTTGACAGGGGAATGAAGAACCACTTCCGACAAGCCACTGAAAGAAGTGACACGTGTTTTAAAATTAAGACCAAAATTCCGGCCACAAGAAAAGGCCGCGGCCGCGAGTGAAATGTGGAACTGCTGCTAAATGAAAGAAGGTAGGCTTCTAGCGTGTTGCCTATCTTCTTCCTTTGTTTCAGTTCAATAAGGTAATTAAGGTAATTGTTTTGTGATATCTCTAGTCTTCTCCTTTTTTGGCACAGCCGGCTACTATATAGGTTTTAAGTCATCGTAAAAACTACCTACCTCGACAATTTGACACTTATTCAAAGGGAATATACCGGAACATTTTAATGAATTGACTTTCAATTCTTCCTTTTTCAGTTTGTTGAACATAATAAGGTCACTCATCAATACAATGTAAAGTTTTTGACTATGCGCGTTCTTGGAAGACATTTTCATCAAGGTACCCTCTTTTTTCAGCTTTCTTCCCGGAACTATGATATTGGGCTCGCCGCTTAGAAAACATCTAAAACAGTTGTGACTTTTTACCTAGATTTTTAGAACCTTATATTAATAGATCACAAAAAAAAACAATGAGAAAGTACCACAGACCTCAATTTGATAGATTTTACCAAAGAAAAACGATAGACATGAGTAATACTGTGATTGTTTCTTGAAAACACGTTACACGAGGATGGGATGAAAAGTTTCCGGCCTAACATAGAATGCAACACCATAGTTGTCATATTATTAATTTACTAAAATTATTTAATAGTTTAAAGTTGAATTGAATTGTCAGATGTAATCGTTTTTAGTTAAGAATCGTACATCATATAAACGTAGTTCATTATTTGATATCTCTCTTTATACTGTGTATGCATATACCCGTTTCACTTTGTACTGCTGTATTAAATTAATTTACATTAAAATAAATACAAGACGCTAGCCCTACCAACTCCACTTTCAATCCCTGACTTCGCATGCGCAGATCTACCAATATTATTTACCTCATGTATTAGAATAGATGAATACAGGGTGATTTTCACTTGAATGATTCTAACCACATGAAAATAGAAAGTTTCAAAAACCTAACCTAACAAAACCTAATCAAATATAACCGAACCAAAGCAAACTGAACCAATAAAACACAATAGGACCCGTTCAAAAAAGTACTAAATTGTGAGAAGTTCTATAAATTGTTCTTTACCTTTGAAATTCAAGAAGCCTCTGGTTGTTTTCTTGATCTTCTACTATTTTATTAATATGGGTTGCCACTTCCTTAATCTTTTCCAAGCATACTACAAAAAAAAACTTTTGTGTTTTAGGAGAAATAACATTAGTTTTGATGGATTTACTTTAAGCGGGACGTACTCAATTTAAAACTGTAAAAAAATTTGACACCTGTCACTTCAAAACGAAATGGCAACTATATTTCAAATAACTAGTTTTTCTTCGATATTTCCTCTAATTTGTGTGCAATATTTAATTTTAGCACCTCCTATTAAAGCTATTGACCAGCTGAATAAACTTTAAAGTTGATCTATAGGTTATTATCTCTTTCTTTTATATTTGACATAATAAAGTGTCATCTTTGTGCCGGTTTAATATGAGGTGTCAAAAATAAAAGTGTTCTAGGAGAAATAAAATTAGTTTTGATGGATTTACTTTAAGTGGGACGTACTCAATTTAAAGCTGTAAAAAAATTTGACACCTGTCACTTCAAAACGAAATGGCGGCTATATTTCAAAAAACTAGTTTTTCTTCGATATTTCCTTTAATTTGTGTGCAATATTTAATTTTAGCACCTCCTATTAAAGCTATTGACCAGCTGATTAAACTTTAAAGTTGATCTATAGGTTATTAAGGTCTCTTTCTTTTATAATTGACATATAGAGTGCCATCTTTGTGCCGGTTTAATATGAGGTGTCAAAAATAAATATTGTATAAAAATTAAAGGAAATCGAAAAAAAATACAGCCAATTTGTTTTGAAATGACGGGTGTCAAACTTTGGCAGCCGCCATCTTGGATTGTGAAGCCGGAAAATCGGGGATCCTCAAACGAAAATTTAGCTTTGGGTCATAGATACTACTATGCTAAATATTAAAAAAAAATTACTGTTTATGCAGTTTTTTTTTTTACAAATTTAATCTACTATTACTTACTTCCCAACAACTCATGATCAGGATCAAAAGGTTTAGTTAAATCATATAGTTGCTGCAAAAGTAATCGGTACCTGGGAACTCTTTGTATGGGAGTAATCAAAAGAGACGATAATTTAGTTTGCACTTCCGGTCTAGATTCTTGGTTTTCCAAGAATTTTGAAAAGGCCGAATTTGTAATTCTTGAGTTCTAAAAAAAGATATTTTTTTGGCAAATTGAAAATTAAAAAATCAAACAAGTTTCGTGGCTAATCGGGTAAAAAGGAGTTTTTGTTTCTCTCATATTTTTCCATGGGTAGCTTGAAAGCCTAACCTCACAGAGGTCCAAGATCTAATGGACACCTAATAAGTGTTGACAGTAAACTGTTTTGTCCTTGTGGGACTCCTCAGAACACTGCTTGGTCAAGGTGATATTCTTGCAAAGTTACTAACAATTTTTTTTTTATAATACTTTTTTAAATATTCATTTTTCCAAAAAGTAATTTATAAAAACTAACCAAAAATATTTTTTTTTAGATTTTTTTGAAATAATACTTTTCAAAAAGCAATTTTTCAAAAAACTAATTTATAAAAAAATATATTTATACTACACGAAATAAACAATGGAATCGATCGCGGCGAATTGTCACAACCCCTTCTTGTAATTGTAAACAAAATTTATAATTGAAAATTTAAAAAAAATTATAATAAAATAGAATCTTACTTCTACAATCTTTAGCTTATCTTTAAACCCATAAGCATAAATGGAATACAGCTTAAAAAATGGGGCAATATTGGAGAAAGCTGTTCCAACATTTTTACAGCCTTTGTCTAGTTCCTCAAGAAGCTGTTTGTTTATATTGTAGATTGTTTTAATACTGCCAAATAATACCTACAAAAAGAAATAGTAGTTTCCCTAAAAAAACTTAAACATAAACATTTATTAACTGCAAATATCTGACTAATATTTTACCTCAAATTCATCAGTTTTCAAAAGCTTCTTTTCAGAAATTGGATTCATAAAATATTTAATAATACATTCAAGATTAAAAACATATTTTATTTCACTAGACACAATTTCCAAAAGAGCATTTTCTCTTTTAAATTTTCGAGTTTCCTCAGTTTTCTTTGTGTTTAGTTCATCAAGTGCCTCAAAAACCTTAAAAGTAAAATTAAATAATTTAATAAATGGCATTAGCACACACAAAGTTTTTTGTAAATATCTCAGAAACAAAAGCTCCTATGAAGTTTTTGGTTATAACTCAAATTATTGAGGAAAATACATTCTACTATATTCTGAAAACTGCATATTGATGTGATGCTCCATTAAAAAGTTTAAAAGAGAAACTAAATATTTCCGAAGGGAAAAGCAGTACTGTTAGTGCTGTTAAAAAATAATTAAAATACCTAATCAAAATAAAGAAATACTAAGAAGTGAATTTACCCTTTTTCTAGTTTTAGATGTGAATAAATTCCTTTCCTTTATAGCCTTTCTTAGTTCAAGAGCAAATTCATCTGTTGCTGGAGTACCAGGTTGCAAGAGTTTTTGCTTTTTTGATTTTTTTGGAGTTCCACCAAGAAACTTTCTTTGATCCTTAGGTGAAATATTTTCTAATTGTGGTTCTTGTACTTTATGTTTTTTGAGATCTTTTGGAGTCAATTGGTCTACTTTTACTACCAGTTCCAATGTCCTAACAAACAGAAATAAAAAATACTCTGCCAATATATGGGCCCCTAAGCTCACACTAGGTACTATAGTTATAGTGTACGTGTGAACTAATATAACTAAAAATTGAAATATATTTTATTCAACTCCAGACTAAATTACCTTTTGTTTGATACCACACAAGCCATGTTTTGACTTAAACTCAAATTTTTGAAATATACCCCCACCCTTTTTTTTAAATAAATTAAAATGTATTTTGTTTAACTCCGGACTCAATTACCTTTCATTTGATACCACACAAGCCATGTTTTGACTTACACTTAAATTTTTGAAAGATACCCCCACCCTTGAAATAAAACAAAAACTAAAATGTATTTTGTTAAACTCCAGACTCAATTACCTTTCGTTTGATATCACACACGCCATATTTTCACTTAAACTCTAATTTTTGAAATATACCCCCAACCTTTTTTTTTAAATAAATTAAAATGTATTTTGTTTAACTCCGGACTCAATTACCTTTCGTTTGATATCACACACGCCATATTTTCACATAAACTCTAATTTTTGAAATCTACCCCCACCCTTTTATTTGGTTTGTGTTCGGTGGATTTTGTTCATTTTTAAATGGGACCATCTCGACCCAAGACCCAGCCTAGGTACCAAATTTCATTAAAATCGGCCTGGCGGTTTTTGAGTTATGTGTGTTGGTCGTTACAGACAGACATACAGACAGACAGACAGACATACAGACAGACAGACGGTGCAACAAAAAAGTTTCAAAATCATCTGAAACGCAAAGATATATAAAAAATTTTGAAATCGGAGCAACATTTTTTTTCTCGAAAAAATTAGGATCACCATAGCTCACACTAGTATAGTATATGTGTGAGCTAATATTAAACATCCATTATTTGAAAAAAATTGACATGGCATTACCCATATAAATAAGCATGACATTATGGCAATACATGTACAAATTTATTGGCATTACCCCAAGATTTACATGGCATTACTGGTAATACATGTTCAAATTTTAGGTCAGCTGTTACCGTCTTGTTTATAGTTAATAAATAAACTAATTTATTTTGCTGTTGTAAAAGACTTAATTGACCATAGACCTGCTCTAGAGGAATAATGTTTATTTACTAAGATACCTGCTGAGAAGATCACAAAAAACTAGGTTTAACACAAACACAAAATAAAAAAAAACAAAGGAGTGTCAACAATTGTTTGAGTAAAGCTTGTGGCAGTGTAAGTCTAGTTAAAATTAATGCTTTGTTTTAGTCTTAACTCATATATTAATCCACAGCCCTCTTTATATCAAGTCTGATTCTACTTTGATTGGCAACAGTTTTGAAGGCTGACAGATCTAAAATTTTGACTATTTTGAAAACAAAAATATGTAGGCTGACAAGAAAATTATTATAATCTATAATCTTTGAAGAAAGTAATGGAACTGTGAGCCTTCGACAGTTTTGTATTTAAAAAAAGGATAGGGCCTGTTAATTTGAGGGGGCTTTGACCTACCTAATACTTTTACAGGAAAGTGGTATTTTTTTACTGTCATTAATTAAACCACAAAAAATACAAATTAATTTTAAGTATTGACTCCTCCTCGTATATTAATTCTAGGAGTAAAACTACGACAAGTATGAACAATACTTTAGGCTTGATGCATGAGGAGTATGAACCAGATCTAACTATTCAGTTTTTAGCCAAAAACTCCATAAATTATTTTACCTTTTTGGTGTTTCTGGAGCCTGGCGCTTCTTAGGCGTCGACATGATTAAGTCTATATAATTTTAATTAACAAAAGGAATTTATAAAACATACAAAAATAAACAATGCACTTTTAAAACATATTTTATAACCTCAAAAAAGTAACGGTCAAAAACAGGCTTTGGTGCAAATAAAGTGCAAGCAGTGCACAGATGGGACTGCTCACAAATTAGGTCCACCGTATGCGCACAGTGGACAAGAGCACTTGTTAGGTGTTCTTTATACATAAAATTTCATTGGTTCTTTATAGTCTGTAGTCTGTGTTGAATAATAATTAGAGGTGGTCATAGAGCAAATACCACGATATCTCATAAAATTAACCTGAGCAAAAATATGTACTATTGATTCAAATCACACCAGAAATCAAATCCATGAAGCATATAAAACAACAACTTTTTAAAAAATCAATAAATAAAATGTATCAAATCATTCAGAATTTAAAGATCAAAATTATAAACGTGTTGTTTTTAAATTAATAGTCATTTTCAGTAATGGAAACAGATGAATAATGGTTCCCTACTGTTAGTATTTTTATTTAACTAATGATCTTATGATGCTGTTTAGTTATTAGATTTAAGAAAATCTATAAATTTTTTGTATTTTCGATTATTTAGCTAACTTCTAGTTGATCTATAAAAACAAATATACTATGTTATGATATTATTGTTATTATTTTAAAGAAATTTATGTATAATGCTTCATGACCAGCTCTTAAAGAACTAATTAGGAGTAAACCTTTAGTTAGAAACATTGTACATTTTTACAAAAAAATTTTATTTACTTTGAACTACGACTTTCCCCGGTATGGCGACCAAAAAAGTTCGTACACCGCTCCGAATATGCACCGAACTGATCATAGAATATAACTGACCCACCCTTTTTGCATCAGCTGAGCGTCGAGATGTCATATGTCATCGTGCGCCTAGCTGTCACCTTCCTGTCAAATTTGTGGGGCTCACTTTACGTAACCCTTTATATTCAACCCCGCTATTATTTTGGGCCCCATTTCTAGGGTTGTTGTGATGGCTGCTAGAGTGGGTAAATTGTGTGGTAATGTTTTGCTGAAACCGGGGAATCCTGCTGTTTTACCTGTAAGTACTGAGGTTTTGATTTTGCTTTAGTTATGTCACAGATTTTCTAACCTTAATAAAAAGGGCAAAGTCTTTACAAGCCATAATCTCAGTTAACCAACTTCTAGCATACATATTTGAATGGGAAAAAGGTGAAGTTCAAGTATTTTGTGTTTATTTAATTAGGTTTTTTTTTAACATTTATTAAAACATAACATAAACATTACTAATTGAGGTCTCCTAGAGAGAAGAATTTGCAGAAGAGAAAAATAGTGTTTATTTATTAAATTATTGATCTGCATAAACTAGAGACAAATAAGAAGTGTGGCACTCTTAAGTATTGTTCATACTCGTCTTAGTCTTTTGTTTTTGATTAGTCTTTGTCCTTTGATTGGTCTTAGCTGTCTTAAACAAAATCGGCTGTTCATACTCGTCTTTTGTTTTTGATTAGTCTTAGTCATAACCCACTGAAAAAAAAATTCAATTTCAATAAAAAGGCCCCTTTTCAAAAGTCATTTTCTACACAAAACAATCTTATTTTACCTAATCTGTGCACGAAACACCGACACGAAAGAACAAAAGCGAAAAAGAAAATAAAAACAAATAAAATTTTGAGGTTAGGTTGAGATTTTCTGTTAAAAACATGATTAATGGCGGTAAATTCAAAATTTCGGCCGCGCGCTTGCGCTCTTCGGACGCCCTGTAAACAAAAACAACAAATATCAGCTGATGTCTGTCACTCGTCTTAGTCGTTGTCCTAAGGATTGAAAGTTGGCAACTCTTAAGACAAAGACTAATCAAAAACAAAAGCAAAAGCATTGTATGAACACTCCCATAAGAAACAGTGGTTTTAACTTTCTTATGACAAGACATATGACTAAACCAAGACAAACGACTAGACAAAAGACGAGTATGAACGATCCATTAGTCTTTTGTTTTTGATTAGTCTTGGTCCTTTGATTAGTCTTAGCTGTCTTAAACAAAATCTGCTGTTCATACTCGTCTTTTGTTTTTGATTAGTCTTAGTCATAACCCACTGAAAAAAAAATTCAATTTCAATAAAAAGGCCCCTTTTCAAAAGTCATTTTCTACACAAAACAATCTTATTTAATGTAATCTGTGCACGAAACACCGACACGAAAGAACAAAAGCGAAAAAGAAAATAAAAACAAATAAAATTTTGAGGTTAGGTTGAGATTTTCTGTTAAAAACATGATTAATGGCGGTAAATTCAAAATTTCGGCCGCGCGCTTGCGCTCTTCTGACACCCTGTAAAAAAAACAACAAATATCAGCTGATGTCTCTCACTCGTCTTAGTCGTTGTCCTAAGGATTGAAAGTTGGCAACTCTTAAGACAAAGACTAATCAAAAACAAAAGCAAAATCATGGTATGAACACTCCCATAAGAAACAGTGGTTTTAACTTTCTTATGACAAGACATATGACTAAACCAAGACAAATGACTAGACAAAAGACGAGTATGAACGATCCATTAGTCTTTTGTTTTTGATTAGTCTTGGTCCTTTGATTAGTCTTAGCTGTCTTAAACAAAATCTGCTGTTCATACTCGTCTTTTGTTTTTGATTAGTCTTAGTCATAACCCACTGAAAAAAAAATTCAATTTCAATAAAAAGGCCCCTTTTCAAAAGTCATTTTCTACACAAAACAATCTTATTTAATGTAATCTGTGCACGAAACACCGACACGAAAGAACAAAAGCGAAAAAGAAAATAAAAACAAATAAAATTTTGAGGTTAGGTTGAGATTTTCTGTTAAAAACATGATTAATGGCGGTAAATTCAAAATTTCGGCCGCGCGCTTGCGCTCTTCGGACGCCCTGTAAAAAAAAACAACAAATATCAGCTGATGTCTGTTACTCGTCTTAGTCGTTGTCCTAAGGATTGAAAGTTGGCAACTCTTAAGACAAAGACTAATCAAAAACAAAAGCAAAAGCATTGTATGAACACTCCCATAAGAAACAGTGGTTTTAACTTTCTTATGACAAGACATATGACTAAACCAAGACAAAAGACGAGTATGAACGATCCATTAGAAAAAATGGAGCTTAGAGTCTCCTTTGCCTCCTCAAGTAACTACACATTATCATAATTATTTTTTGCAGGTTTCTCAATACTCCACCACAAGAGATTGGACAAGGGGCAAAAAAGCAGTAAGTTCTTCAGTCAGGGACTTATGGCTAATGATGGAAAAAATATTTCTATTTGAAATTAAAAAAACCTCTGTCTGTATACGTACATATTTAAAAAATTCTTTTCTTCTATAATTGATAAATTTTGACAGCAAAAAAATATACCAGCAGTTTAAAAAGACCCTGACTGTACAGGGTGGTATTTTGTAAATGACTCTTTAACTTTTTGATTATTTTTTGTATAGAAATTAAACAAAAAGTATTTTATGAAATTATAGCAATATTTTTCTACTAAGCCAACAAACAAATATGTATTTTGGATATATTATTGTGGTTGATGCTATTGACAATTAGTCCTTGCCATATGCAGATACAGTTTTCATATTTCCTAACCAGAAATATTTGAAAAATTAAATATGTCATGTTGGTTTAAAATTAAGGGCAAAACAGTCATTGTCTTAAATAAAAAGACAAAAATAAAAACAACTCAAAGACATGCCATTTTTCAAAATTTTTCTTTTTGCTGCCATGATGCACATAACAAACAAAGAGGTTGGAAATATCACAAAAGTGTAACTGCCTATTGCAAGGACTATACCTACCTAATCTTTTGTAGAGTTTAAAAATGTAAACATATACAGGTAAATTGTATTACCTATATTTAAAATAATTAACTTGATAGCAGTTTCTTATTTATATATAGGGTGGCCAAAATAAGAAGTGATGTATTAAAAAAATATCACTATAATTTCATGAGACATCCACTTTTTGTTTGGTCCCTATATGACAAATAACAAAAAAGTTAGAAAAAAAGCATTTATAAAAAATCAGCCTTTACCTAATACCAAAATATTTGCTTTTCATAAAATGTTAAAATTTAATTAATTTTTACAAAAACTTTACACAAAAATCCAGAGGCAAAAACACAAACAAAAACTTATTTTAAAATATAGTAAAAAAGAGAAAAACATAATTAAATATTTTTCTTATTCAGTAGTTTTACTTGTGATCTATCACAGGTCAGGTTAGATCTCTTAAACTGATAGAACATTTTTGAAAAATAAAATTTAAGACTTGGATAGTCTTTATTTATTTTATACAGTGCATAATATTAAAGATAATGCAAGTCTCAAGCAACATTTTTTAATGCAAAAAAAAATAGAATCAAATTTTTTTCACTTTATTCAACTCAGTAACATAGAAATTACATTACCTATATATATTATGCCTTTTTAGTTTTTAACCAGCTTAGGTCTCCTTGGAGGGGGAGTAGGAGCAGCTTTATTTGCCTTGGATAGATCTGTGAAGGCCTCAGACTTGGAATTACATCCTCCCAAGAATCCATGGAGTCATTCAGGATTGTTCCAATCTTTAGATCATGCCAGGTATGAATATAGAGGGTGTCCCAAATTCATTGTTTTTAGGGGGTTTCAGGTATTCTAGAGGTGACAGAAGGAATCTGGCCCCCATTTGTGAAGCCTGTTTTTTAAGAGGTAAATATAAAAACTGCATCTTGATATAGAACTGTGGGTTTTAGGCAACAGGGAGTTTTTGAAAAATGTGGGGTATGGCAGTGCCCTGCCAAGTTTACACACACTACTGTACCACCTTTTCTTGAAATATTTCAGCCCATATTTGACTTAGCTGTAACTCCAGTTCGGAATAAGCTACAGAATTCAGATTTTGCACATTTATAGACCTTGATCAAGTTAACAATTCTTCCAATTTTCATGGACTTCCATAAATCAGTAAAGTAGTTACATTGAATTTGCGACTCATGTATTGATCATCAAAATTCTACTGTACTTTCAGACATGCTACAAAGCTAAAATTGGGCAGAATTATGACCAAATCCTAGGAAAAGATCAAAAAACCCCAAAATTTTATTTTACCCCTCCCCTATCCATAAGGTTTTGTAAAATTCAGATTGCCCACCTCCATAAAATTAAATGTGATACATCATTTTAAAGGAAATCCTATGCTGCTTTTAAAATACAAATAAAATGAAGGTTGTTCCATAAGATGAACATTATTTATGTATTATATCAAAAATTAAAAGTGACACTAAAATACCTCAAACCCCTCAAAAACATTGAATTTGAGATACCATGTACTCAAATATAAATAAAAAAAAAATTCATGCAAGATAGATTTTTTTTAGCATTTGTCTTAGAATATTGATACTTAATGATAATTAATGATACAAACCTTTATTTTTAACTCTTAAAAATAGTACAAAACCATAATACAGCCTTAAACCAGAGAATACTTTTTTATATTAAAAATGATTTAACATTCTATTGTAGCAAGTGTATTATTTTTTGAATCTCAATAGTAATAAGACAAAATCGTGCAGGTATAATACATTTAAAACATAATAGTATAATAGCTTAAGAACCGGCTGTTTGTTTACATAACAATGCTTAAAATATTCAACTACGCCTATGTTTTACAGATAAATAAGCTGTTTACTTACTTGTAAATGGACCGTTTATTTCCTACAGCATAGGATGTTTTACACACCTTGACTTTAACACAAAAAAACAATAAAAAATCCCAAAATCACAGGCTTTTTAGCACAGATCACCTTTTAGTCCACAACGATTCAAAATACAATGACGGCCATCAACAACAAGTGACAGTACGTCATCGACCACGCCGTTGTTGGCGAGGTTGCCGCGCTGTTAATTTTTTCGAACATTTAAAGGACACTATTATTAATTAATGTAATTTGACAAAAGTAAACATATTTTATTGTATTTATCTTGGTGAAACTAGTAAGATAGGCTTTTAAATTTTATTTTAAATTAAAATAATGTTAATTTTTTAAAGAAAATACCGTTTATTTAATTATGCCTTTTTAGTTATCTTATCACATTATGTAAATGTGGCAATTTGGGTTATTTCCCCCTGCTCCTTTAATGTTCGAAGGTATTTGTTTTTGTAATAAACTTCAATGAAACATTTAAAAATATATTTATTAATTTTAAAATTTTTTTAAAATGATCAAAATCAAAACTGACTTATTGATTTTTGTAAATTTTTTTTGCTACTATTTTTTTATTATCTTACACAGCATTCGTAGAGGCTATGAAGTATACAAACAGGTGTGTGCAGCATGCCATTCCATGCGATTCATTGCTTACCGTAACTTGGTGGGAGTGACTCACACTGAAGACGAGGCCAAAGCGGAGGCTGAAGAACAAATGGTAAGTGAGAATTATGGCTTATTTTTGTCTGTTAAACTTAAATAAAAGGCTCTACCATAGACGAATGACAGAAATAGACCAGACACTTACACGGTGGGAGTTGTATTACTAAATTGGCGCAGTATACCGGGGTGTCGTGCACGAATCAGCGCCTCTCCAACTTTGTGCTCCGTACTAAACATTTACAGGGGGATTTGAAACAATATAACGCTTGCGCAGTTTGTCTCTAAGCTACAGGATGGCTTTTCCAATTATTGTATCCCGGATGCTCGTAGCCATCAATGAAATCGTTCTCCAATCAAGCTACATCTTTTAATATAGTGTTTTGAACAGTTTTTATCAAATTAAATTTTAACACTAAAAAACTCATTCTACTCGTCATACATAGATTTAAATTTAAACGATGCGCGCTGATAAGAATGAGTTATTTTGTGTCAAAACTCAATTTGCTTAAAAAGACTATAAACACCAATCAATAAGGAAGCTTCATCAAAGAATCTTTAAATTAATGACTACTAGCAATAAAAAAAAGGAAAGTTAAATTTTTATTCAATCTATAAAGTTTAAAAGTTTGTTTCCCATTCATTTAGGTACATAAATTCCCTTCAGAGGCTAATTTTCTAGTTAAAAAAAGGCTTTTTGACGAATATTCTACAGTAATTTCCTTTTTATTAGTGCATAGAAAATATTTACACATTTTACATTAACTTAAATTAATAATGTATACTTTTACAATGCTTTATACATAATAATGTTGCAAATATAGGTTTCTATAAACGGAAACATTTTTAATTGTTTTTTCATGAAAAATAAAAAAATGTAACGTAAGCCTTTTAAAGTAAAGTAAATATTGCCGGTTACTCATTTAATTAAACAGGATCCGGCATAATGATCTCCCACATTTTGCACTGCCACTGTGCCTGAATCACTGAAGAGAGGGGAAGCTTAGCGTAGTTGGTTGGTAGCTCGCGGCTTGCCATTACCTTGCCATCGTGCCTTCGTTATCGAGACATTAAGCAAAAGTAGGTAACGAATCTGTGATTACGACACAAATAACTTTTCGTACTCACTTCGCACTTGGTAGACATGTTTTAGTTCCAGATACTTTGGGAATATCTGAATACTATTCCCGAACCATTGACGAATTGAAAGCAGCAATACACCAAGAAATTACAGGAATATCGTTTTACTGCACAAAGGCGTTTTTATTGTGGGAGATCATTCTGCCGGTCCCTGTATATAAGTATAGTGAAATAATCTTGTTTTTCCAAATATTAACATTTAAACCTAAACATTTAAAACTCCGTCCAGGTTCAACGTGTCCATCACACACTATATATTTGTGAATTTCGTCTTTCGTCAAAGTTAGTTTTTTTGCCGAAGTATTTTTTTAGATTCCGTTTGGGAATGGCGCTTGCTAACATAGTCTTCGCACCCACGAACACAAAATTGTTTTCTTTTAAATTTCTTAATTACCGATAGGCCACAATTTAGCAAAAACACTTTTAAAAATAAGGTAAAAAGTTGAAAAATCACGAAAAACTGCAACCACAAATAAAAAATGCCGAATTACATGTACGTCATATTTTTATCTGTTTTGCCAATGTCAGTCATAATCAAAAACATATACCGAGAGTATCGGTTAATGTCCATGGTGACAGCACAGGAGTCTGTATATAATATTTTTATACCAGGGGTGACGGTCTGTAATAAGCGCCTCTCGAACTTTGTATTCCGAACTAATGTATACAGGGGGTATGTATAACAGTATTATGACAAGGCCGGGGTGCTTTCCTTACTATAAATAATTAGTATACTGTGGGCTCTACACATTTTCCATTATTAGAAAAATGAAAGTCCACTTATTAGCCACCTGTCAAACTCATCCTAAATACAAGATGGCGGCTTTTAGCATAACTCGATATAATTTAAAATAAAAACACATGTAATGAAGTACATAACTAGATTTACGGATAAAGGACACCTAGACATAAGCATACCAGTATGTGTCCCTCTTGTGAAATTTGTAGGAACACAAAAATAATTTTCTATAATTTCTTATTAAAAATTTTACGTTTGATAAAATGAACTGAATGACTAGAGAATATTGTCACGAGGGGGTTTTATCGTGACGTAACAGAGTTTAAGTTAGGTGTTATGGTTTTATTTAACAATACTTATAATTACTACTTACCTTGTACTTAAATACATCTTGTCTACAAATGTGTATCTTCTCGATACGCTCAACTTCTTATAACTTCTGACTATCGTACTACTTGTCTTCACTGTTAACTACGCCTGGGACGTTAGGTTCTCAGCTTACAACTAACTGCTAAACTCTTTTGGAGATGCTTTTATTACAAACCGTTTGCCATTGATAGGATATCGAGATGTGTTTTGTTTCCTGTATAAACATCATCGATGACCGATTAATCGCTTCTTGTTTATAATAATTCTGTATACAATTTATTATTTTTAATACAATTTGAACTATATACAGAAGTTCATTTCCTTAGATTGTTTAGGGTTAATGTGCACTTGCTTATAATCGTAACTTGTGCCATTTACTTAATAGGACATTATTTTCTATCCTGACAATATATTTAATATCTTCCTCAATACAATAAATATTTGTTTAAAAAAATTCCAAAACCAAAAAAGTTCAAGTTTGAAAATATTGAAGATAAAACCTTGTTATTCTAAGGCAGCGCCCGCGAAGTCTTCAATTATTATCACGACATGAAAAATTAATGTTTCTAATTCTGTTCTAGATGACTGATGGACCTGACGAGGATGGAAACATGTTCCAGAGGCCCGGCAAGCTGTCTGACTATTTCCCCAACCCCTACGCCAACGAAAATGCTGCCCGAGCTGCCAACAACGGCGCCTTTCCGCCCGATTTAAGTTACATTGTGTCAGCTAGGCATGGAGGTAAGAAATTTTAACAAAAAAGTTTCACGGGCAAGTCCTCAGAGGTAAAGGTGTAGTCCTTGCAATACCCCAAGTCCCTTTGCTATCCTTTTTTAATTTTCTGCTATAAAGAAGACAGAAAATAGCTTCGAAAATCATTGTTGGCCCCAGATTGCAGTTGGCAGTTGCAAGCCTGTCTGTCTATCAAAGCTTAAATTGACAATGAAAGTAAACTTTCAAAACAAAAATTTTTTGTCAAGTAGTCAAAATATTTTGTAAAGTAGATATTTAGAAGTATTCACATATTCTCAGAAAAATAGTCAAGAAAATTGGTGACAAAGATAAACTGTTCATTCGAAAATTCCACGCTTTTTTCGATCTTCAGTCCCATCCGTGATAACTATAGAGCAGAATTTCAAGAAACACAGTAATGACAAAAAGTATGAAGACTCTTTGATGCCCTTCAAAACAACGCATTTAAAAAACTAATTCAAAAAGTTTGTAAAACTACTGTTAAAAAAGATTTATAAAACAAGAAGACTGAGAAAATGAGCTAAATTGGTGTCGTTCCTCTCGTCATATCTGAAGATGGCAGTTCATGAGATGGAGTTTTTTGGACGATGAGAATAGATTATTTTTGCCTAGTTAGTTTTTTAGTTAGATTTTTAGTTTTTCGATTGGTTTTATTTTATTTTAAGAAAATAAGTTTACAAAACCATACAAATAAAGCTTAGTATAATAATTTTCATCTTTTGATTTGAACTTAATCCTATGAGCAGTTCTACTGCAACATTTTAAACTTGGTAATTAGTAATACCCTCAATATAGCTATTTCTAGTTTAAATATTGTGTCTAAAATATATTTTTTAATTCACTCACAAAGATTCTGTCTCAATACTGTTTTTGTTGAAATTCCCAAAGCCTCTGCGGTTAAATCAGTTAGGAACTTTATATTTTTTAAAAGATCTATGTGTCCACCATAAAAAATGTGAGATTTCCATATGAACAACTTTTTTATTAAAAAGTATAATATAATACTGTTTTAATTTCAAAAAATATTAATGCTTATATACTTATTGTAACAAAGAAATGAAAATGTACTACATTAATATGAGTCGAGCTAAAGTTCATTTGTGGAAACTACAAATAATATTAATTTAACTTTTATTAAGTCATTTTGCTTAGGTAATTTAAAAACTTCAATTTACAAAAAATATATTATAAACAGGGCGTAATCCTATTTTTAAATAATAATTTTTACCAAAACAAATTGCAAAGCTTAGCTCAAATCCAACTCAAAATACATTGTAGAAAATAACATTTTTGAAAAAATTAAATAATCACTATTTTATATGCTCAGTCGCACTGAAAATCTTCCAATGTAGAAACTTTGGCGGCAGGGCACCCCAATTGTTCATAAATTTTTCACTACATAAAATCATTCTGGGACAGAAACTTTTCTCAAAAAACTATTCCAAATCAGAATCAGAATTTAAATATAAAATAAGCGATAATGTTTCAAAGTCAGAAATTTCAAAACAATTGACAGTTTAAACACCGATCCATCACCGTTATTATAAAGGGTGGTGACCGATTATATTAACCTTAAGGTAACTGATAATTAGTTTTGCAGCGTCCATTATCAGTTACCTTAGGAACCTATGGTTAAAACTGAATTAAGAATACACGTGCGTTTTGTTACCAGAATTACGGGGTGATTAAACAAAAGGACTAGCCTTATTGCAAAGAGTATAGCTCGGGGACGCGTTCCGGCCTCGTTCAGCCCGAGCATAACCATAAAATAGAAGGAGATGAAATGATGATGTAGGTGTCTGAAAAAGAAATATGGTGTTTATTGAGGAGAGACCAATTCTCAATTTGCAGCTTCAGTCAGGGTTGCCTCTGAGGACTTGCCTGTGAAACTTTTTTATTAAAAATTTTTACCTTGTGAACTTCCTTCAAATTTAAGAAATTTTGTTTATAATCCAGTCATTATAGAATTTTAGTTTGCAAAAGGTGGTGTAGTCAAAGAAGATATATCAACAAGAAGCGAAATACTGTCACTCAAAGCATTGTTTATATGGGATACAAAAATGTGAAGTCACGCTTGGACCAAATGACACTAATGCAGTTATATTACACTGAGAAAAATTTTGTGTAACTGTGGTTTGTTGTGCATTTTTATTACATGAAGAAAAAAATTAAATTAAAAGGGACATTACACCTATAAAATCATATAACTGTGGTCTTAGAAAATCGACCCTTTTTAACTTTTTATTTGATTGTTTGCAAAAACGGTTATATATTTTTATCGAGAAAAATCGGTTACGGAATTAATAATAACTAAAAAATAAACAATCCTAATTATTGTAATATTTGAGGCAGGTCATTCCAAAGTGAGTCTAATCCACTTGTGTAAAATGTTGACAAACCGGAAAAAACTTTATACAAGTGGATAAGACGCACTTTGGAATGACAGGAACAAACCCAACCACAATTGGGAAAAAATACAATTAATAGCTATTTACGTTAATAGACCTGTAAAGATAGTTTCCGGTCGTGTATCGTACGTATTTTTTTTTAAAACGGTATAAAACAGCACAAACAACCAACATGTAAATAATAATTTTTTTAAAACGATATGAAACACTTCAAACATGCTACTCTACATGTAGATATTATAGTACTTACTCAAAGCTATTATATTTATAAATATCAAAAACCCCATAAGTTGCATTTATATTTCAATTAATTCATGCTTAATTTTACATTTCACTTTATATTTTAGATCATTTTTAAAAAAGGAAAAGTAAAAATAGATTTTCCAGTCTCTTTGTTCATTTTCCGTGTACTTGTTTTCCAGTCGGTTTTAAAAAAAATTAATTACAGCTAAAATATGCAAAAAAAATGTGTTTATAAAACAAATTCTAACTAATATGGAAATAAAATAGAGAACTTAAAAAATAAGAGGCACATTCTGGTGTATTACACACCTACATGCAATTCTTTTATGTCAACATAAAGAAAATTTCCAATAGTCAATACAGAAATGGATTAGTCGGATAAAATGTTTTGGAGTCAGCCGCGGCTGGTCCCGGTGGCGAGCTGAAGACGCATATTATAAATACCGGTACAAACCTTATTCTCTTTTAAAACTCGTTACATCCTAACTCATAGAACATGCTAGACCACAAGACGCTAGCGCTACCAAGTCCACTTCCAATCCCTGGCTTCGCATGCGTAGATCTACCGATATTATTTACCTCATGTATTAGAATCGATGTACAGGGTGATTTTCACTTGAATGATTCTAACCACATGAAAATAGAAAGTTTCAAAAACCTAACCTAACGAAACCTAATCAGATCTAACCGAACCGAACCAAAGCAAACTAAACCAATATTTAAAAAAAAAAAAAACTTTCCTGACTTCCTACCTGGGATGCTAGAGGATGTGAATCCGAACCGAACCTATCCAAACCTAACCCTACCCAACTAAACCTAATTAGCAGTACGTGTTGTAGTTTAGTTTGGTTAGGTTAGGTTTGGTTCAGTTTAGTTAGGTTCGGTTTGGTTCGGTTCGGATTCACATCCTCTAGGATCCCGGGCGGGAAGTCAGAAAAGTTTCTTTTTTGAAAAAAATTATTGGTTCAGTTTCCTTCGGTTCGGTTAGATTTGATTAGGTTTTGTTAGGTTAGGTTTTTGAAACTTTCTATTTTCATGTGGTTAGAATCATTCAAGTGAAAATCACCCTGTATGCATCTATTCTAAGACATGAGGTAAATAATATTGGTAGATCTGCGCTTGCGAAGCCAGGGATTGAAAGTGGACTTGGTAGCGCTAGCGTCTTGTATGCTAGACCCGTTGAAAGGGATAACAGATATAATTATAGGCCAAAGTAAAACATGCATCCCTATATACAGGACGTGGTTCCATTATACAAATAAACAAATAAGGTTACCATTCAAACAAAGTAAATTACAGGGATTCCTGACAATATTTTTGCTACTAGAGTTTTAAATTTGTTTTTTTTTTCGTGTAAAACAAAAATTGCACAATTTTTTCTTTGAGTGTAATAGTACTGCATTACTGTCATTTAGGTTTTGTCACTTCTTGTTGATATATTTTCTGTAGTCGCGATTTTGATATACAGGGTGTTTCCCAATTGAATATCAATATTTATGGGGGTGATTTTTGGGCTCATTTTAAGAAAAAAACTTCATAGGAACATATGTCCTAAACGTCTTACCTTTTGAGATATAGGGTGGTAAAGTTTTCAAAAATAAATCATTTATTATTAATATCTACAATACCACTTCAGATATTTTAATGAAATTTGTCATACATGTATTATGAATCAAGAGGCATTTTTTAATGTATCACTTCATCAAAATCAAAACCATCAACTCAAAAAAACTTGAGAAAGAAAAAGCTGCTAAGCTACCATGAAATAATTTTTTTATTAATCGCGTTGTTTACATGTGGAATGCCCTAGAAGAAAATACAGTCATAGCAACAAGTGTAAACTGATTTAAAAACGGATTGGACAAATAGGTAAAACAAAGTGCAATGAGAATGGTTCATTATAGTGCTTAAAAATAAACAAAAACTCTAAATACAACTAAACAATAGCTTCATCGATTTTTACCGCCTGCTATTGGAAAATTACAGGATTACTTTTTTTTCAAATTTCCATCAGTGGCGTTCGTACGTAATTCGACCTGCCTATTTTGACAGACATTGATGGCACGCCACTGATTTTCCTGAAAATTAAAATTAAATTATTTTTGAAATCCCCAATCATTTCTAACCAAAGTTGATTACTTGATTTTTTTCAATCCGATGCACGGTTTTCGCTTAAAAAAATAAAAACCGTTACTCTGCATCAGTGGCGGCTTGTGACAGTAAAGTTTGTGAGTTCTGCCGATAGGGTATAAAAAATGCTATTTTTTTACAGTCTCCAGATCACGTATCTATTATAAAAAGTAAAAAATTGCCAAGTTTGGTTTGGCAAAAATTACAATGCCTAGGAAAAAATAGCGATTTTACAAAAGATCATCCGCATATCCAGTCGTTTCTGGCATAAATTTCTCTTGTAAAAATCCTTTTATACGATTTTCCCCGGCTTGAACTACACTTTTCTATTAAAATATCGGGCAATGGCCGTCCTTCTTCATTCAGTTTTAGTTTTTCTTCATAAGTAAAGAGAGAATTTTTTTACAATAATTAAATTATCCACCACATTCATTGTGACACAATTATACAAAAACAAACAACAAACACGACCATAACCTCCCGCTCATGTGTTTGGCGTCTTCTAAATAAATAAATGCGCCCGCAAACACGCAACGCTGAGCCCGCCCGCCCGGAATTGTACTGGAACTGCAAGTTTTGCAGCTCTATTTTTGCCTAGATTTCGCTATCTAAACCCAGGAGCAAGTGCGGTGCGGGGCGAAGGAAGGGGTTCCTAGCCGAGCACAGATCTCGTTAGCCGCCCAGCTACGTTGTGTTGCAATTTAGCAGCGTAACAATGCCAATAACTTCATTTGACCGACTGTGAAATGCGGCCTTCGGCGACGGCGCGCGGCGTCATACTCAACACACGTACGCGATTTGAAGGCCTACTATACCAACACCGGACCGAAAATATACTGCTATTCCAATATTAGAAATAAAATAATTATATTAGAAAAATAGCAGCGGCTGAAAAATAGTCAAATAATGTGAAAATTTTGGGGGTTTTGCAGCTCTGCAGCCCTTATGCACTAGCCGCCCCTGCTCTGCATGATCATCACAATATCGTTAATATGACAATATCACCATGCAGAGACACGTAGATTTTATTTTTTTAGATGAAACCCGTGCGTCAGACTAAAAAAATTCAAGAGATCAAATTTTCTCATAATTGAATACAGATTTAAACAGTACACTTCACTTGGTATTGTAGATATTAATAATAAATGATTTATTTTTGAAAACTTTACCACCCTGTATCTCAAAAGGTAAGACGTTTAGGACATATGTTCATATAAAGTTTTTTTCTTAAAATGGGCCCAAAAATCACCCCCATAAATATTGAAATTCAATTAGGAAACACCCTGTATGTTGTTGACATTGGAGTCCTAAAAATAAATTTGAGTTTTCGAACTTGGGGGTCATCTTGGATATTTAGTGTGCACAAAAAGGTTTTTTTTTAATTACTTGGTTACTTTACGTTTTAGAAAATTTTTTAAACAAAAGTTGAAGACCAAAGAATATTAACAAACGTGAAATTTTTTTTAAATTCACGGGTACGAAATTTCACGTTTGTTAGTATTATTTGGGTTAAAAATTCCGTTGATTGACGCTCACTGTCTTGATGACGGGTAAAAATGCAAAATGCGTTGATCCGGCCTGAAAAGACAAAGAGCTGTCGTAGGTCACGGACTATAGGTGTTTTCTTTTATTTGCATTCGATCTTTTCATTGATCGATATTGTATAGCAGTGTTTTTCCCTGCTTTTGGTTTTTTGTTTCTCTCGTATCTCGGTAGATGGCGCCTCTTGCTATAGTTCGCTCACTAATTACATTTAATTAGAGACAAAACCGTCTGATTAACTTCGCAAGATTTGTCACTTGACCAGCAGTGTTCTGAGGAGTCCCATAAGGACGAAACAGTTAACTGTCAACACTTATTAGGTGTCCATTAGATCTTGGACCCCCGTGAGGTTAAGCTTTCAAGCTACCCACGGAAAAATATAAGGGAAACAAAAAACTCCTTTTTGCCCGATTAGCCATGAAACTTGTTTGATTTTTAAATTCACGGGTACGAAATTTCACGTTTGTTAGTATTATTTGGCTTAAAAATTCCGTCGATTGACGCTCACTGTCTTGATGACGGGTAAAAATGCAAAATGCGTTGATCCGGCCTGAAAAGACAAAGAGCTGTTGTAGGTCACGGACTATAGTTGTTTTCTTTTATTTGCATTCGATCTTTTCATTGATCGATATTGTATAGCAGTGTTTTTCGCTTTTGGTTTTTTGTTTCTCTCGTATCTCGGTAGATGGCGCCTCTTGCTATAGTTCGCTCACTAATTACATTTAATTAGAGACAAAACCGTCTGATTAACTTCGCAAGATTTGTCACTTGACCAGCAGTGTTCTGAGGAGTCCCATAAGGACGAAACAGTTAACTGTCAACACTTATTAGGTGTCCATTAGATCTTGGACCCCCGTGAGGTTAAGCTTTCAAGCTACCCACGGAAAAATATGAGAAAAACCTCTTTTTTTTTGTCACGTTTGACTGTATATATATATTTTTTTTTTAAATTTTAGGTGAAGATTATATATTTGCTCTTCTTACTGGATACTACGATGCACCGGCCGGTGCTGTGATAAGAGAAGGACAATACTACAACCCCTATTTCCCTGGCGGTGCCATTTCGATGGCACAGGCGCTTTACAATGAGGTGCTCGAGTACGGCGACGGTACTCCTGCCACAGCCAGTCAATTAGCGAAGGTAAGGCCGTACGGTGTCTTTTTTTTTCATTATAACTTTTGAACTATACCATCGATTTTAATGGGACAAACTGAACTTGGCAGAGAATTATTCAGAGTTTTGAATAAATATATTTTTTTTCTTTTAGGATGTCTCGACATTTTTAAAATGGGCGTCAGAACCGGAACACGACGACCGAAAACGAATGTTAATCAAGGCAATAGGCATATTCGGAATCTTGACCGCTCTAGCTTACTACGTCAAACGATTCAAGTGGTCCTCGATGAAGTCGAGAAAGATCGTTTTCAACCCCAAAAAGTGAAAACGCCACGCCGGATAAGTATATTCTTTATTCGCCGGATATTTGGTCTTCGTTTGACAGATTATTTGACAAGTTTGAACCACAAACCTATAATATATAATCAGTAAAAATATCGGGTCAGATCAGACCCCCTCTCGTATAAGATATCAACCTATTACAACTCTATGCTAGTTGCCCCGCCTTTGTTGGGATAGGCGAATGCGCCTATGAGGGGGCGGGCCAAGATAAAACTCCGCCCTGTCCGACAAATAAGAAGAGAGAAACAGATGCGACAATAATTTTTACCATTGACTTCTTTTTTCCTTTTTGTGTAACAAATAACGTTGTTTACAATTAACTTTTTTCTTTAGACGAAAATAAGCAGCATCTCTTAGCTTATAATGTTATTTGCCCCGCCTTTTTTGGGGCGGGCCAATGGTAGTGCCTCGTCATTGTTGGGGCGGACCAAATTATTACCCCGCCCAATCCAAAAACTATTAAATACTCACCTACACAGAAAAAAGGAAATAAGATTGTTTGTGGATTTAATTGTCAAATCTGTCAGATCATCTGTCAAAAAAGGACCAGTGTCCGACGGAAAATGGAGTATGTGTATGATTTTTACATAGCCAATTTTTATTTTAAATGTTAAATTATTTCATAGGTACCACACCCTCCTTTATTAAATAATTATTTATAGATAAAACAGCAAATTTTTCGTTTGATATATATTTTGAAAGAAACCTCTTAGTCTTCGAAACGCGTTTGTGTTTTTTACAAATAAGTTAACGAAACATTTTTATATCTGGCAGGACCCAGTGTTCTATTTTTTTTTGTTAAAATACAAAAATTTATAAAAATGTATCTAGTCTTATTAGTACTTATCCACATCGAGGGGTGAATCGGCGGGGGTAATTTGATGTACAGGGATATCCAAATTGGGCACTTTAAGGAAGTTCCAGGGGGAGATAAACATAATCTTGATACATTAACCCATTTTCGAGCTATGGTTTGAAAGACACAGCTGTAATATACAGTCTGTCAAAATATTAGGTTAGACCCTTTCCGTTGCAAGATTCTACTCTTTACAAATTGTTTATATCTTCTCTATGCTATTTGCTGCGCCTTTGTTAAGGCGGGCCAATTATAATGCTGCGCCTATGAGGGGGCGGGCCAAGATAAAACTCCGCCCTGTCCGACAAATAAGAAGAGAGAAACATAGATGCGACAATAATTTTTGCCATTGACTTCTTTTTTCCTTTTTGTGTAACAAATAAAGTTGTTTACAATTTACTTTTTTCTTTAGACAAAAATAAGCTGCATCTTTTAGCTTGAGGTTATTTGCCCCGCCTTTTTTGGGGCGGGCGAATGGTAATGCCTCGTCTTTGTTGGGGCGGACCAAGTTATTACCCCGCCCAATCCAAGAACTATTGAATAATCACTTACACACAAAAAAGAAATAAGATTGTTTGTGGATTTAATTGTCAAATCTGTCAGATCATCTGTCAAAAAAGGACCAGTGTCCGTCGGAAAATGGAGTATGTGTATGATTTTTACATAGCCAATTTTTATTTTAAATGTTAAATTATTTCATAGGTACCACACCCTCCTTTATTAAATAATTATTTATAGATAAAACAGCAAATTTTTCGTTTGATATATATTTTGAAAGAAACCTCTTAGTCTTCGAAACGCGTTTGTGTTTTTTACAAATAAGTTAACGAAACATTTTTATATCTGGCAGGACCCAGTGTTCTATTTTTTTGTTAAAATATAAAAATTTATAAAAATGTATCTAGTCTTATTAGTACTTATCCACATCGAGGGGTGAATCGGCGGGGGTAATTTGATGTACAGGGATATCCAAATTAAGGAAGCTCTAGGGGGAGATAAACATATTCTTGATACATTAACCCATTTTCGAGCTATGGTTTGAAAGACACAGCTATAATATACAGTCTGTCAAAATATTAGGTTAGACCCTTTCCGTTGCAAGATTCTACTCTTTACAAATTGTTTATATCTTCTCTATGCTATTTGCTGCGCCTTTGTTAAGGCGGGCCAATTATAATGCTGCGCTTATGAGGGGGCGGGCCAAGATAAAACTCCGCCCTGTCCAACAAATGAGAAAAGAGAAAAATAGATGTGACAATAATTCTTACCATTGACTTCTTTTTCCTTTTTGTGTAACAAATAACGTTTACAATTTACTGTTTTCTTTAGACGAAAATAAGCAGCATCTCTTAGCTTATAATGTTATTTGCCCCGCCTTTTTTGGGGCGGGCCAATGGTAGTGCCTCGTCATTGTTGGGGCGGACCAAATTATTACCCCGCCCAATCCAAGAACTATTAAATACTCACCTACACAGAAAAAAGGAAATAAGATTGTTTGTGGATTTAATTGTCAAATCTGTCAGATCATCTGTCAAAAAAGGACCAGTGTTCGTCGGAAAATGGAGTATGTGTATGATTTTTACATAGCCAATTTTTATTTTAAATGTTAAATTATTTCATAGGTACCACACCCTCCTTTATTAAATAATTATTTATAGATAAAACAGCAAATTTTTCGTTTGATATATATTTTGAAAGAAACCCTTAGTCTTCGAAACGCGTTTGTGTTTTTTACAAATAAGTTAACGAAACATTTTTATATCTGGCAGGACCCAGTGTTCTATTTTTTTTGTTAAAATACAAAAATTTATAAAAATGTATCCAGTCTTATTAGTACTTATCCACATCGAGGGGTGAATCGGCGGGGGTAATTTGATGTACAGGGATATCCAAATTGGGCAGTTTAAGGAAGTTCCAGGGGGAGATAAACATATTCTTGATACATTAACCCATTTTCGAGCTATGGTTTGAAAAACACAGCTATAATATACAGTCTGTCAAAATATTAGGTTAGACCATTTCCGTTGCAAGATTTTACTCTTTACAAATTGTTTATATCATCTCTATCCTATTTGCTGCGCCTTTGTTAAGGCGGGCCAATTATAATGCTGCTCTTATGAGGGGGCGGGCCAAGATAAAACTCCGCCCTGTCCAACAAATAAGAAGAGAGAAACATAGATGCGACAATAATTTTTACCATTGACTTCTTTTTTCCTTTTTGTGTAACAAATAAAGTTGTTTACAATTTACTTTTTTCCTTAGACATAAATAAGCAGCATCTCTTAGCTTGAGGTTATTTGCCCCGCATTTTTTGGGGCGGGCGAATGGTAATGCCTCGTCTTTGTTGGCGCGGACCAAGTTATTACCCCGCCCAATCCAAGAACTATTGAATAATCACTTACACACAAAAAAAGAAATAAGATTGTTTGTGGATTTAATTGTCAAACTTGTCAGATCATCTGTCAAAAAAGGACCAGTTTCCGTCGGAAAATGGAGTATGTGTATGATTTTTACATAGTCTTTTTATTTTAAATGTTAAATTATTTCATAGGTACCACACTCTCCTTTATTAAATAATTATTTATAGATAAAACAGCAAATTTTTCGTTTGATACATATTTTGAAAGAAACCCTTAGTCTTCGAAACGCGTTTGTGTTTTTTACAAATAAGTTAACGAAACATTTTTATATCTGGCAGGACCCAGTGTTCTATTTTTTTTGTTAAAATACAAAAATTTATAAAAATGTATCTAGTCTTATTAGACGGGCAGATTCCTTAGTGAGGGAAGGACGCAGTAGGGGGGATGCCCGGGGGTTGGCGAAAAGGGCGCTTCATGTGCCTAGTCGCCAGGCCTAGAGCCTACCCCACACTACTACTACTACTACATCTAGTCTTATTAGTACTTACCCACATCGAGGGGTGGATCGGTGGGGGTAATTTAATGTACAGGGATATCCAAATTGGGCAGTTCAAGGAAGTTCCAGGGGGAGATAAACATATTCTTGATACATTAACCCATTTTCGAGCTATGGTTTGAAAAACAGCTATAATATACAGTCTGTCAAAATATTAGGTTAGACCATTTCCGTTGCAAGATTTTACTCTTTACAAATTGTTTATATCTTCTCTATGCTATTTGCTGCGCCTTTGTTAAGGCGGGCCAATTATAATGCTGCGCTTATGAGGGGGCGGGCCAAGATAAAACTCCGCCCTGTTCGACAAATAAGAAGAGAGAAACATAGATGCGACAATAATTTTTGCCATTGACTTCTTTTTTCCTTTTTGTGTAACAAATAAAGTTGTTTACAATTTACTTTTTTCTTTAGACAAAAATAAGCCGCATCTCTTAGCTTGAGGTTATTTGCCCCGCCTTTTTTGGGGCGGGCGAATGGTGGTGCCTCGTCTTTATTGGGGCGGACCAAATTATTACCCCGCCCAATCCAAGAACTATTAAATACTCACCTACACAGAAAAAATGAAATAAAATTGTTTGTGGATTTCATTGTCAAACCTGTCGGATCATCTGTCAAAAAAGGACCAGTGTCCGTCGGAAAATGGAGTATGTGTATGATTTTTACATAGCCAATTTTTATTTTAAATGTTAAATTATTTCATAGGTACCACACCCTCCTTTATTAAATAATTATTTATAGATAAAACAGCAAATTTTTCGTTTGATATATATTTTTAAAAAAACTCTTAGTCTTCGAAACGCGTTTGTGTTTTTTACAAATAAGTTAACGAAACATTTTTATATCTGGCAGGACCCAGTGTTCTATTTTTTTTTGTTAAAATACAAAAATTTATAAAAATGTATCGAGTCTTATTAGTACCTACCCACATCGAGGGGTGGATCGGTGGGGGTTATTTGATGTACAGAGTGATATCAATTACGCACTTTTGGGGAATCAAAGCAAGCTAGTTCCAGAAGAGAAAGATTTTCTTGATACATCACTCGGTTTCCAACCTATGGTTTGAAAGATACAATATTAGGTCAGCCCCTTCCTTTACAAGAAGTCAAACTCTTTGAAAATTGCTTCTATCTTGTCTATGCTACTTCCGCGCCTTTGTTCAGGCGGGCCAATTATAATGCTGCGCTTATAAGGGGGCGGGCCAAGATAAAACTCCGCCCTGTCCAACAAATAAGAAAAGAAAAATAGATGTGACAATAATTCTTACCATTGACTTCTTTCTCCCTTTTTGTGTAACAAATAAAGTTGTTTACAATTTACTTTTTTCTTTAGACAAAAATAAGCAGCATCTCTTAGCTTGAGGTTATTTGCCCCGCCTTTTTTGGGGCGGGCGAATGGTAATGCCTCGTCTTTGTTGGGGCGGACAAAGTTATTACCCCGCCCAATCCAAGAACTATTGAATAATCACTTACACACAAAAAAAGAAATAAGATTGTTTGTGGATTTAATTGTCAAACCTGTCAGATCATCTGTCAAAAAAGGACCAGTGTCCGTCGGAAAATGGAGTATGTGTATGATTTTTACATAGCCAATTTTTATTTTAAATGTTAAATTATTTCATAGGTACCACACCCTCCTTTATTAAATAATTATTTATAGATAAAACAGCAAATTTTTCGTTTGATATATATTTTGAAAGAAACCTCTTAGTCTTCGAAACGCGTTTGTGTTTTCTACAAATAAGTTAACGAAACATTTTTATATCTGGCAGGACCCAGTGTTCTATTTTTTTTGTTAAAATATAAAAATTTATAAAAATGTATCTAGTCTTGTTAGTACTTATCCACATCGAGGGGTGAATCGGCGGGGGTAATTTGATGTACAGGGATATCCAAATCGGGCACTTTAAGGAAGTTCCAGGGGGAGATAAACATAATCTTGATACATTAACCCATTTTCGAGCTATGGTTTGAAAGACACAGCTATAATATACAGTCTGTCAAAATATTAGGTTAGACCCTTTCCGTTGCACGATTCTACTCTTTACAAATTGTTTATATCTTCTCTATGCTATTTGCTGCGCCTTTGTTAAGGCGGGCCAATTATAATGCTGCGCTTATGAGGGGGCGGGCCAAGATAAAACTCCGCCCTGTCCGACAAATAAGAAGAGAGAAACATAGATGCGACAATAATTTTTACCATTGACTTCTTTTTTCCTTTTTGTGTAACAAATAAAGTTGTTTACAATTTACTTTTTTCTTTAGACAAAAATAAGCAGCATTTCTTAGCTTGAGGTTATTTGCCCCGCCTTTTTTGGGGCGGGCGTATGGTAATGCCTCGTCTTTGTTGGGGCGGACCAAGTTATTACCCCGCCCAATCCAAGAACTATTGAATAATCACTTACACACAAAAAAAGAAATAAGATTGTTTGTGGATTAATTGTCAAATCTGTCAGATCATCTGTCAAAAAAGGACCAGTGTCCGTCGGAAAACGGAGTATGTGTATGATTTTTACATAGCCAATTTTTATTTTAAATGTTAAATTATTTCATAGGTACCACACCCTCCTTTATTAAATAATTATTTATAGATAAAACAGCAAATTTTTTGTTTAATATATATTTTGAAAGAAACCTCTTAGTCTTCGAAACGCGTTTGTGTTTTTTACAAATAAGTTAACGAAACATTTTTATATCTGGCAGGACCCAGTGTTCTATTTTTTTTTGTTAAAATACAAAAATTTATAAAAATGTATCTAGTCTTATTAGTACTTATCCACATCGAGGGGTGAATCGGCGGGGGTAATTTGATGTACAGGGATATTCAAATTGGGCACTTTAAGGAAGTTCCAGGGGGAGATAAACATATTCTTGATACATTAACCCATTTTCGAGCTATGGTTTGAAAGACACAGCTATAATATACAGTCTGTCAAAATATTAGGTTAGACCCTTTCCGTTGCAAGATTCTACTCTTTACAAATTGTTTATATCTTCTCTATGCTATTTGCTGCGCCTTTGTTAAGGCGGGCCAATTATAATGCTGCGCTTATGAGGGGGCGGGCCAAGAAAAAACTCCGCCCTGTCCAACAAATAAGAAGAGAGAAACATAGATGCGACAATAATTTTTGCCATTGACTTCTTTTTTCCTTTTTGTGTAACAAATAAAGTTGTTTACAATTTACTTTTTTCTTTAGACAAAAATAAGCAGCATCTCTTAGCTTGAGGTTATTTGCCCCGCCTTTTTTGGGGCGGGCGAATGGTAATGCCTCGTCTTTGTTGGGGCGGACCAAGTTATTACCCCGCCCAATCCAAGAACTATTGAATAGTCACTTACACACAAAAAAAGAAATAAGATTGTTTGTGGATTTAATTGTCAAACCTGTCAGATCATCTGTCAAAAAAGGACCAGTGTCCGTCGGAAAATGGAGTATGTGTATGATTTTTACATAGCCAATTTTTATTTTAAATGTTAAATTATTTCATAGGTACCACACCCTCCTTTATTAAATAATTATTTATAGATAAAACAGCAAATTTTTCGTTTATAATATACAGTCTGTCAAAATATTAGGTTACACCCTTTCCGTTGCAAGATTCTACTCTTTACATCTACCTTTGTTAAGGCGGGCCAATTATAATGCTGCGCTTATGAGGGGGCGGGCCAAAATAAAACTCCGCCCTGTCCGACAAATAAGAAGAGAGAAACATAGATGCGACAATAATTTTTACCATTGAATTCTTTTTTCCTTTTTGTGTAACAAATAAAGTTGTTTACAATTTACTTTTTTCCTTAGACAAAAATAAGCAGCATCTCTTAGCTTGAGGTTATTTGCCCCGCCTTTTTTGGGGCGGGCCAATGGTAGTGCCTCGTCATTGTTGGGGCGGACAAAGTTATTACCCCGCCCAATCCAAGAACTATTGAATAATCACTTACACACAAAAAAAGAAATAAAATTGTTTGTGGATTTAATTGTCAAACCTGTCAGATCATCTGTCAAAAAGGACCAGTGTCCGTCGGAAAATGGAGTATGTGTATGATATTTACATAGCCAATTTTTATTTTAAATGTTAAATTATTTCATAGGTACCACACTCTCCTTTATTAAATAATTATTTATAGATAAAACAGCAAATTTTTCGTTTTATATATATTTTGAAAGAAACCTCTTAGTCTTCGAAACGCGTTTGTGTTTTTTACAAATAAGTTAACGAAACATTTTTATATCTGGCAGGACCCAGTGTTCTATTTTTTTTGTTAAAATACAAAAATTTATAAAAATGTATCTAGTCTTATTAGTACTTATCCACATCGAGGGGTGAATCGGCGGGGGTAATTTGATGTACAGGGATATCCAAATTGGGCACTTTAAGGAAGTTCCAGGGGGAGATAAACATAATCTTGATACATTAACCCATTTTCGAGCTATGGTTTGAAAGACACAGCTGTAATATACAGTCTGTCAAAATATTAGGTTAGACCCTTTCCGTTGCAAGATTTTACTCTTTACAAATTGTTTATATCTTCTCTATGCTATTTGCTGCGCCTTTGTTAAGGCGGGCCAATTATAATGCTGCGCTTATGAGGGGGCGGGCCAAGATAAAACTCCGCCCTGTTCGACAAATAAGAAGAGAGAAACATAGATGCGACAATAATTTTTACCATTGACTTCTTTTTTCCTTTTTGTGTAACAAATAAAGTTGTTTACAATTTACTTTTTTCCTTAGACAAAAATAAGCAGCATCTCTTAGCTTGAGGTTATTTGCCCCGCCTTTTTTGGGGCGGGCGAATGGTAATGCCTCGTCTTTGTTGGGGCGGACCAAGTTATTACCCCGCCCAATCCAAGAACTATTGAATAGTCACTTACACACAAAAAAAGAAATAAGATTGTTTGTGGATTTAATTGTCAAACCTGTCAGATCATCTGTCAAAAAAGGACCAGTGTCCGTCGGAAAATGGAGTATGTGTATGATTTTTACATAGCCAATTTTTATTTTAAATGTTAAATTATTTCATAGGTACCACACTCTCCTTTATTAAATAATTATTTATAGATAAAACAGCAAATTTTTCGTTTGATATATATTTTGAAAGAAACCCTTAGTCTTCGAAACGCGTTTGGGTTTTCTACAAATAAGTTAACGAAACATTTTTATATCTGGCAGGACCCAGTGTTCTATTTTTTTTGTTAAAATACAAAAATTTATAAAAATGTATCTAGTCTTATTAGTACTTATCCACATCGAGGGGTGGATCGGTGGGGGTAAGTTGATGTACAGGGATATCCAAATTGGGCACTTTAAGGAAGTTCCAGGGGGAGATAAACATATTCTTGATACATTAACCCATTTTCGAGCTATGGTTTGAAAGACACAGCTATAATATACAGTCTGTCAAAATATTAGGTTAGACCCTTTCCGTTGCAAGATTCTACTCTTTACAAATTGTTTATATCTTCTCTATGCTATTTGCTGCACCTTTGTTAAGGCGGCCCAATTATAATGCTGCGCTTATGAGGGGGCGGGCCAAGATAAAACTCCGCCCTGTCCGACAAATAAGAAGAGAGAAACATAGATGCGACAATAATTTTTACCATTGACTTCTTTTTTCCTTTTTGTGTAACAAATAAACTTGTTTACAATTTACTTTTTTCTTTAGACAAAAATAAGCAGCATCTCTTAGCTTGAGGTTATTTGCCCCGCCTTTTTTGGGGCGGGCCAATGGTAGTGCCTCGTCATTGTTGGGGCGGACCAAGTTATTACCTCGCCCAATTGAAGAACTATTGAATACTCACATACACATAAAAAAGGAAATAAGATTTGTCAAATCTGTCAGATCATCTGTCAAAAATGGTGTCCGTCGGAAAATGGAGTATGTGTATGATATTTACATAGCCAATTTTTATTTTAAATATTAAATTATTTCATAGGTACCACACCCTCCTTCATTAAATAATTATTTATAGATAAAACAGTAAATTTTTCGTTTGATAAATATTTTGAAAGAAACTTCTTAGGTGTTCTATTTTAGTATTACTTTTCACAATTTTTGAGATAACTTTTTGCCAGTTATCAGCTGTTCAAAAAAAAATTAAAAAGTTGTCCCAAAAATTATGAAATGAACAGTACTTACCCACATCAAGGGGTGGATCGGTGGTGGTAATTTGATGTAAAGGGTGATCCAAATTCCACTTTTAGGGATTTAAGCTACTTCCAGAGAAGTTAAAAGGTGACAAACCATATTTTCGAGCTTCGGTGGATTTTTAAAAGTGGCCTTTTTGGGGGGTCTATAACTTTTTTATTTATGGAAACTTAATTTTGGTGTAAATTGTTTTTTATAGTTCTTTTTATAAAGAATTCAATTGTCAAACTGAATTTCATTTGTCACCTTTAATTTTTGAGATATTACATACATATGTTGGCTTTTTTTATATTTTTTAAGTTTTTTAATATATATTTTTTTTTTGATTGACTGTTTTAAGAGTATTTTAATCTTTATGTAATATCATCTCAAAAACTAAAAGTGACAGATTAAATTCAGGTTAGCAGTTGGGATCTTTATTTTTTACCATTTTATCCAATTTACATCACCCTGTATATACAGTGTGTTCACGGATTAAGTTACGGTAAGGTATAAATGACAAAAAAATTTCGATTTATATTCGGATTTTCTGGAAATCGCTCCTGCTTGGTCTTAAACTAACACGTTAAGAAAATTTACAGGGTTGCTTAGTAGGTTGATTTGACAAAAAGTGTTAAGAGTAATAAAGTACCTTTGTTTTAAGAGATATTAGAAAAGGTTATTAAGAAAAGTTGTTTAGAATTAAAAGTTACAACTTAAAATCGTCTAAACAATCGGCTAATTTTTCTGAAAATGGAGAATCTGCCGTAACTTTTTAAACTAAACAACTCTTCTTAATAACATTTTCCTATATCTTCTAAAAAAAAGGTATTTTACTCTGAACATTTTTCTCAAATCAACCTACTTAACCACCCTGTAGATTAATTGATTCGATTCATTTTTTAACATCTTAGTTTCAGACCAAGCAGGAGTAAATTCCCAGAAAATCAGAATTTAAATCGATCATTTTTTTGTCATTTATACCTTACATCATGAAATCAGCCTACTAAATCACCCTGTATATTAATTGATTTCGCTCATTTTTTTAACATCTTTGTTTGAGACCAAGCAGGAGCGATTCCCAGAAAATCAAAATCTAAATCAAACATTTTTTGTCATTTATACCTTCCCGGCGCTCAATCCGTGGACACACTGTATAGTATAAAGGATTTCGTAAAATCTCTCGACGGGGTTTTTTTAATGGGTTGGGAACCTTTAAAAATCATAGACACTATTTAAATAATTAACAGTATATGTAATTGAATTCTTTATACATTCTCACTATACGTAATTTGCAGAAATTAATTCAGAAAACTCAGTTCTTGTATAAACAAACAAGTCTAATATATCAATCAGACAGTCTTAAGTATGTATATGTCGATATTTTAAATATTTAATATACTATCTTAAGATCTACAAGACAAAAAAACGTCACTTTTTACAAATTGATATACTTACAGCTGTCAGAGAGGGAAAAGCTTTGTTCGCTTTTACATTCAATAATACCTAAAATATTATGAAAATTTCAACTCATGGGGTTTTTCAAAAATCTATATGACCACACCATACTACGACTTTTTGTTCACATGTATGTTTTGTAAACGATAAATTTTTAAAATTTGGCTAAACTTAGTCCGCACTAGGCCGAATTACACTGCAACGTAGCTTCGCGACCAAATACGTTAGACAGTGGCGTATATAGAAACAAGTTTCGGGGTGGGCCCGAGACAGTTTTGGGGGGGGGGGGGGGAGGCCGAGACCTTATGAGGCTGTATTTTATGCTATTCTATGTCTTTATTTAACATCTTCATCTAATTTATTTATCATTTGAAATTTTAATTTAAAAATCTTAACAAAATCTCTACCAAGAATACAGGGTCCTCCATTGTCTATTACATGAAATTTAAGCTGTTTTTCTAAATTTTTATATAAAACATTTGCTATAAAATATCCTTTTGGTGCAAATATGCTACCATTATAACTTTTTAGAATCGTATAATCTTGTTGTAATTTTAAATTTGAAAAATGTTTTGAAAATATTTCAAAATTAACACACGAAACGCTACTGCCTGAATCAAAAAGCATTGAAAATTTGATACAGGGTTGCTTAGTAGGTTGATTTGACAAAAAGTGTTAAGAGTAATAAAGTACCTTTGTTTTAAGAGATATTAGAAAAGGTTATTAAGAAAAGTTGTTTAGAATTAAAAGTTACAACTTAAAATCGTCTAAACAATCGGCTGATTTTTCTGAAAATGGAGAATCTGCCGTAATTTTTTAAACTAAACAACTTTTCTTAATAACATTTTCCGATATCTTCTAAAACAAAGGTATTTTACTCTTAACATTTTTCTCAAATCAACCTACTTAACCACCCTGTAGATTAATTGATTCGATTCATTTTTTTAACATCTTAGTTTCAGACCAAGCAGGAGCAAATTCCCAGAAAATCAGAATTTAAATCGATCATTTTTTGTCATTTATACCTTACATCATCAAATCAGCCTACTAAACCACCCTGTATATTAATTGATTTGGCTCATTTTTTTAACATCTTTGTTTGAGACCAAGCAGGAGCGATTCCCAGAAAACCAGAATCTAAATCAAACATTTTTTGTCATTTATACCTTCCCGGCGCTCAATCCGTGGACACACTGTATAGTATAAAGGATTTCGTAAAATCTCTCGACGGGGTTTTTTTAATGGGTTGGGAACCTTTAAAAATCATAGACACTAGTTAAATAATTAACAGTAT
Organism: Aspidapion aeneum; assembly: GCA_963576565.1. Lineage (NCBI taxonomy): Eukaryota > Metazoa > Arthropoda > Insecta > Coleoptera > Brentidae > Aspidapion > Aspidapion aeneum. The sequence continues at coordinate 2,354,359 of OY755043.1, read as the reverse complement.
ATGTAATTGAATTCTTTATACATTCTCACTATACGTAATTTGCAGAAATTAATTCAGAAAATTCAGTTCTTGTATCAACAAAGAAGTCTAATATATCAATCAAACAGTCTTAAGTATGTATATGTCGATATTTTAAATATTTAATATACTATCTTAAGATCTACCAGACAAAAAAACGTCACTTTTTACAAATTGATATACTTACAGCTGTCAGAGAGGGAAAAGCTTTGTTCGCTTTTACATTCAATAATACCTAAAATATTATGAAAATTTCAACTCATGAGGTTTTTCAAAAATCTATATGACCACACCATACTACGACTTTTTGTTCACATGTATGTTTTGTAAACTATAAATTTTTAAAATTTGGCTAAACGGGGGGGGGGGCAGAAATCGGTTTTACTCGTCAAACTGGATTATGCTTGCAAGACAGGGCAAAACGACTTCCTCACTCCTAAGGAAATACCAGGTAAATGTATTCAGGGCCTCTAGTAACAGGTAAAGACGCCTTATTATAACAATCGGCTGATTTTTCTGAAAATGGAGAATCTGCCGTAACTTTTTAAACTAAACAACTCTTCTTAATAACATTTTCCGATATCTTCTAAAACAAAGGTATTTTATTCTTAACATTTTTCTCAAATCAACCTACTTAACCACCTTGTAGATTAATTGATTCGATTCATTTTTTAACATCTTAGTTTCAGACCAAGCAGGAGCAAATTCCCAGAAAATCAGATATTAAATCGATCATTTTTTGTCATATATATCTTACATCATCAAATCAGCCTACTAAATCACCCTGTATATTAATTGATTTCGCTCATTTTTTTAACATCTTTGTTTGAGACCAAGTAGGAGCGATTCCCAGAAAATCAGAATCTAAATCAAACATTTTTTGTCATTTATACCTTCCCGGCGCTCAATCCGTGGACACACTGTATAGTATAAAGGATTTCGTAAAATCTCTCGACGGGGTTTTTTTAATGGGTTGGGAACCTTTAAAAATCATAGACACTATTTAAATAATTAACAGTATATGTAATTGAATTCTTTATACATTCTCACTATACGTAATTTGCAGAAATTAGTTCAGAAAACTCAGTTTTTGTATAAACAAACAAGTCTAATATATCAATCAGACAGTCTTAAGTATGTATATGTCGATATTTTAAATATTTAATATACTATCTTAAGATCTACAAGACAAAAAAACGTCACTTTTTACAAATTGATATACTTACAGCTGCAATTGGGGTGCGCAGAGAGGGAAAAGCTTTGTTCGCTTTTACATTCAATAATACCTAAAATATTATGAAAATTTCAACTCATGGGGTTTTTCAAAAATCTATATGACCACACCATACTACGACTTTTGTGCTCATGTATGTTTTGTAAACGATAAATTTTTAAAATTTGGCTAAACTTAGTCTGCACTAGGCCGAACTACACTGCAACGTAGCTTCACGACCAAATACGTTAGACAGTGGCGTATATAGAAACAAGTTTCGGGGTGGGCCCGAGACAGTTTTGTGGGGGGGAGGCCGAGACCTTATGAGGCTGTATTTTATGCTATTCTATGTCTTTATTTATGAAATATGTGAAAAATATCCAAAAAAATCTTAGCTTCGGGGGGGGGCGGGCCCCCAGGCCTCCCCGTATATACGCCACTGACGTTAGAGCTTAAATACGGGGCATACCCATGCATTCTCACACGCGATGCTTGAAGCCAGGACCCCTATTTACTTTTTAATGTTCCTTTTTCGAGTAGACAGGATATCGGTTACTGCGCATGCGTCAGTTTTGGGAACATACTCCGTTACGTCACTACATTCAAGCTCAAGTTCAAATATGCTTTATTATCACAAAAAATACAGTGATTTTTACAGACAAAACTCAAAACACTGACAAAAAAAAATACATACAACAAATATTTTATAATTTGGGTAACCCTCCAGTTTATTTGACAATTGTCAAATATTTAGGTTTATGTGTCTATTATTTGTTTCTAAAAACTAATTGATTGGGTGAAAACTTATCAAATTGTGGATTAATTTTGTAGTTTTTCCAAAACCATGAAGAGTGTTTAATAGCATCTATAAACTACTCTTAACTTTATTAACAAACTATAAAGAAAAATACACGTAGTTACCTATGAAATGTAACTCTCTTACTTTTTCCAGACATTTTTCCACAAACCGCACATGTTTTATGTGAATTATTTGCCATTTTTCACAGAAAAAAACATAATTTTACACGAAAAACGCTAAACACCGCAAAATTTCAATATGGCCTCCAGCCACATAGCAGCTGTGTGTCTACATGACAAAACACACGCTTACACACACTTGAAAATTTAAATTTGCCATTGTTTTCGAAGACAGCTATGAGCGCTTCACTTTTCGATTCTTTGACATGTATTTATGCTAGAACGTATTTTGTCATCATCTCTTTTGTATAACCCAAGTTATTGAAAAGAAAATGGCAAACGGACAAGAGCTACGTAGATTTGCAGAAGGCATATGATAGTATACCACTAAATCTACTTTGGAAAGCGTTGGAAAACACAAACATAAGCGCACAACTAATTAAGGCCATCAAAGAGTTATACCCTTAGAGTAATAATAATATAAAGAGAAGAAGTCAACCGCGGCCCCGTGTAAATTTTCCCTATTCGTGGCGGTCATTCCTGAAAACGAATCCCCGGCGATGGCAACATAGCTGCGTCACTGGAATCATCTGGAAAAAACCACCCTGGGCTGAATTTTCACAGTATTTTCAGAAACATAGCACTTTTTGTTTATTTTTACGTCCAACTAAGTTCTGTTTTACAAAAATAAAACTCAGCACACAGAAAAAAACACCAAAAATTCAATATACCGAGTCCGACGGCCAAGACAACACTGCATTTAATACAAACACATGTTACTGTCAGTGTCGACTTTAGAGCTTAGGAATATCTGGGCTAACAGTTCACGACATGAGGACCCACCTAATTAAACTTGTTGCCATTATATAAGTGAAAAAATAATCTTTTGTTTGAAACTCGTAGACAATGATTGAGTAGAAATAAGACTTTGGACTTCCATTGTCTTTATCTGAGGGCACGGCAGTGCCTCGCCAAGATCGCGCTGCCGTACCATCTTTTCTTGAAACTTAGGGAAAATTAAAACAATCCTATGAAATTTTCGTTTGAATGGTTAATAGTGCTTCAACTCTCCAAACAGAAAAGCCGCATTTTATAATAATAAAATAGAATATCCTTAATACCGGTGAAAACTGTTGGAACAATGACTAATAGTTAATCGTCCTCTGCTATAGGAAAAAGGATTCCCTTTTTACCTGGGGATATAGTTCAAGTAGCTCAAAACGAAACCCGGCCGTGCTAACACAAAATCCGTAATATGATGTCATACACCTGTTACCACGCCCTGAAAAAATGGTGGGAAAAGGGGCCGTTAATAAATTATGTTGTCTAAATGAGTTTTTATCGCAGATTGTAATAAGAAATACACAGCATAAAACGACGCGACGGTTTGAATAGCCTAACCAACTCAAAGCACTATATATTTTGGTAAGGTAGGAAGTTGAACCTTACTTATTATTTATTAAATTTTACAGAGGCAGAGGAGGCGGCAACAGCGGAAAAGCTACATTGTTTACCAACAAATGAATGAATGACCGCCGAAACCGGGGCTACTACTTCTCTTTATATGTTATTACTCTGAGGTTATACCGCAATAGTAAGGCAAAAGTTAAAATAAAAGCAAAACTAACCAAAGGCTTTCAAGTAAATAAGGGTCTTAAACAACGTTGCTGTATCTCGCCCACGCTCTTCAAGATATATTTGGAACAAGTCCTTAAACTCTGGAAGAGAAAATGCCAAAACATGGGAATTCCGTTGGATGAAACCACCTTGTATACTTTATGTTTCGCCGATGATCAGATAGTGGTGGCTCAGGATTATGACGACCTCGAATATATGACGCGAGAAGTGGTAGAAGAGTACAATAGGTGGGGACTAGAGGTTGGGATCAATAAGACAGAGTATATGTGTATTGGTGGAACGAAACAGGATCTAATCTTAAATACTGGGCAGCGAATTCAGTCCTGTGATGAGTGTAAATGCTTGGGTCTAAAAATTACAGCTGATGGAATACTAGACAAAGCTATAAAAGATAGAAACGTACAAGGAAGAAAAGCAATAACTTTATTAAATGGAATAATTTGGGACCAAAGTATATCAAAACATAACAAAAAACTTGTCAAATATAGAACAGAAAAAATGCTTTCCGCTACGGAGATATACTATTGGAGCAGAGCAGCAGGGACAGAGTTACAAATCAAAGAATAAGAGAAATTATGACAGTGGGTGAACGTACTTTAGTGGATGATATAAGAACAAAACAACTGGTGTGGTACGGACATGTACAGAGAATGGATGATGGAAGACTACCTAAACAAATATTACAATGGAAACCAACTGGCCGAAGAAAACGAGGAAGGCCAAGGAGAAGCTGGAGAGAAGGAATAGACAGTGAAATAAGAATAAGAGGCCTAGATGATGAATTATGGGCAAACAGAAACGAGTGGAGATTGGGTATCGGAAGACGTAGAACGTTGTGAAACCGATAAATATATATATATAGTTTAATGCCGCTACCTTTCCAATCATAGCTGTCAAAGTTGACCTTGTTTCCATTTCCTCCAGGCTGCGAAGGTTTGAATAAAGTATCCAGTTCAAGTGCGAGCGACACCCCTATAAACAATTTAAGGCGTCGCGTCGTTCCGCTGCAGTCTAGTTCCGCTTAGTGCGGTCCAGTGTTGCCACCTCTACCGATTTTTTGGTAGACCTACCGATTTATCCTTTTACTTTACGATATACCGAATTACCACAGTTTTCTAACGATTTTTTTTTTCAATATAAACTTGTTTTTTTTTGATACGCCTCGTAATCGCGATTAAAAAAAACACCATAAATAAAATATTCTTTTTATGTAAGATCCTTTGTAGAATAAAAATTTTATTTCAAGCCATTGTTTTTAAAAGTGTATTTATGGCGTCATCTCTTGGATTTTACGATATACTCAGCCGGCAGCCGCAAGCGGTATTAAAGATCACGCTATTATAAACCCTTAGGTTTTTTTTATTATATTATCTACCTAATAGGGACGTATTGCAATAGTGCCAGGCACAAATTGTGCCGGGCACTATATTGACAGTTTCACATTATAAAAACAGCTGTCTTCTTTCAAAATAAGGCCATTGTGTATTATAAGAGCCGGAATTAATAGTGACGCCACAATTAATGGAAAATAAACGACTGGATTTCTAAATTCGACTTTGGTATGTCAATTTTGAAAGATCAACTGTCAGTTTTTAATGCGAAACTGTCAATATAGTGCCCGGCACAATTTGTGCCTGGCTTTATTGCAATAGGTCCCTATATGTACCTAATTTTTTTATTTAATTCTTAATTTTGGTATTTTGTCAGTAAAAACAAATCATAGAAATACAATTTACCTACTAAATCAATCCAAACTATCGATAGTTTTCCAGCACTGCTTGCTTAGATGATTAAAAAATCTACCGATTTTTCTCAAAGCCTTCTACCGAAGACCTCAGGGTCGAGGGTGGCAACACTGCCGCTTAGTCGTCTCGAGTTAATACCAGAGTGAAGTGCAGCTTGAAATTCCTTTAAAATTTGACCTCGAAAAATTTGGTGTCTAGTGCAGTTATCGATTTCTATGCAATGAGATGATTAAAAAATCTACCGAAATCTACCGATTTTTCTCGAAGCCTTCTACCGAAGACCTCAGGGTCGAGGGTGGCAACACTGGTGCGGTCTTACCATAAGGAATTAACGCAGACAAAGAGAGGAATATTTATCTATCACTAGAAATCGGTTTTACTCGTCAAACTGGATTATGCTTGCAAGACAGGGCAAAACGACTTCCTCACCCCTAAGGAAATACCAGGTAAATGTATTCAGGGCCTCTAGTAACAGGTAAAGACGCCTTATTACCTATGTGTCCTTTTTATCCAATCCCAGCGAACTTAAGAGTGCCTTGGGCGACGGATCCCTGCCTCTGAACTCCCTGAAGGTCTGACCGCGATGCTGACTACCGCCCAGGGCCAAAAACGTATCTCTGAATCGGCGGCCCACTGTTTTTATTTGCTCTTGGTCCGAGGATGCCTCTTGGAACGCCCCGTAAATATCTGCTGCTATCATTCTCGACCTAAAATGAGAACGGTGGGGTCATTCCATCAAGTGTCACACTGACAAAAGTTAGATTGACATGCGAAACATAAAATACGATTTCTGAGATGTAAACGATAAATCCCAACAAACATTTAAAGTTGTAACGACGAAACCCCAACTAGAAAGAATTTCTTAAAAGTAACCGCAACGTACTCCCGCTACGTCTCAGTATACCATACAGCGACGTTATAATTCTCTAAGTGGGGAACCAATTTCTGGTTATAACTACTTGGCCAAGTGTTTAAAGTCACTGTAGTAAAAACTACACTACGACGTCGTAGCCAGGTATCTACTACGTCGTAGAGGCTGTTTTTTTTCCGTAATGGCATAAAAGTTGCGATGTAGTTGCAAATAATATAATCGTTTCTTTTTGGTAGAATTGTTACACAATATGGTGGACACAACAGTAAACAGACTCGCTTAGTTTTTTTGTTTGGTTATGGTTATAATATGTACTATGTTATCCAAAAGTGTGAGAATTTACAAGCAGAAGATCAAAATTCGAGTGCGACGCAAAGTTTTTTGTATAACATGCATTATATATATTGCAAAAAACCGGTGCGCCCGTAAAATTGAGCCGTTTTCTGGTAGCTGATGGAATTTTTGTGTTGTGATTTTGGAGGTTATGTTTTCATAATCGACAGTTAACTCCAACAAATGGTGCTTAAGAAGAGCATTTTTGGTAAGCTTCAACTAATTTGTTTCTAAAATAGTATAGCTCTTTAATATGAGCTCATAAAACGATAACAAAAATATTAAATTTTCTTTCTTACATAAAAACATGGCGTCCCAAACTATATTCCCTGATAGTCGAAAGGGTTACTTGAAAGTGAGCCTAAGTTACGGCAACGTGTCACTGATGACTTTTATGTCGGCATTCCTTTTTAGTTCTAGATAACACACTCGAATTTCTACTCCTTCGTTGCAGAAACGTATTATTAACTAGCTTTCGCCACTAGAAAACGTCTACAGAGTGATAGGAACCACGCGATAAGTATAACTACTACCCTCAAGTTATTGGGGTGTCGCCACTTGTCATTTACCGTTTCTGTCAACAACAACACCACTGCTTATAGGTTATGTACGAGCGTGAATTTGTGGTAGGTTTTAAAACAAAAACAAGATAAATTAAATTCCATTAGAACAATAAATGAAGTGCCAATAAAAAGAGTTTTTTAAAAATGTAACACAGCACAAATTTAAGTTTATTCACTTCAAACCAAGCTTTAACAACAGCACAAATTTGAAGAAAACCAAAAAGAATTATTGACCCAAGCTCAACACATAAAATAAATCACAGTGAGACACGACACGTCAGCACAAGAGGCATAGATAAACGAATTCGGTTTAGTCCGCACAAGAGGGTTACGATGGCGATAGGGTGGTGCCACAGCACAAACCACGAACGACCGTAAAGACAGTACAAGAATAGAACAGCAACAAGTAGCGTAAAAGATTAAGGATGGAGATTAAGCATGGACCAGGGAATTCTTAAAATCCGGGTGCGGTACTCGATACTTTGGATCAATATTTTGCATTTTGATTGTTTTGCAAAATGGTCAAGCAATGAGCTCGAAAAAATGGACTGCTCAAGGTAGTTGACAAAATATTTGCAAAACTATTCCTAATATTCCCATATTATAAAAGGAGCCACAAAAAGTAGGGTTAAGAATGTGTGCGACAAAGATGCGACTTCAAAAAGTCTACGTTTTCAAAGTAGAAACAGGAAGGAGAGATTACTTTAAAAGATCGACATTAAAAAAAAGTCAAAGTAGTTGCGGCTTTAAAGTTGATCCACAAAGTTATTTTGTGTACATTGTTACATCAGATGTTACTATGATGACACAAACTTTTGTGGTAAAAATAAAAGTTTTAATGTAGTTGTCGGATACACTTGTTTGGGACTCCAATGAAGTTTAACTTTCTAGTGGTAATTAAGTAGGATATAAAAGTCAGGGCGAGTACAAAATAACGACTAAAAAGAAAGTAAAACTTTAGCAACGTCATATTGTGGTAGAGAAGACTATCAGAATCGACTATCAAGAAACAATCCTAAGAAGTAGTTTAGAGGGTCGTTTTTACGAAACATCTACTATTTCCTGATACTAAATAGTAGTTAGAACTAAAAAGTAACAAATTTTGGTTGGGATCACCACATTTCTACTATAAGAAAGTAGCAAAGCCTTTAGAACATGTAGCCGCTACTATAAATGTTAGTTGGGATAAATGCAGAAATTTAAAATAAAATACGATTTCTGAGACCTACACATATGGGACAGTACCCAAATTTTAAGTCTAATTATTCTGTTGCTACAAAACAAGGAGTTATAAGAAGTTTGTTTTTAAGAGCCGTAAATATTTGTAGTAATAATGAAGAATTAACCACAGAAATTAACAGCATTGAAAAGGACTTACAACAAAATGGTTATTCCGAGAAATTGAGAAATTAATAAATTCAATGATCTCTAAAATTAAAAACAAACCAAATGTAGCAAATTCTCAAAATAATAATCCGTTGGGTGTTAATTTCCATATGTTCAAAGGATTTCAAAAAACATCACACAAATAGCCAATCACTATAATATAAAAACAGTATTTTCATCGGGAAAAACGATAAGGAGTTTTGTAACTAAAACAAAACCACAAAATCCCTCAAATAATAAACAATGTATTTACCAAATCCCGTGTAAGTGTGGTAAATCATATGTAGGTGAAACGAACCGCCCTCTTTAGGTTAGAGTAAATTAACATCTAAAAAGTACCCAATTAGGGGATATTGAAAAATCCGGTTTAGCAGATCATGCATGGTCAAATGATCACAGGATTCAGTGGTCAGAAGCTAAAGTTTTGCATAAGGAGTCGCATTGGCGACAACGAAAGTTTATTAAAGCTGCATTTATAATGCAGAATAAAGAAATTTTCAGTCAACCAAGCACGAAAATATCAAACATATGGAAACCACTCCTTAAGGAAAACAGGCGTCTTAGGATTAAAAAATGGGCGGGCCGTCACAGCTGACTGCACACCAAGTAATATAAGTAGTAGCCTAGAGACTAGATTGTTTGGTTTACACTTGAAAACGGTTAGTTACTAGCCGAAACGTCGTTTATTTCTATTCTTTTGAGATGTAAATTACTGTATTTTTTTTTAGATGTTGCTTACCATAAATGTGAGTAATACGCGGCGGTCCACTCCTCGCAAACGACTTCTCTAAAGGAACACGGGTGAGAGTCAATTTTGTGCAAAGTCAAAGCTTGGTATTGAGGCCATAACCTTTTCACAATGTCCAACCAGTAGTCTTTCGATGAAAACAATTCCAAATCTAAAAGAAAAAAAAACGAAATAAATTTTTCAAATTAATATAAGCACTGTAAAAACTCTTTTTTCTATAAGCGTGCGGAAAAGTCCACTTTTCCGCACGCATTTTAGTGTGGGAAGTGCCACTTTTCCGCACTAGTGCGGAAAAATATTTTTTCCGCACTAGTGCGGAAAAGTAAATTTGTTACGATTTTGAGGTGTTCTATAACATTTAGACCGTTCTTTCTTTCCTAGCACACGAAATATCCTAAAAATATTCAAATTGACTAAAATTCTGCTATATTTTCAATATTTTCGATAAAATAAAGTTTTCAGTAAAATAGGTTCAAATTATAAGTTTTAAACCTCCCCGGTATAAATATCGTCATTGTCAATGTCAAACAACAATGAACACTAGTGGTTTTAGATTTGGCATCTTAAATCACCATAGTAACAAAGTACAAACAAACTGTCAAAACAAAGCCAATTTTGCAGATACAAGCGTCTTTTGAATTTTTCAAACAAAAAAATCAGATTTTCAATGGATTCTTCGGACGAAGATCTACCCCAGTCAGTTCTAGAAGCCGCTAGAATGTGAATAATAATAATTGATTTGATTAAAACGTTTTGAATATAAATAATTTTCTAATTAATTTTTAGTTTTTTCCTCACGCTTATAGAAAAAATAGTGTACCTAACTCGTGCGTAAAGTGTCTTTTCCGCACTTGATTGCTGGCCAAACTCCGCTATCGCGTCGTTTGGCCATCTGCAATCGCGTGCGGAAAAGAGGCACTTTCCGCACTAGTTAGGTAAACTACTATTTCACACACTTTTTAGGTATGAAATGTGCACTTTTTATTCTGCACATTAGGGACAAAAGTGTTACTTTTTATCCTCTGAATAGGAAGTGATGAATCATTAATAAAAAGTAAAAATTGGGATGGAAAGTGACAGATCATGAAAAAAAAGCTAAAAATCCTAAAAAAAAAGTCAAAAAGGGCAAAAAATAGCTCCTTGATATTGTCACGAAGGGCGCGTAACATAAAGTCAAACCAATATTTCCCAAATAATTAAAAAGGAACTTAATAATTATTATTATTATATTTATTAACTTTTTGGGACAACCTATAAGGCGATATAAATCGATTGACGTCAATAACTATTATTGCAATTTGGCAGAAATAGTTAATAAATTCGCGGGCAATACATATTTCCGGGCTTTTCCCAAATAATTAAAAAGGAACTTAATAATTATTATTATTATATTTATTAACTTTTTGGGACAACCTATAAGGCGATATAAATCGATTGACGTCAATAACTATTATTGTAATTTGGCAGAAATAGTTAATAAATTCGCGGGCAATACATATTTCCGGGCTTTTCCCAAATAATTAAAAAGGAACTTAATAATTATTATTATTATATTTATTAACTTTTTGGGACAACCTATAAGGCGATATAAATCGATTGACGTCAATAACTATTATTGCAATTTGGCAGAAATAGTTAATAAATTCGCGGGCAATACATACTTCCGGGCTTTTCCCAAATAATTAAAAAGGAACTTAATAATTATTATTATTATATTTATTAACTTTTTGGGACAACCTATAAGGCGATATAAATCGATTGACGTCAATAACTATTATTGCAATTTGGCAGAAATAGTTAATAAATTCGCGGGCAATACATACTTCCGGGCTTTTCCCAAATAATTAAAAAGGAACTTAATAATTATTATTATTATATTTATTAACTTTTTGGGACAACCTATAAGGCGATATAAATCGATTGACGTCAATAACTATTATTGCAATTTGGCAGAAATAGTTAATAAATTCGCGGGCAATACATACTTCCGGGCTTTTCCCAAATAATTAAAAAGGAACTTAATAATTATTATTATTATATTTATTAACTTTTTGGGACAACCTATAAGGCGATATAAATCGATTGACGTCAATAACTATTATTGCAATTTGGCAGAAATAGTTAATAAATTCGCGGGCAATACATATTTCCGGGCTTTTCCCAAATAATTAAAAAGGAACTTAATAATAATTATTATTATATTTATTAACTTTTTGGGACAACCTATAAGGCGATATAAATCGATTGACGTCAATAACTATTATTGCAATTTGGCAGAAATAGTTAATAAATTCGCGGGCAATACATATTTCCGGGCTTTTCCCAAATAATTAAAAAGGAACTTAATAATAATTATTATTATATTTATTAACTTTTTGGGACAACCTATAAGGCGATATAAATCGATTGACGTCAATAACTATTATTGCAATTTGGCAGAAATAGTTAATAAATTCGCGGGCAATACATATTTCCGGGCTTTTCCCAAATAATTAAAAAGGAACTTAATAATTATTATTATTATATTTATTAACTTTTTGGGACAACCTATAAGGCGATATAAATCGATTGACGTCAATAACTATTATTGCAATTTGGCAGAAATAGTTAATAAATTCGCGGGCAATACATATTTCCGGGCTTTTCCCAAATAATTAAAAAGGAACTTAATAATAATTATTATTATATTTATTAACTTTTTGGGACAACCTATAAGGCGATATAAATCGATTGACGTCAATAACTATTATTGCAATTTGGCAGAAATAGTTAATAAATTCGCGGGCAATACATATTTCCGGGCTTTTCCCAAATAATTAAAAAGGAACTTAATAATAATTATTATTATATTTATTAACTTTTTGGGACAACCTATAAGGCGATATAAATCGATTGACGTCAATAACTATTATTGCAATTTGGCAGAAATAGTTAATAAATTCGCGGGCAATACATATTTCCGGGCTTTTCCCAAATAATTAAAAAGGAACTTAATAATAATTATTATTATATTTATTAACTTTTTGGGACAACCTATAAGGCGATATAAATCGATTGACGTCAATAACTATTATTGCAATTTGGCAGAAATAGTTAATAAATTCGCGGGCAATACATATTTCCGGGCTTTTCCCAAATAATTAAAAAGGAACTTAATAATAATTATTATTATATTTATTAACTTTTTGGGACAACCTATAAGGCGATATAAATCGATTGACGTCAATAACTATTATTGCAATTTGGCAGAAATAGTTAATAAATTCGCGGGCAATACATATTTCCGGGCTTTTCCCAAATAATTAAAAAGGAACTTAATAATTATTATTATTATATTTATTAACTTTTTGGGACAACCTATAAGGCGATATAAATCGATTGACGTCAATAACTATTATTGCAATTTGGCAGAAATAGTTAATAAATTCACGGGCAATACATATTTCCGGGCTTTTCCCAAATAATTAAAAAGGAACTTAATAATTATTATTATTATATTTATTAACTTTTTGGGACAACCTATAAGGCGATATAAATCGATTGACGTCAATAACTATTATTGCAATTTGGCAGAAATAGTTAATAAATTCACGGGCAATACATATTTCCGGGCTTTTCCCAAATAATTAAAAAGGAACTTAATAATTATTATTATTATATTTATTAACTTTTTGGGACAACCTATAAGGCGATATAAATCGATTGACGTCAATAACTATTATTGCAATTTGGCAGAAATAGTTAATAAATTCACGGGCAATACATATTTCCGGGCTTTTCCCAAATAATTAAAAAGGAACTTAATAATTATTATTATTATATTTATTAACTTTTTGGGACAACCTATAAGGCGATATAAATCGATTGACGTCAATAACTATTATTGTAATTTGGCAGAAATAGTTAATAAATTCGCGGGCAATGCATATTTCCGGGCTTTTTTCTGACAGAGACTCGGGAGAACTAAATACTGCAGGGCGAGGCATCGCCTCGCGGAACTAAAGTTTCGGCTTTTTTCTCTATAAAAAACGTTAAGACCGAGTGAGTGCGGGCGGCCACATCGAGTGACGTAATTGACTGACGATAATTTGGGCGCGAACTGGGGTTCCTAGATAACCAACCGGCCGCAAATCCTGTTGTTTCCAGGTAAGTCCGGGAGTATTCAGCTGGCTGTGACAGATTTTCTTTTTTTTTGTAAAACTCTTTTTCCCCCATTCCTCTAACTTTAAAAAAACCTATATCTTAAAAAGAGATGTGTGTTGACCCCTGTGTTATATAAACTTATTTCTCGGAAATCACCTGCTGCACTATAGCCCCTAAGTTATGGGACACCCTGTATACTATCATAGCCCTGGTGAATTAAAAAATACTTACCTAAAGTGGATAAATATAGTTCGTGACATAAATCGACACCCGCCAAATGTTTCTGCACTTTACATATATCGTCAAACGTCTGTTGTGGTAACTTCTCTCCTGTATCACAGTGCTCAGAAATACTGCCCATTACTTGTCTAAAAAATTATTTAAAAAAAAATTAACTTTGTGAAAACCATTTACGTATCCGGCATAAATTACTTTATACTTTGTTTGCTTAGAGGCACAGGGCTACAGGGAGGGCAACGGGACAGGGCCCTCCCAAAACTAGACAACAAACAGTATTTTTAATTGATTTATTTTAAAAAAGTTAAATCTTCCCTTACGATATGATTGTCTAGTTCTTTTTATTATCTGTGGTTAACAACGAGCGAATAATTGGGTGAACTTTTTTAACGTAAATAATTACAAGCTGGCAGCGCCGCGCGGGACAAGGTTTCAATTTCACCCGATTTTCAGAGTTGTCTGGGTGGCTGTTCTCGCGCGGGGACGGGAGCAATGTTTGTTTTAGTTCACGTCGGCCATCATCATCGTTGCTCCTTCTAATGTTGCCAGTTCTATCCTTAGGAAAACTAATTTCCATAAAAATGTAATGAATTAAAACCACGTGGTTATGTTTATTAGGCATTTTCTTCACGGTAAAAAATTTTTGTCTACAACGAAAACACGTTCTTTTCTTCAATAAATTGATTTACTTTAGAGCAGTTTGTTTTGAATTAAAATATTTTTTTTTGGTTCAACACAGCGTTTTATGTTGAAATGAGACCTTATTTTTCTTCTTTAATTGTTTTAACTTAGTATACTCCATTTTGTAACAAAGCAAATTGTCTTCATATAAATAATAATTCAGTTCCAATTTATAATAAAACAATTTCTGTTTCACATTAAAATAAAAGGCAGGACATTTTTTGTGCTATATCAAGGAAATATTCTCTTGGTGAATAGGAATGCACAAATTATTTTGCTTCAAAGCAGTTTGCTTGCAGCAAGTAGTATTCATTTAAATAACCACATAGAATTTTCTATGCTAGGCAATACTGATATTAGGTGCCAATTGAATAGTGCCTATAGGCAAAACATTACAGAACATAATGAAAATGTGACAAATATTAGACATATACTTAGAAGGTTAATAGACTGTTTAAAATTCTGTGGGATTTTTGGGGTGCTATAAAAAAGAAAGACGAATGGACTTTACCTATAAAAAAATAAACTAAAAACTACACCAAGTAGTTGCTTGTTTGGCAAATACTAAAATAAAATTATTTTGGTAAGTTTTTTTATCTCATTTTTCATGCAATTTAAATTTCTGCCCCCCCCCCCTAATTTCTAACGTCACCCGCCGCCACTGCTTATAGGCCTGGCACTTTTCGTGTTAATGCAAAGTTCACTCCAAGGTCCTTATCTTTGGGAACACAATTCCACTTATTCCAGGGCTCAAACATGAAAAGCAGGATAATTTTGGAAAATTTACAACTTTTTAAATTCTTAACCGATTTTTTTTTTAAATTAATTTTATTTTATTTGGATTATAGTGCACTTTTATAAATACTATTAATAACTTGCATTTTTAATGTTTCTGGGCCTCAAAAAAATACTCTGCCAATCTATGGGCACCTAAGCTCACACTGGATACTAAAGTTATAGTGTATCTACGTGAAAGCTAATATAACTAAAAACTAAAGTATATTTTACTCCAGACTCAATTACCTTTCGTTTGATACCACACAAGCCATGTTTTGACTTAAACTCTAATTTTTCAAATCTACCCCATCCTTTTTTAAAAAATTAAAATGTATTTTGTTTAACTCCAGACTCAATTACCTTTCGTTTGATATCACACACGCTATATTTCCACTTAAACACTAATTTTTGAAATTTACCCCCACCCTTTTTTTTTAAATAAACTAAAATGTATTTTGTTTAGCTCCAGACTCAATTACCTTTCGTATGATATCACACACGCTATATTTTTACATAAACTCTAATTTTTGAAATCTACCCCCACCCTTTTATTTGGCTTGTGTTTGGTGGATTTTGTTCATTTTTAAATGGAACCATCTCGACACAAAACCCAGCCTGGGTACCAAATTTCATTAAAATCGGGCAAGCCGTTTTTGAGTTATGCGCGTTGGTCGTTACAGACAGACATACAGACACACAGAGAGACAGACAGACAGACAGACAGACGGCGCAACAAAAAAGTTTCAAAATCATCTGAAACGCAAAGATATATAAAAATTTTTGAAATCGGAGCAACTTTTTTTTTCTCGAAAAAGTTAGGATCACCATAGCTCACACTACTATAGTATAGTAGTAGTGTGAGCTAATATATTCCTTAATATTGTCATGTATTTAGTGTACAGCAGACAAATCGCCATAGAGCCAACCCACCAAGTAGTCAACCCAGACAGAGCTAACAGCCGATACCACAAGGCAACAGCCGATAACACAAGGCAACAGCCGATACCACAAGGCAACAGCCGATACCACAAGGCAACAGTCGATACCACAAGGCAAGACAGCTACCCAGAGCGCAGCATGAAAAACCGGGGGGAGCCAACTCTAAACCCCCGCCAGTCGTGCCGCCAAATCAAACACTACGAACAGAAAAAAGGACCTACCATCCAGGTCTTCCTGAGGGAATGGACCGCACAAGTCAAAACGAGATAAGGACAGTTGGCAACAAAGCGAGATCTGAACATTTTCAAGGCAGCGTGCAAGACCCACAAATTCGTCACGGCAACACTGCGGTTGATACTTCTTTATAAACCTACATTGGACTAGGTTGCGTCACATGAAGAATGCAAAACAATCGGAACGAATAGCATGGGGATGGATAGACAATTATTTTAATTAATTAGTTTTTATAATTTATTAGGTACAGACGACTGTTATATTTTTTTTGTGAAAAATAGTTTAGTAGACAATCTGTGGGGACAGATTTTTGTTAAAAGCAAGGGGGATGTGTCAGGATAGAAAATAATGTCCTATTAAGTAAATGACACAAGTTACGTTTATAAGCAAGTGCAATTAACCCTAAACATTCTAAGGAAATGAACTTCTAGCTACCCAGAGCGCAGCATGAAAAACCGGGGGGGAGCCAACTCTAAACCCCCGCCAGTCGTGCCGCCAAATCAAAAACTACGAACAGAAAAAAGGACCTACCATCCAGGTCTTCCTGAGGGAATGGACCGCACAAGTCAAAACGAGATAAGGACAGTTGGCAACAAAGCGAGATCTGAACATTTTCAAGGCAGCGTGCAAGACCCACAAATTCGTCACGGCAACACTGCGGTTGATACTTCTTTATAAACCTACATTGGACTAGGTTGCGTCACATGAAGAATGCAAAACAATCGGAACGAATAGCATGGGGATGGATAGACAATTATTTTAATTAATTAGTTTTTATAATTTATTAGGTACAGACGACTGTTATATTTTTTTTGTGAAAAATAGTTTAGTAGACAATCTGTGGGGACAGATTTTTGTTAAAAGCAAGGGGGATGTGTCAGGATAGAAAATAATGTCCTATTAAGTAAATGACACAAGTTACGTTTATAAGCAAGTGCAATTAACCCTAAACATTCTAAGGAAATGAACTTCTAGCTACCCAGAGCGCAGCATGAAAAACCGGGGGGGAGCCAACTCTAAACCCCCGCCAGTCGTGCCGCCAAATCAAAAACTACGAACAGAAAAAAGGACCTACCATCCAGGTCTTCCTGAGGGAATGGACCGCACAAGTCAAAACGAGATAAGGACAGTTGGCAACAAAGCGAGATCTGAACATTTTCAAGGCAGCGTGCAAGACCCACAAATTCGTCACGGCAACACTGCGGTTGATACTTCTTTATAAACCTACATTGGACTAGGTTGCGTCACATGAAGAATGCAAAACAATCGGAACGAGTAGCATGGGGATGGATAGACAATTATTTTAATTAATTAGTTTTTATAATTTATTAGGTACAGACGACTGTTATATTTTTTTTTTGTGAAAAATAGTTTAGTAGACAATCTGTGGGGACAGATTTTTTTTAAAAGCAAGGGGGATGTGTCAGGATAGAAAATAATGTCCTATTAAGTAAATGACACAAGTTACGTTTATAAGCAAGTGCACATTAACCCTAAACATTCTAAGGAAATAAACTTCTAGCTACCCAGAGCGCAGCATGAAAAACTGGGGGGAGCCAACTCTAAACCCCCGCCAGTCGTGCCGGCAAATCAAACACTACGAACAGAAAAAAGGACCTACCATCCAGGTCTTCCTGAGGGAATGGACCGCACAAGTCAAAACGAGATAAGGACAGTTGGCAACAAAGCGAGATCTGAACATTTTCAAGGCAGCGTGCAAGACCCACAAATTCGTCACGGCAACACTGCGGTTGATACTTCTTTATAAACCTACATTGGACTAGGTTGCGTCACATGAAGAATGCAAAACAATCGGAACGAGTAGCATGGGGATGGATAGACAATTATTTTAATTAATTAGTTTTTATAATTTATTAGGTACAGACGACTGTTATATTTTTTTTGTGAAAAATAGTTTAGTAGACAATCTGTGGGGACAGATTTTTTTTAAAAGCAAGGGGGATGTGTCAGGATACAAAATAATGTCCTATTAAGTAAATGACACAAGTTACGTTTATAAGCAAGTGCACATTAACCCTAAACATTCTAAGGAAATGAACTTCTGTATACAGTTCAAATTGTATTAAAAGTAATAAATTGTATACAGAACTATTATAAACAACGCGGTTAATGGGATTTCGATGATGTTTATACAGGAAACAAAACACATCTCGATATCCTATCAATGGCAAACGGTTTGTAATAAAAGCATCTCCAAAAGAGTTTAGCAGTTAGTTGTACGCTGAGAACCTAACGCCCAGGCTTAGTTAATAGTGAACAAGTAGTACGATAGTCAAGTATAAGAAGTTAAGCGTATCAAGAAGATTTGTAGACAAGATGTATTTAAGTACAATGTAAGTAGTAAATATAAGTATTATAATAAAACCATTACACCTAACTTAAACTGTGTTCGTCACGATAAAGCCCCCTCGTGACAATATCACGTTTTTTTTGTGTTTTATAAAGAAACTACTGATTTTACAAAAAACCCACAAAGATACAAAAAATATGTGCATTGACAGATAGAACCAGAACGAAATGTCAATGGTTAAAAAGGACGAAACGGCGGCCATTTTGTATTTGCCGCTTTATCTTTGGTCCTAAAAAGCATAGAAGAACAATATTATAATTGGCTTGAAACTTACTTGTTCATTAAAAGATGTGAGAACAGCCTTCCGCATACTTCTACTGTGTCCCATTCGACGTTTGAATACCCTGCGACTTCTGAGTAGGTGGTTTTTGTTAAAAGATGCTGCATTGAGTGGCCCACTTTGCTGAACAGTGCATCCACCTCTAAAAAGTCAAGAAATGTTAAAAATACTTTTTATTTCTAAATAATTTATACAGTACCGGCCAAAAGTAGAGAAACCACCTAAAATTTTATATAAATCTGATCCTATACCAACTATAAAAGAACAAGTGATACATTTAAAAACTTGAATCCAGTTCTCAGTTCACGTGTTTCGGCGATTTTCGATACAAAATCATTTCATGCCTTTTTGCCACGTTTAAAAAAAAGCTTGAAATAAAACTTTTTTCTGTGTAATTTTACGCAATAATGGCCAGTACCATTCGAAAAAGACGTAAAAGTTTTATATGTCCTGAAAATTTTATAACAATTGCAAAAAAAATCGTCTACGTATAAATTTTTAAAATTGGCAAAAATGATCAATATTGGCAAAAATGTAGAAATATTGGTCATTTTTAGCACTTTTAAAAATTTATATGTAGACGATTTTTTTTGCAATTGTTATAACATTTTCAGGACATATAAAACTTTTACGTCTTTTTCAAATAGTACTTGCCATTATTGCGTAAAATTACACAGAAAAAAGTTTTATTTTAAGCTTTTTTTTAAACGGGGCAAAAAGGCATGAAACGATTTTGTATCGAAAATCGCCGAAACACGTGAACTGAGAACTGGATTCAAGTTTTCAAATGTATCACTTGTTCTTTTATAGTTGGTATAGGATCAGATTTATATAAAAGTTTAGGTGATTTCTCTACTTTTGGCCGGTACTGTATATATTTATCGGTTTCACAACGTTCTACGTCTTCCGATACCCAATCTCCACTCGTTTCTGTTTGCCCATAACTCATCATCTAGGCCTCTTATTGTTATTTCACTGTCTATTCCTTCTCTCCAGCTTCTCCTCGGCCTTCCTCGTTTTCTTCGGCCAGTTGGTTTCCATTGTAATATTTGTTTAGGTAGTCTGTACCACACCAGTTTTGTTCTTATATCATCCACTAAAGTATGTTCACCCACTGTGATAATTTCTCTTATTCTTTGATTTGTAATTCTTTCTCTTTTTGATTTCCCTGCTGTTCTTCTCCAATAGTCCATCTCCGTAGCGAAAAGCATTTTTTCTGTTCTATCTTTGATTGGCCATACTTCTGAGCCGTATGTAATAATAATTTCTACAATGGTGTTATATATAAGCTTTTTGTTATGTTTTGATATACTTTGGTCCCAAATTATTCCATTTAATGTTATTGCTTTTCTTCCTTGTACGTTTCTATCTTTTATAGTAGTAGTAGTAGTAGTGGGGGGGAAGGTTGACCCGCAGGTCTGACAAGTAGGCCAGAGTAGGCCCTTTTTGCCATGCCCCAAGTCTGTCCCTTAACCCACTCTCTGCACTTCCCTTTGATGGTCGGGTAACTCATTGGGCCTTCCTGTTCTCTTTACAAAGTCCAGTAAGTCTGCCCATTTGAGCATGTGCAGTTCTTCCTCGCTCAGAGTTGGCGCTCCGAGTGCCTGTTGTCTCATCCTTGCGTAGGCCTCGCATTCTGCCACGAGGTGTCTTGATGTCTCTTCTTCCTGTCCACAGGCTGGGCAGGTAGGGTCATTCTCGACTCCTATACGTGTCATGTGCTTCCTCAACCGGTTATGTCCGGTTAGAGTACCTATCAGCAGTCCGAGGTATTTTCGTGTCCGTCCCAGCATCCATCTAATTCTGGTCGCTTTTGGACGGTCTACGAATTCTCTGGTCTGTCTGCAACCCGCACCTGTTTCCCAGGAGTTTAATAGCGCGTCCTGGGCCCATTTGTTGAGTCCGCTTTGCACTTGTCTTTTTGTCACGCCCAAAAGTGGCTCCGGTCTTACATAGGCGGTTCCTGCCCCGAGTCGTGCGAGTTCGTCCGCCTTCTCGTTGCCTGGTACCCCCGTATGTCCTGGAACCCAAACCAGCGTCACCCGTTTGCCATCGCTTAGGGTCTCAAGCGCCTCTGCGCATTCTTCCACCAAGCCGTCAGCAATCTTGGGTGCGTTTAGCGCCTTCAGGGTGGCTTGACTGTCAGAGCATATATATATATATATATATATATATATATATATATATATATATATATATATATATATATAAGCTCCTCTTCGCTGTTCCGAACCTCTTCTAGGGTTGCCGCCATTATTATGGCGTAGACTTCTGCTTGAAAAACAGTAGCCTGCTCACCGAGCGAGTAGCTCTTCTGAACTTCTAGTTTTTCCACGTATACTCCCGCTCCTGTGGTTTGCCTCTCTGATAGTTTGGATCCATCAGTGTAGCAAACTAAAGCGCTCTCCTCAAACATCATTTCGTCTCTCTGCCACGCTTCCCTGTCTGGGATGTGGATTTTGTACCTCTTCTCGAGCCTCCAAGGTGCGTGTGCTCTGCTGACCGTCATTGACGTGAGGGGGATTTCTCTAATTGTCAGCTCTTCTATAGCTAGATGACCAGCTGTTTCCCCTCTTCCTCTCCACTGACCCGTGTCCCTTAGACGTAGGTAGGTCCCCATCGCCTCCCTCTAGATCCAAGTTGGTAGCGATGGTAGTCCCAGAATTTTCTCTAGGGCCAGGATCGGGGTAGTTCTCATAGCTCCGGTTATCCCTCTACACATCAGCCCCTGTAGGCTTCTGAGTTTTAGAGATGTGGTCGTTTTCTCCACTGCCGGCCACCAGACTATGGATCCGTATTGGATCCTCGGTCTCAGTATTGCCGTGTACATCCAGTGGAGGGTCCTGGGGGATAGTCCCCAGGTCTTGCCGACTACCCGTCGTAGCTGCCACATTGTTGCCTGGACCTTTACGATCATATTGGTAACATGTGGCGTCCAGTTGAGTCCGCTATCAAGAATGACACCCAGGTACTTCAGCTTTGGTTCATTATCTTTTATAGCTTTGTCTAGTGTTCCGTCAGCTGTAATTTGGCCTTCCTGTTCTCTTTACAAAGTCCAGTAAGTCTGCCCATTTGAGCATGTGCAGTTCTTCCTCGCTCAGAGTTGGCGCTACGAGTGCCTGTTGTCTCATCCTTGCGTAGGCCTCGCATTCTGCCACGAGGTGTCTTGATGTCTCTTCTTCCTGTCCACAGGCTGGGCAGGTAGGGTCATTCTCGACTCCTATACGTGTCATGTGCTTCCTCAACCGGTTATGTCCGGTTAGAGTACCTATCAGCAGTCCGAGGTCTTTTCGTGTCCGTCCCAGCATCCATCTAATTCTGGTCGCTTTTGGACGGTCTACGAATTCTCTGGTCTGTCTGCAACCCGTTCCTGTTTCCCAGGAGTTTAATAGCGCGTCCTGGGCCCATTTGTTGAGTCCGCTTTGCACTTGTCTTTTTGTCACGCCCAAAAGTGGTCCCGGTCCTACATAGGCGGTTCCTGCCCCGAGTCGTGCGAGTTCGTCCGCCTTCTCGTTGCCTGGTACCCCCGTATGTCCTGGAACCCAAACCAGCGTCACCCGTTTGCCATCGCTTAGGGTCTCAAGCGCCTCTGCGCATTCTTCCACCAAGCCGTCAGCAATTTTAGGTGCGTTTAGCGCCTTCAGGGTGGCTTGACTGTCAGAGCATATATATATAAGCTCCTCTTCGCTGTTCCGAACCTCTTCTAGGGTTGCCGCCATTATTATGGCGTAGACTTCTGCTTGAAAAACAGTAGCCTGCTCACCGAGCGAGTAGCTCTTCTGAACTTCTAGTCTTTCCACGTATACTCCCGCTCCTGTGGTTTGCCTCTCTGATAGTTTGGATCCATCAGTGTCAAACATCATTTCGTCTCTCTGCCACGCTTCCCTGTCTGGGATGTGAATTTTGTACCTCTTCTCGAGCCTCCAAGGTGCGTGTGCTCTGCTGACCGTCATTGACGTGAGGGGGATTTCTCTAATTGTCAGCTCTTCTATAGCTAGATGACCAGCTGTTTCCCCTCTTCCTCTCCACTGACCCGTGTCCCTTAGACGTAGGTAGGTCCCCATCGCCTCCTTCTGGATCCAAGTTGGTAGCGAAGGTAGTCCCAGAATTTTCTCTAGGGCCAGGATCGGGTTAGTTCTCATAGCTCCGGTTATCCCTCTACACATCAGCCCCTGTAGGCTTCTGAGTTTTAGGGATGTGGTCGTTTTCTCCACTGCCGGCCACCAGACTATGGATCCGTATTGGATCCTCGGTCTCAGTATTGCCGTGTACATCCAGTGGAGGGTCCTGGGGGATAGTCCCCAGGTCCTGCCGACTACCCGTCGTAGCTGCCACATTGTTGCCTGGACCTTTACGATCATATTGGTAACATGTGGCGTCCAGGTGAGTCCGCTATCAAGAATGACACCCAGGTACTTCAGCTTTGGTTCATTATATTTTATAGCTTTGTCTAGTGTTCCGTCAGCTGTAATTTTTAGACCTAAGTATTTATACTCATCACAGGACTGAATTCGCTGCCCAGTATTTAAGATTAGATCCTGTTTCGTTCCACCAATACACGTATACTCTGTCTTATTGATATTAACCTCTAGTCCCCACTTATTGTACTCTTCTATTAGTTTTCGTGTCATATATTCGAGGTCGTCATAATCCTGAGCCACCACTATCTGATCATCGGCGAAACATAAAGTATACAAGGTGATTTCATCCAACGGAATTCCCATGTTTTGGCATTTTCTCTTCCAGAGTTTAAGGACTTGTTCCACATATATCTTGAAGAGCGTAGGCGAGATACAGCAACCTTGTTTAAGACCTTTATTTACTTGAAAGCCTTTGGTTAGTTTTGCTTTTATTTTAACTTTTGCCTTACTATTACGGTATAACTCTTTGATAGCCTTAATTAGTTGTACGCTTATGTTTGTCTTTTCCAACGCTTTCCAAAGTAGATTTAGTGGTATACTATCAAATGCCTTCTGTAAATCTACGTAAAGCAGATGCAGCATTTTCTTTTCCCTGAAACCGGCTTGTTCTTCTTCCTCCATATCTTTATATTCGCTCTCCACTTTATTTCTTATTATTTTGCCAAATATTCTGCTTAGCGTACTAGTTACAGATGTACCTCTATAATTGTCACATATATCTAATAATATCTAAATAATAGCAGACGTTAAACATTATAATGAGTGTCCTTACCTCTCCCTGGTCCTTAACGCATTTTCAAAAAAAAAAACAGCTGTTGGCTTATCTTTGCAGAGAATAGGTCGAAAAAAGAATTTACCTTTAAACGTCAAAAATGAATGTTCCTTGTCGGCATCTTTCTCAAAATTGAAAATTAACGCGGCCAAGGGTTTCGTGGGGTGGATGTCACTCCTGCTCTGGATGCCTACCATCCATCCGTCCGAAATACTGTGGAATTTATCATCCGAACGGGCATAAAGGTCTAAGTAAAATCCGGCAATAGGGACCGACGAGTTCGATTGGAAAATGTCATAAAATCTACAAAATCACAGTACACCAATTAAAAAATAGTAATGACAAATCGACTTTCCCGCCAAATATTTTTAGCGCTACACCCCGTATTTTTAGTTCAGGACGATAGCTCCGCGATGGCGCTATCCCAGCAGAAAATCTAGGGTCACTGCATCCTGGAAGCCTGGCGTCTCCATGGGTAGCGACAAGCCCACGTGACCTGCCTCGGAATTTCCATTGGCGACTCGTCAATTTACCTCGGAATAATTAGAGTACGTACACGCAATTTTTATAAAATATTGTCAGGATAGAAAATAATGTCCTATTAAGTGAATG
Organism: Aspidapion aeneum; assembly: GCA_963576565.1. NCBI lineage: Eukaryota > Metazoa > Arthropoda > Insecta > Coleoptera > Brentidae > Aspidapion > Aspidapion aeneum. The sequence continues at coordinate 2,329,459 of OY755043.1, read as the reverse complement.
ACACAAGTTACGTTTATAAGCAAGTGCACATTAACCCTAAACATTCTAAGGAAATGAACTTCTGTATATAGTTCAAATTGTATTAAAAGTAATAAATTGTATACAGATTTATTATAAACAACGTGGCTAATGGGATTTCGATGATGTTTATACAGGAAACAAAACACATCTCGATATCCTATCAATGGCAAACGGTTTGTAATAAAAGCATCTCCAAAAGAGTTTAGCAGTTAGTTGTACGCTGAGAACCTAACGCCCAGGCTTAGTTAATAGTGAACAAGTAGTATGTTAGTCAAGTATAAAAAGTTAAGCCTATCAAAGAAGATTTGTAGACAAGATGTATTTAAGTACAATGTAAGTAGTAAATATAAGTATTATAATAAAACCATTACACCTAACTTAAACTGTGTTCGTCACGATAAAACCCCCTCGTGACAATATTGTAAATTAACCTCGGAATTTTTAGAGTACCTACAATTTTTGTAGAAGTTTGTAAAGCGATTTCAGAATTTTTAGAGTACCTACAGTATGTAAAATATTTTTAAAAAAATTAAAGACCATACTTATATTTTAAGTTTTATATTATATTTTTTAAGTTTTTTAAGCCCGACCGGAAGGACGACTATAATTTGTTAAGTGATTAAAAGGGACTTTAATGCCATTGTTTACTTATATACTAAAAATAATAATAATCATAAAATAAATAAATATTAAACCACTTACTCCGGTACTCTAGTTTTAGCATGTCAACCCCCGGTATATAATAATACAGCGGGCAGTGATAGTTTTCATTTTTTTGGTGAGCTTTGGGCGAGTTGCTATGGTAGATATTAAACAAAAGTCAGTCAGACGCTAACAAAATGTGCAAAAAATAATATTTATTTCATAACAAACTAAATAAGAACAAGTTTGAATTAAATTTCTTAAAGATGGAACAAACAAGGGACCAAAGAATAATTCCTACTTTGAGATGGACATTAAAAAGGCCGCCAAAGAAAGCAGCTTTCGGAGTACCGAAAATGATGCAATAAAAAGAATGTCAAAAATTTCACCGAAAAGGTATTCCTGTTTTTTATCCTGGAGAAGTCTAGAAAGTTAAATGCTTCCTTTTTATGAAGGCTATGCCAAAGGACACAATAATAATCGAAACCAACCAAGTTATCAGCAAAGTACAGTAAACTTCTGCCAAGCTGGAAGCAACATAATTACCGTTATCGTGTATCATGATAGCTTTTTGTTTTTTGTATATTAATAAAATAAAATGATCCAAAAAACCTATAATTTTTCCTTTATAGTTTTAAAGAAATTACTTTTAATCACCTAAGTCCATAAAAAAGGGATTAAACGTACACTTTTATGCCCCAGAATAAATCCAACATTAGTTTTCTATATTTTATAAAACATGTCAAATAATTTTTGGTTTCTTGCGGTGTGTGGATAAATATTGAAATCATAAAAAGCATTATTTGAATGGTTTGTTTATTTGGACAGTCTAAATATATATATACCGAGTGTGACGGACAGTTATTTACGTAACATTTGTAAACCATATTATTTTTTTAAATACAAAAAAAGCTACGCTCTTGACAGTGTCAGATTCGTCATATAACCAAAAATATTTAGCTGTCGTGTCGCTACCCAAAGAAGACACTACGTCTTCGTGATGCAGTGACCCTAAGAAAATCCATCGTTAAGCCCTGTATCCTGCGTGTCTTTAAATGTCTTTTGGAATTTGAATTTGTCAAGAACTTGATGTGCACAATATATTATAATCTATAATCTTTGATGTGCACATCGATAAAACTCATAAAACTTGTCAAATTTGTTTTTCGCGAAGATTTTTTTTTATGTTCGCGTTGAAGTTGAATTTTGTTAAAATTTATTTTAGATAAAAATTCAAAAAAAAATCGGTGTGTTTTATCACGGGAAAGTGAAATCTTGCAGAGCAGAGCGATGACTTCTCTCAAAAAAGGTTTAGAATGTGTTGTGGGTCGGTTCGGTGTAAGTGTAATAGTTACTGATTTTTAATGTATTCATACTAATATAAATTATGATTAAAATAAATTGTTATTCTATTACGCAAAATTTGGACCTATTTTTTTGACATAATTTTATTATCTTTCAAAAAACAAAGAATTTTAACAAACAATTAAAAACTTACTGACCTGTATAATAATATACAAGGAAACAAGAGCGCAAAAATTAGTTCAAACAGACAGCTATGGGATGGCGCTGTTCAAATGCCATTAATAGGGTCACTGCATCACGAAGACGTAGTGTCTTCTCGCCAGGCTTCCAGGATGCAGTGACCCTAGCCATTAATTGTATTAAGAGTTTAACATGGGGGTGTCCAATCTATTTCTGTGGTTAGTAATCTGTGTACAAAATTATAAAATATATTTTTTTCCATAGAAAAAGTTGACGCTAACATTTATTTATTTATTTCAAGTTTATCAATAAATGGATCTATGACGGATCTGATACCTAGCTAGCCTATTAGCACACTTCAAATGAAAACAGTTTTTCGTAAATATCTCAGAAACTAAAGCTCTTACGAAGTTTTTGGTTATAATACAAATTATTGAACAAAATGTAGTCTACTATACAAGGTGTCTCATAACTTAGGGCCCATAGTGCAGCAGGTGATAGAGGAGGTTATTTCTCAGAAAAAAGTTTATATAACAAGGGGGTCAACACACATCTGTTTTTAAGATATAGGATTTTTAAAATTAGAGGAGTGGGGGGAAAAGGGTTTTACAAAAAAAAGGAAATTTGTCACAGCCAGCTTAATACTCAGCTAATTGTAATTTAAAAATGTGGTATTCCTTTTTTTGATGAAATTACAAGTTGAGGAGAAACAGGCTGTCATATACATACAGGCTAATATAACTAAAAAATTAAATATATTTTATTCAACTCCAAACTCAATTACCTATCGTTTGATACCACACAAGCCATGTTGTAAGTTAAACTCTAATTTTTGAAATCTACCCCCACCCTTTGTTTAAAAAACTAAAATATGTTTTGTTTAACTCCAGACCTAATTACTTTTCGTTTGATATCACACACGCCATATTTTCACTTAATCTCTAATTTTTTAAATCTACCCCCACCCTTTTTTTTTAACTAAAATAATTTTTTTTTAACTCCAGACTCAATTACCTTTCGTTAGATATCACACACGCCATATTTTCACATAAAATCTAATTTTTGAAATGTACCCCCGCCCTCTTATTTGGCTTGTGCTCGGTGGATTTTGTTCATTTTTAAATGGGACCATCTCGACGCAAGATCCAGCCAAGGTACCAAATTTCATTAAAATCGGACAAGCGGTTTTTGAGTTATGCGCATTGGTCGTTACAGACAGACAGACAGACAGACAGACGGCGCAACAAAAGTTTCAAAATCATCTGAAACGCAAAGATATATAAAAAATTTTGAAATCGGAGCAACTTTTTTTTTCTCGAAAAAATTAGGATCACTATAGCTCACACTACTATAGTATAGTAGTAGTGTGAGCTAAAATAATAATTTTATGAAAAAATTAATTTTTGCATACTTATTTTTTTTTAAAATATCAATATTTTATTATTGTGTGTCGCTAGAGACTTGTTTTTATCAACAAAAAATATTAAAAAAAACATTACATTTAATATGCTATTTAAAACAGTTTATACCAAAAAATAGGTTAAAAAAAAATTGACCAACTAATTTTTTTTTAAATAATTTTTATTTCAATTTATTGCTCTTGGTCTAATACACGGCTTTACCCAATTTATTTTTTTTTAAGTTATTATCAGAAAAGTTTAAAAAATCGCCAACTTTGATGCTCTGTATCTCAACAAAGAAAGAGTTTTATAGGAACATTTTTATCAGACATGACCTTCTCTATTACCTGTTGGCCTACGGCCCCTAAGTTATGGGACACCCTGTATTTTAATTCAATTTAATGTATAATATATGGACAGCTATGTGGCTTCTAGCGCCAATTTTTAATATCATGTTTAAAACAAAAATGTCATTTAATTGCTTTTTCAAAAAATAACAGAATACATTTTAGCTCACACATATACTATACTATAGTAGTGTGAGCTATGGTGATCCTAATCTGTCTGTCTGTCTGTCTGTCTGTCTGTCTGTCTGTCTGTCTGTCTGTCTGTCTGTCTGTCTGTCTGTCTGTCTGTCTGTCTGTCTGTCTGTCTGTCTGTCTGTCTGTCTGTCTGTCTGTCTGTCTGTCTGTCTGTCTGTCTGTCTGTCTGTCTGTCTGTCTGTCTGTCTGTCTGTCTGTCTGTCTGTCTGTCTGTCTGTCTGTCTGTCTGTCTGTCTGTCTGTCTGTCTGTCTGTCTGTCTGTCTGTCTGTCTGTCTGTCTGTCTGTCTGTCTGTCTGTCTGTCTGTCTGTCTGTCTGTCTGTCTGTCTGTCTGTCTGTCTGTCTGTCTGTCTGTCTGTCTGTCTGTCTGTCTGTCTGTCTGTCTGTCTGTCTGTCTGTCTGTCTGTCTGTCTGTCTGTCTGTCTGTCTGTCTGTCTGTCTGTCTGTCTGTCTGTCTGTCTGTCTGTCTGTCTGTCTGTCTGTCTGTCTGTCTGTCTGTCTGTCTGTCTGTCTGTCTGTCTGTCTGTCTGTCTGTCTGTCTGTCTGTCTGTCTGTCTGTCTGTCTGTCTGTCTGTCTGTCTGTCTGTCTGTCTGTCTGTCTGTCTGTCTGTCTGTCTGTCTGTCTGTCTGTCTGTCTGTCTGTCTGTCTGTCTGTCTGTCTGTCTGTCTGTCTGTCTGTCTGTCTGTCTGTCTGTCTGTCTGTCTGTCTGTCTGTCTGTCTGTCTGTCTGTCTGTCTGTCTGTCTGTCTGTCTGTCTGTCTGTCTGTCTGTCTGTCTGTCTGTCTGTCTGTCTGTCTGTCTGTCTGTCTGTCTGTCTGTCTGTCTGTCTGTCTGTCTGTCTGTCTGTCTGTCTGTCTGTCTGTCTGTCTGTCTGTCTGTCTGTCTGTCTGTCTGTCTGTCTGTCTGTCTGTCTGTCTGTCTGTCTGTCTGTCTGTCTGTCTGTCTGTCTGTCTGTCTGTCTGTCTGTCTGTCTGTCTGTCTGTCTGTCTGTCTGTCTGTCTGTCTGTCTGTCTGTCTGTCTGTCTGTCTGTCTGTCTGTCTGTCTGTCTGTCTGTCTGTCTGTCTGTCTGTCTGTCTGTCTGTCTGTCTGTCTGTCTGTCTGTCTGTCTGTCTGTCTGTCTGTCTGTCTGTCTGTCTGTCTGTCTGTCTGTCTGTCTGTCTGTCTGTCTGTCTGTCTGTCTGTCTGTCTGTCTGTCTGTCTGTCTGTCTGTCTGTCTGTCTGTCTGTCTGTCTGTCTGTCTGTCTGTCTGTCTGTCTGTCTGTCTGTCTGTCTGTCTGTCTGTCTGTCTGTCTGTCTGTCTGTCTGTCTGTCTGTCTGTCTGTCTGTCTGTCTGTCTGTCTGTCTGTCTGTCTGTCTGTCTGTCTGTCTGTCTGTCTGTCTGTCTGTCTGTCTGTCTGTCTGTCTGTCTGTCTGTCTGTCTGTCTGTCTGTCTGTCTGTCTGTCTGTCTGTCTGTCTGTCTGTCTGTCTGTCTGTCTGTCTGTCTGTCTGTCTGTCTGTCTGTCTGTCTGTCTGTCTGTCTGTCTGTCTGTCTGTCTGTCTGTCTGTCTGTCAAAAACCGCTCGGCCGATTTTAATGAAATTTGGTACCTAGGCTGGGTCTTGGGTCGAGATGGTCCCATTTAAAAATGAACAAAATCCACCGAACACAAACCAAATAAAAGGGTGGGGGTAGATTTCAAAAATTAGAGTTTATGTGAAAATATGGCGTGTGTGATATCAAACGAAAGGTAATTGAGTCTGGAGTTAAACAAAATACATTTTAATTTATTTAAAAAAAAGGGTGGGAGTATTTTTCAAAAATTAGAGTTTAAGTAAAAATATGGCGTGTGTGTTATCAAACGAAAGGTAATTGAGTCCGGAGTTTAACAAAATACATTATAGTTTTTGTTTTTTTTAAGGGTGGGGGTAGATTTCAAAAATTTGAGTTTAAGTCAAAACATAACTTGTGTGGTATCAAACAAAAGGTAATTTAGTCTGGAGTTGAATAAAATATATTTCAGTTTTTAGTTATATTAGCTCACACGTACACTATAACTATAGTACCTAGTGTGAGCTTAGGTGCCCATATATTGGCAGAGTATTTTCACTATCTTACCTAACATCTTTGTGCCAAGTTGTAACGCTTTCTCTGGGCCGTATGGTAATATCAAACAAGTTTCCACATAAAGAAAACAGACCTTCCACCACTTTTTGAACCGGGAAGTACTGTTTTAATTCAGACTCGTTATAAGTACTGAAGAGAAAGTTCCTTTGTCGTCGCCTCCAGAACGGAACATCCCACAATTCTAACCTAAAAATAGGGTGCAAATTAAAGAGATGTCCAGTAAGTACGAGGATGGGTTGAAAAATTTTCCGGCCTAGCCGATAGCAGGCCCGATTTGCTTTGTGTTCCAACGTGTTTGTGCAGCCTTGCTTGTGATCAGTATACGCTCGAAGTTTAAAGTGAGTGCGTCTAGTAGTTTGTGTCCTGCTTATTTTGAAAGTTTATACAGAGTGTCAATTTTAAAAGATGGGAAAAAACGAGATAAGAATCGTGATAAAATATTTTCATATCAAAGGGTTATCGCCGACGGAAATAAAAGCTGAACTAGATGCTACACTAGCAGAATCTGCTCCTTCCTATACCACAGTTAAAACCCACGGTGGATAGAATATACCGGTGTTCGAATCTTATAAATATATGTCGAATTTTCAAGTCACTGGTGGTCCAGCTGATTTTTAGAAACGAAAGTTAGATATGATATGAACAACTAATATTTTTTGACTTTTTTGAAAACTACGGCATTTTTCGTACTATTTTTTAGTATATTCTTATAAAATAATATTTGTCAGACATACCAGTCGTTATTTTTTTTAGCCCGCTTCATTTCTCTCAACACAAAAACTAAAATTCGAAGAAATGAATGTGTTCGTTTACTAGCCAATAGTCCTCGGTTCACCTTTGATATTAAACGATCACATTCAGTATGACTTGTAGTTTAAATTTTGTGTAATAAAAAATAAAGCGGGCTAAAAGAAAATAACGACAATACATCTAGAAAATTACATTTTATAAGGGTGTACTAGAAAACAGTAGAAAAATGGCCTTAGTTTTCAAAAAATTCCAAAAATATTACTTGTTCCGTTGTTCATAACAGATCTAACTTTTGTTTACAAAAATCAGCTGGACCACCAGTGACGTGGAAAATTCGACATGTATATATAAGATCCGAACACCGGTCTATTCTATCCACCGTGGTTAAAACCTGGGTATCAGACTTTAAACGTGATCGTACCTGCACTGATAATGCTCCGCGTTCTAGCACAAAACTAATTCTAAAACATCGCAGATTAAGACTGGAAGAGGTAGCTGAGGCTATGGGCATATCAAAAGAGCGAGTTCACCATATTTTATGTAAAGTTTTAGGTATGAGAAAGCTATCCGCCCGATGGGTGCCGCGTTTGCTCACGCCAGATCAAAAGCTCGTGCGTCTAACTATTTCAGATGAGAATTTGGCCGGTTTAGACGTGATTCAGGAGACTTTTTGAGTAGATTTATTACGGTTGATGAAACATGGGTTCGAGGGGTGAACAGCTCTCACAATCGGTGTACACATTTCTCACAATCTGTTCACAATCCTTCACAATCTTTACACAATCCCTCCCAATCACCCACAATCTCTCACAATCCTTCACAATCTCTCACAATCCTTCACAATCTTACCACAATCCCTCACAATCTTTACACAATCCCTCACAATCTTAGCAAAAGATTGTGGAAGATTGTGGAAGATTGTGGATTTTCGCAATCGGCGTACACAGTTTGGGGTTCCCTCACAATCTTAGCAAAAGATTGTGGATTTTCGCAATCGACGTACATATTTTGGGGTCAGCTGGTCACCCCTCGGTTATTAAACAGCAGGGCCGGTAACGGTAAATGAAGAGGGCGGCAAAGGAAACTATAGACATGATGACCTTTTGTTTTTTTTGTTTGGTCGCAAGAATTTTTGATGGGACGGTGCTCACCCCGCCCCTTCAGGCGCGCTACGCCGCTGCACAGTCCTCCACCATCCCTCACAATCTTTCACAATCCCTCCCAATCACCCACAATCTCTCACAATCTTACCACAATCCTTCACAATCTTACCACAATCTCTCACAATCTTTCACAATCTTGCCACAATCCCTCACAATCTTTCACAATCTTGCCACAATCCCTCACAATCTTGCCACAATCCCTCACAATCTTAGCAAAAGATTGTGGATTTTCACAATTGGTGTACACATTTTGGGTTACCCCTCGCATGGGTTCATCATTGTACCCCTGAAACTAAGCAACGGTCCAAACAATGGACGGCAAAGGACGAACCAGTTCCAAAGAAGGCAAAGGCATTACCGTCTGCTGGAAAGGTCATGGCAACGGTCTTTTGGGACGCTAAAGGGATATTCCTCATAGATTATGTCGAAAAAGGAAGAACAATAAATTCAGAGTCCTACAGCGACTTACTGGACCAGCTCAAGCAGAATATAAGCGAAAAACGCTCTGATTTAGCAAAAAAGAAAATTTTGTTTCATCAGGACAATGCACCTTGCCACAAGTCCGCTCTTGAAATGGCTAAAATCCGTTAGCTAGGCTTTGAACTGTTAAACCATCGACCTTATTCGCCAGACCTAGCCCCGTCAGACTTTTATTTCTTTCTACAAACGCTCATTTTGACGAGTTGGATAAATCAGACTTCAGTGATGGCTGTTAGCCCGCGGTTAGAAAAACGATAACTGCAATGGACTGTAAATATTTTAATTAAATGAAGCGCGAACAAACATAAATATATTGATATGAAATTACGAAATAATCAAACGTCCATAGGTTAATTGTTGTGCCACACAACGGCAATCAGAAACAAAGGCATTCACCAGTTTGCAGCCAATTTATCCACTTCCAAGGGGCCCCTCTTTGGATCTAACGATGTCACCACGTAGCTGAAGGGCTGAAGTTTCTAGTTCTATGCTTCAGTACACCAAAATCGGGCACTTTCAGGTGTAGAAATTTGAAATAGTTGGAGAACGAAATTAACACGCCATTTCTCGAGGCGACTGACAAAGGATCTCTCTGGTTGTTGGTGCGCATGTCCAAATGCGCGAAATGCACTCTGTCCTTCATACAATTGTGTGGTTTTAAAAACCCAGATCGAATCTTATTTTCCTGTTGACTGCTATATATTTTCTTAAATATCCAATACTTTTTTTGCTGATCTTAATTTTTTTTCTTCCGAAATATTTAAAATTTTAAAGAAACTTACTTTTCAGTCTGGAAACCTTGTTCCATGGCAAACTTCGCTAATTCTTTTAGCTCGGCGTCTTGTGCCGGTTTCGCCTTTTCGAGCAGAACATCGAACGCTTTCTGCACGTTTCTGTAACTTCCCGCCATCTTTGTTTCCATCGAAACTTCCACGTAGTTGTTGTATCCCAAATGTCGTGCGTTTTCCCGATTTAGGAAACGTACTTCTTCCAAGTTAAGTCCAGTGGCCCAGTCGCGGTCTCTGTAGTTTGAGCCGATACCTGTTCGGGCTTGCCATAAATTCCACCTAAAAAATCGAAAAATTTATATGTAGACTATCCTTTATCCAAAATTTTCAGGACAAACTTTTATCTTCCCTTACGACATGATTGTCTGGGGCGGGAGGAATGTGTGTTTAGTTGAAGTCGTTCATCATCATCGTGCGGACATGTCCGTTGCCCTTCTACACGATGCCAGTTCTATCCTTAGTGTATGAGTATCAGTTTGTTTTGATTTGGGCTAAGTCAGTAGTAAAAGGCATTGCTGGTCGCGTGTCATTGTTTTTGTTAGCGTTGGTTTATAAAATGGTAATAAATACTGTCGATTACATAATTAAATAAATAAATTTTTCAACAAATAAAAAAGAGGCTGCAGCTTCCAGTGGACTCTACACCACACAGAACCACAAGGGTTACGAAAAACAATTTGATTCAGTCATTTTGTACTATGAACAAATTTTGTCCTGCTTTAATTTTTTTCATATCCCTTTTTACCCTACCCCTTTTTAAATAAAAAAGGTAGATGAAATTAGGTACAAAATATTTTATTTAGGGACACAATTAGTTCATCATATCATGGCAGATTAAACATTTTTAAATAACTACACAAATCTACAATTATTTATTGGTTACTGTTAAGAACTTTGTATTTCAATTAGAAATAAATTTAATTGTTGCAGAAGTTTTTTAAAAATGTCCTCCTTCAAAATAAAATTGGTGACTAATCTCAATTTCTAATTTTTCACTCCCTGTATGTTGTAGTGTAATGAAATTTTACCTAAGTTCCCTATCAGGACAATACTCCAATAAAAGTGGATAGACATGATGCTGTAATGTAAATTTCCAAGGTCCATTTTGGGGCAACTGTGAATTTAGAGAGACTGCCTTCAATAAAGGTTCTGGAAAGTCTTTCACAACCTAAAATTTAAAAAATAAATCAAGTAAAAACTGCATTTAAATACCCACTTTTTGGAATATTAGCTTTTCAGAAAGAAATGTATAAAAATTACAGAAATCTACCTGTTTATCATGACAAACGAATTGAAACTTCTTTATGGCCATCTCATTTTTGGCCTTAAAAGCTGATTTCTCCTGCCAAATCTTGTTCAAGTTATAATTCAACTTTGCTCTTGCACTTTCTCCTAAATCTAAGCCATTTAATCTGCCTTCCAAATGAAACTTGGACACTAGTCTTTGTTCTTCTTTTGTTCTGTTTTTCTTCTGTGAAATTTCTTTTTTGACAGCTTCAAAAATTGGTTTGCTGTTAAATTTAGCTGACTTGGCTCTTTTTGCACGTTCATGAATGGCTAGGTAACTTGAGGTGGGCATAAGAGTGCTGTTTCCTAAAAATTACCTCAAATTATCCATCTTAATCTAGTCTTTAGTTATTGAAAAGAAAATGGCAACGGCTTTACGTAGATTTGCAGAAGGCATATGATAGTATACCACTAAATCTACTTTGGAAAGCGTTGGAAAAGACAAACATAAGCGTACAACTAATTAAGGCCATCAAAGAGTTATACCGCAATAGTAAGGCAAAAGTTAAAATAAAAGCAAAACTAACCAAAGGCTTTCAAGTAAATAAAGGTTTTAAACAAGGTTGCTGTATCTCGCCTACGCTCTTCAAGATATATTTGGAACAGGTCCTTAAAGTCTGGAAGAGAAAATGCCAAAACATGGGAATTCTGTTGAATGAAACCACCTTGTATACTTTATGTTTTGCCGATGATCAGATAGTGGTGGCTCAGGATTATGACGACCTCGAATATATGACACGAAAACTAATAGAAAAGTACAATAAGTGGGGACTAGAGGTTAATATCAATAAGACAGAGTATATGTGTATTGGTGGAATGAAACAGGATCTAATCTTAAATACTGGGCAGCGAATTCAGTCCTGTGATGAGTATAAATACTTGGGTCTAAAAATTACAGCTGACGGAACACTAGACAAAGCTATAAAAGATAGAAACGTACAAGGAAGAAAAGCAATAACTTTATTAAATGGAATAATTTGGGACCAAAGTATATAAAAACATAACAAAAAGCTTATATATAACACCATTGTAAAAAGTATTATTACATACGGCTCAGAAGTATGGCCAATCAAAGATAGAACAGAAAAAATGCTTTCCGCTACGGAGATGGACTATTGGAGAAGAGCAGCAGGGAAATCAAAAAGAGAAAGAGTTACCAATCAAAGAATAAGAGAAATTATGACAGTGGGTGAACGAACTCTAGTGGATGATATAAGAACAAAACAACTGGTGTGGTACGGACATGTACAAAGAATGGATGATGGAAGACTACCTAAACAAATATTACAATGGAAACCAACTGGCCGAAGAAAACGAGGAAGGCCAAGGAGAAGCTGGAGAGAAGGAATAGATAGTGAAATAAGAATAAGAGGCCTAGATGATCAATTATGGGCAAACAGAAACGAGTGGAGATTGGGTATTGGAAGACGTAGAACGTTGTGAAACCAATAAATATATATATATATCTAGTCTTTAAAAGTTGGTTTGTAAGTCATTCTCAAAAATATGTAAATTTTGTTGTACTTATCACTATTCTAAAATGTTCAAAGTTAGGTAAAGTTTACCTAAATATAGTGTTTTGGCCAAGCCCCATGTGTTGTATAAAGGAACCCCCACTTCTTCCAATGGCACTATAACATCCTGAAAAAGATCATGCTCAACACCTTCTTGGCTTAAATTCTTTTCAATTTCCTGGACACTTATTTCGAAGTCTAATGCCTGTTTTGCAATTGCAGCCCTGCAATTTTCGATTGTAATGTTTGTGAACTCTGGAAGGCCCTCATTTTGGAATACTGGGTTTTTGTCAGGGGTATCTTCTCCTATTTCAGGAACCCTATTAAAAACAGATACATAAAATACAAGAAAAGCTCTGACACTTCTTTAATCCATAAATAAAAAGTTAGATCGTCAAAATTAAATCCTAAAAATTAATTTTTTGTACTTACAAAACAATATATCCTTGTTGAGTCTCCTGAAGTGTTTTTGTTGTCGAATGAACACTTCTGTATAGAGCAGATTGCGACCGCAGAACTGAAAAACTATACTTTAGCATTTTCTTCGTGAACGTGAGTAATTTTTCCCGATTTATCGCAAAATTTAAAAAAAAATCAAAACACGGAAAAAACCTCGACCAAAAAGTGGGGTTAGAGAAACCAAACGCTGAGATTTGGTTGGTTGCGATTCATATGATAGGAACTGTTCACAGATTACAGTGCACTGGATACTCTTACTGTGCACAGTGGTCTTTTTTACAAATTTTGAAGAAAAAAACTGCTCGACTATAGTTCATTCCATAATTTTTGAGATAACTTTTTGATAGTAATCCGCTGTTACCATAACAAACAGCATAGGCCAGCGAGAAAAAAGCGTAAAAAGTTATCCCAAAATTAATGCTATAGACTTTACGTTCGCGATCATATGGTAAGCCAGGGCTATCAAAATGGACGGGCCACGATGCTCCACTTTGTTGACGTCACATCCGGGGCTCATTTTTTTTTGATGGTCACGTTACGACACAGCTGATTGTCTTTAAAATATTGAAGTTGGAATGACGGTTCATGAATATTTGATTTTTTTTAAATAAAGCCGTTTTTGAGATTGTTTTTACTTTACTCTGGCAGAACAATTTTTTTTAAATGTATATTAATCCCTAATTTTTCATAGCCGCTTCATTAACTCACACCAGACAAAAATTAAGTCTAAAGCAGAAGCGAATGTGACAATCACAGATGACAAAGTCAAATACATGTCAAATATAACAGTTGGCATGTGGTACATGGCAGGTAATTTGAATTCAAAATAAGGAATGCTAAATCATGAAGATTTTAACCTTTTAATCATGTTGCTTCCTTACAAACCTTTCGTGGAATATCGGGATGGTGTCTGAGAATATTTCACTGAAATTTTGCGGAAATCTGTAGTGCCATTTTGAAAATATCATAAAAAAACGTCGGATCTCCCATAAGACCCAATGTAAAATTCAGCCCCGGGAGATCAGCTGATTTTTTCAGGGTCATGGCCTCTATTTTTGTGTTGGCCTTGGGTAAGCTTATTCTTAATACTGCACCTTTTTTTAAATTATGGTACTGTTAAGACATATCTCCAGACTCCTGGTTTTTTAACTTAATTGGGTATTTTCTGAGATAAAAATATGCAAAAAAAAATCGAAAATTCCTTGAAAACTCCTTATTTTATTGTTGCTTCACACATAAGAAAAAAATACTCAAAAATATTATTAAACCTCTAAAAACTGTTACTTATTTAAATACTACCTTTAAAAATCAAAATAATAATAATAGTTAATAAATGAGTGTGTAAAGTATAGTATACTCCATTCTTTATTCTAGTACGGAATACTATTTCTAACTGTTGATTTTTTTTAATAAAAAATAAATAAAAGCAGTAAGTGTCCGCATGCACAAAGATCTTAAATAGTTGAAAAATATAATAATTTCATAAGAATCACAATTTTAGATTTTCCTCCTTAAAAATTGTATTTTACGTAGGGCACCTCGACGTCTTCGCCAGTGGCGTCATTGCAACATAACTCAAAAACTAAAGCTTTCACATGCGGTTCGATCTTCTTTTTCGATACTTTCTTGACAACTTCTGTCATGGGCAGGCCTAGACGTTCTTCGGCCTTGGCTTTTTGCATGAAAAAGGAGTACAGCATGCAGACGCCTTGCGAGAGCATTGTAATTTCTAAACCGTGCTTTTCCTGTAAAAAAAATATAACTTAAAAACTGAAAACTGCATCGAAGAAACACAGACTTTTTTTTGCAAAATGAGTGTGTGAAGGGAAGACTTGTCTGAGACGGCACACAGTGGGGCAGAAGCACAAAAAGGTGCGATAAAGTCCCACAGTGCAATGGATGTATTCCTTTGTTGTCAGGAATGTTTAAAATGAATTACTTAGTGATCCAAAATAAAAAAAAATTGGCCCCGAGCTGTTAGTCGAGGTATAAGTGGTCGAATACGACGGCAATGTTTACAAAATATTATATTATGTTGTCGACCCTGCAGAAACGGAAAGGCCAAGTTTGCCCCCTCCCAATAACTAATCGTCCCCCTGAAAAATGAAAACACCTAAACCCCCCCAAAAAAAACTTGATAGAACCGACATTAAATTTTTACACACCTTTCTTCTGTGTGACTTTCGCCACTTGACAGAAGCTTTTAGTGGCATATATAAAGGGGGGCCTGGGGGGGCCGGGCATCCGAAGCTAAGATTTTTCTAGATATTTTACACATATTTCATGAATACAAAAATAAAACAGCATAAAATACGGCCTTATGGGGTCTCGCCCCCCCCCCCCAAAACTGTCTCAGGCCCCCCCGAGACATTTTTCTATATACGCCACTGGAAGCTTTCTTTGTTTATAAATAATTATGTTTATATATTATACTAAACAGAACAAAAAATAATTTAACTATATTAATAAATCAAATAATAAGTTAAAAAAAAGATCGATCTGAAAGTGTAAAATTAACGTATAAACCTCGTTATAAAAGAGTATTTTTATCCTTTAACAAATTGTAGCTTTCGCTACGCTCGTGCTAAAAACTTTTTACCTTGAAATAAAAAGTATCACTTTTATCCTTGGTATATATTATTAGAAGGGCCCTCTTTAATCCTTATTTTAGCGATAAAACTGTCACTTTTTATCTTTAAAATTAAAAAAAAGGCTCTATCAGACATTATGTTTTTAGTAAAGTAGCTGAAAACCACATAATTATAATTATAATTTAATTCTAGGGCAGAAAAATCCAAAGGTTTAAAAATTATCTCCTAAAATTCGTAATTAGTGTCTTGTTAGCTATTGGCTAATTATACACCTCGCTACGCTCAGGCTACAAACTTTTTGCCTTGGGATAAGGTGTGACTTTTATTCCTTAATATATATTGAGTATAATAATAGTATGTGTAGATGTATATGTATTTAGTACGTTATATTTTAAATATCTATACTACAATTTAAACACACATTTCGCTAAGTTTGGAGAAAAATGTTAATATTTAAAAATTAATTCCGACCTTATTAGCAAAAACTAGCAGCTAAATGTGGCATCATTTTAAAAAGGAAGGTTTAATAAAAAATGACATGTGAAAACTCGGCGACAAGTTACTTTGTATCCACGTATATTTTTAAAATTAAAGAAGATAAAAATTTTTTGAAAGATTTTACAAAAATGGCAGTTTGAAGAAAAACAACAAAAAATTTTGCATTTTTTTTTATACGAGAATAATGTACTCACCATAGTGATTATCTGACATAAATTAAATTATTTTAACCAAACTTGATCAACATTAAAAATTGTGGTAAAATTGATTCATTTGTGTTCTTAAAACAACTACGCAACGTCAGTTTTCAAAACACGCTAACTTTGACAAGGTGTTTTATTCATTTGTTTGACGTTTGACTATCCGAAGCTAACTTGCTATGGTAAAGCGATTATTAATAAATAGTTTTCAGTAAAAATATCTCCCATATTAAATAAATGAGTTCTGCACTAAATCGCATGTTTTCTTAATTTTGCCCCTCTGTGCGGCATAGCGGGTAGTTTAGAAACGTTGGAGAAAGTGAAAAGCACATATGACCCATTTTGGAAGACCAGGTAAAACTTTTATTTATGTAAATTATTTTGAGAAAAAAATACCTTTTTTATCTATAACAATTTCGTTCTTTTGGTGTAAATTGCTTATTTATAAGTAGCTTTTTTTCCAAAGAAGGTGCATGTGGTGCCACCCACGGAATAAACTTAACGAAAACAAAATTATTTTTTCTATAAGCGTGCGGAAAAGTCCACTTTTCCGCACGCATTTTAGTGTGGAAAGTGCCACTTTTCCGCACTAGTGCGGAAAAATATTTTTTCCGCACTAGTGCGGAAAAGTAAATTTGTTACGATTTTGAGGTGTTCTATAACATTTAGACCGTTCAAAATACATTTGTATCTTTCCTAGCACACGAAATATCCTAAAAATATTCAAATTGACTAAAATTCTGCTATATTTTCAATATTTTAAAGTTTTCAGTAAAATAGGTTCAAATTATAAGTTTTAAACCTCCCCGGTATAAATATCGTCATTGTCAATGTTAAACAACAATGAACACTAGTGGTTTTAGATTTGGCATCTTAAATCACCATAGCAACAAAGTACAAACAAACTGTCAAAACAAAGCCAATTTTGCAGCTACAAGCGTCTTTTGAATTTTTCAAACAAAAAAATCAGATTTTCAATGGATTCTTCGGACGAAGATCTACCCCAGTCAGTTCTAGAAGCCGCTAGAATGTGAATAATAATAATAATTGATTTGATTAAAACGTTTTGAATATAAATAATTTTCTGATTATTTTTAGTTTTTTCCTCACGCTTATAGAAAAAATAGTGTACCTAACTCGTGCGTAAAGTGTCTTTTCCGCACTTGATTGCTGGCCAAACTCCGCTATCGCGTCGTTTGGCCATCTGCAATCGCGTGCGGAAAAGAGGCACTTTCCGCACTAGTTAGGTAAACTACTATTACGCACTAGACATAAACACTATTGGCTTACTTGGAAATACTGCAAAAACTCGCTAAGCGTCATCTCGCCTTGGACCTCGAATCTGTCCCACAGGGTCCATTTGTTTCCACAGTATTCCATTTGTGGGGCGGCTATGGGCTCACTAAATCCTGTTAAAAAAAACAGTTACTTTTATAACCCACAAATTCACAGTGTTGTTTAAAAAGTGACTTTTCCGCACTTGATTGCTGACCATCTGCAATCCCGTGCGGATAAGTGGCACTTTCCGCACTTGTTAGGTGAAACATATAGTACGTATTATTGCAATACCTACGGTACATTACGCTGCAGAATGCAAAGATATTTGAAATAGCAATATCAATGGGTATAAGTTTATCCTTTTTGCGGTCCTTAAGATAAAATGTCCTGATTGGTTATACTTTTACGCATGAATATTATTTTATTCTTGTATTCGTTACGTCAAATCATCGGCGTACCGTTGACAAAAACTCTATCTATGTAAATTTGGTATCTGTGCATTTTTCGTACCTTTATTTCTGAATGTTTGCATCAAACGCCAACCATTGTGTAAATAGGTAACAGGGAGTATTGGAATATTACGTATACAGGGTGACCCGATCTTAAGGGACCAAACTTTACCAGCGTGTTGGGCGTTCAAAAATAATTTAAAAAAGTCTATACAACATAGGTCGAAAAATGTTTTGTAAAGAAAATACAGGGTGTCAAAGTTTTTTTAAAAAAAAAAGATAAAAATTATTATCTAGAAAACTACCTTGGACAACAACTTTAAATTTGGTACAGAATAAAGGTTAATAGAGCTGCATACTTTTCTTTATAAAGCAACAATGTAGGCCCGCCACGGGCGTGCGCACGGGTGGTGACTTTTAGAATTTTTGAAGAAAAAAAATGATACGCCAATGGATTTTTTTAAATTTTAAATTATTTTTGAGTTCACTGTCCAATTCAAGTAAAAAAATGTCACCTTACTTTTTTTCGTACAATGCTTCATTGTGGAGAAAAAAATTGAAAATGTTTAAATTTGTTGCAAAAAAAAATAAAATAATTAAGCCAATAAATTTTTTAAATTAAAGAAACTACACAAATAAATGGATAATTATTTATTAATTTAAAAACGCTTCAAAATGGTTGCCCCTCACTTCAATGCATTTAGTACATCTTCGTCGAACTGCTCTGGTAGCAGCAGCAATTTGTGCTGGGGTTATGGCTCTGCAACAAGCTTGGATTGATGCTATGAGGTCATCCCTGTTTCTTGGTGGGTTTCTGTACACCATTTCTTTCAAAGTACCCCAAAGAAAAAAATCTAGGGGGGTGAGGTCGGGTGACCTAGCAGGCCAAGCCGTTGGGCCCCCTCTACCTATCCATCGGTTAGGATAATTATTGTTTAGCCAATCACGCACTTCTAGTCTACTAATAGTAGAGAATATGGAATTCAGCACTGTGTTTTTATGATGTTACAATTTTGTTTTTTGTCTTTTCAACTACAGTAGGAATATATTTGCAAAGAATCGTTTGTACTGGAAGCGGAAATTATCGTCTAGGCCTCATTTTTCGATCGGTCAATCAACCAATTCTATTCTTTGGTAACGTTAAGGTGCCCGCAGACTGCCGTAAGCTAACGTAAATACGTAAGCTCCTAACGTGACTTTGACGACGGTGTGACGAAGTGCGCTTGCGTAACTGTCAAATCTCATGCTTACGTAAAAATACGTAGCACAACTTAAACTATCTAATAATACTTACCAAAGAACGGCAACGCCAAATTAACAAAGCCATTTTTAAACGGTTCCATTTTTTCTTGCGACCTTGCCAGTTTGTACAGTTCTATACACACCAAACCGGCAACAACGGACGTAGTAGTGGCAATTGCCGGGATAATTTTTCCTAAAAAAAAAGAAGTGGTTTTGTGAATAAATAAAGTATTGTTCATACTCGTCTTAGTCTTTTGTTTTTGATTAGTCTTTGTCCTTTGATTAGTCTTAGCTGTCTTAAACAAAATCGGCTGTTCATACTCGTCTTTTGTTTTTGATTAGTCTTAGTCATAACTCACTGAAAAAAAATTTATTTTCTACACAAAATGATCTTATTTAACCTAATCTGTGCACGAAACACAGACACGAAAGAACAAAAGCGAAAAAGAAAAAAAAGCAAATAAAATTTTGAGGTTCTGTTGGTTGAGATTTTCTGTTAAAAACATGATTAATGGCGGTAAATTCAAAATTTCGACCGCGCGCTTGCGCTCTTCGGACGCCCTGTAAAACAAAACAACAAACATCAGCTGATGTCTGTCACTCGTCTTAGTCGTTGTCCTAAGGATTGAAAGTTGGCAACTCTTAAGACAAAGACTAATCAAAAACAAAAGCAAAAGCATTGTATGAACACTCCCATAAGAAACAGTGGTTTTAACTTTCTTATGACAAGACATATGACTAAACCAAGACAAAAGACTAGACAAAAGACGAGTATGAATGATCCATAAAATGCAATCATAGAAGAGTAAAAGATAAATCTAACAGAACAGATATTTTTATTATTCGAAATGAAAGGGTCTGGAGAAAAAAATGCATACTAGAATTAAACCAACATTAAAGTTTTAAATACTAATTTTAAATTTGTTCTTAATAAAAAACTTATTTCAATACTTATATTTTCTACGAGGATGGGATGATAAGTTTCCGGCCTAGCTAATAGCAGGCCCAATTTGCTTTCTTGTTCCAACATGTTTGTGTAGCTTTGCTTGTGATCAGTATACGCTCGAAGTTTAAAGTGAGTGCGTCAAGTAGTTTGTGTCCTGGTTATTTTGAAAGTTTATACAGTGTGTCAGTTTTAAAAGATGGAAAAAAACGAGATAAGAGCCGTGATAAAATATTTTTATATCAAAGGGTTATCGCCGACGGAAATAAAAGCTAAACTAGATGCTACACTAGGGGAATCTGCTCCTTCCTATACCACAGTTCAAACCTGGGTATCGGACTTTAAACGTGGTCGTTCTGGCAGGCCAAAAAACGGCAACTTCTGAGGAAATGGTGCAAACCATTTGTACGTGCAAGACAAATAATACTTAGTTAATTTTCCTAAATATTAATTATTCCGTTGCACTGAGCCATACAGGTTGTCACGTGACACCGCAAAGTGCGCGGATAGAAAGTGCGCAACCCACCGGCGCGATGACAAGAGAGATCATCGTAGCCTCCATATTGAAACCGGCGTGTTTTACTCGGTTTTTCCGAAACTACAATTCAATCAATTACAATTAGTGCCAATCAATTCTAAAATCATTCCAATCCGTTACCTCAACTCCTCACAGTGATTTCGATCAACTCAAGAACTCTGGTAGAAGCCTGGGCGCCCAGTGAATGGAATTTGTACCGCCGAGAAATAGCAAGGTAGGTGTCAATCGACATTTTGTATGGTTCTCGCGTTATTTTCCATTTTTATCCTTAATGCGTTAAAAGTTTAACCAGTGCCTAAAGCTATCGAAAGGGTGTATGTCTTGTGCATACACCATTCACAAACTAATTCTAAAATATCGCAGATTAAGACTGGAAGAGGTAGCTGAGGCTGTGGGATATCAAAAGAGCGAGTTCACCATATTTTGTGAAGTTTTAGGTATAAGAAAGTTATCAGCCCGATGGGTGCCGCGTTTGCTCACGCCAGATCAAAAGCTTGTGCGTCTACCCATTTCAGAGGAGAATTTGGCACTGTTTACCCGTGATTCAGGGGACTTTTTGCGTAGATTTATTACGGTTGATGAAACATGGGTTTATTATTATACCCCTGAAACTAAGCAACAGTCCAAACAATGGACGGCAAAATACGAACCAGTTCCAAAGAAGGCAAAAGCAGTACCGTCTTCTGGAAAGGTCATGGCGACGGTCTTTTGGGACGCTAAAGGGATACTCCTCATAGGTTATCTCGAAAAAGGAAGAACAATAAATTCAGAGTACTACAGCGACTTACTGGACCAGCTCAAGCAAAATATAAGCGAAAAACGCCCTGGTTTGGGAAAAAAAATTTGGTTCATCAGGACAATGCATTTTGCCACAAGTCTGCTCTTGAAATGGCTAAAATCCATCAGATAGGCTTTGAACTGTTAAACGATCCACCTTATTCGCCAGACCTAGCCCCGTCAGAGGGTCTACTACGTTTTACTTCGATGCTTGAAAATGGGTGTTTCTTTTTTTAATGATAAGTTGAGGTCGTTTTATACTGTTTTCAAGAAAAAAAATGCGGATTTTTCGCATTTTTTTTAGAAATTTCAAAATTAAAAAATTAGTAACAACTCATACAAATTGCTATAGAAAGAATTTATTTGACGTTTGTTATTTCGAGAAAGAGAGGGACGGCTCATAATCGACTGAGCTTTAAATAAATGGTAATTTAGCCAGACCAACTGTCTGGCAAGAGGCGATAAAAAGTTATCGTTTTTTAGAAATGTATTTACGCATAGAAAAATGGTTACACCATATTTTTGAAATCTAACGTTCGACCTGACATTTTGCTCCAACATTTTAATTTGTCGCGCATTTTTGACTCCGTTTGATTTACAGAAATTCAGCAGTTCGATTTGGTTCGGTTCGGGTCGATCTTAGATTACGTTGGTTGTGTCTTCAAGTAATTCAGCAGGAGTCGGCTGCGCTGACTCCTGCTGAATTACTTTAAGATTCAACAAACCTAACCTAAAACCAAACCGAACGCAACTTAACTGAACCAAAACGAACTGAACTAAACCAAACCGAACCGAACCGAAACGAACCGAACCAAACCGAACCGAACTGAACCGAACCGAACCCAACCGAACCGTACCGCACAAGCAATAAGCAAGAATCGGCTTCGCCGATTCTTGGTGAATAGTTTTAAATAAATAATTTCCCATAATTTGGGCCTTTAACCCTCAGATGCCCCGTAACAAGGCTTTGCTAATCCATTCTCAATCTTAACTTAATCGCGATTAAACCCATGATTGCGCTTAAGTGCTTACGGTGCATCTGAGGGTAAGTCAGCGTAAGCAAATCGAATTGGGAACTTTGATATGGCCGAATGACCTGAAAACAGTCGGCCCTGCAAAAAATTTCTATTAATGTGACAATGTGTCAAAACATCTGTGAGAAGGTCAACTGTACAAATTTTCAAAATTATGTGAAAAAACCGCGGAAAAACACGAAAAACTAGGTATGTAATTAATTTAAAATTGTTAAATGAATAATCCTAAGCTAATTTACAAATGTATGTCGAAAATTTGACGATGCAGTGATAGAAATTGATTTTTGTCAACCAAAACAAGTCAAAGAAAATCACTATGTAACGTTTTTTAAAAAATTATTTTTTAAAAAAACCATACTTTTTTTTTTAATTTCCCGTATCTAAATCGACTAAAAATAGTCCAAAGAATCATTTTCATACAAAAAAATCGTTATCGTCAAAACGCCCTATGTTTTGACGAGCGAGGTATAACGTAGTAGAACCCCGTCAGACTTTTATTTGTTTCCAAACCTAAAAAAAATTCTTGCTGGAAAAAATTTTTCCTCAGATTTAGAAGTCATTGCAGCTACAAACGCCTATTTTGACGAGTTGGATAAATCAGACTTCAGTGATGGCATCAAATCAGTTGAACATCGTTGGGCCAAATGTATTACCTTACAAGGGGACTATGTAGAAAAATAAATTATTATTTAATCACTATGGTGTTGCGTTCTATGTTAGGCCGGAAACTTTTCATCCCATCCTCGTAGATTGGTAGGTTTGTAAGCCAGTGTGTTCAATTTAAGAGGACAAGTTTATCCCAATTTTTAATACAAAACTTACCATCTGGCAACACTCAAATCAATTTTTGGCTCAATATTTGCCCGGTCAAAAAAAGAAAGAAGAAAGCGGAATTTTCCTGGGCGTTTTTCTAAAGCATTTTCAACCACCGTATTTGGCCTGAACAGTTTTTTTTATTATAAAGAGATTGAGTTTATAATTACATTTAATAATAGATTTGACATCTGTCATTGTTTTATTTCTGTTCTATCTTTTGTTTAGATCTTTATTAATGTTTATTCTAGACTTTAATATATCAAGACTTTAATTATTATTTTAACGAGTTTTATTTTAAAATAAATCGAGTTACAAAATTAGTAATATGTCCTTGTCAAGCTGGACTACTTGTCTGTCCACAAGACGCTAGCGCTACCAAGTCCACTTTCAATCCCTGGCTTCGCAAGCGCAGATCTACCAATATTATTTACCTCATGTCTTAGAATAGATGCATACAGGGTGATTTTCACTTGAATGATTCTAACCATATGAAAATAGAAAGTTTCAAAAACCTAACCTAACAAAACCTAATCAAATCTAACCGAACCGAAGGAAACTGAACCAATAATTTTATTTAAAAAAAAAACTTTCCTGACTTCCTGCCCGGGATCCTAGAGGATGTGAATCCGAACCGAACCAAACCGAACCTAACTAAACTGAACCAAACCTAACCTAACCAAACTAAACTACAACACGTACTGCTAATTAGGTTTAGTTGGGTAGGGTTAGGTTTGGATAGGTTCGGTTCGGTACGGTCCGGTTCGGATTCACATCCTCTAGCATCCCAGGTAGGAAGTCAGGAAAGTTTTTTTTTTGAAAAAAAATATTGGTTTAGTTTGCTTTGGTTCGGTTCGGTTAGATCTGATTAGGTTTCGTTAGGTTAGGTTTTTGAAACTTTCTATTTTCATGTGGTTAGAATCATTCAAGTGAAAATCACCCTGTACATCGATTCTAATACATGAGGTAAATAATATTGGTAGATCTACGCATGCTAAGCCAGGGATTGGAAGTGGACTTGGTAGCGCTAGCGTCTTGTGTTATGTATCACCCACGTAACCCAGTAACCATATAAAATCAAAAGAATCTAGAACAGACTTGATAAAAGAAACGACTGACAATAATTGGCATAATCAATATGTTTGGTCATTATTTTTAAAATAAGGTTACTAAAGCCTGTATACAGAGGTAAAATTATTTATCAAAAACAAAGACCTTTTTAAAGTAAAATAACTTTTATAACACAGTCATTACCTGCAATCAGTTTGGACTTATGTCTGTCTGCTGGCGCGATTTTGTAATTGGCAGCCCTGCAGTTTGACGAGGCCACGATGAAATCCATGTGGAAATTGGTATCGTCGTCTTTTTCAAAATCTAGTGGCGTCAAAACCAATCCGCCTAGGTAAAAATGCAAAAAAACATTATACAGTATTAAACAATATGATAGTCAGTTTTGAAATTATTTGTTGCTTGCCTATTTGTGATACAATATTGTGTTATACATCAAAACTTTTAGAAAAAATCGTAGAAATACGTTCTATGGTGGAGATCTGGCATATGTTGTAGAACCACTCTGCACCCCGCCAAGGGGCTAGGGGTTACATTTAAAAAAAATTAAAACTAGAGTTAGTTTTAATTTGGTTTTTTTAATCCGCTATTTTTCTGCATTCATTCCATTCAGTTCTAAAAACGTGATTTTTTTTTAATTTCGGCAAAAAACACTCTTGAGTAATGGATGCTGATTTAGTAGGCGCATTCATTCAGGATTAAAGCTTTAGTCTGGTAAGCGATACACCATCCATATCATCCAAAAAAGAAGCCCTATAGGGTATCAAATTAGGGGTAGTTTCTTAAAAGTAAAGTAATTTCTTTAATTAGACAATTTTTTCGCAAAAATCGTAAGTTTTTTCAAAAAACTTATTAATGCCAATCTTGTAGAGATTAATACGGCCTACAAAAAAAAATATAAATTAGCTTCCTAGATTAAATTTGTAGCTGTCCAGGGCAGCTTCAATTTGTGACTTTAGGAAAAATCTATGTTTTTGTTATATAAAACACAGAATTCTGGGCAACACATATGAGATACGTGAAAATCGGTTATAACATTTTTTCTAGCCCGTAAAATTTCCAATCGACTGATGTATGACACAGCTACATAGCTATATTAATACGTCATTAGTCCAATAACTTTTTTGTTTGCATAAGATTATTTGTATGATCGAAGCATCCAAGGCCTAAACGAATAGGTGCATCTTATAGCCCCATCAAGTGCTGCGTAGGTATACTTTTGAAGGCCGATCGCTTGAGGATCTACTGGTTGGATACTAATCGTTTGACGTTTTTCCAAATCTTAACTCAGGGTGAGGTTTTTTCGCATTTCTATGGCCCTACCGTACTGCAACTCGATGCTTGTGTTGATAAACTGTAAAGTTTGTAAAATATGAATTTTCAAAGTTTGGCTATTTTGGTCTTATGGGATTCCCTACCCTAATATTCGCTAAATGACGTTTTTGCGAATCTCAACTCAAGGTGTGGTTTTTTCGCATCTCTATGGGCCCACCATATCGCAACTCGGTGCTTTTGCTGATAAACTGTATAGTTTGTAAAATATGAATTTTCAAAGTTTGGCCATTTTGGTCTTATGGGATTCCCTACCCTAAAATTCGCTAAATGACGTTTTTACGAATCTCAACTCAAGGTGTGGTTTTTTCGCATCTCTATGGCCCCACCATACGGCAACTCGGTGCTTTTGCTGATAAACTGTAGTTTGTAAAATATAAATTTTCAAAGTTTGGCCATTTTGGTCTTATGTGATCCCTACCCTAAAATTCGCTAAATGACGTTTTTGCGAATCTCAACACAAGGTGTGTTTTTTTCGTATCTCTATGGCTCCACCATACGGCAACTCGGTGCTTTTGCTAATAAACTGTATAGTTTGTAAAATATGAATTTTCAAAGTTTGGCCATTTTGGTCTTATGGGATTCCCTACCCTAAAATTCGCTAAATGACGTTTTTCCGAATTTTAACTCAGGGTGTGGTTTTTTCGCATATCTATGGTCCCATCATACTGCAACTCGGTACTGTTGTTGATAAACTGTGTAGTTTTTAAAATATGAATTTTCAAAGTTTGGCCATTTTGATTTTATCTAAGTGCAACACTGGGCTTGTCAGTTGCTCAAAAAACTACAAAAAAATTGCACTAGTGTTCCCAAAAGAATACGAAAATTGCACTAGTGACGCACCAGTGCTGCACTTTTTTCCCAAAAGAACTCGCCAATAGTTTGGTGGCGAAAATTTCTCTTGGGTTTGTCAGTTACTTAATAGAAGTAGCGCTGTGGAGAGGGCCGCCTCTTTACTGTTGCCAGTTTGACGCGTTAGTATGAAATTTTAGGATGTAACACATTTGCGCGGGATTTTAAAATTATATCTCCCTTGTCGTTATTTTGGGAGGTCCAAATCAGTGTTAACATAAAGTAAGTATAACCTTGACGGTTAGGCTAACACCGATTTCAAACTCCCAAAAATGTAAATGTAATTTTTAATAAAATACGAAAAAAAATTAAATTCTTCCCAAAAATTTTTTTTAATACATATACATTGGATAAGTTACCTGCTTACAATAAGTATATTAAGTTATTTTGCACCGAAAATTAAAGGAGAAATGTTTAAAGTTTAAAACAATTGCCACCCGTGATGACACCTGTTGCAGTGTAGCCATTTGTGAAGAACCGACCCTCTCCCCAACGCTACGTCTTATATCTGGTCAGGGCTATCAAAATGGACGGGCCACGATCCTCCACTTTGTTGACGTCACATCCGGGGCTGATTTTTTGTTTGATGGTCACGTTACGACACAGCTGATTGTCTTTAAAATATTGAAGTTGGAATGACGGTTCATGGATATTTGATTTTTTTTTAAATAAAGCCGTTTTTGAGACTGTTTTTACTTTATTCTGGCAGAACAATTTTTTTTAAATGTGTAGTAAGCCCTAATTTTTCATAGCCTCTTCATTAGCTCATACAAAAATTAAGTTTAAAGCAGAAGCGAATGTGACAATCACATGTGACAAAGTCAAATACATGTCAAATATAACAGTTGGCATGTGGTACATGGCGGGTAATTTGAATTCAAAATAAGGAATGCTAAATCTTGAAGATTTTAACCTTTTAATCATGTTGCTTCCTTACAAACCTTTAGTGGAATATCGAGATGGTGTCTGAGAATATTTCACTGAAATTTTGCGGAAATCTGTAGTGCCATTTTGAAAATATCATAAAAAAAAACATCTGACCTCCCATAAGACCCAATGTAAAATTCAGCCCCGGGAGAACAGCTGATTTTTTCAGGGTCGTGGCCTCTATTTTTGTGTTGGCCTTGATCTGGTTTCCATCTATGTATGCCCACCCACCCACAAATCTATGACTCGTCCCGTAAAACTCGGTTCCCACCTACGACTTTCTCGTGCGGGCCCGCGCACGTGTCACATGACCCCACGAGAAAGTCGTAGGTGGGAACCGGGTGTGATGCATTTTTTTAAATCAGGGTGGGCACGCATAGGTGGAAACTAGGCTTTAATAGTCGGGCGAGGGCCAAAACATCGAAACACAAAATATCGAAACTACAAAATGTCGAAAACAAAATATCGAAATTTAAAATGTCGAAGTTACAAAATGTCGAAAGGCAAAATGTCGAAATTACAAAATATCGAAATTTAAAATGTCGAAGTTACAAAATGTCGAAAGTACAAAATGTCGAAAACAAAATATCGAAATTTAAAATGTCGAAGTTACAAAATGTCGAAAGGCAAAATGTCGAAATTACAAAATATCGAAATTACAAAATGTCGAAATTACGAAATGTCGAAATTAGAAAATGTCGAAATTACAAAATATCGAAAGTACAAAATGTCGAAAACAAAATATCGAAATTTAAAATGTCGAAGTTACAAAATGTCGAAAGGCAAAATGTCGAAATTACAAAATATCGAAAGTACAAAATGTCGAAAACAAAATATCGAAATTTAAAATGTCGAAGTTACAAAATGTCGAAAGGCAAAATGTCGAAATTACAAAATATCGAAATTACAAAATGTCGAAATTACAAAATGTCGAAATTAGAAAATGTCGAAATTACAAAATATCGAAATTACAAAATGTCGAAATTACAAAATATCGAAATTACAAAATGTCGAAATTACAAAATGTCGAAATTACAAAATATCGAAATTACAAAATGTCGAAATTACAAAATATCGAAAGTACAAAATGTCGAAAACAAAATATCGAAATTTAAAATGTCGAAGTTACAAAATGTCGAAAGGCAAAATATCGAAATTACAAAATATCGAAATTACAAAATGTCGAAATTACAAAATATCGAAAGTACAAAATGTCGAAAACAAAATATCAAAATTTAAAATGTCGAAGTTACAAAATGTCGAAATGCAAAACGAAATTACAAAATATCGAAAGTACAAAATGTCGAAAACAAAATATCGAAATTTAAAATGTCGAAGTTACAAAATGTCGAAAGGCAAAATGTCGAAATTACAAAATATCGAAGTTACAAAATGTCGAAAAGCAAAATATCGAAATTACAAAATATCGAAATTACAAAATGTCGAAATTACAAAATATCGAAATTACAAAATGTCGAAATTACAAAATGTCGAAATTAGAAAATGTCGAAATTACAAAATATCGAAATTACAAAATGTCGAAATTACAAAATATCGAAAGTACAAAATGTCGAAAACAAAATATCGAAATTTAAAATGTCGAAGTTACAAAATGTCGAAATTACAAAATATCGAAATTACAAAATGTCGAAATTACAAAATGTCGAAATTACAAAATGTCGAAAAGCAAAATGTCGAAATTACAAAATGTCGAAATTACAAAATGTCGAATTACAAAACGTCGAAATTAAAAAAATTAGCAGTTTGGTCAGATTGGAGGTCAATGGTCTAAGATCTTACCTAATTCAGCTGGCGAAGGCAATTCGTGTTTGAGTTGAGCAAGTCTGTCCATGTCGACGTTGCCGTTCGCTGCCATTTGTGAGTCTGTCACGGCGATCTTCACTCCGGATTTAGGAACAAATGGTGGTACCTATAGAAAAAGTACTTGAAATTACAAGTTATACGATGTTTATAATATAATAATAAAATAATAATATATATTTTCAGCATCTTTATACCGCGTGGCAAGCCGTCTATCTAGGGGT
This sequence comes from Aspidapion aeneum, assembly GCA_963576565.1. Lineage (NCBI taxonomy): Eukaryota > Metazoa > Arthropoda > Insecta > Coleoptera > Brentidae > Aspidapion > Aspidapion aeneum. The sequence goes on along the minus strand of OY755043.1, from coordinate 2,300,237 downwards.
ATGGACCATAAGGATTGCATGGGAGTAAAAACCAACGTTGCCAGTTTAGCGAAAATATTAGTGTAATTCGCTATTTGGTTCGCGAAAGGTCAACTTTTTATGTAAGTGCATTTATCAAACGGGGTGATCAACAACCAGAATAATACCTTAAAATTCTGCTTGTTCCTAAATGTAAATATGTCACTTACTTTTACAAACAAACACAATTTTAAAGTGTTATTCTTGTTATTGATTTTCGTTTCATATTCACTAAAGTCAATTTTTTTACACCACAGTTTACCAATCTATTAATAAGCTAACTATTATTTAATTTTAGGGTTTTTTTAAATGTTTTTTTAGTCTAACCCTAAGCTTCTCAAAGCTTTAAATTGCCTGAAATTATTATTCTGGTTGTTTATCATCCCGTTTGATGAATGCACTTACATAATACTGTTGTTTAAACGACATCTTTGTGGTTGTTGCATTATCTGCTCCCCTGTAGCTACATTTTCTGTTGTATTTTTTTACATTACATTTGTGGGTAAAATGTCTTATATATTTATTAGTCCCAGCTTGTAGAAGGTATCTATAATTCAATGTTTTTGAGGGATTTCCAGTATTTCTAGTTCAGATAGAAAAAAAACTGAGTCTCGCAAGTGGGAGTCAAGTTTTTATAGAAACACCTAAAGCCCACCAAAATATAAAATTTGGAACATCGTGTACATTGAAAGGGGACATTTAATTATTTTGGATGTTATTAGAGTGTTGAGATGTTTTTTATTTTTTCTTACCTCAATTTTAGACACAACCTCGGCAATATACGTCCTATTTCTGTTTGTAGGTATCCCGTAAACTTGGGCTTTTAAGTTAGCTGCCGCCATAACGTATTCTGGAAACAAATAAAACATCTTCAGGGTGGTTTTACTATAAACCTTTCACCAGAGATTTTAGAACAACTAAAGATTAATTGATGTCACTATAAGAAGGAGCAACTCTTCATTAGTCAAATCAAATCAAATCAAAAAATACTTTATTGTCCAGAATAAATTACTCCATTGACAAAGCAGGCTAAGTAAAATAGATTAGATCAGCAGGTAATAAAATTCACAAAAAAAAAACATAAAAATATTAAAAACACAGAAGACCTAACACTTTGAAAAAAAACATCATATATATATATATATATATATATATATATATATATATATATATATATATATATAAATATCATTAATTGTAAAAAGTTATTTAAAAACAAATTTTATGGTTATGAACTAACAAACCTAATCAAATTAAATAACTAGTTAATCAAATAATTAAAATACCAGTTAAAAGTTAAATAAAATTATTAAAAATGAGATAAAAAATAAAATTATTAAAAAAGAGACAAAAAATTAAATTATTAAAAAAGAGACAAAAGATAAAATAATAAATATCACATAATCAAAAATGTTGTTTCCTCTATAAAAAGTTCCTTTGGAGAGATAATAATATGTTCATACTAATAATATTATAAATCTAAATTCAATCATTTTTCTCCATGATAAAAAAAATATACACACAAATATTACCTATTTCAATTACTCCAGTTAATAAAATTCAATAATAAAATTACCTTAAATATTGTTATCACAAAATCACATTAAAGCTTGTCAAGTCATTGTCAGAAATAGCCCAGCAGCTACCACCAATATATCAATAAAAACAACAAAACACAGAACAGACAAACATCAAATAAAAATTAGGAGATTGATTGATTGAGAATTTAACTTAAATTAAATGAAATTAAGTAAGTCCTGTACAGCGTGTCCCATTTTCGATGGGATTAAATGGGAAACTCGGTTATTATTAAAGATATCGATTTTCTGATTGCACCTTACCGTGCTCTTTTTTGGAGCCCTTAAAAATGGTGCAATCAGATTTTTGCTTCGGTTTCGCCGTGGTTTCGCTAATACAGGAAGTTTTTGAAAAAATTGCATTTTAATTAATTCCTTGTATCTCGCTTATTTTGCAAGATATTTTTATTCTGTAAAAACCTTTCTATGGCAACTTTTTTAGAGCAAAATAATGATGTTGTCAATTTTTAAAAATATTGTTTAGTTTTTGAGATATGGTATTTATCATAAAAAAATTAAATACGGACCTGGATTTTTTTTATTACTACTTTGATTATTTCCATGCTATTATTACCTTAAAATGATAAAACTTTAATATTTTTTTTTTATTTAAAGTTAAAAAAAACTATTTAATATTTGAAAAAAAAAATTATAGTCCAAACCTGGAAATTTCCAACGTAATTATAAATTAAAAATTGCAAGACACACTAGTTGAACGATTTTTAGTTTATCTGTTTTGAAATGATAATTAAAAGATTTATAAATAAAGTAAAAAACGTTTAAAAGTTACAAAAATAATATCATACTAATTATTTGATAACCGAACAGCAGGTCGTGAAATTTACAAAACAAAAGCGTGGAATTGACATTGTCATTTTACTTGTCATTTTTGTGAATGGCTTACAATTATTTTAAACTGGCTAGAAATCGACCATATCCAGATTTTTAAAAATGTGATATGTTTGACTGCTTCATTCAAGCAACAAAATCCCAATATTTAAATGGCAGAAATATTTTTATGCAAAATGCGTTAAGAAAAATTACTCAAAAATGTCAACAATGTCTTACACATAATGGTAATCAGAAAAATTAGTTATTTTTTATAATTTGTTTTTTTTTGTATTTTTCGTAGACTTCAAATAAATCTATAAATTAACGTAAAACCATTTTAATATTTAATTAAGTATCAAAAAAGTTAAACTAAAAATTGTTTAACTAGCAATTTTTAATTTATATTTATGTTGGAAATATCCAGGTTCAGACAAATTTTTTTTTAAATATTAAATATTTTTTTTTACCTTAAAACAAAAAATTTTTAAATTTTTATTATTTTATGATAATACTAGCATGAAACCAATCAAAATAATAATAAAAAAAATCCAGGTCCGTATTTAATTTTTTTTGGATAAATATCATATCTGAAAAACTAAACAACATTTAAAAAAATTGACAACGTCATTATTTTCTTCTAAAAAAGTTGTCATAAAAATGTTTTTACAGAAAAAAAGTATTACGCAAAATAAGCGGGATACAACGGATTATTAAAAATACAATTTTTTGAAAAACTCCCTGTATTAGCGAAACTACGGGGTATAGCAAAAATCTGATTACGCCATTTTTAAGGGCTCAAAAAAAGAGCACGGTAAGGTGCAATCAGAAAATCAATATCTTAAATAATAACCGAGTTTCCCATTTAATCCCATCGAAAATGGGACACGCTGTACATGGTTCTATCCACATAAAACGTTCCTGATAGAACTCATCAAGAGAATAAAATGACTTATCCACCAGAATATTTTTTAAATGTCTCCTGAACTGCCTGAGTGTGGTAGCACATCTAATCTGAGCAGGTAGGTGATTAAAAATTTTGCCTTCCTTTATAGATTATAGATTTTTTAACTAAGGTGCATTTTGGAATCGGTAATGGGACATTATGACTATGTCTACCTACGCGGCCTACCACTGACCCGATTCTTAAACACTAAACTGGCAGTTTCCAGAATAAAAATTGATGTTAAGGTAAGAATTTGTAATTCTTTAAAATATGCCTGACACTATTTCCTTTGATGAGTATTAGCCATAAAACGTACAGCTTTCTTTTGAAGGACAAAAATAATGTTCAACAAACTCTGGCTTGCTATTCCCCAAAATGGTATTAGATGCTGTCAAATTTTGAAAACAACTTTTTTTAATAAATGAAACACTCTGTATCTTTGAGTACTTTTGACACTACCATTTTTAAAAAAAATAATAGTTTATTACTGACCTCAAATCAGATTACCATAAATCTGGCACCGATGCCTAATTTTTTTTTAAATAGCAGATAACAATTCATATCTTATAATAACATAAGTTTCCATCAAAATAAACAAATAATTCAATTGTCTTTGTTTTTTTGTTATCTGACTTCCTTCAAATGTATTCTTTGGCACTTTATTTATTTTTCTTCCTAGTTTCACGGTTTCATTACTTACCTAATTGCCAAAATAGTAATGTTTTTCTCACTCCTAAACATAATGAGTTGAAAAGAGATGTTCTTACCTAAATGCAGTGGTTCATTGACATCAAAGTTTAATGGAACAGGACACCGTTTTGGTCCCGACCAAAATGGTTGGCCTGTATTGGTCAGTTGATCAGGTGGGAAGTTGAATAAGAGCTGCACAATTTGATTGTGATATTGGTCCTACAAAAAAACACATAATTTGTATATGTCCGCATATCGTAATAAGTCTACGAAAAGTGTAACTTTTTTGAAAAATATTTGATTTGTGGTGTGTTACAGTGTGCAACATTTGCCGATGATACTGGTTTATTGACGGTAGAAAAACCTATTGAAAAATACATAAAAAAAACTTCAGGATGCAGTCATCGAAGTTCACAGTTGGACCACAAAGTGGCGAATAAAATTAAATGAAACCAAATCAATTCATGTTGATTTTACAAACAAAAATATAAATCACATACAAATAACAATTAACAACATTCCCGTACCATATTCAAATCATGGCAAAATATTTAGGTATGACACTTGATGCCAAATTGCGCTGGAAAGCACATGGTAAGAAAAAAAAACAAGAACTTGAGATAAGGTATAGAAAAATGAACTGGCTAATTGGAAGGAAGTCCAATTTAACAATTCATAATAAGTTACTGCTTTATAGACAAATACTGAAACCAGTATGGACATATGGTATTCAACTATGGGGTTGTGCTAAAGAGAGTAACATTCTAGTTTTACAGAGATTTTAAAATAAAGTATTAAGAAACATTGTGAATGCACCTTGATACGTTCGAAATAGTGACCTTCGAGATCTAAAAATCGAAACTGTAGCAGAGACTATAAAAAAGTACGCAAAAAGCCATGAAGATAGACTCCATCGGCATGTGAATGTGGAAGCAATTCAGCTTCTAGACAATACCATGCTAATTCGAAGACTAAAAAGAGTGAAGCCGTTTGAGCTAGTAAACTAAGTGAATTACACATAAAACAAAATAATGCTATAAACACAACACAATTTTGAGTTACAGACTAAACAAAGCGGGGAGAACTGTTGAGTGAACCCTAAGTTTAAATCTGACTTTTCTAGTAAATTAAGTTAAAACAAAATTGCTAATTATTCTTACTGACTAGATTGTAATAAAAAAAAAACACAGTGTGTTTGACAAATAAAAAAAAAAACAGTGTTACAAGATGGGATACTGAGCAAACAAAAATACTTATACTTTTAGTTTATTTACCTGCCAATAATTTCTAGCCCAAACTATGCAGTCTTCGAAACTCTTAGGTCTGTCATCGACAAGGGCGGCTTTAACTGATTCTAAAACTTCTAAGGGTTGAACGCCGGGTAGTTTTAGGGTTCTCTCCATAAAATCGGGATCGGTGAGATATTGGGAGGCATTTTCTGCACTTTGTCTAAACGAAATACATATAAGGTTTGTTGTTTTAAAATTATCTGTCAAAATGAGCAAATCATTCTTTATCACGAGCAGCTACAAGAGACCAAAAATTGGATAGACGCTATCAAGCTGGCTCTTGACAGCTATCTAGAAGACAGAAAAACGTTGAGAAAAGAAAGTTCCGCTAGGTAAGAAGGGTGAAGTAAGAAAAAAAGGGAAATAAATTTACAAAATTTACAAAACTAAAGGAAAAAGCGCAAAAAAGGAAAATAAAAAACTAACATTAAAATACAGGGTGTCATTAAAAGTTTGTAACAAACTTTGACAGGTGATAGTAAACATAAAAATAAGAAAAAAAGTTCATATGAACATAGGTCCTAAAATGCATAGTAGGGAAACTACGGGCACCAAAAGGGTTAATATCGAAAATGGTTTTTTTTATACAGCAACTTTAAAAGGCTATGGAATTTTACAAAAAATTGCAAATGTTAATTAATTTTGACCCTTCACATTGTGGTAAGGTAAAAAAATAATTACTTAACTCAAAAGGGTACTTTTGGTAGGGGTGGGGGGTTGTTTTAACAAGAATTTTTTTTTGTATTGCATTTTTTTACATTTTGAAAAAAAAATGTACTGTTGTCTAAAGTCGCCCAGAGCAACGGTTTACGAGATAATTGAACGTAAACGTTATTCTGCTTATGGGAGGTACTAAAAAAATTTACGCTCAATTATTTCGTAAACCGTTTCTGTGGGCGACTTTAGACAAGAGTAGCTTTTTTACTTAAAAAAGGGAGTAGTTTTTAAAAATGGACTCAAAATGTAAAAAAATGCAATACAAAAAAAAATTCTAAGGTACTAAAAATCTTTACGCTCAATTATCTCGTAAACCGTTGCTCTGGGCGACTTTAGACAAGAGTACCTTTTTTACTTAAAAAAGGGAGTAGTTTTTAAAAATGGACTCAAAATGTAAAAAAATGCAATACAAAAAAATTCTAAGGTACTAAAAATCTTTACGCTCAATTATCTCGTAAACCGTTACTCTGGGCGACTTCAGACAAGAGTACCTTTTTTACTTAAAAAAGGGAGTAGTTTTCAAAAATGGACTCAAAATGTAAAAAAATGCAATACAAAAAAATTCTAAGGTACTAAAAATTTTTACGCTCAATTATCTCGTAAACCGTTGCTCTGGGCGACTTTAGACAAGAGTATCTTTTTTACTTAAAAAAGGGAGTAGTTTTTAAAAATGGACTCAAAATGTAACAAAATGCAATACAAAAAAAAATTCTAAGGTACTAAAAATCTTTACGCTCAATTATCTCGTAAACCGTTGCTCTGGGCGACTTTAGACAAGAGTACCTTTTTTACTTAAAAAAGGGAGTAGTTTTCAAAAATGAACTCAAAATGTAAAAAAATGCAATACAAAAAAAAATCTTGTTAAAACAACCCCCCACCCCTATCAAAAGTACCCTTTTGAGTTAAGTAATTATTTTTTACCTTATCACAATGTGAAGGGTCAAAATTAATTAACATTTGCAATTTTTTGTAAAATTCCATAGCTTTTTAAAGTTGCTGTATAAAAAAAACCATTTTCGATATTAACCCTTTTGGTGCCCATAGCTCCCTCACTATGCATTTTAGGACCTATGTTCATATGAACTTTTTTTCTTATTTTTATGTGTACTATCACCTGTCAAAGTTTGTTACAAACTTTTAATGACACCCGACGGCCAAGAAGAAGCTGGAGAGAAGAAATAGACAGTAAAATAAGAATAAGAGGCCTAGATGATGAATTATGGGCAAACAGAAACGAGTGGAGATTGGGTATCGGAAGACGTAGAACATTGTGAAACCGATAAATATATATGATAATGATGAAATTGTAATATTTTTTAAAGTAAAACTTGGTAGTACATCACCAGGGTTTGTAAAGCCACTTAAAGAAGAAAAATCGTGATTTGGTAAGCTACAGTCGCGATCACTTGTGCTTAACTAACCTAAAGAGCCCCTCAAAACTGTCTCTGGCCCACTGCAAAGTATGCTCAATGGCGTTGGGGAAGTTTTTGAGGGTACAAATTGGAATGCTCTTCTCTGGAGGATCCTAAATTAAAGAAAAAAACAAATTAACAATGCAATAAAAAGTCTATTAGATACTGTATAATTTTACAATATACACTGCAGACTTAAGAAAACCCCCTCCTGTTAGCTCCCGCTAAATTTCGCGGTTGTTTATATATTTTTAAAACCACACAATTGTATGAAGGACAGAGCGCATTTCGCGTATTTGGACATGCGCACCAACAACCAGGGAGATCCTTTGTCGACAGCCTCGAGAAAATGGCGTGTTAATTTCGTTCTCCAACTATTTCAAATTTCTACACCTCAAAGTGCTCGATTTTGGTGTACTGAAGCATAGAACTAGAAACTTCAGCCCTTCAGCTACGTGGTGACATCATTAGATCCAATCAGGGGCCCCTTAGAACGTGGAGAAATTGGCTGCAAACTGGTGAGTGCATTTGTATCTGATTACCGTTGTGTGGCACCAATATTTTACCTATGGACGTTTGATTATTTCGTAATTTCATATCAATATATTTATGTTTGTTCGCACATCATTTAATTAAATTATATACAGTCCATTGCATTTATCGTTTTTCTTACTGCGGGCATAACAGATACTGTATAATAATACAATATACACTGCAGACTTAAGTAAACCCCCCTCCTTTGATTTAACAAAAAAAAATATCAGACTAAAAATAACAAAAAGGTTTATCACAGTTACTTAAAGTTAAAAAGTTATCATAACCTTAAAAACAACAAATGGGAAGAGGCAAGTAAGGCATTTTTCAAGACTGTTGTTGTTTGATAATTTATTTATGGAGTAGAACAAAAAACACCTAAGTTTTAAATATACAGGGTGTTCGGCAAATGAACCGTTAACATTTTTTGGGATATTGTTGGGGTCATTTGCTACCTTTTCAACCTTGGAACTTGGGTCCTAAGAGTCACGGCTAAAGAGATATGAATTTTTTATTTTTTTTTCACAAATTATCCAAATTCCACCTTTAAACCCTCGTAAGCTTTTTATTAATGTCTGGAAAAGCACCATTTTTTAAAAATAATTCTGTAATCTTATGCTTCTTCAACTAATTAATAGATTTGTTAAAATTAATGTACCAAAGGGACATACGAGGTTTTTTATTGAAGAACATTAGTGATTTTGTGAACGAAAATCAATTTCAAAATTAAAAATCAAAAAAAGTATCGACAATTGAGAACTTCATTTTCTTTTAAAAACTTCTTTAGTTGATTACCTTTCTAACGGTATGTTACACATTGATAAAAAAAAAACATTTCTGCTTTAAAATACGGATATTCTGTGAGACGGACAATAATCGTGCGGACTTGATAAGAAAAACAATTTGATGTTTATGATCGTTTACCTACTTAAACAAAAGTTAAACTTTTAACAATAATGTATTGTCTTCTTTATTTATACATTTTGTTCGAAACGATCATAAACATCAAATTGTTTTTCTTATCAAGTCCAAACGATTATTGCCCGTCTCACAGAATATCCGTATTTTAAAGCAGAATTGTTTTTTTTAATCAATGTGTAGCATAACGTTAGAAAGGTAATCAACTAAAGAAGTTTTAAAAAAAAATTAAGTTCTCAATTGTCGATACTTTTTAAAATTTTTAATTTTGAAATTGATTTTCTTTCACAAAATCACTAATGTTCTTCAATAAAAAACCTCATATGTCCCTTTGGTACATTAATTTTAACAAATCTATTAATTAGTTGAAGTAGAATAAGATTACAGAATTATAAAAAAAATGGTGCTTTTTCAGACATTAATAAAAAGCTTATGAGGGTTTAAAGGTGAGATTTTGGGTAATTTGAGAAAAAAAATTAAAAAATTCATATTTCTTTAACCGTGACTCTTAGGACCCAAGTTCCAAGGTTGAAAAAGTAGCAAATGACCCCAACATAATCCCAAAAAAATTTGACGGTTCATGTGCCGAACACCCTGTATTTTTTTGGTAGTTACCTGAGATGAACTGTAAGACTCTGTAAGGAAGGGAATAACCACTTGAGTGTTGCCTTTGGTTCCTAGGGTACCGGATTCAAGTAAAGGTTTACGATAGTAGACGCACCTAAGAAAAACATAGTAGGTACAACGTGTCCCATTTTCGATGGGATTAAATGGGAAACTCGGTTATTATTAAAGATATTGATTTTCTGATTGCACCTTACCGTGCTCATTTTTTGAGCCCTTAAAAATGGTGTAATCAGATTTTTGCTATACCCCATAGTTTAGCTAATACAGCGAGTTTTTGAAAAAATTGCATTTTTAATAATCCCTTATATCTCGTTTATTTTACAAGATATTTTTATTCTGTAAAAACCTTTTTATAGCAACTTTTTTAGAAGAAAAAAATGACGTTGTCAATTTTTTTAAATATTGTTTAGTTTTTGAGATATTGTATTTATCATAAAAAAATTAAATACGGACCTGGATTTTTTTATTACTATTTTGATTGGTTTCATGCTCTTATTATAACAAAATAATAAAAATTAAATATTTTTTTGTTTTAGGGTTAAAAAAAAATTAATATTTAAAAAAAAAAAATTGTCTGAACCTGGGAATTTCCAACATAAATATAAATTACAAATTGCTAGTTGAATGATTTTTAGTTTAACTGTTTTCATACTTAGCAAATTAAAATTGTTTTACGTTCATTTAAAGACTTATTTGAAACAAAGTCTATGACAAATACAAAAAATAATAACTAATTTTTCTTTAATGATATAAATGTTCAAACTGATTGCCATTATGTGTAAGACACTGTTGGCATTTTTGAGTAATTTTTCTTAGCGCATTTTGCATAAAAATATTTCTGCCGTTTAAATATTGGGATTGCTTGAATAAAGCAGTCAAACATATCATATTTTTCAAAATCTGGCCATTTTAGAATAATTTTGAGTGAGCTATTCACAAAAGTGACAAGTAAAATGACAATGTCAGTTCCACACTTTTGTTTTTCCATGTTAAAGTGATTTTCATGAGTTGCTTTGCTACCATCAAATAATTACTATGATATTATTTTTGTAACTTTTTAACGTTTTTTACTTTATTTATAAATCTTTTAATTAACGTCTCAAAACAGATAAACTAAAAATCGTTCAACTGGTGTGTCTTGCAATTTTTAATTTATATTTACGTTGGAAATTTCCAGGTTCGAACTAAAATTTTTTTTAAAATATAATTTTTTTTTAACCTTAAATCAAACAAATATTAAAGTTTTATCATTTTAAGATAATAATAGCATGAAACCAATCAAAATAGTAATAAAATAAATACAGGTCCGTATTTATTTTTTGTATGATAAATACCATATCTCAAAAACTAAACAATATTTAAAAAAATTGACAACGTCATTATTTTCTTCTAAAAAAGTTGCAATAAAAAGGTTTTTACAGAATAAAAATATCTTGTAAAATAAACGAGATATAAGGGAAAAACTCCCTGTATTAGCGAAACCACAGGGTATAGCAAAAATCTGATTACACCATTTTTAAGGGCTCCAAAAAAGAGCACGGTAAGGTGCAATCAGAAAATCGATATCTTTAATAATAACCGAGTTTCCCATTTAATCCCATCGAAAATGGAACACGCTGTACAGTAATCGCCAAAAATATAGCACAAAACCTAAAACTGTATGAAAATCTAAATTTTCACTAACTATAAAAAACTAATGGTGTATTTGAAAACTTTAACCTATTTCTCAGCTGACGTACTATGATAATTTTTCTCATAAAATTTTATAGTGCTTTTAAGTAGCGTTTAAAAACAAACTTGAATTTTTTTTAAATATATTTTTTGGCAAATGAAATCATTTGAAAATAAATATGAGTTGTTGTGTTTACGAATTCTGCCAATTTTATCATTTTTAACCCTAGGTAACTTTCTCAGAAATTTAAAAAAAACTGTTACTAATTTATTTGTATCACGAGAATTCCTTAAGTATTGTTCATACTCGTCTTAGTCTTTTGTTTTTGATTAGTATTTGTCCTTTGATTAGTCTTAGCTGTCTTAAACAAAATCGGCTGTTCATACTCGTCTTTTGTTTTTGATTAGTCTTAGTCATAACCCACTGAAAAAAAAATTCAATTTCAATAAAAAGGCCCCTTTTCAAAAGTCATTTTCTACACAAAACAATCTTATTTAACCTAATCTGTGCACGAAACACCGACACGAAAAAACAAAAGCAAAAAAGAGAATAAAAACAAATAAAATTTTGAGGTTAGGTTGAGATTTTCTGTTAAAAACATGATTAATGGCGGTAAATTCAAAATTTCGGCCGCGCGCTTGCGCTCTTCGGACGCCCTGTAAAACAAAACAACAAATATCAGCTGATGTCTGTCACTCGTCTTAGTCGTGTCGTAAGGATTGAAAGTTGGCAACTCTTAAGACAAAGACTAATCAAAAGCAAAAGCATTGTATGAACACTCCCATAAGAAACAGTGGTTTTAACTTTCTTATGACAAGACATATGACTAAACCAAGACAAAAGACTAGACAAAAGACGAGTATGAACGATCCATTATAAACCTTCTTGATACACAAGTTTCGATGTATTTTTTATTAGCATTTAGGTAAACTAGCAGTGTTAAGGGATCTTGAAGTAGAAGTTATTATTTACCTTCTGTCCATGTAAATCCTTGCATCAACGTTGTCCAAAGCGTTTGCAACACCGTCCAGATCTTCAAAGAACGTATCGTTGTAGATGCTTTCTGTTTCAGGACCGACCCGGTTTTCGTGGGCTTGGATGTTCACTTGTGGGTTCATTTTTTTTATTGCCTGCAGAATAAATAAACAAAATGAGAGCAATACTTTTTTTAGGATATTTCGCTCATGCTCATGTCAATGCGTATTAAATTTGGGTACAACAAGCTTTCATCATAAGGTATCGCTAATTTTTAATAAAAATTATCGGTTATTTTTAATAAAAATTATCGATTATTTTTAATAAAAAATTATCGGTCGTTTTTGATAAAATGTATCGATAATTTTTATTAAAAATTACCGTTAATTTTTATTAAAAATAACCGATAATTTTTATTAAAAATTATCGATAAATTTTATTAAAATGACCAATAATTTTTTATTAAAAACGGCCGATAATTTTTATCAAAAAATGCCGATTTTCTTTATTAAAAATTACCGATAATTTTTATTAATAATTACCGATAATTTTTATTAATAATTACCGATAATTTTTATTGGAAATTATCGGGACTTTTTAATAAAAATTATCGGAAATGATTAATAAAAATTATCGATCATTTTTAATAAAAATTATCGGTCATTTTTAATAAAAATTATCGGAAATTTTTAATAAAAATTATCGGTAATTTTTAATAAAAATTATCAGTCATTTATAATAAATTTATCGATAATTTTTATTAAAAAGTGCCGATTTTTTTTATTAAAAATTACCGATATTTATTTATAAAAATTACCGATAATTTTTATTATTAATTACCGATAATTTTTATTAATAATTACCGATAATTTTTATTGGAAATTATCGGGACTTTTTAATAAAAATTATCGGTAATTATTAATAAAAATTTATCGATCATTTTTAATAAAAATTATCGGTAATTTTTAATAAAATTTATCGGTAATTATTAATAAAAATTATCGATCATTTTTATAAATAAATATCGGTAATTTTTAATAAAGAAAATCGGCACTTTTTAATAAAAATTATCGATAAATTTATTATAAATGACTGATAATTTTTATTAAAAATTACCGATAATTTTTATTAAAAATTTCCGATAATTTTTATTAAAAATGACCGATAATTTTTATTAAAAATGACCGATAATTTTTATTAAAAATGATCGATAATTTTTATTAATCATTTCCGGTAATTTTCATTAAAAAGTCCCGATAATTTCCAATAAAAATTATCGATAATTATTAATAAAAATTATCGGTAATTATTAATAAAAATTATCGGTAATTATTAATAAAAATTATCGGTAATTATTAATAAAAATTATAATTTTTAATAAAAATTATCGGTTATTTTTAATAAAAAATTATCGGTCATTTTTGATAAAATGTATCGATAATTTTTATTAAAAATTACCGTTAATTTTTATTAAAAATAACCGATAATTTTTATTAAAAATTATCGATAAATTTTATTAAAATGACCAATAATTTTTTATTAAAAACGGCCGATAATTTTTATCAAAAAGTGCCGATTTTCTTTATTAAAAATTACCGATAATTTTTATTAATAATAACCGATAATTTTTATTAATAATTACCGATAATTTTTATTAATCATTACCGATAATTTTGGTTAATAATTACCGATAATTTTCATTGGAAATTATCGGGACTTTTTAATAAAAATTATCGGAAATAATTAATAAAAATTATCGATCATTTTTAATAAAAATTATCGGTCATTTTTAATAAAAATTATCGGAAATTTTTAATAAAAATTATCGGTAATTTTTAATAAAAATTATCAGTCATTTATAATAAATTTATCGATAATTTTTATTAAAAAGTGCCGATTTTCTTTATTAAAAATTACCGATATTTATTTATAAAAATTACCGATAATTTTTATTATTAATTACCGATAATTTTTATTAATAATTACCGATAATTTTTATTGGAAATTATCGGGACTTTTTAATAAAAATTATCGGTAATTATTAATAAAAATTTATCGATCATTTTTAATAAAAATTATCGGTAATTTTTAATAAGAATTATCGGTAATTATTAATAAAAATTATAATTTTTAATAAAAATTATCGGTTATTTTTAATAAAAAATTATCGATACATTTTATTAAAATGACCAATAATTTTTTATTAAAAACGGCCGATAATTTTTATCAAAAAGTGCCGATTTTCTTTATTAATAATTACCGATAATTTTTATTAATAATTACCGATAATTTTTATTAATAATTACCGATAATTTTCATTGGAAATTATCGGGACTTTTTAATAAAAATTATCGGAAATGATTAATAAAAATTATCGATCATTTTTAATAAAAATTATCGGTCATTTTTAATAAAAATTATCGGTCATTTTTAATAAAAATTATCGGAAATTTTTAATAAAAATTATCGGTAATTTTTAATAAAAATTATCAGTCATTTATAATAAATTTATCGATAATTTTTATTAAAAAGTGCCGATTTTCTTTATTAAAAATTACCGATATTTATTTATAAAAATTATCGATAATTTTTATTATTAATTACCGATAATTTTTATTAATAATTACCGATAATTTTTATTGGAAATTATCGGGACTTTTTAATAAAAATTATCGGTAATTATTAATAAAAATTTATCGATCATTTTTAATAAAAATTATCGGTAATTTTTAATAAAATTTATCGGTAATCATTAATAAAAAATATCGATCATTTTTAATAAAAATTATCGGTAATTTTTAATAAAAATTATCGGTAATTTTTAATAAAAATTATCGGTAATTTTCAATAAAATTTATTGATAATTTTTAATAAAAAATATCGATAATTTTTAATAAAAAAAAAATATCGATAATTTTTAATAAAAAGTTCAGTTCTCGGTCATTTTTAATAAAAATTCTCGGTCATTCTTAATAAAAATATTGTTTAATAACTCTTGATATGACACTGACTGGCTACTAACCTTAGCAGCTGTGACAGACTTGGCTTTCTGCACGTCTTGGGGTCTAAACAAGAACTGCCGGTTCAAGTTCGATTTCTCGATCAGATCCATGTCTGTCACGATCACGTGACCGCCCTCGGTGCCCACGCCCATCATCGCAAAGTTTTTGAGCAACTCGCAACCTATGGCGCCTGCGCCAACTATGAAGTACTTCAGTTTGCCTGTAAAATAAATAGAAAAAAAAAAGTCTTACTGGGGGATGAGAAAAAGCCAGTAATTTTAACTACACTCTTTTTATTCCCACATTGGGAACCTAAACTACTAAGTCCTCACATCCAATTTCAATAAGATCAGATAAATAGTTTATTAGTTATACGAGATAATAATTTGTGTTGTAATTCCTTTGATATTGGTTAAATAAAGGATCATTAACTCCAGAACTACTTAACCGATTTTTATCAAACAGAGCTAGAAACGCTCTCTGAAAGATAGGCCCTCAAAAAAGAAGGGAAAAAATAAGTTTAAGTTTTAAGCTCAATAGCACATCTTCAAATAAAAACTATTCACTACATGGAAACATATACCAAATTGACGAATTTGTGAATGTTTATCGTCGTCTTACCTAATTTCTTCTGGAACTCTCTGCCAAAAACAGCGATCTGTCCGTCGTACCGAGAGCCGAGCGGTGCTGCCAGTTCCTCAGTGATTTCGCTCTGATCTGTGGGAAGACACTCTATCGCGTCGAAATAGAGCCACTGAACTATGGGGTGGAATTTGCCACTGCAAGCCTTCATCACTTCTTGGGCCACTACGCCTCCTATGGTCGCGTTGATCGGGTTTAAGTCGCCGCTGCATACCTAGAGGGCGCGGTTTTTGAAATTAGTTTCTTTATAAGGGCTATTGAAACTATAACAGACGGGATTTTGGAGAATGGTGGTTTTTAACGTTTATATTTTAGAAGAAGTTTTTAAAAACTTAGATTGGTAAGCAACTAAAAATATAGGCTTGAGTATGAACTACACTAAAACTAAAATCACAATAAACCCTCTTGGACCCCCGTGGGTGTACAGCTTTCAAGCTGCCCACGGAAAAAACAACAGAAACAAAACCTTTTTAAACATAAGGATTATTTACATGCATGACTAACCAAACAAAAATTCTGGCAACATGGCACGACGACTTGTTTTTAGGCAAATTTTCAGAATCGCTGCAATTTATAAAATTTAAATTTGGCTAGCTTGTCCTTGCCCCACTAACATAAAACTTTTTTAAAATCTAGATATATGAATATGAGAAGATAAGGGACTATTCCAATTGTGTACCTACCTTTGAGAAAGTTTCCAACAGCCCAGTGTTGAGATCTCCATCCCCGATATTGGCTTGATGACTTTTGGCGATCGTTATGAATTCAGCTGCGTCTTCGGCGCTCCACGGTTTCGGGGTACGCCCGTTTCTTTCAACAAAACTGTGAAGCGTGTTGTAGGCCAGGTGGAGTTGGGGTGGAGCGTCGAATTTGCCAAAATCCTATAGAAATAAAATTAAAATTTTTGCTGTACCACCTTTTCTTGAATCATTTCAGTCCATTTTTTTTGTCAAACACACTGTGTTTATTGTATTACAATCTAAGTCAGTAAGACTAATTAGCAATTTTGTTTTAACTTAATTTACTAGAAAAGTCAGATTTAAACTTGGGGTTCACTCAACAGTTCTCCCGTTTTGTTTTGTCTGTAACTCACAATTGTGTTGTGTTTATTGTTTATTTTGTTTTATGTAATTCACTTAGTTTACTAGCTTAAACGGCTTCACTCTTTTTAGTCTTCGAACTAGCATAGTATTGTCTAGAAGCTGAATTGCTTCCACATTCACATGCCGATGGAGTCTATCTTCATGGCTTTTTGCGTACTTTTTTATAGTCTCTGCTACAGTTTCGATTTTTAGATCTCGATGAAGGTCACTATTTCGAACGTACCAAGGTGCATTCACAATGTTTCTTAATACTTTATTTTGAAATCTCTGTAAAACTAGAACGTTACTCTCTTTAGCACAACCCCATAGTTGAATACCATATGTCCATACTGGTTTCAGTATTTGTCTGTAAAGCAGTAACTTATTATGAATTGTTAAATTGGACTTCCTTCCAATTAGCCAGTTCATTTTTCTATACCTTATCTTAATCTTCTTTTTTTTTCTTAATATGTGCTTTCCAGCGCAATTTGGCATCAAGTGTCATACCTAGATATTTTGCCTGATTTGAATATGGTACGGGAATGTTGTTAATTGTTATTTGTATGTGATTTTTATTTTTGTTTGTAAAATCAACGTGAATTGATTTGGTTTCATTTAATTTTATTCGCCACTTTGTGGTCCAACTGTGAACTTCGGTGACTGCATCCTGAAGTTTTTCTATGCATTTTTCAATAGATTTTTCTACCGTCAATAAACCAGTATCATCGGCAAATGTTGGTAAGTGACAATTTTCTGGCTTTGGAATATCGCAAGTGAATAATAAGTATAGATAAGGGCCTAGTACGCTACCCTGGGGCACGCCTGCTTGAATTTCTCTTAAATTTGAGTATGAGTCTTCCTGTTTTACTCTAAAATGTCTATCAGATATATATGATTCCACAATATCCGAATATTGTTTTGGCAGAAACCGTTTTAGTTTAAAATTAAGGCCTTTATGCCATACTTTGTCAAATGCTTGTGCTACATCTAGAAAAACTGCAGAACAAACTTTTCCCTCTTCTAGTGCTTTTTCTATTATATTAGTAATTCTGTGTACTTGATCTATCGTGGAATGCTTCTCTCGAAAACCAAATTGAGATGGAATAATTTCTTGTCTTGCTATGATGGGTTTTATTCTTTTAAGCAATAATTTTTCATATAGCTTTCATAGTCCATATTTGACCTATCTAAAACTCTGCTTCAGAATGAGCTACAAAACTCAAACTTTCCACAGTCGTAGATCTTTATAATGATAACAGTCCCTCCATGTTTCATGGACTTCCATAAAGTAGTAAAGTAGTTGCCACTCACTCATGCATAGATCATCAAAATTCTACTGTACTTCCAGACATGCTACAAAGTTGAAATTTGGCAGACTGATGGAAATTATGTTGTTAACATTGCTCACTTCCAGAACGTTAGAGAGCTGAGCTTTGGCAAACTGATAGGAACTATGTTAAAACTTTAGAAAAAAAATTAAAAACCCCAAAATTTTTATTTATTTTCCTCTTGTTAAAATGTCAAGTTATGTAAAAGTAACATTGCCCACTTTCAGGAACACTAGAGAGCTGAGCTTTAGAAGGCTGATAGGAACTATGATAAAACCATAGGAAAAAATTAAAAAGCCTCAAAATTTTTAATAAGGCATTGCAAAAGTTTTGAACAATATTCCGCATATTTTACTACTTTAAAACATGTATTATCCAAATCCTTAAAAAAGGAGTGAAATCATAACAAAAACATTTCATGTAAAAAAAAGCCAAGTACGCGAATGGTGTTCTGTAAAAAGAATTGATATAAAAGTAAAGCCAAGTTCTCAAAATTTCAAAATTACTAGTTTGAAAATGTTTTTCTAAACTTGGCTATTATGGTAAATTAACACATTTGCTAAGATATATTTTCACTTTTTTGGGCTCTAGCTAAAATAAGACGGAGTATAAGATTAATATTTCAGAAAAACTTACTGTATAAACGAATTCTGGTTCAACTAAGGCGTCTTTTAATGGTTTGAATTTGATGTCCTTCGGCATTTTTACTTGTATTGCAATGCCTCCCCTTTCATACTTTGAAAAGTTTGTTGTGTCACCTATACAAAAAAAACATTCTCAAAAATACAAAGAACAAACTTTACATTTTGGTTTGTATTTTCTTAATAATTTTTATAATAAAGAAATTCATCAATAATTTTTGGAAATGGATAATGAGTATCTTGTAACTGTTTATTTATTGTAGCTTTATAATCTCCACAGAACCGTTTGTAAAGTAAAAATTCTAAAAACTGTACAAAGTTGATTTTTTTCAAACTTTTATTTTCAAACTTTTGCTAAAAGCTCTTACCAATGCTAAAAGTGTAAGGACCCAACACCTTGATTTTGATTGGTGCGCACCCGTTCAGTTCTGTCATGCCTTGAACTTCGGAAAACGTCACAAAGTCGCCATCTTCCATACCGTGACGTGTGTCATCGATACATGTGACAATACCTATATATGGACAAAAAAAAACCATCAAAATACCTTCCTAGTCCATTAGCACACTCCAAGTGAACTGCGCGCTATATCAGCCTTGAAAACAGTTTTTGTAAATAACTCCAAAACGGAAGCCACGAGGATGGGATGAAAAGTTTCCGGCCTGATCAGATCGTGGGTAAAAATAGACCGGTATACTGTGGACTACATTATTATTATTATTATCTAACCTTCTTTGTCATTACTGACACTAGCAATCATAGCAGAAACGGGAGGTTCTCCATTGGTGTCTAACACTGTGAAATTGTCCCCGAAATCGCAAAAGACCTGCGCAAACAGACCTCGGCTGTCGGCTATAATCAGAGCGATATTGTTGGCGTGTGTGATCTCGCTGACGCGAAGCTGTTCTTCTCTGGTTGATGAAGTTAGAACCTGTGCGAAAACAATTCCAATTTTGCGATAGGGTGTTTGACAGTAGTAAAAAATAAATATATATTTATTTTTAAATATATATTTATTTTTAGATATCTCTTTAGGTCTTGGGAATGTTAAAAACCAACTTTTTTGTTTAATTTTTTCTCAAATTCATAGTTCTTTTAATTAAATAAATTAATTGAAATAAAACAATTAGCCACGTGATTTAAAACAGGCGGTCTACCAATCAGCTGTCAGTGACGTCACAAAACAGTAAACGCCTCGAACGAACCTATTTTCTGTGTTATTTTCTTATGGAAGGTAATGTTTGCTTTGGTTTAAAGTGCGAATTATCGTCCTAAATTAGATTTTATTTTGTGTTTTGCTTATAAAAACATTTTCAATGGAAAACGGATTCTCCAAAGTCGATAGCTCCAACTTGCCAATGATGAATTCCTTTATGGTGGCAGGCTTCTTTGCCAACAACAGTGATTTTTGTTCTGCGAAATTTAGAAACGTTAAAATGTTGATGTAAGTATTCGATGAGTTGTTTTGTATATAACTGAAAGTTTTTTTACGATATTCTTCGCCTACTTTTACTCATTTAGATTTTGAGGTTAGGATATATGTTTTGCTTTTTTGTTTAATATGCCACTTACAATAGATTCAATTAAATACCCAATCCTTATTATTTTAGACATTAGAGGTACTTCCTAGTCCTGTCTAATAACTGCCTAGCACCACCTAAAAATTTGAACACCTTTCTGCCTATTATAGTTGTTCACCCCTTGTAATAAACATAACCTCAAAAATGTCATGGTATTTACGAAATAGTTATATATATTATAGACAATGTGAGAAAAATTAATAGAAACAATTTAGTTATACCCACATCAAAGTGATCTTCATAAATGTAAGGTGAAGATGTATTAGATAAGGCCCTTGGGTCTCTTTGAGCAAGTTCTAGCCACTTTTTCCGATCTTTTACTGCTGTAGGCACATGAATAAATAGTTTTTCAGGTGTTTTTATGGTAGTATTCGAACACTGAGGCACTTATAGGACATTTTTTTACATAAAAAACAGTAAAAACTCAGACCAAAAACAAATAAACACTTGAGTGCCGTGTATCTGTCCGTGAGTTTACTGCGCTGTGACGTCATTGCAACGCCATGCTAGAAATGAGCGTTTTAGCGGCAAATTCAAATCGGAAATTAGAAAACTTGATTTTAAATGTAGTCATGATAAAATATACTATTTTAACAACTTTGCATAGCAAATTAGGGATCCATGCCATCTAGATATACAGGATGTTTCAAAAGTCAATAACATAATTTTAGTGTTAAATTCCTTGAATGATTTCAAGACGAAAAGCTCAAATAAAAAAATTATATAGGGTGTGTCATGTGACAGTGGCCAATATCAACTTCCTGTATATTAATTATTTTTTGGATTCTTCAGAAAATTCTAGAGATAATTCATGTACAATATCCTTTACCTAAGTCTAACCATTTTGGAAATATTGAGAATCAAAAACGACAATTTTCAATTTCAAGGCAGAATATTTTGAAAACGGTTAGAACTATGTAAAAACGGCTTACATGTCCCTATCCTTATTTTTAATTATAAGCTCACACCTATACTATACTATAGTAGTGTGAGCTATGGTGATCCTAATTTTTTCGAGAAAAAAAAAATTGCTCCGATTTCAAAATTTTTTATATATCTTTGCGTTTCAGATGATTTTGAAACTTTTTTGTTGCGCCGTCTGTCTGTCTGTAACGACCAACGCGGATAACTCAAAAACCGCTTGGCCGATTTTAATGAAATTTGGTACCTAGGAGATGGTCCCATTTAAAAATGAACAAAATCCACTGAACACAAACCAAATAAAAGGGTGGGGGTAGATTAAAAAAACTAGAGTTTATGTGAAAATATGGTAAGGTAAGGTAATTGAGTCTGCAGTTAAACAAAATACATTTTAATTTATTTAAAAAAAAGGGTGGAGGTATATTTTAAAAATAAGTGAAAATATGGCGTGTGTGATATCAAACGAAAGGTAATTGAGTCCGGAGTTTAACAAAATACATTTTAATTTTTGTTTTTTTTAAGGGTGGGGGAAGATTTCAAAAATTTGAGTTAAAGTCAAAACATGGCTTGTGTGGTATCAAACAAAAGGTAATTTAGTTTGGAGTTGGAGAATAAAATATATTTCAGATTTTAGTTATATTAGCTCACACGTACACTATAACTATAGTACCTAGTGTGAGCTTAGGGGCCCATATATTGGCAGAGTATCTATCTATATAGATAATGAGAGATCTAGGGCACTCATATTCAAATGTATGACATCACAAACTAATCCTAAGTGCCCCCAGAAGAATATAAAACTTACCACAACTCCAAACTTCTTAAGAAATTCCTCAGTTAGAGGGCCAGTGTGGCTCCTGGTGGCAACATAGGTGTTTAATTCCAACAATTGTTTGCAACATGCTACCGCCCTGTTTTTGCCAATATCATCTTCTGACAAATAAAACTGGGATGATAAATCTGAGATAGTGACGACTTTTTCGTCGTGGAGGGTGACAGATTTGACACCACCTAATAAGAGAATGAAATAATAGTTATTTACCTAACAAGTGCGGAAAGTGATACTTTACCGCACGCGACGCGTGGCGTAGTTCGGGCAAGCCGTCAAGGGTGGAAAAGATAGTTTCCGCAAGAGTTAGATACAATGTTTTTCCTACGAGTGTTTTGTCCATTTTTTTTTAAATCAAAAAAACATGTTTTAATTCGCAAAGATTTTATAATAATGCTAGAAAATGATACATAAGATAGAATAGTTACATAAATCATTTAATTAGTCCTAGCGAAAAAGTAACTTTTCAGCACTAGTGCGGAAAAGTTGCTTTTTCGCACGATTTGTTTACTTTTCCACACGGAAAAATAATGAAACAGGATTTTTTTATCATGATATATTAATAAGAAACTTTATGTAAAGAACATTTAATTAACAATAACGAAAAAGTTAACGATGGTAAATATTGAAATTGAAAGTGAACTTTGTGTTTGTTGCATGCTGCAATATAGCAGATGCCGCAACATCTTGAAGAACGTCGTTTCTTATTTGAATTTGACTGATTGGTGTTTGGCCCACTACAGAAATGCTTTGATAAGTTTGCTGCCGAGAATTACTAGTGTAGTGAATTGAGGAAGGTATATTGGTCTGTACAGGCTGTAACACATTACAGGATTCTTTCTTAGGTGCTTCTGGTAGCATCGGTACAGCAGCACTTCTTGAAAATAAAACTTGTTTGTAGGAGGACAGGTTTTCATTTGGAAACGATTGTGAACAGGAGGGTTCATGCATTTTGGACGTGCGGAAAAGTAAAAATCGTACGGAAAAGTAAATCTTTCCAAACGAAAAATCTTTTCCGCACGCTTGTAGAAAAATATATTTGTCGCACTTTTGATAAAAAATGTTTTTTACACTGAGAAAAAAGTTATGGTCTTTTTGAATAATCAGAAGTGCAGTGTGAAGCGCCCTCTAACGGCCACAGTAAAAAGGTCTGTATATTCGGGTTTTGCATCCGAAAAAACCCACGGGTACCAATTTTAAAAATAATATGTTTAAAACTGTTCATAATATTTAAAAAATGCAATTTTTATTGTTCAAAATTAACACCCCGTATCTTGGAAGTTGATAAACTCCATATCATAATTTTTGAGATAACTCTTTGATAGTTATCAGCTGTTTACCATAACAAATAGCATAGGCCAACGAAAAAAAGTCATAAAAAGTTGTCTCAACAATAATGATATAGGGTTCATGCCGACATAAAACTTGTGTATCATATTGGGTTAAAATCGTTTGAGGTGTTCTTGAGTTATCATGTATTCAGACAGACAATTTATTTTATTATCCGATCTAGGTGTTTTAGGAACTAAATAACTCACATTTATTAAAATTTTACAAATAAAATTTTCACGTTTTTAATAGTCCACTTCTTGTATGGTGACAAGTCGAGTTATTATTCTCGCCCTAAAAAAATGTTTCAGATTGTCCGCCCCTTGACGAGTGCGACAGCGTGCGCCTGTAGTAATTTATCAAGGTTACCTTTGACAAGGCTGCAAAGCTTTCTGCGGCACTCGTGCGTATCGCGGTCTCTTTTTAATAGATGCTATACTCTATCTGTTTTTTATCCTCTTATGGAAATTTATACCCCTAGATGTGAACTTGTTCGTGCAGTATAAAAACTACTTAAAGTTTAAAGGAATAAAATTTATATCCTACCATAGATTTATTCAAGAATCTTTGACCCTACATAAGTATTTTTTTTTAAGGAATTGACTATTTTGATACAAAAATTTGTAAACCTAATAAGACAAAGTAATCCAGTCTTTTTAAATAATTTTGTTGACAAGACTCCTTAGCTTCTATGTTCCCAAAACAATAAGTTATTACAATTTTAAAAGCACAATATTCTCCCAAAGCAAAATTTGGGTCATTATGAAA
Organism: Aspidapion aeneum; assembly: GCA_963576565.1. Taxonomy (NCBI): domain Eukaryota; kingdom Metazoa; phylum Arthropoda; class Insecta; order Coleoptera; family Brentidae; genus Aspidapion; species Aspidapion aeneum. The sequence goes on along the minus strand of OY755043.1, from coordinate 2,275,914 downwards.
AGTCTTTATGTAAAATTATTGATTTTCGTTTCTATTTTAGGTTTTTATAACATATTTAGAAGATTGTTTTTTTAACTTTTGTGTATATTTCCATTAAAAGCAACCTTGAGTTAATAGGTTTTCCACTTAAGTAGGTATTTCTTTTGATTTTTTTTTGTAGACATAATAACTAAGAAGTAGGAAATAAATGATAAATAAATGCATAAAATTAGATATTTTCCTTCAATTTAAAATATCTTATTAACTTCTGTAATCATAATTAATAGTGAAATGTTCAAAGTTTCATTCATTTAGCAATATTTCATAACATTGCGAAATTTATCTTCATTTGAATTTCAAACATTTATTTGCAAATATCCACTGAAATCAATTAGTATTTTGGACTTTTTTCTGTTTTACTGATTATTAGGAGTACAAATTTTAGGATCCTTCCAATTAAAGAAAAACAATTTCTTTAATTTTTTCATTGTGTTTTTACCCAACTGTAGCATGGCGAAAGGAAGGGTAATGTTTTTCGTTTGGGATATGTATGTATGTAAATATGTAAGTTTGTGTCATGCTAGAGGCTAAATGACTGAACCGATTTTGACAAAAAAGGTGTTGTTGAATCACTACTGATCCCGAAGGTGCTATAGGCTATATTTTTTTAACCAGGAATCAACATGGCGGTCGTCAGACGCCATTTTGTCACATGATGTTGGCTTTAAGGCATACAAATTAAGTAACTTTCAGGTGAGTTTAATGAAATTTTTTTGATCACTCATTGTAAATGCCCTCTAATTTGCTGTAATTCCTTTGTAGTCCTCCCTGCTCCCACCCATCTCCCCTTCTGTCATTCCCACACACCCTTTTCAAAAACCATATTAGCATAATTTTATCAAATATAGGGCGATTTTAAAAATTCTTTCTGCACATGCTTTAAGATTTTTTTCCAACACCATTTTACTAGTTCCCCCCTACTCTCTCTCTCTCTCTTCTCCCTTACCAACCTTATTAGTAATAGTTGTAGCTATAACTTTCACATATGGATGATTCTGCCAAAAGTGGGCTATATGGATATCATTTAAATAACAGTACAGCACAGTAAATAATTTTGTTTTTTTAAATTTATGTAACTAATTAGGTAAGCTAAGAAACATTTATTTTCCCGAATTTTAGAAATTATTGCATAAAAATTCCAGAGGGATGAGTACCAGAGGAATGAGTTTTTTAATGGTTTTCCAATTTAAATCAAAATCTATTTAGAGTACTTAATTAAGTTTTATATAAACAAAGTTCCAACAATGAACTAAAATATTATACTATTGATATCAGTTGAATATTTACTTACCAGAGGAATGATAACTGAAGCATTCATTTTTGATTTCTCTAAAAAAAACTAATTTTCTGCCAAAAATAAAAAGATCTATAACTTAAACCAAACTAAAGTTGACATTATCTGTCACAACTTGTCACCCTCACAAGTAAATTAGATATCCAGGGCCGTCTCTTTCTCTAGAAATTAACCAGTGGTATTCACAAATATTGTATTATTAAAAATGGAGCACACTTAAAATTGTAAAATTTTCAGGCGAAAATGTAAATTCGGATTTTCAAAAATATGACTGCAAACTTAAGTTTTATCAATTTTTTGATAAATAGTTAAGACTTGGTTAAATATTATTTATTAGGATATTTTTTTCAATCTGAGTTTTTAATATTTGGTTTGGGACTACACCAGAGGAATGAGGTATTTGCTTTGTAATAAAAAAAATTATAAACTTGCAATTTTTTTTATACATTAAACTCAAATGCTCCATAAAGAAAACATTTCGTTTTAAATCTTATAACTAAAACTATGCTTCATTTGCAGTCTGTGTTTGAAAAATATGCATTCCCACTCCACAGCACCATTTTTGTAGAATCATCCATATATAGACTGATTTCAAAAATTCTTTCTGCATACACTCAAAGATTTTTTTTTAACACCATTTTAATCCTTCTTCTTCCCACCCCCACCTCACTGAATGTTTGTAGAAACAAATCCATCCTTGGGCATATTTCAATGTTTGACACAAATGCATGGTTTAGGTAAAAATTAGGTACCTTAATTTAGTTAAATGATTAAGAACTAAATCTAAAAGTTGGAAATAAAAAAAAGTTAAAGTAAAAAAAACACTAAACTGCTAAATCTATTTGTACCTACTAGTCACAGTGGGGTACAATATTACACAATAACCTGATTAATTGATTCATGAAAATACAAAACTCTATAATTTTATAAGTGCACTTTGGGCATCAAAACTAAAAGTTGAAGCATGTTGTACATTATAAGTATACCTCTTAATTTTGTACCCTACTGCGACCAGCAATGAAATCGACACCTGTAGAGGCAATGGAGGTGATGCTAAACCTTCCCCCCCTACACATATGGGTAGAGAAGGAGGCCAGGGCAGCAGTGGCAAGGTTTAAGAGCCTAAACCAAGAGCAACCTGGACAAGCTAAGGGTAACTTTGCGGGCCTGGCTGAGGTATTCAGGAATAACCGAATACTTAGCATGCCAACAGACTACATGCTACCCAAATACAGCTTCGATATACCTTTTAAGGTTCTTATACCAACGAGGGAGGAATGGCGGGAGAGACCTGCTCAACTGCTAAACGCCGACCACGTATGGTATACAGACGGATCGAAAACAAAAAATGGGGTGGGTGCGGGTGTGACGGGACCACAGACTGAAATATCTGTGGGACTCGGAAACTTAGCAACCATATTCCAAGCAGAACTACATGCAATAGAAGTATGCTGTAGAGAGATTACCCGCAGGGACCTCCCAAACAAAAGCATCAAAATCATCTCAGATAGCTTATCAGCTCTAAAAGCATTAAGCTCACACAAAATTCAATCCAGACTAGTCTGGAATTGCCTTGAAACCGTAAGACAGGCCAGCAGAACCAACAAGATCAATCTTGTCTGGGTGCCAAGCCACACGGGAGTTGAGGGAAATGAAAAAGCAGACGCACTAGCCAGGGCGGGAGCAGAATCCGCGCTGGTTGGACCGGAGCCTTACTTCGGCTTACCTAAGGCCACAGTCACAAAAGAAATAGGAGAGTGGGTTGTTAGAAAAGGGACTCAAAACTGGCGGGCAACCCCGAGACAACAACACTCCAAAACCTTCCTAAGCAAGCCAGACAAACACAGAACGAACCAACTCCTGGAATTAAACAGGAATAGCCTAAGAATAATCACAGGGCTATACACAGGCCAATGCCGACTCAACAAACACATGAACAGACTGGGAGTAAGCAACACACCAGCGTGTAGGTTCTGCGGTGTTGAGGAGGAAACGCCACTTCATCTAATCTGCCACTGCGTAGCAAGACAAAGAACTAGGGCGAAAATATTCGGACCTGGACAGATAGAGCCTCAAGATCTTGAGGAAATATCACCAAACAAACTGATCTGCTTCATAAAGGAGATAGGTATTGGTGATATTTAAGTTGGGATGAGCCACAATAGACCACTTGAGTCGCACTCATAATCAAACCTAACCTAACCTACTGCGACCAGTAGGTACAAGAAAGTTTAGCAGTTCGATGTTTTTTTTATACAATTTTTTTTTATTAGCCTTTGGAAAAAGGTGGCAATTTAGAGTAGAGTAGAGTATATCTTTATTAGCATAAATTTTTAAATATAATAGAGCAAATAGTGTCAAATTATTCCTAACAATAATTAAATTACAAAAAATACATAAAGTAAAAATTTTTCATAAAAGTTTGGTCAAGATATCTAAAATGTTTAAAATCATTTTATTACATATACAACACAAAACAAAAAAAACAAGACAAATTTTAGGAAGAAAAAAGAAAGAAAATTTTTTTTAAATAAAACAAACCTATGTTATGGGACAGAGAAAGTAATTTCAGACAGAGAGAGACAAGGTAAAATACCCAATGATTGATACAGTCAATCAATTAAATTTATAGAGAAACACTTGCGTTTATAATTCTTTATTATTTTAAAAGTTTGCTTACTCAAAATAACATTCTTAGCAACTTCAACACCAAGTCCACCCAGTCCAGATATCAAAACATCACTGGTGGCCATTCTGCGCATAGCTTCATGACCCAAAACATAGAGCTGTCTTGAATAGAGACCTTCGTCAATGTCATGACCTGTACTGGAGCCTGAGGGGCCACTAGAGACTCCATTGTTCTCCTGCAAAAACAAAATATTACAAAGCAACCTATGTAATGGATTCTTTGAAAATAATTGAAGGAAAATTTTTATTTATGAATATGATCAACAATTTGACCTCACTTGGAGACTTAAATTAGAAGTTTTGCTGAAGGGTCATCAGCTGCCCACAGTAGGTGTATAAATGTTGTCTACAGGACTTTACAGGATAAGTAAAGAACAGAACCCTAAAATACACTACAGGACCAAGATTTTATTTTAAAGTCATGTAGGATGGTGTACAAATTTGCCTCAGCAGATCACCCCTTGAGTTTTGCAGAAAAATTAAATTAAGCTGCCTTGAAAAACCCTAAATATTTTGCAAAATTAACTTTTTTTTGTCTACTCAAACCCTTGCTCAAACCTACCTGTTTTCATTAATGTAGGTATTGAAAATTAAAAAAAAACAGTGGTCATTCTTCTCCAACATATTCTGAAACTAATTCTAATTTCTTTTGTTTGAAGTATGAAGACTCTTTTTTTTCATTTTACTTTTTAAAGCGAAAGAGCTAAAAATGCATAGGTATATAAACTATGTTTAAGTGTATAAATTAATAGATCATTCATACTCATCTTTTGTCTAGTCTTTTGTCTTGGTTTAGTCATATGTCTTGTCATAAGAAAGTTAAAACCACTGTTTCTTATGGGAGTATTCATACAATGCTTTTGCTTTTGTTTTTGATTAGTCTTTGTCTTAAGAGTTGCCAACTTTCAATCGTTAGGACAACGACTAAGACGAGTGACAGACATCAGCTGATGTTTGTTATTTTGGTTTACAGAGCGTCTGAAGAGTGCAAGCGCGTGGTCAAAATTTTGAATTTACCGCCATTAATCATGTTTTTAACAGAACATCTCAACATAACCTCAAAGTTTTTTTCTTTTTCGCTTTTGTTCTTTTGTGTCTGTGTTTCGTGCACAGATTAGGTTAAATAAGATTGTTTTGTGTAGAAAATAACTTTTGAAGAGGGCCTTTTCATTGAAATCAAATTTTTTTTTTCAGTGAGTTATGACTAAGACTAATCAAAAAGAAAAGACGAGTATGAACAGCCGATTTTGTTTAAGACAGCTAAGACTAATCAAAGGACAAAGACTAATCAAAAACAAAAGACTAAGATGAGTATGAACAATACTTAAGATTAGTATATTATATCTGATCTCACCAACTTTTTTTGTATGTTAACATAAAAAATTAGGGTCAAATTATGAAAATAATAGACAGTGAGGTGGCCCCTTGTGTGGCCCTTATCCTCCATTTTCTAAACTTAACGTTACCATTTTAGTTTGACATTGGCACATGTTCTCTAGAAAATAAAAAGAGAAATAGTGCCAAAATCAAACTGGGATTCACTACAAATCATTGAAAAAAAATGGAAATCATTGTACATCTTTTGGAGTGAAGAATTTTCCCTCGATTTGATAAGTATGTATACATATTTTTTCTACAATTCTTCATTACAATGTGATCTTGTGAAATCATTTTTGGGAATAAAATAATTATGAAAACCACACACACACACACAGAAAGTGGTTTGGATGAGTTAGGATCAGCAATACCCTACAGGTGCCGCAGCTACCCATTTCACATAGAGTATTGGAAGTGCTGCAGTGATTCTGCACAAGTGTAGGTTGATACTGATACAGGCAAATGAAAAGGGACGCTTTTTTTACCCTATTTTCTATTTATAAACTTGAGTATTGTAAGTGTTCCAGTTTGACTTTGGCACATGCATGGCTTTAGGGAAACAAATCAAATGTCACTATCTCAGTGACTCACTAAGGGGCCTGAGAATCAGTTTACACATGAGGGGTTAATTTTCTGTTTGTTTTAAGGGCCAAAATAAGCTGTAGTATAAAAGGGCCCCTGCATGCCATCACCAGGGCCAAGTTCAATATTTATGATAGCCAGGGGGGGTTAATTAATTTTGGTTACCTGCATGTCGGCTTGTGCAAGTTTCCGCTTCTTGGGAACGGGTTCGACTGAGGAGGAGCTGCGGTTATCAGCACCAGACATCGGACACTCTACTACCACCCGACAACGCACAGCCTAAGTACGGCCTTCGCGTGATGACTGGGATTTTCGTAAACTGATTGAAAGAAATGAAACAAAATAAATTTGTGGACATCAATCGGCGCCTTTCTGCGGCGGCTCCACTGTGCGAATTTTTTTCCCACGAGAGAACAAAGCAGCGCGAACAATTACGAAAAAACAACCACTCGTGCGCACGGATGACAAGCAAATGGCACTGCGCACGCGTTCTGGCTTTTGATGAATCACGACAGCTGACGGTTCGCACTTTGTTCTGAGATTCCGTACAGTGCAAGGGTTTTTTTTGGTGGTCATACCATACCGGGGCCTGTTCACAGATGACTACAGGATAGACCTAAAGAAGTTAAATGATAGAAAGCCAGCGAGAAAAGTTTTGTATTAAAAGGTTTATTAGCTATAAATAACCGTAGCCGAGAAGAGCGTAAAGAAATTGCATTTTATGATTTTCAGGAGTATGTGCGAAAATTTAAAATTCATTTTCAGTATTTTAAGAACGACTACATATTCTTATTTCTTGAAGTAAAAGTATCGAACGAACCTAATCTGGAGATACGTGACTAATTCCTTATTGTAAGGCTGAACAGAGGCTGTTGACAAGTTCTACCTGAATCATTTAAGATTGTTTTTTACCCAACTGTAGCACGGCGAAAGGAAGGGTAATGTTTTTCGATTGTTGTATGTAAGTAAATATCAGTGGCGGCTCGTGAAGTATAAGAATGGGTGTGCGCTATAATAAGTGAGTCAAAATAAATTTAAAATAAATAAAGTTAAAAAAATTTGCATATTTATTTGTAGCCAAATAAAAGAACTTATGGTGCCCACTAGGTAATAAGATTGTCAAAGTAAAAAAAAGCAGGTCTCCAATAAATAAAAATATGCCTACACAAAAAAAAATTACCTACAGTATACATACATATTAGTTTTTAGCCAACGATGGATAACATTAATTCAATGTACAAAACCGTTTTATCTTAGGTTTTGATTCAAATACCATTTCATATTGTAATGTTCGTATACGTTGATTTAAAAATTCATGCTTTTTAATTTTTGCCTTTAGATGATTTAGGTCAGTTACCCCTATGCGGCTCCAGCTTTTATCCATGCTTGCATTGAAAAATAATAAGCATGGAAAACAAAATAACGAGTTTGCAACATCACATCCACAAATCCAGTTGTTTTTTGGTAAATATATTTTCTAAAGTATCTTTTAAAATTCCTACCTTCTTTTCTTTTAGAGCCAGTTTGCGATAATTCTAGTTCTGGAGTCGGCCTTATTAAAGGAGGAAAAGCTTGCTATGATGTTTTGTACACAATTAAGTCTTGAATTACTTCCAGGATTACCCGAACCCGAACTTACAACTGCCTCAGACATATTCGACACTTGTAGATAATAATTAACCCAAACACAACAACAAACAAGAAGCCGAAAACAGCATAAAATTCACTTAAAAACTGCGTAAATAAATTTTAATTACGCCCAATACACGCATACTAACGATAATATAAACAGTAATCAGCTGAGAACTATAAAAAAACGATGCAAGTGTGTATTGATTTAGCGCACCACCTCGCCCTTTTCTCGGCCGATATCCCGAGCATTTCCGATCCAATTGCGTGGCAAAAATTGGATTAAAGAGGAACACCGAATCCACGCGCACCTCCAGATTCAAGCCCGCCCTCTCATATCTCTAGATTCAAGCGAGGCGAGGCGATCGAAGGCCACTGTATGCGGCAGCAAGCGTCAAGTCGAAAAGATATTAATTACTTCTGTTAATGGCCTGTAGATGCCACTAGCGGGATCGGGATCATTAAAAAGTAAATAAAAAACAACAGTAGTTATTTAATAATAGTTTGTATTTATTTTTTTTCTTGCTTTTGCTGGAGGTGCGCGTGCACCAGCACTCCTATGGACGAGCCGCCCCTGGTAAATATGTTTGTGTCACGCAGGAGGCTAAACGGCTGAACCGATTTTGACAAAAAAGGTGTCGTTGAATTGCTACTGATCCCGAAGGTTCTATAAGCTATATTTTTTTAAATAGGAATCAACATGGCGGTCTTTAGACGCCATTTTGTCACATAATGTAGGCTTTAAAACATACAAATTATCTAAATTTCAGGCGATTTTATTGAAATTCCTTTGATTACCTATTGCAAATGTCCTTTAATTTGCTGTAGTTACTTTGTAGTCCTCCCTGCTTCCACCCATCTTCCCTCCTGTCATTCCCCCCACCCTATTTAAAAGGCATATTAGCATAATTTTATCAAATATAGAGCGATTTCAAAAATTCTTTCTGCATACGATTTCAGATCACCATTCACCATTTTACTAGTTCCCCCCCGCCTTTCCCTCTCTCCTCCCCGCCATCCATATTATAGTAATAGTTATAGCTATAAACTTTCACAAATATAAAGCGATTTCAAACGTTCTTTCTGCACACGCTTAAAGCAGTGGCGCACCCAGGAATATGCCTTGGGGGGGGGCCGAGGCCTCTTGGGGGGGACCCGAAGCCTCATGATGTCGAATATTAAGCTATTTTTTGTGTTTTTTTTTCTGAAATATGTCGAAAATATGTAAAAAAATCTAAGGCTTCTCCCCTCCTTCCTTATTAGTAATAGTTGTAGCTATACCTTTCACAAATATAGAGCGATTTCAAAAATTCTTTCTGCACACGTTTTAAGACTTTTTTTTCCAACATCATTTTCCCTTCCTCTCTCCTCCCCCACCTTCACTCAATGTAATAAATGCATAGTGCTTTTTATAAGGCTGAATAGGAATTTTAAAAATAAAAAATTACCCAACTGATAAATTTACTTTTAAGTACTAGTCGCAGTTGGGTACAAATTTACCCAATAACCTGATTCATGAAAATACAAAACTGTATATTTTCGTAAGTGCGCTTTGGGCATCAAAACTAAAAGTTAAAGCATGTCGTAAATTATAGGTATACTTGTCAATTTTGTACTCAACTGCGACTGTAGTAGTTAAAAGTAAAGTTAGCAGTTGGGTGTTTTTTTTTTTTAATTTTTTTATTACATTTAAATATAATTACCGTTTTTTATGCCAAATTTCATTGAAATCGGTTTAAAGTAGTTTCTAAGATTAGCGATGACAACAAAAAGCCCTGTCCCTTTTTATATTTATTGATGAATTGAATTAATGAATTAATTCACGATGGGTAGGTATTTAATAAATTAAAGAGTTAAAAAACTGTGTTTTATTAATTTATGGCTAACTACTAAATACAAAAACTAGGTGGAACAATTCTACTTTTCCACTTAACTCAACAAACAAGTTGTTTTAAGCAAAGAATTAACCTATATAACAGTACAGCGTGTCCCATTTTCGATGGGATTTAATGGGAAACTCGGTTATTATTAAAGATATCGAATTTCTGATTGCACCTTACCGTGCTCTTTTTTTGAGTCCTTAAAAATGGTGTAATCAGATTTTTGCTATACCCCGTAGTTTCGCTTATACAGGGAGTTTTTGAAAAAATTGCATTTTTAATATTTCCTTATATCTCGCTCATTTTGCAAGATATTTTTATTCTGTAAAAACCTTTTCATGGCAACTTTTTTAGAAGAAAATAATGACGTTGTCAAATTTTTTAGATATTGTTTAGTTTTTGAGATATGGTATTTATCACAAGAAAATTAAATACGGACCTGGATTTTTTTTATTACTATTTTGATTGGTTTCATGCTGTTATTATCACAAAATAATAAAAATTTAATATTTTTTTGTTTTAAGGTTAAAAAAATAAATTTAATATTTTAAAAATAATTTTAGTCCGAACCTGGAAATTTCCAACATAAATATACATTAAAAATTGCTGGTCGAATGATTTTTACTTGAACTACTTTAATCCTTAGTAAATTAAAATGGTTTTACGTTAATTTGAAGATTTATTTGAAACAAAGTCTATGACAAATACAAAAAACAACGAATTACAAAAAATAATATTGAATTTTTCTTTAATGATTTAAATGTTCAAACTGATTGCCATTATGTGTAAGACATTGTTGTTTCTTAACGCATTTTGCATAAAAATATTTCTGCCATTTAAATCTTGGGATTTTGTTACTTGAATAAAGCAGTCAAACTATCACATTTTTTAAAATCTGGATATGGTCGATTTCTAGCCATTTTAGAATAATTTTGAGTGAGCCATTCACAAAAATGACAAGTAAAATGATAATATCAATTTCACGCTTTTGTTTTCCCTTGTTGAAGTAAAATCAAATAATTACTTTGATATTATTTTTGTAACCTTTTAACGTTTTTTACTTTATTTATAAATCTTTTAGTTAACATTTCAAAACATATAAACTAAAAATCGTTCAACTAGTGTGTCTTGCATTTTTTAATTAATATTTACGTTGGAAATCTCCAGGTATTTTTTTCTAACCTTAAATTAGAAAAATGTTAAAGTTTTATTATTTTAAGATAATAATAGCATAAAACCAATCAAAACAGTAATAAAAAAAATCCAGGTCCGTATTTATTTTTTTTATGATAAATACCATATCTCAAAAACTAAACAATATTTTAAAAAATTGACAAAGTCATTAATGTGCCCTAAAAAAGTTGCCATGAAAAGGTTTTTACAGAATAAAAATATCTTGCAAAATGAGCGAGATATAAGGGAATATTAAAAATGCATTTTTTTCAAAAACTCCCTGTATTACCGAAACTACGCGCCATAGCAAAAATCTGAAAACACCATTTTATCAGAAATTCGATATCTTTAATAATAACCGAGTTTCCCATTTAATCCCATCGAAAATGGGACACGCTGTACACACTTTATAAATAAAGGGCTAACAGTACAGACACTATAGACACAAAAATTGATAATAAAAAAAATTTTAAAATAAGAATTAAAAAAGAGAATTTTATTCTAGACTTACATCTCCATCAAAATTTTTAAATGTTGTTTATAGTTTTTTTAAGGAATCCATCAGAATGGTCATTTCGGTTCCTATGGTGCCTACAAGCCTTTCGATCTGAGGTTTTGAGTCCAAAACTTCTATGCTTTGTGTGTAAGGGTTATATCTTACACCAAAAGATCTAGGTATTGTTGAAGAATATTTACTAAAAAAAAAAATTTATAACTTATCCAAAAGGTTATCTATTAAACAAGACCATATATTTTCGTTAAAGTTGGGACGCACTGTTTTTCAGTCGCGGGCAAAGAAAATATATCAACAAGAAGCGACAAAACCTGAATGACAGTAATGCAGTACTATTACACTCAAAGAAAAAATTGTGCAATTTTTGTTTTACACGAAAAAAAAAACAAATTCAAAAATATAATATAATAAATATTGTCAGGAATCCCTGTAATTTACTTTGTTTGAATGGTAACCTTATTTGTTTATTTGTATAATGGAACCACGTCCTGTATATAGGGATGCATGTTTTACTTTGGCCTATAAATATATCTGTTATCCCTTTCAACGGGTCTAGCATGTTCTATGAGTTAGGATGTAACGAGTTTTAAAAGAGAATAAGGTTTGTACCGGTATTTATAATGTGCGTCTGCAGCTCGCCACCGGCACCAGCCACGGCTGACTCCAAAACATTTTATCCGACTAATCCATTTCTGTATTGACTATTGGAAATTTTTTTTATGTTGACATAAAAGAATTGCATGTAGGTGTGTAATACACCAGAATGTGCCTCTTATTTTTGAAGTTCTCTATTTTATTTCTATATTAGTTAGAATTTGTTTTATAAACACATTTTTTTTGCATATTTTAGATGTAATTAATTTTTTTTAAAACCGACTGGAAAACAAGTACACGGAAAATGAACAAAGAGACTGGAAAATCTATTTTTACTTTCCCTTTTTTAAAAATGATCTAAAATATAAAGTGAAATGTAAAATTAAGCATGAATTAATTGAAATATAAATGCAACTTATGGGTTTTTTGATATTTATAAATATAATAGCTTTGAGTAAGTACTATAATATCTACATGTAGAGTAGCATGTTTGAAGTGTTTCAGCTCGTTTAAAAAAAATTATTATTTACATGTTGGTTGTGTTTGTGCTGTTTTATACCGTTTTAAAAAAAAACGTACGATACACGACCGGAAACTATCTTTACAGGTCTAGTAACGTAAATAGCTATTAATTGTATTTTCTCCCAATTGTGGTTGGGTTTGTTCCTGTCATTCCAAAGTGCGTCTTATCCACTTGTATAAAGTTTTTCCGGTTTGTCAACATTTTACACAAGCGGATTAGACTCACTTTGGAATGATCTGCCTCAAATATTACAATAATTAGGATTGTTTATTTTTAGTTATTATTAATTCCGTAACCGATTTTTTTCGATAAAAATATATAACCGTTTTTGCAAACAATCAAATAAAAAGTTAAAAAGGGTCGATTTTCTAAGACCACAGTTATATGATTTTATAGGTGTAATGTCCCTTTTTAATTTAATTTTTTTCTTCATGTAATAAAAATGCACCACAAACGACAGTTACACAAAATTTTTCTCAGTGTAATATAACTGCATTAGTGTCATTTGGTCCAAGCGTGACGTCACATTTTGTATCCCATATAAACAATGCTTTGAGTGACAGTATTTCGCTTCTTGTTGCAGGGCTATCAAAATGGACGGGCACGATCCTCCACTTTGTTGACGTCACATCCGGGGCTGATTTTTTTTGATGGTCACGTTACGACACAGCTGATTGTCTTTAAAATATGAAGTTGAAATGACGTTTCATGGATATTTGATTTTTTTTTTAATGAAGCCGTTTTTGAGATTGTTTTTACTTTATTCTGCAGAACAATTTTTTTTAAATGTATAGTAAGCCCTAATTTTTCATAGCCGCTTCATTAGCTCACACAAAAATTAAGTTTAAAGCAGAAGCGAATGTGACAATCACATATGACAAAGTCAAATACATGTCAAATATAACAGTTGGCATGTGGTACATGGCGGGTAATTTGAATTCAAAATAAGGAATGCTAAATCTTGAAGATTTTAACCTTTTAATCATGTTGCTTCCTTACAAACCTTTGGTGGAATATCGGGATGGTGTCTGAGAATATTTCACTGAAATTTTGCGGAAATCTGTAGTGCCATTTTGAAAATATCATAAAAAAAACGTCTGACCTCCCATAAGACCCAATGTAAAATTCAGCCCCGGGAGAACAGCTGATTTTTTCAGGGTCGTGGCCTCTATTTTTGTGTTGGCCTTGTTTGAATTCAAAATAAGGAATGCTAAATCTTGAAGATTTTAACCTTTTAATCATGTTGCTTCCTTACAAACCTTTGGTGGAATATCGAGATGGTGTCTGAGAATATTTGACTGAAATTTTGCGGAAATCTGTAGTGCCATTTTGAAAATATCATAAAAAAACGTCTGACCTCCCATAAGACCCAATGTAAAATTCAGCCCCGGGAGAACAGCTGATTTTTTCAGGATCGTGGCCTCTATTTTTGTGTTGGCCTTGTTTGAATTCAAAATAAGGAATGCTAAATCTTGAAGATTTTAACCTTTTAATCATGTTGCTTCCTTACAAACCGTCGATTACATAATTAACTGTGCAAATCTAAACATGTTGACATATGAACTTCGATTACAAATACAATCTTTAGGGCCACATAGACCGGACCTAAAAATTAACCAAAATTTTAACTTACATCATTTTTTCTTTAGCATCTTCAAAACTCTCAGCAACATAATAAACTGCTGATATTCGGTGATTGGATATTTTTGGAGTGCAGTCTGTGGCGGTTCGAACGGACGGTATTCGGCTTTGGTACCCTGTTCCAGAGCGTACGTTAGTTCTCCGAAGGATGACAGTAGTCCGGCACCGAAAGCCTTTACACCCGATTTTTCCCTGCACAAACCGAATTCTACTGTGAACCAATAACACTAAAAAGTAAAAAAGCAGTTTATATGACACATGAATAAGAATATGTTTCGAACATTAAATCAGTTTTCTAAGGAGACTTACTTATATATATAAGTATATGTCGAATTTTTACGTCACTGGTGGTCCAGCTGATTTTGTAAACAAAAGTTTGATATTTTTATAGTTTTTGAAAATTAAAGGCAATTTTCATACTATTTTTTAGTATATATTCTTATAAAATAATATTTTTTTCAGACATACAAGTTGTTTATTTTTTTCGCCCGCTTCATTTTTCTTACACAAAAATTAAAATTCAAATAATGTGTTCGTTTCAGCTTCTAAAATAATCCGCTAACCTACATCTTTGTTTACTTCCCAAGACCTCGGTTCACCTCTGATACTAAACGATCACATTCAGTTTAACTTTTAGTTTAAGTTTTGTGTAATAAAAAATAAAGCGGGCTAAAAAAAAATAACGACAATAAGTCTAGAAAATTATTTTTTATAAGGATGTACAAGAAAATTGCCTTAGTTTTCAAAAAATTCAAAAATATTAGTTGTTCTGTTTTTCATATCATATCTAACTTTTGTTTATAAAAATCAGCTGGACCACCAGTGACGTAAAAATTGACGTATATATAAGATCCGAACACCGGTCTGTTCTAGCCACCGTGATCTAAACTTCATATCATAATTTTTGAGATAACTTTTTGACAGTTAACAGCTCTTTACCATAACTAGGGCTATCAAAACGGACGGGCCACGATCCTCCACTTTGTTGACGTCACATCCGGGGCTGATTTTTTTTTGATGGTTGCGTCACGACCTCGGTCACGACACAGCTGATTGTCTTTAAAATATTGAAGTTGGAATGACGGTTCATAAATATTTGATTTTTTTTTAAAATAAAGCCGGTTTTAAGATTGTTTTTACTTTATTCTTGAAGAACAATTATTTTTAAATGTATAGTAATCCTTAATTTTTCAGAGCCGCTTCATTAGCTCACACTAAAATTAAATTTAAAACAGAAGCAAATGTGACAAACACAGATGACAAAGTCAAATACATGTCAAATATAACAGTTGGCATGCGGTACATGGCGGGTAATTTGAATTCAAAATAAGGAATGCAAAATTTTGAAGATTTTAACCTTTTAAGCATCTTGCATCCTTACAAAAGTTTGATGGAATATGGGGATGGTGTCTGAGAATATTTCACTAAAATTTCGCCGAAATCTGTAGTGCCATTTTGAAAATATCACAAAAAAACGTCTGACCTCCCATAAGACCCAATGTAAAATTCAGCCCCGGGAGAACAGCTGATTTTTTCAGGGTCGTGGCCTCTATTTTTGTGTTGGCCTTGCCATAACAAATAGACCAACGAAAAAAAGTTGTCAAAAGTTGTCTCAAAAATAATGATATGAACTGTAGTAGTACGTAGCTACAGTCAAAAAAATTAAAATTTGTACTCACTGTTGCCAATTTTTCGACATACTCATCAGGTGCACCCAACGATGCCAAGCCTATTTCTTGCGAGAACTGCGCAAAATCGGGATCTGCAAACAGAGGGGCGTGTCCTAATAACTCGTGACATACGTCAGGTTCTGGAGTGTAATATGGTTTGCTCGGATGCCTACAAATTATTTATGAGCATGAAGTTAGCGAAGCACCCATCGCAGATCGAATCGTGACTAGGTGGATAATTTTCCGTTAATTAGTCGTGAATTAGTTGTGGAAAAATTAATTTTGTCGCTCTTATTTTTGACCGTTTTTTAGGGTGCTTCGCTAACTTCATATTTTGGCACCCATCGCAAATCGAATCGCTACTAGGTGGATAATTTGCCGTTAATTAGTCGTGAATTAGTTGTGGAAAAATTAATTTTGTCGTTCTTATTTTTGACCGTTTTTTAGGGTGCTTCGCTAACTTCATATGATGTTAGCGAAGCACCCTTGTCAAAAATGGCTTTAGACAAACCGAATATGGTGGATAATTTGCCACTAATTAGTCGTGAATTAGTTGTGAAAAAATTAATTTTGTCGCTCTTATTTTTGACCGTTTTTTGGGTGCTTCGCTAACTTCATATTTTGGCACCCATCGCAAATCGAATCGCTACAAGGTGGATAATTTGCCGTTAATTAGTCGTGAATTAGTTGTAAAAAAATTAATTTTGTCGCTCTTATTTTTGACCGTTTTTTAGGGTGCTTCGCTAACTTCATATGATGTTAGCGAAGCACCCTTGTCAAAAATGGCTTTAAACAAACCGAATATGGTGGATAATTTGCCGCTAATTAGTCGTGAGTTAGTTGTGAAAAAATTAATTTTGTCGCTCTTATTTTTGACCGTTTTTTTGGATGCTTCGCTAACTTCATATTTTGGCACTTATCGCAAATTGAATCGCTACTAGGTGGATAATTTGCCGTTAATTAGTCGTCAATTAGTTGTGGAAAAAATAATTTTGTCGCTGATATTTTTGACCGTTTTTTTGGGTGCTTCGCTAACTTCATATTTTGGCACCCATCGCAAATCGAATCGCTACTAGGTGGATAATTTGCCGTTAATTAGTCGTGAATTAGTTGTGGAAAAATTAATTTTGTCGCTCTTATTTTTGACCGTTTTTTAGGGTGCTTCGCTAACTTCATATGAAGTTAGCGAAGCACCCCTGTTAAAAATGGCTTTAGACAAACCGAATATGGTGGATAATTTGCCACTAATTAGTCGTGAATTAGTTGTGGAAAAATTAATTTTGTCGCTCTTATTTTTGACCGTTTCTTTGGGTGCTTCGCTAACTTCATATTTTGGCACCCATCGCAAATCGAATCGCTACTAGGTGGATAATTTGCCGTTAATTAGTCGTGAATTAGTTGTGGAAAAATTAATTTTGTCGCTCTTATTTTTGACCGTTTTTTAGGGTGCTTCGCTAACTTCATATGAAGTTAGCGAAGCACCCCTGTCAAAAATGGCTTTAGACAAACCGAATATGGTGGATAATTTGCCACTAATTAGTCGTGAATTAGTTGTGAAAAAATTAATTTTGTCGCTCTTATTTTTGACCGTTTTTTGGGTGCTTCGCTAACTTCATATTTTGGCACCCATCGCAAATCGCATCGCTACAAGGTGGATAATTTGCCGTTAATTAGTCGTGAAATAGTTGTGGAAAAATTAATTTTGTCGCTCTTATTTTTTACCATTTTTTTGGGTGCTTCGCTAACTTCATATGAAGTTAGCGAAGCACCCTTGTCAAAAATGGCTTGACATGACCTATCGAAACCGAATATGGAGGATAATTTGCCGCTAATTAGTCGTGAATTAGTTGTGGAAAAATTAATTTTGTCGCTCTTAGTTTTAACCGTTTTTTTGGGTCCTTGTGTCGTTATTTTTTTTTAGCCCGCTTTATTTGAATGTGATCCTTTAGTATCAAAGGTGAACCGAGGACTTGCGAAGTAAACAAAGATGTAAGTCAGCGGATTATTTTTGAAGCTAAACCGAACACAGTATTTTATTCGAATTTTAATTTTTGTGTCAAGAGGAATGAAGCGGGCTAAAAAAAATAACGACTGGTATGTCTGAAAAATATTATTTTATAAGAATATACTAAAAAATAATGGAAAAATTGCCTTAGTTTTCAAAAAATTCAAAAAATATTAGTTGTTCATATCATATCTAAGTTTTGTTTACGAAAATCAGCTGGACCACCAGCGACGTGAAAATTCGACATATATTTATAAGATCCGAACACCGGTCTATTCTATCCACCGTGTATATTAGTTAGTCGTTAGTTAGTTCGTCGAAATGTTCAGGTCTAACGAATCTTAAGGGGGCGGTAGCTTACATATTAATTTTGACTAAATTAAGACTATAGTCATAGCAGAATTATTTTATATTGGGTATCTATTAATTAATGCTATTAACGTAATAATAAGTTAATGATTAATGCTATTACTCACCTAATGTATTGTGTTGAATGGAACACCCTGAAGGCTAATCCTGCCAAAAAGTCCCTTGATGACAAAAGCCCAGCCACTGGTCGAAGAGTAAATCCCGTGCAGTCTAAAAAATAATACCATCATTTTGACAGATGTATAGAATTTTTTAACAGAGAAACGTTCATTCAAGATGAGTTTTTTATTAATAATAATAAGAATGATAATAATAATAAAATGTTTATTTGCAACAGAACAATAAATTTTATAAACATAGTGATACAAACTAAATACCAGAGGTTGCAAAAAGGACTCAAAAACAGCAAGGCCCCAACTAACATTTATAGTAGCGGCTACATGTTCTAATGGCTTTGCTACTTTCTTATAGTAGAAATGTGGTGATCCCAACCAAAATTTGTTACTTTTTAGTTCTAACTACTATTTAGTATCAGGAAATAGTAGATGTTTCGTAAAAATGACCCTCTAAACTACTTCTTAGGATTGTTTCTTGATAGTCGATTCTGATAGTCTTCTCTACCACAATAGGACGTTGCTAAAGTTTTACTTTCTTTTTAGTCGTTATTTCGTAGTCGCCCTGACTTTTATATCCTACTTAATTACCACTAGAAAGTTAAGCTTCATTGGAGTCCCAAACAAGTGTATCCGACAACTACATTATAACTTTAATTTTTACCACAAAAGTTTGTGTCATCATAGTAACATCTGATGTAACAATGTAGACAAAATAACTTTTTGGATCAACTTTAAAGTCGCAACTACTTTGACTTTTTTTTAATGTCGATCTTTTAAAGTAATCTCTCCTTCCTGTTTCTACTTTGAAAACGTAGACTTTTTGAAGTCGCATCTTGGTCGCACACATTTTTAACCCTACTTTTTGTGGCTCCTTTTATAATATGGGAATATTAGGAATAGTTTTGCAAATATTTTTTTAACTACCTTAAGCAGTCCATTTTTTCGAGCTCATGGCTTGACCATTTTGCAAAACAATCAAAATGCAAAATATTGATCCAAAGTATTGAGTACCGCACACGGATTTTAAGAATTCCCTGGTCCATGCTTAATCTCCATCCTTAATCTTTTACGCTACTTGTTCCTGTTCTATTCTTGTACTGTCTTTACGGTCGTTCGTGGTTTGTGCTGTGGCACCACCCTATCGCCATCGTAACCCTCTTGTGCGGACTAAACCGAATTCGTTTATCTATGCCTCTTGTGCTGACGTGTCGTGTCTCACTGTGATTCATTTTATTTGATGAGCTTGGGTTTTCTTCAAATTTGTGCTGTTGTTAAAGCTTGGTTTGAAGTGAATAAACTTAAATTTCTGCTGTG
Source organism: Aspidapion aeneum (assembly GCA_963576565.1). Taxonomy (NCBI): domain Eukaryota; kingdom Metazoa; phylum Arthropoda; class Insecta; order Coleoptera; family Brentidae; genus Aspidapion; species Aspidapion aeneum. The sequence goes on along the minus strand of OY755043.1, from coordinate 2,256,506 downwards.
TTTTGTGCCAGGCTTTATTGCAATAGGTCCCTAATATCTAATTTATGCACGGCCCCTAAAATAACCTCTGGGATATGCTAGACTTCATCTAGGAACTTTTGTGCTGTTTGCGGCGATTAATAAAACAAGTTAAATATATCGTGGTTACATGCGGATTTCTAAGCGATCTAACAAGTCTCAGAGATTGTTTTTTTACTTATAGGGCTTATAATAATAAAAATTACTGAATATTGACCATGCCAAAATATCTAAAAACAATAAAAAATACTACATACGAATTGTGAGAGCAATGTGTAAATAAAAAAAGTAACACTAAGTTGATTTCATTTATGTGACTACGTTTTTTTAGTTCCTTGACCAACGCTTCCTAGAAATTCTAGAATAGGGATCATGCTCTCGACTGCAACATACATTTTTAAAAAACACTTTTTATTGGCACTTCATTTATTGTTCTAATGGATTTTAATTTATCTTGTTTTTGTTTTAAAACCTACCACAAATTCACGCTGGTACAAAACCTATAAGCAGTGGTGCTGTTGTTGACAGAAACGGCAAATGACAAGTGGCGACACCCCAATAACTTGAGGGTAGCAGTTATACTTATCGCGTGGTTCCTATCACTCTGTAGACGTTTTCTAGTGGCAAAAGCTAGTTAATAATACGTTTCTGCAACGAAGGAGTAGAAATTCGAGTGTGTTATTTAGAACTAAAAAGGAATACCGACATAAAAGTCGTAAGTGACACGTTGCCGTAACTTAGGCTCACTTTCGAGTAACCCTTTCGACTATCAGGGAATATAGTTTGGGACGCCATGTTTTTATGTAAGAAAGAAAATTTAATATTTTTGTTGTCGTTTTATGAGCTCATATTAAAGAGCTATACTATTTTATAAACAAATTAGTTGAAGCTTACCAAAAATGCTCTTCTTAAGCACCATTTGTTGGAGTTAACTGTCGATTATGAAAACATAACCTCCAAAATCACAACACAAAAATTCCATCAACTACCAGAAAACGGCTCAATTTTACGGGCGCACCGATTTTTTGCAATATATATAATGCATGTTATACAAAAAACTTTGCGTCGCACTCGAATTTTGATCCTTTGCTCGTAAATTCTCACACTTTTGGATAACATAGTACATATTATAACCATAACCAAACAAAAAAACTAAGCGAGTTTACTGTTGTGTCCACCATATTGTGTAACAATTCTACCAAAAAGAAACGATTATATTATTTGCAACTACATCGCAACTTTTATGCCATTACGGAAAAAAACAGCCTCTACGACGTAGTAGATACCTGGCTACGACGTAGTAGTGTAGTTGTTACTACTGTGACTTTAAACACTTGGCCAAGTAGTTATAACCAGAAATTGGTTCCCCACTTAGGGAATTATAACGTCGCTGTATGGTATACTGAGACGTAGCGGGAGTACGTTGCGGTTACTTTTAAGAAATTCTTTCTAGTTGGGGTTTCGTCGTTACAACTTTAAATGTTTGTTGGGGCTGATCAAAGTTTGAGCCCTTGAGAAAATTATATTTAAATAACAGTATCCGAATAGATAACTTATATAATCTAAAAATAAGAGAAAATAAATAAATAAAAAACAAAAAAAAAACAAAGTACACCAACTAAACTGAAACGATTAAATTGCTGACGTAATTAACTATTAGCTTATTGGTTAACAGACCTAATATTACTCTATTATTATATTTGGCCAAACATTTTGTTTGCTTAACCCAAATACGTTGGAGCATAAATATGGTGCATACCCATTGGCGTAGCTAGCCTTGCTTTTCAGGGGGGGGGGGGCGTGGCCCCGGTCTATCTTGAACAAAAAGCAAACATAGGTTTTAAAGAGTCGTGCAAAGTGTGCAATGAATAAAAAAAAATACGCGCATTAAATGTTCTGATATTTTAATATGACAAATTTAATAATACATTTACCAACTTATTTATATGTATACACAGGAAGTATGTAATTCAGCAATTCTACAAAGAAAGTTTTCTACGTCGCTGACTGAAAGCGTCTACCACACTGTCTAAGTCGACCTCAACATCTTTTTCTATGAATAACAATGACAAACCTGCGTGTCTCTCTTGAGTCATAGTTGTTCTAAGCCAATTAAAAACTCTCCTCATGGCAGAGAAAGACCTCTCGCAAGTTGCACTTGAAATTGGAAGAATACTCGCAACTTTAAAAAGTTGGTAGAGGTTTGGATAGGTGTTTTCTGCTATATGTTGTTTGATAGAATCATGACCAACAGTTTGATTTAACCGAAAAATACAATTCTTTAAAACGGTCATTTCTGCTCTTAGAGCAGAAGTATTAATATTAAAAATTTCCCGGTATTGCTCGACGAATTTATTCCATTTAACGACGTGGGAAAACTTAATATGAAAATGGTTATGAAATTGTCACCAAAATCGGAAAATTTCCATAATACACTAAACGCTAACCTCAAAAAAACTAAAAAGATTATTATATTTATTTTAGAAAAACAGTTCAAAAGGTCTTTTATAACCTTACGACATCTACAACCCGATTTCGGAAACAGAGGGGCAAAGGTCGCTGTCTTTATTAAATGCGAAATTTAACTTACACTTCTATAATATTTTACAAGATGTCGCCAATATGTATAAAATATTCAATATGCATAATTATGTTTAAATTTAAAAAATATTTTCGGGAAATTGCATAAGTGCAGAAATGTTACCGATAATTTAAAGACAAAAAGCCTAATTCCGCAAGACAAGGGCTTTTTCCTAAAATGTAAACATTATCTGAATGATTTTAAATTTTAATTCACCTATTTTATTTGAATATTTCCCGAATAATAATAGAAAAGTATGTATTTTCAGCGTCATATTCTTTTACTAGTAGTCGGTAGGGGAGGCCTAAAATATCTTAGGGGGGCCTGAGGGACTTCAGGGGGGGGCAGGCCCCCCTGCCCCCCCTAGACACGCCAATGTGCATACCCATGCATTCTCACACGCGATGCTTGAAGCCAGGACCCCTATTTTATTATTTATGTTCCTGTGCGGGTAGACAGGATTATCGTTACCGCGCATGCGTCAGTTTTGGTGGTTTTGGAACATACTCCTTTACGTCACTACATTATTTGACAATTGTCAAATGTTTAGGGTTATGTTTATTTTTTTTTCTAGAAACTAGTTGATTGGGTGAAAATTTATCAAATTGTGGATTAAAATTGTAGTTTTTCTATATATCTAATTGTGCAGATTTATTGTGGACACCATGAAGAGTGTTTAATGGCATCTATAAACCACTCTTAACTTAATTAACAAATTATAAAGAAAAATACACGTAGTTACCTATGGAATGACACTCCCTTACTTCTTCCGGACATTTTTCCACAAACCGCACATGTTTTAAGTGAATTATTTTCCATTTTTTACAGAAAAAGACATAATTTTACACGACAAACGCAAAACACCGCAAAATGCAATATGGCCTCCACCCACATAGCAGCTGTGTGTCTACATGACAAAACACACGCATGCGCACTTGAAAAATCGCATCCGCGTATTTAAATTTGCCATTGTTTCCAAAGACAGTTATAAGCGCTTCACTTTTCGATTCTTTGAACATGTCGCACACCCGCTGAAAAGGAGTCACAACTCAAAAATCGCCCTTATTGAGATAAACCTGCCGCCATCATCGAAATAACTTGTACTTTCTTCCATAAAATCGTCACATTTATGTTTCGACAATTCACTGCGAAATGGCGATGTGACTCTTTTATTTTGTCCAGTGTAGCTGAGGATGCGCTCCTTTACAGTGTCACTTTTGACTTTATAACAGCGTGAACGTGGAGTTTCATCCTGAAAAGAGTTACATTTCGAGTTGTGAAGGTTTTCGTGTAAACTATTGGTTAAATCTGACCCATATAACAAGTAAAATACTGTTCTTTTTTGTGCTGTGACTGTTTTTTCGAATTGTTCAGTGTACTTAGAATTAAGGAGAATAAGGAAAAAATCTTTTGAATTTATTAGAAAATAATCACATTCCCAGTTGTTATTCAGCATTTTATAACTCGTTGTAAAAATAAATACAAAGTTTATTCTTTATTTGTTTTTTTTTAAATATTATTTACCATCCTGCGTGACATCCTGATTTACAACGTCATGATGCCTTGTTCTAAAAAAGTGTGACAATATCGGGTTTTTGTCTTTTTTTAACTAAAAACAACAAAAATCATTTTTTCTGAGAAACGTTCTGCACCAATTACATTGAGTTAATAGGTTCCTGTTGATATAAAATAACATGTTAACTCGTAATTTGTCATGTAAGTGAAAAATGAATCTCTCTAATGAACTATAGTAGTTTACCTAACTAGTGCGGAAAGTGCCTCTTTTCCGCACGCGATTGCAGATGGCCAAACGACGCGATAGCGGAGTTTGGCCAGCAATCAAGTGCGGAAAAGACACTTTACGCACGAGTTAGGTACACTATTTTTTCTATAAGCGTGAGGAAAAAACTAAAAATTAATCAGAAAATTATTTATATTCAAAACGTTTTAATCAAATCAATTATTATTATTCACATTCTAGCGGCTTCTAGAACTGACTGGGGTAGATCTTCGTCCGAAGAATCCATTGAAAATCTGATTTTTTTGTTTGAAAAATTCAAAAGACGCTTGTATCTGCAAAATTGGCTTTGTTTTGACAGTTTGTTTGTACTTTGTTGCTATGGTGATTTAAGATGCCAAATCTAAAACCACTAGTGTTCATTGTTGTTTGACATTGACAATGACGATATTTATACCGGGGAGGTTTAAAACTTATAATTTGAACCTATTTTACTGAAAACTTTATTTTATCGAAAATATTGAAAATATAGCAGAATTTTAGTCAATTTGAATATTTTTAGGATATTTCGTGTGCTAGGAAAGATACAAATGTATTTTGAACGGTCTAAATGTTATAGAACACCTCAAAATCGTAACAAATTTACTTTTCCGCACTAGTGCGGAAAAAATATTTTTCCGCACTAGTGCGGAAAAGTGGCACTTTCCACACTAAAATGCGTGCGGAAAAGTGGACTTTTCCGCACGCTTATAGAAAAAATTCTTTAACAGCGATTTTCTCAAAACAATGTTTTTTGAGTTGTGACTATTTTTTAGCGGGGGTGCGACGTATTTATAGCTATAACATATTTGGTTGCAGCTAACTTACCT